>CM060357.1:22906507-23539716 GCA_030545235.1 Helianthus tuberosus | reverse complement strand
GTCCACGTCAGCAAAAACTAACTAGGTTAACTTTCAGTTAGTATGGGATCGCTTTGCCACATAAGCGGTCCACGTCATCAAAACTTTGACTATTTGCTGCATAAGCGGACCACATCATCAAAACGACGACTTTTTTGCCACATAAGTAGTCCACGCCAGCAAAAACTAACTGTGTTAACTTTCAGTTAGTATGGGATCGCTAAAGAAAAATATGTACAAAGTCAGGATTGTCAGTAAACATTTCCTGAGTTGGGATTAATACCGGCCAATAGGTCAAAGTTGGGATTATTAAAATCCAATTTTCCTGTTTTTTAATTTGTGTATAAAATGATTTCAGAGGGATTTATGGATTATAAATACGCTTGGGGGTGGCTCAAATTGGAATTAACTTATTGAATGTAATTTAGTGTTGATTCAATGTTTCTTCATTTCAATCACGTTGGCATATGTTCTTTTACTGCAGGATGAGGAACTGTGCGTTTGTAGATTTTAGTAACGAAGGTTTGGCAGCTCAAGCACAACGCCAATTAAATGGGTAAATATACCATAGCAGATTAACAGGCTAAATACGTTTTATTCTATGTTTATATGTATATTTTATGGTCTTCTAGGTTAAGGTTTCTTGGTAAAGTTTTGTCAGTTGAGAGAGCTACTAGTAAACCACCACCACACGATACTAGACCTCAACTGAATACTCCTACAGCCGGGAGCGATGCCATGTCATCAAGAGATGATGCATCTGCAGCCCCCGGTTCAAAGCAGGAGAACATGATGAAAACGTTACCGACACTTGAACCTATCGCTGAAAAACTCGGGGTCGAGTACCCGTTTCCTCCTCACCTTGAGTAAGTTTGTACTGCCACTCTTGTTTTTTCCCAAAAATAACATGTTCTTCTAAAAGTATTATAAGATTATTTGGGCAGATGTCATTAAATAGCAATCATAGTTGTCAATAGTGGCTGTAGCGACCGCTATAGCGCGCTATGTAGCGACCGCTATAGCGCGCTATGTAGAGAAGCGACCAAGTGTCGCTATTTGGGTCATAGCGACCAATAGCGTGAATAGCGACAGTTAGTTTTTTTTTTATGTAAATAGCAATTAGATATAGCTATAAAATAGCTGGATTTATAGGTTTTTGTTAAATATACATGTAAAATAGCATATATACCAAGGTATTTTGATATAATTACATATAAAAATTTTCAAAATTCTTTTTCTAGTGTATCGCTATATATATAATAGCGGTCGCTATTCGCTATGTAGCATATAGGTCCTTGTCGCTATTTGTCGCTATTCGCTATTAACAACTATGATAGCAATTAAGTTTCATTTTTTATCATTGTTCCACCTAGATCACTGTTCTTTTAAGAGGTTTAACCACTCAAGTTTCAATTTTGTTTCAATGCTGTGAATTATTTTGAAGATTAAGCTCAAGCTCCGCTCGTGAGTAGTTTTTAAGCTCAAGCTCTGCTCATTTATTATTTAGTTTCTGCCTTGTTATAATTATTTACATATATCTATTTATGTATTATGTCAAGAGTAACTCTTTAATTTTGTAAATGCCACTTTGACCCCCTCACGTTTCTAAAGTTTCGAGTTTACCCTAAAACTAATTTCTTACTTTTTTATTTTTATGTACTTGTCGATATAAATTCGAGTTCGTCTACGGTTTAACGTAATTTTTGTTTGGAAATGAGTTGGGTCAGTTATAAAATGTGTGTTGATTTTATGTACTTTTTTGAGTTGGACTACTTTTTGACATAAATTTTGTTTGAAACCAAATTGGGTCAAATATAATACGTTTTCATTCGACGATATAAATTTGAGTTACAATACGTTTTGACGTAAATTTAGCTCGATAACGAGTTGGGTCGAGTCAGGCCGGGTCGATTGTAGTCTATACTTTATCACGCCGTGTACGACGCCAACTCACGTGTTTATTTTATGTACGTTTTGAGTTAGTCTAGGTTTCGACGTAAAGTTTGTTTTGGAAACAAGTCGAGTCAAATATAATATATTTTCATAACGGTGTGACTTCGGATTACTCTACGTTTCAATGTAAATTTAGTTCGAAAACGAGTCGGGTCTATTGTATCTATAATTTATCACGTCGTGTACAAACTAGTTTATATATACACTATGATATATATAATTATTTTAATTAATTAATTTATATTTATAATTATAATTGTTAAATAAATATATATTCAATAAATTAAAAGAAAATTTTATAAATATAAAGCTCGTTTAGTCTCGCGAGCTGGATATGTGATGCTCGGGCTCGAGCTCGTTTATTAAATGGGCTTCAATAAAAGCTTGAGCTCGTTTAAGCTCGGCTCGATTCGAGGTTTTAGCGAGCTGATTTCGCGTAGCTCATGAGAGGCTCAACTTGTTCAGACCCCTATTTATAAGGATCTTTACGTTTTTGTCCCACTAGTAAACTGACTTGCACGACTGTAGGTATGCATACCCCCCACCAGACGGAAACATCCTGACCAACATCTTAAATGCTCTTATTGCTGTTCCTCGCTTCTATACACAGGTAATTATTTATTAATTTGAATGAAGAAAAATCACTCATATTATTATATAACAAAGTTGTTTGTGGTAGGTGTTGCACTTGATGAATAAAATGAATATTCCAGCCCCATTTCGTGCGGCACTGCCGACCCCACCCCTACCACCTTCAGCACCTGCACCGCCACAACCGCCGCCACCCCCGCCTATTGATACAAACTCCAATTTGGCTCATCTCTCGAGTGGTGAATCTGAGTTGGAGTCTTCCGATGAGGTAAAATAAAATTACCTATTTACCCTTTTTTAAATCTGATTTTAGATATTTTATTATCTGACAGACTGATTATAGTAGCACATCCAAACGCTATTTTCTCCTACCCTTTTTATTACAACTAATTATCTAATTCTGAAAACTTTATAATATGTCATTATGAGTTATGACGCCTTTGAGTTTCTAAAGTTTCAATTTTACCCCCGTACTTTCATTTTTTAACTTAAAAACACTATTTTCTTATGTGCATATTTTTAGGTACGTGTCGGTATAAATTCAAGTTGGTTTACATTTCCATGTAAAAAAAATTTGAAACGAGTCAGTGAAATTTAATACGTTTTCATTCTTAAATTATACACATACGTAATTTCTTTTTTGGTAACGAGTCGGGTGAAATAAAATACGTTTTCATGCTTATTTCTATGTACGTTTTTAGTTTGTCTACGTTTTGACTTGAATTTTGTTCGAAAAAAATCGGGCCAAATATAATACGTTTTCATTTGACGGTATGAATTTGAGCTATTGTACAACACACATCCAAACACCCCTCTAATCATCTGAAACCCTTTGCTATTTTTATAGGAAAATGACGGTTCTCGGCGCAAGCGTATCAAACGAGAAGCGATTGTGGGTCCCGCTATTGACAAGGATATAGCACATGAGGCTGTCGGATTAAAACCCGCCACCTTAATTCCGAAAGAGATCCCGTTGATAAAAAAGAAGAACCCCGTGTTGCAGGTGGTTATTATTATTATTATTATTATTATTATTATTTAAATAGTATCTACTAACGTATTTTCGGTTACAGATTAAAATAACTCCTAAACAAACTCATCCTGAAAAAGTAGACGATGACACAGCAGATGAAATAGAAACAGACGAAACGGAGAATAATAATTTAAATACTAAACCATTTGCTACTGTCGAAGAATTGGAGCATGGGAAATTGCCTCCGGAAGAAATATTATCACTTCCAATGTTTAAGGTTATCGTGATCTAACCTTTAATGAACAAAAACATGTCAACATCATAACCGATTTCCGTAACAGTTTTCTATACTTGTTTCAGAATTATAATGCTGGAAATCCTGCACCTGTGCTGTACATTAAAAATCTGGCTAAAGATGTTGTTGTAGATGACTTCTACTACATGTTTGGTAAACGATAATTCAGAGTATTTTATAAATTAGTCTTTAATGAAAATAATTATCGCGCATATGATAGCTTACAAGTTACATCTACGATGTTGTTTATGTTGCAGGCTCGTTCTTTGGAAGCATTGAGACAGCTAAATCGAATCTTTCTGTGAAGTTAATGCAGGTAACATGTTAAAAGAACTAAAAATAAATCTATTTACAAGTTTGAAAAATGATATTTTCTATAACATATATTAAAGATAAAGTTAGTTATTCATTGTCAATTTAAATGTCACTGTGTTACATTTATAGTAAAATGACAAATAATATGTCATGTCAACAAGTTTTGAAAATCAACATTAATATGACATGCTACCGGTTCAACATGTCATATGAAATTGTAACTTGTTCGCTAAAATTCTAAAAGAAAACTATAGTTAAATTCTATTTTATGCAGGTTGCCCTGCATAAAATGACCAAAAGGACCCTCGTGTGATCTGATTATGACATTTAGTTCTACTTGTTTTTCTGAATTCAGGAAGGAAGAATGAGGGGTCAAGCTTTTGTGACATTCCCATCGATTGAAATTGCTCATCGTGCTCTAGTACGGATTTTCTTATTATTTGTTTTGGTTAAAGAATATTGTCATTGTGTACTTTTTTTATGATTTTGTTATGAACACTTGCAGAATCTGGTTAATGGATTTGTTTTTAAAGGGAAGCCAATGATCATTCAGTTTGGGCGGAATACGTCTGCTGGAAAAACTACTGAAAAATAGCTTGCATCGTCATCAAGATCTGTACATCAAAACCATGTTGGTTGTTGTTAAACCCGACTTTAGAACTTTTGTGATACGTGCCACCTGCACACGTAGACGCTCATGCAGTCATGAGATTAGCAATGCACGTGAAGATGGAGCGTGGAACCAGAAGTCTGGCCCGTATGGGTTGATGCATCAGTTATTTTCCTTTCTTTCTTTGTCTCATTTCGTTATATAGCTAGTGGATTGTGTTTTTTTTTTAAGTCAATAGTTGGTGGAAATAGCGCTGTATGATGAACGGTGAATGGAGGAATGAATATGAATCGAGTCAATCTATCTCCTTTTTTTTGGAACGACAAGCTTCTATATAAAAATATAGAAACGGGCCAGCTAGACGCTGAAAAACCCGGTTACAACGAAGCCTGGGAGCGATGACATAAAGCCTTCACACGAAAGGGGCCCTCATTGGCCCAAACACACCTCCTACTTAATATGGTATATGGTCACAACAGTGAGTCTGCTTTTCCAATTTTTTTAGTTGCAAGAACACCTAATTGCCATTGTTTTGGTTCTTGTTAATCGAGTCTTGTTGATCAATTGCTATTGTCTAATTGCTGATAATCACCATTGTATATTGTTATTGATTTTTGTTGCGACTGTGGTTTCAAATCGATGTTGAATTGCCTCGGTCAATTGTTGTCCGGTTGTTGTTTTGTTAAATCTAGGGCTGTTCTTGTTTATCCGAAACCCGACCCGAAGTAGAGAATACCTGAAAAAACCGAACCCGACCAACCGAAACCTTAAATGGGTAAGTTATCGGGTCAATTTTTCCCAAGCATAAACCCGAACGTTTATTGTCTTCTTTTTATATTTATAGATGTGTTTTGGTTTGGAGTGTTTGGTATGTGGAAGATTAGGTTTTGAGACTTTTGAACATTATCATACCATATTTTGATGATATTTTTTTAGTAGTAGCATAATGAATTTTGATGATATTTTTAGTAGCATGAGGAATTTTGATGATATTTTATGAAAAAAGAATATTTTGTTTACATTTCACTTCTAAACCCGAAAACCGAATAACAGACCCATACTAACCCAAACCCGAATAACCCAAACCTAAACAACCCAAGCTTTAAATGGGTAGGTTATCAGGTCACTTTTTCTCACTCAAAAAACCCAAAACAACCCAACCCGATATACCCAAACCCCGAAAAAAAACCCAAAGAACACCCTTTGTTAAATTGTCCACTTAAATTGGCATTGTAGCTCACTGTTGGAAGAGTTCAATACCAATGTTATGTTGAGTTTTAGATAGAGAGAGAAATTAAAGAGAAGAAGGTTTACTCAAATCATTTATATGTTATGTTTAAGTACACTAGATTAACGTATAATAAAGAGTCAACTCTATTTAGCAATTACATGCATATGACATTAATAGCCTAGTGGTATCTTGAAAATGAGATAAAGCTTAAAAATCATTAGGTTCTGGTTTCGGGTCAGGTCAAGTTTCATCAAAGATGGTACATATCACATTGTAAACTCGGGGGGGTCGGGTTAAGTTTCATCAAACAAAGAAGTGATTTTAGCCTGACAGGTGGCTATCATGAAAACTGTTTAAGGTAGGAAACGTGGGTGGCAAAAACATGTAGTGTCCCCATTTTTGTGCTGATAATAGTTTTATCCAAATAATATCCACTTGTTTTTTTCACACAAGGGTAATGTTGTGAATTTACATTCTCCAGCTTTAACATTTGTGGTACCACGTGGGTGATAAAGGGGTTGGTCACGTGCTTCACCATCGACCATATAGGATCTTATCCATTATCCATATTTACTATTTACCGTGGTCCTAGTCTCCTAGATCTCATTTCTTTATATATACATTTTGCCCCCTGAATTTTGTGGTTGTTCATTATTTTTCCCTAGGTTTGTATTTATTCATTTCTTTGGGTTTTGGGTGTATAATTCAAAGTATAACTTTTATATGGATGATAAGAGTCGTGGAATTCCTGAACAGAGTCCAATGGGCCGTGAATAGTAATTTCTCGACTTTTAAGAGTCGTTTCGTCTTTAGTGGAATCGGTTTTGCAATTCAAAAGAGGGTGACGGCGCAGGTTGTTGTCCGTTTATCTGTCATTTGTTTGTAATTTGTTGTTTTGACATTTTAATGAGAGTGATAAAAAAACTTTTATTTTGTACGAATGTACAATATGGATATACCTATTAAAAAAGAGTGTTAGTAAGTAACAAGAAAGAAAGTTATGATAAAAAAACCATTTAAAAAGAGTTGATTTTGTATGTTTAATGTTTAATCAAGATTTATACCAAAGAGTTATTTCATGGAAGATTAGTTAAATCGCATGCATGTTTTCATATGTGATTTTTATGAGAATCCGATGGAGGGAAGGGAAAGTCTGTTTATAGCATAGTACAATCATGATTGGTGTGGATGGAAAGTCTGTTTATAGCATAGTACTATAGCTCAAGAAAGATTGAGACTTGAGATTGCTCGTTCTAAGGTTGAATCAGTTTAAAAAAGTATTCTTATGTGATTGTTTTAAAAACTCGATTGAACTGAAGTAGGCCATATTGACAGTTTTGTTCGCCTACCCATCAAAGGTCGAGTCGTCCGACTATCTTTTTTATTAGATTAATATTGTTTTGTTAATTATTCTACGATTAGATAATTGAACTTTGAACTTGTTTTATGCTTAAGATGGTAATTAGGGCTGTAAACGAACCGAACGTTCAGCGAACAGTTCGTGAACCATTCGGCGGGAAGTTCGTTTATGTTCGTTCATTTAATAAACGAACGAACATGAACAAGAAATTCCGTTCGATTAGTTAAATGAACGAACATGAACAGAGGTCTCGTTCGTTCGATTGTGTTCGTGAACGTTCGGTAAGGTGTTCGTGAACATTCGTTGATTTGCGTTCGTTTATGTTAGTATGTTTGTGTTTTAATTGAACATCTTTGTACTTTCTTATATTTTATTTGTACTTTTTATATTATTAAACTTTTATTTATTTTATTACCCTAACAATGAAACTAGAAAACCCACTTTCACCTTGTTTATGCATCATTTCCCTTTCATTTCTCATTATTTACATCGGCGAATACGATCAACCTCCGTTCTACAATAAGGGATTCAAGTTCAAGTGCTACTCTCTGGGTCATCTATCTTTATCCTTCACCGCATTCACCAAATTTATTTGTGTTCGTGAACCGTTCGCGAACACGCTCATTTCTTTAATGAACGAACACGAACATAAAATCTCGTTCAATAAGTGTTCATGAACCGTTCGTGAACACATGTTCGTGTTCGTTCGGTTCGTTTACAGCCCTAATGGTAATTAATGTTTGAACTTTAAACTCGTTTACATCAAACAAGTTTTTATGTCTATCCTTAGGGATGCATGTAAGGTCTACCTACCCCCCCCCCCAAAAAAAAAAGAAAAAATATAAACAAACTATATATTCCTGAGGACTAAAACAAACTCTCATACAAACACAAGGGGTATAACCAATAACACCACAAAACAGTCCCCACCATCATAAACCAGTACCACATTATCCACCATTGGATTATGTTATCCAAAAAAAAAACTCAAAAAAGTGAAATTGACCCAACAACAACTTCTTCAATCTCAAATTCGAAACAACCCCTTTTCCTTCATACACACAACAAGAAATTTTGAATTTCCCCTTTTTCGCCTTTGACCCAAATCCAAAAACCCTAATTTCAATCTTCAAAAAGACCCAATTTTTCTGCAATTAAATTGAATGGCGAAGATTATGAGTAGTGATTGTGTGTTTTCTGGTGGTTATTGTGGTTTTGGTTGTCGTAATTTGGAGAATTTGGGTCCTGTTATGGTCAAGATGCCGATTTGGTCAAAATTGGGATCAAGTTTGACCGTCCGGTCATCTGGTAATGGTGAGTTTTTTGGTCGGAGTTTGACTTTAAAAAGTCAAGAAAGAAGGGTTTGTACCCATGGAGCTAATGCTTCTGATGCAAAGGTTAATTTTTATTTTATTTTATTTTATTTTTTTTGTGTATCAATTTATTGCCCAATTTTTGGTTAATCTTGATGTCAAGTAATTTGTTTTAAAATTTAGTTTTAGGGTTTGATTTTAATAGTGGGTTCTATTTATCTTGTTATCAAGATTTTTGTTTGATGTTTGATTTTGTATTTTATATATGAATTAGTTCAATAATGTTATTTTTTTGTTATGCTCAAAGAACCTAGATAGAAATTCATGCATAATGTTTTATTAGTTGATTATTACCTATTATGCTCAGAGAACCCAGAAAAGGTATAAACTTTTATGATCTTTCTTGATGTTTTGAAGGGTTTTTTTTTTTTTTTGACAAAGAGTTAACCGCCATTTTCGTCATTTTCGGTTGTGGTTCGATGAAAAATGCATCTTCAGTCCAAAAAAGAAATTTTGCGCCAGTTCCGTCCTCAACATTTTTAAAACGTGGCACTTTAGTCCAAAAATATAACGCCGTGCGCCCGTTCCGTCCTCAACGTTTTTAACGGCGTGTTATCTTTTTGGACTGAAGTGGCACGTTTAAAAAATGTTGAGGACAGAACTGGAGCAATTTTTTTGGACTGAAGTGGCATTTTCAACCAAACCACAAGGACGAAAATGGCAGCTAACTCTTTGAGAAATGAGGATTTTGATCTTGATATTTATAAATCTTGCAAGAAAACTGTTAAATCTTGATGGTTGAGAATTCGATCTGGTTTCTTGTTTTTCCATTTTCGATTTATCTTAGTATGCAGCTGTAATTTATGAAATGTATTATGAAATGATCGAATTAACTAAGCAATTGTAAGTGATTAAACCTGATTAATGATTTTGAAATTGGGATTAAACAGATGAGTATCAGCATTGGGAAATCTTTAAGATGGTGGGAGAAAGGTGTTCAACCAAACATGAAGGAAATAACAGGTGCTGAAGATCTTGTTGAATCGCTTTTGAATGCGGGTGATAAATTGGTTGTTGTCGATTTCTTTTCACCTGGTTGTGGAGGTTGCAAAGCTCTTCATCCCAAGGTATGTCTTAAATTAGTGTATTTTCTCTCGATTAATTTTATAACGTAAAGAACAGACAAATTGCAAGAACCTTTAATCTCTTTATAGTGTTTGGATGAAGAATGTGTTTATACATATCTGCTTAATTTAGTGTGAAATAAGTTGTTTTCGATAAGCATTTTGAATCTGCTTATTTCAAACCAAATATTCTCCGCGGATTGAAAATTACAAGTTTATCCTTGGTGTTTGATAAGTTGGTTTTATATAAACTAGGGATGCAAATGGGCTGCTTGAGATCGGCTCGAGAAAAAGCTCGAAACGAGCCGAGCCTTATCGAGTCCGACCTGAGCTTGAGCCTAAAATAAAGCTCGTTTATGTATCGAGCCCGAGCTCGAGCCTGGCATGTGAAGCTCGTCGGGCTCCCCGTGCCTTAGTGTAATATTAGTGTTTATTAATATTTAATAAAATTTAACCCTCATTTAAACTTGTCTAGTAAACTAGTCGAGCCGAGCTTATTTAAACTTGTTTACGAGCCGAGCCCGAGCCCGAGCTTCACTTATCGAGCTCGCAAGCCTACACGAGTCTATTATTTATATTATTTTTATTTAATATTAATTAATAGATGATAAATGAGCTGAGCCCAAGCTGAGCTCAAGCTTGAAAAACTACCAACGAACCGAGCTCGAGCTTGGTCAAGCTCGGCTCGGCTCGTTTGCACCCCTAATATAAACGATTCCAAACACCCTCTAAATATGTCTTAAAAAGAAGGTGTATTACATTGCATTGCAAAATTTTCATTTTTTTATAACCTAATTCTCTTTCTGTGATTTGCAGTTATGTCAGTTAGCAGAGATGAATCCGGACGTACAATTTCTACAAGTGAACTACGAGGAGCACAAGTCTATGTGTTATAGCCTCAATGTCCATGTTCTTCCTTTCTTTCGGTTTTACAGAGGCGCTGAGGGTCGTCTTTGTAGCTTTAGCTGTACCAATGCTACGGTTCGTGTCCCCATAACCTCTTTTTACCGTTTATTTTAATTTTTGGGGGTGTTTGGCATTATGTTTTGGAAGTGATTGCCTAATTATTGTGCTTCTAGTCATAAATAATCAAGAGTAAAGTACACAGATGGTCCCTGTGGTTAACCAAAATTTCGGATTTGGTCTCTAGCTTTTCAAAAGTACACGGATGGTCCCTGTGGTTTGCACTTTGTAACGCATTTAGTCCCCAACTAACAAATCTAAAGGTTTCAGCAGGTCCAAATTAGGGACTAAATGCGTTTCAAAGTGCAAACCACTGCACTTTTAGCAAAAGTTGGGGACTAAATGTATTACAAAGTGCAAACCTTAGGGACCATTCGTGTACTTTTGGAAAGTTGGGGACCAAATCTAAAATTTTGGTCAACCACAGGGACCATCCTTGTACTTCACTCAATAATCAATTTTTGGGATTGCTTATCAAATCCGTTTATCATCCTTTATTGCGTGTTGCTAACGTAAAAAAATAATAATATACACAGATCAAGAAATTTAAAGACGCATTAGCAAAACACAAGCCGGAACGATGCAGTTTAGGCCCGCCAAAAGGTCTGGAGGAGAAAGAATTAGTGGCACTCGGGGCCAACCCGGACCTTCCTTTTGCGTATACTCCAAAACCCGAGCATCCGCAAAAGGAGGTTGCACCGCCGCCAGTGCCAGCGGTGGCAACGTCGAACTCATCATCCGAATCAAGTCTCCCTCTTCCTATTCCTCTTAAATCGACATTGGAAATGAAAGAAGACAATAAAAATAAAACATTGTTGTCTTCTGGGAGATGATGTGTGTTTAAGAATTAAGATTATAAAAAATGGTCATATGTTTAATGTTAGTATATTAGTGTTTGTACAGGGTAGCTTTGTACTATGTTTTTTGTTGTGTAAATAGTACAAAAGTTGAGCTGCCAGTGTGTTTTTAGAAGCCTAAATTTGTCTAATATATGTATATGAGAGAGTTTGTTTTACTTTTAAACATGGTGTTAGTGTATGTATGTATATACAGGTTTATTTATATATTGTAACATGTGCTTCTTATTTTGGTGATGACAATGGTATGAATGGAGATTGCATTAAAGATTATTGATCATGCAATTAAGGAAGATTGACCAGAGGGTTTATGATCTGTTTAACCTAGATGGTAGTGTTTGTTTCAAAGAATGAAATGGATTTTGAATAGAATTAAATTGTAGAGTCACCTTATGTTCTTTTGTTTCAACAAAAGAATGAATTAGAATTGAACGTAAATCGCCGGTTCACATCCTTCTTTCTGGATACAAAGTAGTTATGTCATTTTACACATATTTTATTTCAATTTCATTAATAATTATATCAACACAACACATCATGGGATCTCAAAGAAATTCCTTTAAATCCAATTCCAATTCTATTACATTTCACAAAACGAACACTAACTTCAACTCTACAATCAAAGAACAATTTCCTTGCATCAACTTGGCCTTTGCTCTTTGTTGCATACTTGCATCCCTGCTACTTGTCCTAGTTTCATTGTTGTCTCAGAGCATCCACAAATGGCATATTTTCTTGAGCAAATTACAAAAATCGTCCATTATGTATGTCACTTGTTGCAAACTGTGTTCTTTGTCTTCAAGAATTACAGAATACATACTCGATGTTTGCAAACCCTTGCAAGTTATGTCCTTTACCCTAACTCAGATAATTTTTGTGGTTAAATTTGATCAAATGGATCCCATGAGGGTATTTTGGTCATTTTACTCTTTGTTCATATTTAACCACAAAAATACCCTCATGTGGGGTCAATTTAGTCAGATTTAACAACAAAAACTTAACTGAGTTAAGGCTAAAGGACATAACTTGCAAGGGTTTGCAAACATCGAGTACGTAATCTGTAATTATTGAAGACAAAGGACACAGTTTGCAATAAGTGACATACATAAAGGACAATTTTTGTAAGTTACTCTATTTTCTTTTCGTTTTTAGGCTTCAAAAACGCCACATCATCTGATTTTACTATTGTGAAGGAAGTTCTTGGCTAAAAACATGAAAAACGGATTTGAGTGGGGCCGCTCTACTATTTAGATACTATATATATAGAGAGAGATGAGTGGTTGAAAATAAAAAGTGGTGATAACGTGTCAATGTTTTTTTTAGTGTTTTACACTTGACGAGACCTTTTTTTTAGTGTTTTTAGATTTTGTAGATGGTCTTATATCCCTAAAGTTGGGTTGGGTGACCATATTTTATAAGCTAAAGTTTGAGGTTAGGGACCTGATTTCCGACGGTGATCCTTTATTGACATCCGTTAGTCATTGGTTGCAAATGAGATTACCCATCACCAAATTTCCAAACAGTTGTTTCTCATTAGCAACCATGCTTACTAGCGGATTAACAAAAGATATAATCACTCTTTTGTTTTGTTGTCTTTTTAAGCTAAAGTTGAGGTTAGGGACGTCAATTAATGATTTTTTTTTTTAAACCATCATTTTTACGAATCCTACTTTAAGAACACACGTTATGCCTAAAATATATCATACATATCATAAATATAATAATATAGTTAATTATAATGAAAAGCAACTTACTTTTACATTTTTATCATTGTATGTAAGAAATATTAGACCGGTGGGTGTGGGCTTGGCTTTTGGGCGTTGTTGGCCCTTTAACGCCGGCTGCTTCACCCTTCACCCCGGGTTGGCGTTTTGGTCAGCGTTGCCCGCTTGGCGTGGGGCGCTGGCCTGGGGTGACATGGCTGGCAATGTATGGCTAGGTGTTGATGATCATTTGGCTAGCCCCCTCTCCACAACGCTGGTCTGGCCACGCCCCTTCCACACCCCCACTTTTTTAGGTGTGGACTGGTGGAGCCCACACCTGCCACATGTCGAGCAATGCCCCAAACGCAAGCCTCTCCACACCCCGTATTCTTACTGTATGTAATACAATTTTGATAATAACAACGGTTTTAATATCATAACAATATGTCAACATGACAATATCATTTCACTATTTTGCCCGTAATAAAATGTTATATGCAAAATGTGAAAATTTTAAATGTATATATTCTAGTGTAATTATAAACATGAAATAGTATTATTTCATAATCATGTTCATAAATTAAAATTTAGAAATAACATAACTTATGTATTTAACCCTTATGTTTTGTTACAATTGGTTCGAAATACATATGCGAACATGAATCATTTAATTCATTAACAATATGAAGAAATTTAATTGCAAAAGATGTTTTTGACAAGAATCGACAATATCAAATGTAATATCACCCAAAAATGATAAATAGCCTAGCATGAGAAACAGAATGAAGAATGTAGCCAAGGGCAACTTGCCGACGGATGACCCATGCATGAGGGTCCAACGGTTGGCTGGCGGCAAGTCATCCTTGGCTGCACCCGGACATTCTGCAACCACCATGTTAGGCTATGGGTGAACCTTCAAACTCTTTTTTCCCTCACAAGGTAGAGAAAGTGAGGTATGATAATGAGAGTGAGTGGAGGCATTTATAGGAACATTCAGGGTTGATTTTTTTAATGAATTAATAATAATAATAATAATAATATTATTATTATTATTATTATTATTATTAGTGAAATAAAAAAATGTATTTATTTCGTTATAATGCAATGTATATAAGAAAAACTTATTCATCGATTTGGCTTTAATGTGCCGAGCCAAAACGAGGAGTCAATCAAGCCAACATGAGGAGTGTGGTACTGACGCATCAAATATTTGGACATGTGTCATTATGATGGTGATATTTTGATAAATCAAGTTGTTCAAATGATATTTTTGGTAATTCCTTTTTTTGCAAGAGTGATGATTGAGTTGATGAATTTAGCAAAAAGTTAGGTTAATGGGGATAGTTGCAGGGAATCTTTGGAAAATGTGCCCATCAACCATATCTGATATTTGCATGCATGCATAGCTGTTTCTCTGCATCATTTCATCTGACTTTATTCATATTATAAAATATTATAAAGAGTAAAAGTCCTATTTTAGTCCTTGTGGTATGTGCAGTTTAACCATTTGAATCCAAAAATTAAAACTGTTTTGATTTGAGTCCCTGTGGTTTATAATTTTAACTATTTGAATCCAAAAGTAAACAACATCCAAATCAGAAACATTTGATTTTTGGATTCAAATTGTTAAAATTAGAGACCACAGGGACTCAAATGGTTAAAATTAGAGACTACACGGACTCAAATCAAGACAATTTTAGTTTTTGAATTCAAATGGTTAAACTACACAAACCACATGGACTCACTTTACTCTATTATAAATGTTCGTGATCGTTTTTTATATTATCTTGCAAACGGTTTCGTGTGATCCAGATGATATAAAGTGAAATAGTTTTGTAAAAATATATTCTAATACAAGATAGAAGGAATATATCAAACTTATCGTATATATGCTAAGTTGTATTATTCAGAAAAATAAGTAAATAAATATAGATAGGGTTTACATATTCACACACCCTAGTGCCTATTCACACACCCTTATATACGCCTCGTATAGGTCTATACATCACGTATAACCTTTTTCAATTTTCAATAGAATCTCTGATTATGACATGTTTTGTCTTATATGACCCGTATATGCCTCGTATAGGCCTATACGGGGCGTATAGACAAAAAAAAAAAAAAAAAAACCATTTTACTCCTGCTTTAGGCATAGACTGGGGGCACAACAGGTGTATAATGGTCTTTTGCACCACTAGACGCCCAGTCTAGGCCTATATGGGGCGTACAGACAAAATGACCATTTTACCCCTGATTTAGGCATAGATTGGGGGGCACAACAGGGGTATAATTGTCTTTTGGACCTCACTAGGGATGAGCTCGGTCCGGTTCGGTACCGAAAGAACCGGTACCGAAAATCCTCAAAAGTGGGTACCGGTACCGAATATACCCGGTTAGATACGGTTCGGTACCGGTATTTGAGGGTAAAAACGAGCAAAATACCGGTACCGAATCGGTACCGAAAAGGTACCCAGTTCGGTAAATTCGGTACCGGTACCGGGTCCATTTTGCTCATCCCTAGACCTCACTATACGCCCAATATAGCCCTATATGAGGCGTATATTTTTAATTTTTTTTGTTTTCTTTTTTAAAAATAAAAAAAATCCTAAATAATAAGAAAATTTCTAAAAAAATCTAAAAATTCAAAAAAATTCTAAAAAAATTATAAAAAATAAAAAAAATTCAAAAAAAATCTTTAAAAATCATAAAAATCTAAAAAATTCTAAAAAATAAAAAAAAATCTAAAACGATTAATATTGTATAAACGTTTGTAAAAAAATAAAAAAAACCTATATACGCCCCATATAGGCCTAAAAGTTTGCTAAAACGATTAATATTGTATAAAATGTTTGTAAAAAAAAACTTATATACGCCCCATATAGACCTATACGTGGCATATATGGGGTATGGGTCATATATGAGACCTATACAAGGGGTCCTATACGCCACGTATATGCCTATACGAGTCGTCTGACCAGTCAAACATTCCGGCTGATACCCACTCAGACCCTCTTGGAATCAGTGCCTAGACGCCCACGTATATGCCTATACGAGGCGTCTAGGGCATCAAAGGTGTCCAAATAAGCAACAGGGGTGTGTGAATAGATTGGGCTATAGATATCCTAATTAATTGTATTATAAAATTTAATAATATTTAGTAGCATGTGATATTTAATATCCATAACGAATTTAAAGCACTGATCAACGCCACATTAGTACAAGTTTCAAGAACATCATCAACAAAATAAACAATCACCATATCCATCCCACAAGTTTCAAGAACATCATCAACAAAATAAACAATCACCATATCCATCATTGTAAATACTTTTTATTAGTTCAAGATTATTGTGTATGGAAACGTGCTGGGCCATCTTCGAGAATTTGAGCATTCTTAACCGAGCTCTGTGTAATTTAAAGATTTTATGCCCCTAGACATATAAAAAGATTCGGTTCATAGCGGGTCGGATCGGGTCGGGTCATGTAAAACAAGTAAACAAACAAACAAAGTTTCGCGGGTCGGATCAGATCGGGTTAGGTTGGGTCAATTTCAATTTTCAAACAATCAAACTTTGTTTCCTAACTTCCTATCACATTAACAAACAAAGTTTCAAGTAAACAGTAAACAATATAAAAAACCATCATAAGTAAGTAAAGTAACAACAAAAACCATCAAAGTTCAAACCCTACCTACTTCTATTTCTCCTAATCTTTAAATAAAAAAAAAAAAAAAAAAACTTATTTAAGACATAGCTTGGTCTTTAATTAGAAGAATCCGACGAAAAAAGTGGTCCAACCCTCTTCCTCTTGAGAAATCGCGCCATAACTTCTCTACCCATGGTTCTTATCACATATAAATTGCTCCATAAGTTCATAAAAGAACACTAAACACTCAAACAAAATAAACAATCATGTTCAACCAATATCATACTCCATGTATAATTTTCAAACATTTAAGCCCTAGTTTTAAATGTTGATTAGTAATCATTTAAACAAACAAAGCTTAAAATAAAACAACAAAATCGTTAACTACAAGTCTAGAACATCTAAAAAAAATCAAGAAACATAAAAAGATCAAACCCTTATACATCAATATTTTCTCCTAATCACCACATAAAACAACAAAAAAAAAAAAACAATCAATAAAAAAGATAATTTTTTGGGTTAGGTTTGAGCTTGGGTAGTTGGGTTAATAAAATTAGATTGTAGATAAGGTTAAGTAAAGTGAATAAGTGGTTAAAGAATAATTATACACATTGTGTTATGTACTTATATATTCATAATAATCAGTGTTTAATTTTTTTTTATAAATTCATAATAGTTTTTTTCTAAGGAGGGTGGTTGAAAAATTTTAAGGGGTGCGGTTGAAAAAAAAATCCAAGTGGGTGCGATTGGGATTTTCGACGAAAATTAAGACTAAAATCTTTTTTTCAAAGGGTGCGGCTGCCCACCCACCATTGTGGGTAGGTCCGCCCCTGCTATTGGTAGGGTTTAGAGAGTGGGGGACGTAGGCAAATTATAACTCTATCATAGATTATAGAAAATTTGCTTCCAGGGATACCCTCAGCTCTAATATCATTATCACCCATCAACAAAATCAATACCCGCCAACACAAGTTAGATTTACCTAAATTAGATTCAAATTTGTTTAACACAGAATGATCAACTAGATTACAGGGTTGAAATGCCAAGCTAAGCAAAAAAGCAAACAACAAGATTACTAGATCAAGACAATCACATTGAAATGCAGTAGCACAAGACAGATCTCATGAGTACTGACTACTGAGCATCTCAAGCATGATTAACTAAGAAAGTTTGATTATAAATTAGCAAGATTACAAAATAGTTTCTTTAACTGTGACCTTAAGCATTTTAAACATAAATGGCTTTAATATTGTCATATATCATGTGGAGAGAATAGTTTTCAACATCCATTTCATCTAACCATTAGCTCTAAGAAAGGGTTATGATGGTAAACAAACCTAAAGCCATATATCCAATGTTATTATCTGTATCTTAGAAAAACAGTTAAAGTTCTATAAAAAATAACCAGAAAATGGTTATTTTTTTAGGCTATGTTATCTCATCCTCATCTTTCAAGTGTCACACTTTCAAGTTTCACAAAAAAAAAAAAAAAAAAAAAAAAAAAAAAAAAAAAATCAGAGTAGTTAGTTAACAATAGTTGATTCACAAAATTCAATTCATATAAATCAAATAATCAGTTCAGAGAGCCTCACCTTGTTGTTTGCGCACCCCACACTTGTCGTGGGCCAACAAAAACCCACGCCGTGGTAAGTTGAATGAATATTGATATTCAAATATGACTAATGATGAGTAGTAAGTTGCTACTGATCAATAGTGGTAACTAAAGATCAATGGCATCAATATCTTAGTCAAGCAGTGACAAATGACCATCGGTGACAGTGACAACTAAACAATGATCTATAACAATTTGGTTAACATTGATCGAGTCTTCTTGACATTTCCACTAATGTTACCCACGGATATATCTAATGTAAATGTTGTAGCTGCAAACAGTTGTAATTGCCAACTATTAACCATTAACTGATTATTTGTTTTATGTACTTATTGATTTCGTGTATTCAAGAAATACTTTAATCTGTGAGTGAATCCCATACACAATTCCAAAAGATATCCAAAATCCCATACACAATTCCAAAAGATATCGAAGTCATACCGATGCAGAATCAATGTAAGTAATCAAATGACTAGATAACTCAATGTTAAATTAAAAGCTATATGAACCAAATGGTTCCAAGAAAAACCTCAAATGTGTTATTTTTACAATAATTAAATAAAAATTACTAAAAAATAAACCCCATATCCCTACTTATAGTTAGGAATCATAATTCAAATTGAAAACAAATAAGATAAAATACGAAATTCAAATAATAAATATCAAAAGAATAATCATCAATTCAGTCATGAAGATAACCCTGCACCATACCCCCCTCTTCGAAAAACTCTTCCTCGAGTTTTGCCTTCGATCAAAGCCACCTGAATCAAAAGGAACATCAATTCAATTCCTATTTATTATCACGATCCCGCTCGACAACTCAACTTCACAGGTCGCCTTGCCTGGCTCA
This sequence comes from Helianthus tuberosus, assembly GCA_030545235.1. Lineage (NCBI taxonomy): Eukaryota > Viridiplantae > Streptophyta > Magnoliopsida > Asterales > Asteraceae > Helianthus > Helianthus tuberosus. The sequence goes on along the minus strand of CM060357.1, from coordinate 23,520,342 downwards.
AGGCTCGTACCGCCTGGTTGAATGAAACATTGGACCATCTTCTATTCACTATTGGCTTGGCCAATTCAACTATCTCAACCACAACAAGATTATGGTTCTAAATCAGGGACCTCTTTGTCTTTTTCCATAAAGTGAGCATACCGCTTAACAATTTTTTCACAAAGTTAACCAATGTGAGACGAATTGCATAGTAATCGAGTTACTCCATACTCCACATCATAACCATTAACAAACTTTTGAAATAAAACTTTATTCCACATTTTTGCACCCAAAGCATAATATGTCTTCGTATATGCTTTTGTGAAAAATAAAAGACTATCAATAGTAGACAGTTGTTTTGCATTCATACCTTTTGAGATGTTTACTTTGGAAAGAATAGTAAGCTCAAGAAAACTTATTAGTGTGGACTCAAACTGAATTCGTTGCATCCATCGTGTGAGTTTTTGGTATTCGTCATGATATAACTCTAAACTCACCATGGTTGTTTAATTATTTGTTTGAATAACTTGTAACTGGATCTTTGACGAGATTCAGTTTTTTACTACTAATAAGTTATTATTATTACTTCCGTTTTGAATAATAATACGTTATTATTTCTAATTATAAAATTTGGATTTTATAAAAGAATTAAAATATAAACAGATACCAGGATTCCCATAAGAAAAACCCCCCAACCCCCCCCCCCCCCCCACCCCCCCCCCCCCCCACACACACACACAATTTGTTGAAGGGATGGTGTATGATGTGAACGAGGATGAGGAAAGTGTAAATGAGGGGACTTTGGTGAAGTTACTAAACCAAATGAAAAAATTTCTATATATGTAACTAAAAACCAACTTTCAAAAACTGAAGTTTTAAAAGCTAAGGATAAGGGTATGGAGGGTAATACCATCACTTATCCCAAAGCTTTAGTGGAACCATTACCTAACTCTACAAAAACTATGGAGGGCAATAGTTGTTGGCTGAGACTGAGACTGGTGGAAAAAGGCGGTTGGCCTTCTTTTTTTTTTTTTTTTTCATTTTTGCCTTTATAAATTACTGGCTTACATGGGTGGCAAAGGATATAGTGTCAGACATATCTGTCTGTCACTCCCCTATTGGCCTAACAAATTTACGATTTTATCCCATATTAAAATTACGATTTTGCCATCAGTTCAAAATTATGTTTTTACCCCTACTTAAAAATAAATTTACGCTTTTGCTCAAAGCTAAAAACTCCAATTTCGCCCTTGCTTGAAAATTAAGATTTTGTCCTGTTTAAATTTACGGTTTTGCCATTAGCTTTTTTCTCCCAGCCAAGTTACGATTTTACTCTCAACTTAAATTTACATTTTCTCCATCGTTTTTGTTTGTTTTCCTGGTTAAATTACAATTTTGCCCCCAGTATAAAATTACAGTCATGTCATCTCATTGTTTTAGTTTTTTTTTTAAAACTGTGGTAGTGTTTTGCTTTAATTGATTGATTCGGTGTAATTTTTATTCGTGTCAGGCGGCTGCCTGACACACGCTCATTTGTCCTCAAAAATTATAATTTTCCCCCAGTTTAAAATTAAGTTTTTCCATCTTTTTTTAGCAAAAATATGATAATGGTTGACTCAATGTAATTTTTTTGAGATCGTGTTATGAGTAGTATGTGCAAGTAACAAAAACACAGACGTATATAACAGAGAGAAAAAAATCGGCTTAGTGCCCCGCAACGCGGGCGGAGCAAACACTAGTTTAAAAACAAAATGGTAAAGAAACGGGGCAAACAACAAGAAGAAATGTGAGAAATTTTTAAACAAGTCAAAATTAATTTACCGTTTTTAGATGCAATTAAACAAGTCCCCTCATATGATAAGTACCTAAAAGAATTGTGCACTAAAAATGAACATACAAGTTTCCTAAGAAACTTGGTTTAACCGAAAATGTGAGTTCAATTCTTTCGGATGCTCTTCCACTGAAGTTACAAGATCCGAGGCCGCCCATTATATCCATTCCAGTGGGAGAGTTTAGAATGACCAGGGTACTTATAGATCTTGGGACTAGTGTTAGTATCCTCACAGGAAGTCTTTATAATCAATACGAATTTGGTCCACTTCAAGAAGCTAATACCATAGTTGTCTTAGCCGACTTGACTAATGTTTATAATGATCACCACTTTATCATTTTACAAATAAACTACACTCATTACAAAGCACATTTTCTTCAAGAAATCTCAAATCATAAGACAATAAAAAATAAATAATTAACAAACACACCCCCTTCAACATTGAGCTTTGTCCCAACACCATTATCACTATATAGTCCAAATCTTCTAACTTCTACAACCCCACAGTTCCTAATGTATACTCTATAGAACACACCTAGCAACATAACATACGATCTTACATATCTCACAAAACTTATTTTAGAAAAATGATACTATTGTTTTCATCAAAAATAACATACTCATGTCTTATTTTTATTTATGTATAATGTAGTACTTTTAAAATATTTTCATGTATCAGCGGTGAGTCCCCAAGAAGATAATCTAGTTGTAAAGCAGTGTATTCCCCGCAGCTAAGTAGTTGGGTTCAAACCCTGCAAAAAATAGGTGTGATGATTTTTACTATTAAAAAACATCAACGATAAAAAAGCCACATAGACGTAGCGTGTACACCATGGCTACACCACGTCTTCAATGTAATGTATCATCATCAGATTCAAATTAAATGAATTAATAGTAATTTGTTAGCTTAAACTATATAGGGCATTCTTGGCTAAGCTTTTTGAAACAACTTATTCACTTTTTGGAAAAGTCAGTATTAGGCCTGTAAACGAACCGAACGAACACGAACATAGGCATGTTCGTGTTTGTTCATTTAACTTTAACCAAACATGAACACGGACACGAACATGTAATCAAACACATTTTTTTGTTCGTGTTTGTTCATTAAGAAATCGGGCATGTTCGTGTTCGTTTATGTTCGTTCGTTTAAAGCCTAAACGAACAATTCACGAACACAAACGAACATAAACAAACATAAATTAACATGATTGAACAAACATAAACAAACACAAATGAACGTGATTGAACAAATATAAATAAACACAATTTAACATTAGTGAACACAAACAAACAAGTCTAATATATTACAGATTATCCGAAAACATATCTAAATTTGGGTTCATAGATGCTAAAATTAAGTAGGTTTTATATCAATATTAACTAAGTGATCAGTTACGATCTAAGAAAAAGTTTAAAATTTCATTTTTTTACCAGAAAACTTAATTACTAATTAGTTATATTTATATAAGTAGTTAGTAGGGGTGAGCAAAAACCGAACCGAAAACCGAAACCGCACCAAAAACCGTAAAAACCGAAACCGCAAAACCGCAACCGACACAAAAACCGTAAAAACCGAAACCGCAAAAACCGAAACCGCAAAGGTATGGTGCGGTTCGGTTTTAGCTTTAAAAACCGCACCGCAAAATTATATATATATATATATATATATATATATATATATATTATATATATATATATAATATACTTAAAGATCGTTGCCCAAAATTAAAAAATTTAGCCCTATATATTATATAATCTGTGGCCCAAAATTAAAAATTTAGCCCAACTCCCTATACAGTTATACACTTATAGTCTTATACGGTTAACTCAACTCATCAGATCGTTGCCCTAACTCCCTAAATCATCAGCGACATCAGGCGACAGCTGCGACCGAGCGGACCTGCTCTGCTTTCCGGCGGCGCTGCTTCTCCGGCGGACCTGCTCTGCTTCCTTCTCCGTAATCGATTCACCAGGTAATTTCTCCATTCAAACCCTTCGTTTTCTCCTTTTCATCGTAAATTTAAGGTTATCTTTGAACGAATCAAAGTAATAATCGAAATATGTTAAAGTTTTTGAATCTGTTTGTTAAACTAACTCTAATTCGGGGAAGACTTGTGATTTGACTTGTGATTTGACTTGTTGGATTCATCGGTCAAAATTAGTATAAGTTCCAAATCGATTTCAGTTCTTAATGTTTTAGTTTGTGAATTTAAGCCTTTTTATAGTGATTATTACGATTTGAATGACCGAAGATTGAAAATCATGTTAACAGTTTGATTATTTTGGCTCTAAATGATGCAGAATTTCGGAATTATGACTAATTAATAGCTAAAAAATACACGCACACACTTCTAAAGTGTGATTCAGTAAGAGTTTTTAACTATTGATTGATGTAGGGTTCTTACTTCTTAGCCATTGTGTTTTTGACAGTGATTTTACTATTTTAGAAAATCTAACGATACTGGATGGGAATACGGAAGTTTGGTTTGTTTGATTTTAGTTCTTTTATGTTTTCAGAATGGCTACTAATGAAACTGTAATTGATGTGGATGATCAAAATGATGATGAGGTTGAAGTACCCGGAGAAGAAAATAAGCCAAAGTTGAAGTCCGTTGTTTGGCAACATTTTCCGTATAAGAAAGGCGCTAAATCGACAAAATGCAAGCATTGTAAAAAGGTTTTAGCTTGTGGCACTAGACTTAATGGTACCTCCGGATTACTCAATCATCTAAGAAATACTTGTGTAAGATCACCCCTTTATAAAGCAAAAAAGAATAATCCAAAAAATCAGTCAACCTTAAACTTCAAGCCAAAGGATACGCAGGGGGGTGGGTCATTGACTAAGCATTCATTTAGCCAGGTGAAGTGTAGACTAGGCCTCGCTAAAATGTGCATTAAAGACAATAGACCTTTTAGTATTGTCGATGATGAAGGATTTAAGGAGTACTCGTGGGAATTGAATCCCGAGTTTATTATGCCATCTAGATGGACGGTTGCTAGAGATTGTATAACTATTTTTGAACAAGAAGCAGAAAAGGTCAAACATTTGTTGAAAGGCCAAACAGTGTGCCTCACTACCGACACATGGTCATCCGTTCAAAATATCAATTATATGTGTCTTACGGTACATTGGATCGACGACACATGGGTTTTACAAAAAAGAATCCTAAATTTTTGCCCTATAGATAATCATAGGGGTGACACCATTGGGAGTTTGGTTTATGAGTGTTTAAAAAAATGGGGGATTGAGACCGTGTTTACCATCACAGTGGATAACGCGTCTTCAAACGATGGGGCTATACGATTTTTAAAGAGGATGTTGAAGGGACCGAATGATATACTAGGTTGTAAATACTTGCACCTACGTTGTTGTGCACATATCATCAATCTTGTTGTTAGAGATGGATTGGAAGAGCAGTTCGATTCTGTTACTAGAATTCGAAATGATGTGACGTATGTGCGATCATCACCGGCTCGGTATAAAAGTTTTGAAGATTGTGTTGCTTGTGTTGAAGTGAAATCTGAACTAAAGCCCTCTCTTGATGTTGACACGAGATGGAATTCAACATATTTAATGTTGGAAACAGCCGTAGTATATGAGGATGCGTTTGACAGGTATGTGTTTATTCTGTTTTATATAACTTAACTTTGGGGTAACTAAACTTGCTTATTACTAACATCGTGTTCCTGTTTTATTTTCTAAAAAGGCTTTACTTGATCGATTCTTCTTATGGTGCTTATTTTCGCACCGAGGCGGAGGAAGATGTGGAAGGGAGCATAAGAAAAAGGAAAAGGAAGCATAGAGTAATTGGTGCTCCGAGTGGTGTTGATTGGGACGCGGCTAGGTATGTTATTATATTTTTCATTTAAATATCTCTAGCCTATAAAAATAATAAGTCGTTAACTCATTTAAATACTTACACATGGATATTGGATTGTTAAATTAGGAATCTGATCGACTACTTGAAAATATTTTTCGATGTTACAACCAAGATATCCGGCTCAAAGTATGTAACTTCGAATATTTTTTTTTCCGAACTTGTGAAAATGCAAGCAACCATCACTCGGATGACTTTGAGTCAAGATGAACAGAAAAAAAAGATGGCTATATCGATGAAAACAAAGTATGATAAATATTGGGACAACGTAGATAATATGAATTATCTATTGTATGTTGCGGTTGTTTTGGATCCACGCAACAAGCTTTCATATGTTAAGTATTGCATTGAATTGATCCATGGTAAGGATTCGGAGAAAAGTAAAGAGATTGTGGGAAAGGTGACTAAGACTCTTGATGAGTTGTTTAATCATTACAAAGGCAAGGGAGAAAACACGAATTTACCAAACTCACAAGATATGGTTTTTGGTAAAAAGTCAAGTATTAATGAGATGGATATTGATCTGGAGCTAGAGTTTGACAAACTTGATGATGGAGGTCAAGACATCAAGAGTGAGGTGGAGATCTATCTAACGGATTTAAGAGAAAAAAGGGACCAAAAGTTTGATCTTTTGGGATGGTGGAAAGCAAATTCAACCAAATTTCCTATACTATCCAAAATAGCTAGACATGTTTTGGCAATGCCGATCTCGACAGTTGCATCAGAATCGGCGTTTAGTACGGGTGGTAGAGTTATCGACAAGTATAGAAGTTCACTTAACACCGAAACTGCGGAAGCTTTGATTTGTGCACAAGATTGGATAAGGTGTACAAGGGTTGATCTTGAGCTCGGATGTTCTATGAAGAATAAAGACATAGATGAATTTAATAAGAAGATGGCGGGTTTAAAAATTGGTAAGGTTTTCTTTACATGTGTGAGTTTATATTTCAAATACCTACTAACATATATTTTTTGTTTTTTTTTTCTATCTAGGAAACACTAATGGCAAATGATAGTTGGAAACATTGAAAGTTGGAAAGATTGAAAGTTGGAAACAAGAATGAGTTCCAGTATTAAATGTATTCCAGTATTAAACTCTTGTTTTGATTGATGTCACAAGATATGGTTTTCTATCTAGCAACTATTATTCTAGACATGTTTCTAGTACAAACTCTTGTTTTGATTGATGTCCTCTAGCCCATACATATGCTCTTCAATTGATGTCCGAGAGTTTTTTTAGATGTATTCAAGTATTGCTGAGAGTTTTTTTTAGATGTATTCAACTATTAAAACCGAAACCGCACCGAAACCGAACCGCAACCGCAAATAAACCGCAAAAACCGTACCGCAAAAAAACCGCAACATGTGGTTTAAAAAAAATAAAAACCGCACCTCGCGGTATGAGTTGCGGTTTTATGCTAAAACCGCACCAAACCGCACCATGCTCACCCCTAGTAGTTAGAGAAGCTAATATTCATTTAAATATAACTATTTATGTATTTACTAAATTTTAAACGAACGTTCATGAACATAAACGAACGTTCACGAACATTAATGAACGAACACGAGGTGTGTTCATGTTTGTTCATTTAATTAAACGAACAAAATTTTTTGTTCGTGTTCGTTCGTTTACTAAATAAACGAACATAAACGAACTTCCCGCCGAACAAGTTCACGAACAGTTCATGAACGTTCGGTTCGTTTACAGGCCTAGTCAGTATGGAGTGACTTATTGACTTTTTCCCCTCACATACACCCTCATTGCCAAACATCCTTTTGGAGCTTATGACTTTTCAAAAAACCAATAAGTCAATAAGTTGTTTCAAAAAGCTTAGCCAAACATGCCCATAATATAAAGAGTAAATTACGATTTTGGCCCCTGTGGTTATCACTTTTACCCTTTTTAGCCCAAAAAAAAATCTTTTAACATCTGAGCTCCCAAAGTCTTTTTTTCTAACCCTTTTGGCCTCTAACACTAATCCCATCCATTTAGTTTTAGGGGACAAAGGGTTAGAAAAAAAAAAGACATTGGGGGCCAAAAAGGTTAGAAAAAAGACGTTGGGGGTCAGTTGTTAAAAGATTTCTTTTTGGACTAAAAGGGTGAAAGTGATATAACCACAGGGGCCAAAATCATAATTTACTCTAATATAAAACTAAAACTTTATAATTATCAAATCTGTTGTGAAACAACGACCTACTAGCCTAATAAGAGAAAGAGATGTAGGGAGAAAGAGACTGATATTTCATTGATAGATATGACTTATAATGAGATACAATAATGATATATATAGGTGTACAAAACTTGGAGAGAAAGCTAATCTATTTTTGGTGTTGATAACCACATTAATAATAAATATATCCATAACACTCCCCCTTGGTTATCAACATAATACGCTTGATGCTACCTCGTTAAAAACCTTGCTAGGAAAACCCAGTGGGACAAAACCATAGCTAAGGGAAAAAGAGTGCAGCGTGTAATGCGCATTAGTCCCCTGATACTTCTAGATCAGGTATGTTGCCTCATTAAAAACCTTACTAAGAAAACCCAATGGGACAAAACTTAGTCAAGGGAAAAAGAGTGCAACTTAAATAAGTCTCCCCCTCATTTTAACATGTATCCTTTAAGTGACGTGTGTCCGTCTTCCTTGAAAGTTGATCAAAGCTTTTGTAGTCAATGATTTGACGCTCGATCCCTTAATGCGCAATCCTTTATGTTGAGCAATGTTGTATAATCTTCTAACAAGACTTTAGGTGCCTCCTTCCAAAAAAATATCATATGTCCAGGATTGTGTTTAGTTACATTCCTGCATCTACAAGACTAACCAAACTTGTTTTGATGGGTTAGTAAAATATAATCAAATATCGTTTATACCTGAAATATTTCATTGAACTCATTCCAATGTCTCTTCGCTTGACAAAGGTTATATCATGACAATAAGCTCAAGTGAAAGATATTATAACCATACATAGCTTAGCAAAACATTTTAGTGCACACATGCAGCATGCATTTAATGATGGTACTTCTAGAATGAGAATCTCTAATTTGGTAGGAGATGATAATAGGCATTTCTTATAACAAATGACTTAACAACCTTTAACATACTTTAAGGTTCAACTATGTCCATACTAAAATATCCCAACATCATCTTCTAGATGTACTTGAGGGATTGATAAAATGTAATTACATATACTCGAACTGCAGTTCGAGTAATAATTAGATCGTGCCAGGGTCATTAAAAATTCTCCCTCTAAAAGCTCGACAGTTTCTTTCGATGATGCCTAAACATCATCACTGTAAACTGTGATTATAGTGAACTTTTAAAAGTAGAATGTTGATAAAACATGGCTAATTTAATCAAACTTATATCCCTCTTTATGTGAATATCTCGAGTTGTACAACACTCGACTCGACTATTTTAGTCCACACATATTTTGTCAACTTCATATAGTATGTTCTTGAGGTTTTGACATCAATGCTTCTAGCATTATCAATCCATGAGGGAATTTGTTCCATCTTATCCAAATATGCATGTGCTTTTACTCTTTTGAAGTTTTGCTACATAAAATTTGCCCATTTAACACATAGTTATCTATATCATATGCAAAAATGTCATGAACACTTGCTTTTATCTCCTAAATCCATATTGTACCATACGTGTACACTATTTATTAAGATATCACAATCATCGGGTACAAGTTTTCTATGCATGTTTCTTGGTGCACAAGTATTACATCGTTAAGATGTTTCAATTAACCTTATAAGCACTCAATTGCTTTAGAAACTCATCAGGAGTTCCAATTATATCCAACATGTAAAATAATCATAACCTGTTCAAATCCGAATATGTATAAATGATCATATTGTTCTCGAGAACTTACTTTACATGACTTACAGAATTTAATCCTTCAGGACTTTCATGTAAACTTTCAGTATCAAGTGATACATAACATTCATAAGACACATATGCAATTCTCTTTTTATATTATCAGACTAATAAAATATTGGAAATTCAATGCATCCACCACTTGAGAATACGTTTCCTCATAATCAATCATAGGTATTTGCGAAAATTCTTGTGCCACCAAGTTTTCCTTATATCGCTCAATTTGATTTTCACATAATTCACATAAAAGACCCGTTTATATCCAACATATTTTACAACTTCAGTTGTATGGACTGTTGGTCCAGATCTTTCCATGTCATTAGAGAATTCAACTTTTCCTTATTTGCGTCTTTCCATTTTGGCCAATCATTTCTATGTTTACGCTCATAGGTAAATCTCAAATCTTGATCCTCATCATTTAATCATTTCAAGCGCTAGATTATATACAAAAGTGTAACGGCGTCGATTTTTATTTCGATTCCATACATATCTTAGACATGATACACCTTATCGAGATCTCATTATTTTCAGGTACCTGAGGTTCTTCTTGAACCATCATGTCTATTGTCTCTTCAGGAGACCTTTTTAATATAAGCTCGACTTGACCATCTGAATTAGTTGCTCCAATTTTCGAGGAACTTTATTATTGGAATCGATTGGTCTACCACGCTTCAGACGTGCAATAGACTCATTACAAAAATGTGGTGATTGTCCTTCTGGGACACCCATCTTAATTGGAGCATTGGCAGTTGCTATATGTGACATAGTCACCTTGTTAAGGTCAGTGAATGTGTCTGGTAATATATTCGCTAATATTTGTAAATGAGATTCTTTGAACTTCTGGTTCACACTTTTATTTTTGAGGATCAATGATAATTCATACCAACTAATTTCTTTTCCAACTGCTTTTTATCTCCCCCTGATGTTGGGAATGTTAATCCAATTAGATGGATATCAATTAATTGAGCCATACATAAATATCTCGTGAAAGGCTCTATTCGTTATCATATATTCCCAACCACCTTTTAAGGTCCCATTTTTGTGCGTAGAGGTGGATCAATTTCAATATATACCGCATAACCAAAATCTTAGAAAGGACATCTTTGGTTCCTGACCAAAAAACCAACTATAATTGGAGAGAAACTATTACAACATATTGGCTTGATGTGAATTAATTTTATTTCATGTAAAATTACATATACTCATATATAAACATGAACTTGCTCTCATGATTATTGGCTTTGCTATCAATCGTAGACGTTCAATGACCGTCTTAACAAAAGCAATTCGTGTATGAACATAATCTACAGGAAGTTTAACACTTATTCCGTCGATCATTAATAGCTAGGGAAATAAACTTATCGTCACTACTAATAAATACATGCAATCTGGAATATTGTGCTTTCTATCTTATTAGCTAAGCCATAAATTACACAAACATCAAGTTATGAATTTGATAACTGTCACGGCCCCAGCCCCGGTTTGACCTGGTCTAGAGCCGCGGGACAGGAACCCGTGGTATTTGATTGATGCGACAGCGGAAGATTTTAACAGGATCTTTTAAAACTTGAAAATGCCCGACTATTTTATTTCATAATTCGGGATAAACCCCGTAATTTACAATAGAGGAATTTTACTACGAAATTCCCTGATTTATTAAAACATATTATTCATTTTAACTGAGCCACATCTTCAAGCTTGTTAGTGCTCCGTAGCACGTTTTCCTTGATTTATAGCAGGTCGCCTGAAAAATGTTTTAAAAATATTTTGTCAGCGGGGAAATACTGGTGAATCATTCATTTTGACAAAATGACATATAGATATGAATTACAGCATAAGAGCGATTACAATGGCTTCTATCTTATTTTTATCTGGCACCGTGTCACCTGGTGATGATAGTCATACCACTATTGGGTCTCACCCCAAGTAGTGACGTTTATCACTGTTAGGATTTATTAGCCTAACCGTGAGAAATTAGTAATGTGCACAATACCCCACTAGCCAGTGATTCAAGATAACCACGACTTAATCCCTGTAATTATAACTTTTGAAAATAAAATGGAGTATGGTAAAACATTTGATAAAAGAGAATGACTCACATTGCAGATTTATACGGGCAGAGTTTAGCCTACTGATTAGCCTGATAACCTAATTTAAATAACAATGCACACGAACGAGGTCAGTAACTAATACAGCATTTACGATAACTCACGAGATTAAAACCTTCACAACGAATGACAAAGTGCAATACTTAAACATCAATCGAATTCACGACGAATGACAAAGTATAAACCCAATATGAGCAGCACTTAAACATTCATCGGATAGTTTCAATCGATCGGACATTGAATCGTAGCAGCGATCGAGTTAATACCCGGTATCGTAGCAGTGCCTCGCTATATTGAAAGTAATATTCGAATTATGGCAGTATAACTTCGTTTTTGTGAAATTGTTTCGACATCAGAGGACTGCTCGTAGCTTGATCTATTTATAGGTGAATTTTAGGGTTCACGCGGCCTGCGTGAACCTTCGGCCATACTTTACGCGGCCCGCGTAGCCACCTAGTCTACACGTAGGTCTGGTTGGTCACGAGTAGGGTCGATATGTGTATGCCACGTGGCTCGGAAACGCTTATCCGGTCAACCCACATATTGACGAGGCCCGCGTAAGGCTAAGCTAATCCTTACGTGGCCCGCCTGAAACCCACAAATTCTGATTTCCTTGTTTTTCATGCACAGTGGTGTTTCAGGGGCTCGGGTTTTTACTTACGGATCAAATTGGGTCATTCTTGAGAGTCCTTACATCCTCCCCACCTTATTTAAAATCTCGTCCTCGAGATTTATTGAAATAAGTGAGGATACTTTCGCTTCATTTCCGATTCCAGTTCCCAAGTGTATTCGGGTCCTCGTTTCGAATCCCACTTGACTTTGACTAGCACTAGTCGTTTATCTTTGAGAAACTTGATCTTTCTATCTTCTATTTGAAGTGGTTTCTCTACAAACTTTAACTTTTCATTTACCTCTATATCCTGAAGAGGTACTACCAGTGATTTGTCTGATAAACACTTCTTGAGATTGGATACATGAAACACGTCATGTACTCCAGCTAACTCTTCTGGTAGTTGTAAGCGATAGGCAACTGGTCCTATACGTTGGATCACTGAAAATGGTCCTACATACCTTGGACTTAGCTTTCCTTTCTTACCGAACCGTACTACTCCTTTCCAAGGAGAAACTTTCAAAAGTACTCTATCTCCAACTTGGAACTCTAGTGGTTTGCGTCGATTGTCGGCATAACTTTTCTGGCGATCTCGAGCCGTTTTCAGTCTTTCCTTGATTTGAGTAATCTTATCAGTAGTCTCTTGCACAATCTCAGGACCTGATAATTGACTTTCTCCTATTTCTGCCCAACAAACTGGAGTTCTGCACTTTCGTCCATACAGTGCTTCGAATGGGGCAGCTTTAATGCTTGTATGATAACTATTGTTATAGGAGAATTCGATCAAAGGTAAGTGATTGTCCCAGTTTCCACCAAAATCTATTACACATGCTCGGAGCATGTCTTCCAGGGTTTGTATCATCCTTTCACTTTGTCCATCTGTTTGAGGATGATATGCCGTGCTTAAATTTAGTCGGGTTCCCATTGCTTCTTGGAAACTTGTCCAGAAATGGGAAGTGAAACGACTATCCCTATCTGATACAATGGAGAGTGGAACTCCATGTAAGGATACTACTTCGTCTACATACAACTTGGCTAACCTTTACATGCTAAAGGTTTCCTTCATGGGTAGAAAATGAGCTAACTTGGTTAATCGATCCACAATTACCCAAATCGCATCATTCCCTTTTCTGGTTTTGGGTAACTTTGTAACAAAGTCCATTGTTATGAGCTCCCATTTCCATACAGGCATTTCTAATTGTTGAAGTAGACCCGAAGGTTTCTGGTGTTCTGCCTTAACTTGTGAATAAGTAAGACACTTAGAAACATATCTAGCTATATCCTTTTTCATACCTATCCACCAGAAATTATTCCTTAAATCTTGGTACATTTTATTGTTACCAGGATGCATGGTATACCTAGATTTATGGCCTTCCTCTAAAATCTTATTTCTTAAATTTCCTTGTTTAGGTACCCAAATCCTTTTCTTATGTAATCTCCAAATTCCATCATTTCCTTGTTCTAATTCCTTTATTCTTCCTTTCATTACTTCAGCATCATCCTTGATTGTCGTTTCCTGTACATTTTTCAGTTGTTCTGTTAAATCTAACTATAGATTTAATCTAAGAGCACGAACTCATCGTTGTTTCTCATGATACTTACGACTTAAGGCATCTGCAACTACGTTTGCCTTTCCTTCGTGATATTGAATATCACAGTCGTAGTCGCTTAGTATTTCCATCCATCTTCTCTGCCTCATATTTAATTCTTTTTGCTCAAATATGTACCTTAAACTTTTGTGATCCGTATAGACAGTAAACTTACTTCCATACAGATAATGTCTCCAAATCTTAAGGGCAAAGATTATGGCTCCTAACTCTAAGTCATGAGTCGTATAGTTTTCCTCGTAATTTTTCAATTGTCTTGAGGCATACGCAATTACCTTCTTGCGTTGCATTAGCACACATCCTAATCCTAATTTTGAAGCATCACAGTATACTTCAAAATCCTCTGTTCCTTCTGGCAAGGCTAGGATTGGGGCATTTGTTAACTGTTGCTTTAAAATCTTAAAGGCTTCTTCTTGCTTAGGTCCCCATTCAAACTTAACTGCTTTACAGGTTAGCTTAGTTAATGGCACCGCTATTTTAGAAAAATCCTTAATAAAGCGCCTATAGTATCCAGCTAATCCTAAAAAGCTTCTAACTTCCGTAGCTGATTGTGGAACCTTCCATTTGGTAATTGCTTCTATTTTGGAGGGATCTACATGAATACCTTCGTGGTTCACCATGTGTCCTAGAAATTGCACTTCCTGTAGCCAAAATTCACACTTCGAGAATTTGGCGTAAAGCTTTTCCTTTCTTAACAAGGTTAAGAGTACATGCAGGTGCTGACAGTGTTCATCTTGGCTTTTGGAATAAATAAGTATATCGTCGATAAAACAATTACAAATTTATCCAAATACGGTTTACAGATTCTATTCATCATGTCCATGAATGCTGCATGTGCATTCGTTAGTCCAAAGGGCATGACTGTAAACTCGTAATGACCATACCTAGTTCTGAAAGCAGTTTTAGGTATGTCTTCTTCTTGTACCTTCAATTAATGGTATCTGGAGCGTAAGTCGATCTTAGAAAAATATCTAGCTCCCTGGAGTTGATCAAAGAGGTCATCAATCCTAGGTAATGGGTATCGATTCTTAATGGTAACCTTATTTAATTCCCTATAATCGATACACATTCGCATCGAACCATCCTTTTTCTTTACAAACAACACTGGTGCTCCCCACGGGGATGAACTAGGTTGTATGAATCCTTTACTTAACAATTCATCTAATTGTTTCTTTAGTTCTAGCATTTCTGTGGGTGCTAACCGATAAGGTGCTTTGGCTATCGGTGTAATTCCAGGAATTAGATGAATCATAAATTCTACTTCCCTGTCTAGTGGTAATCCCGGGAGTTCTTCTGGGAATACATCTGAGTATTCTGAGACTACTGGAATTTCCTTAAGTTCCTTATTTTTCGTGTTAATGATTACTGAAATCATATACACTACTTCTTGTTTTCTTGAATAACTGGCCAACTTCATTACTGAAATGAATTTCAGTGGCTGTCGTGGTTTATCTCCTGTAATTGAAATTACCTCTCCTGTAGGTGTATATATTTCTATGGCATTTTTATCACAAAGGATTCGAGCATGGTTGGCTACTAACCAATCCATTCCTAACACGACATCGAATCCTGCTAATTTCATAGGTAACAGGTTTGCAGAAAATTTTTGACCTAAGAGTTCTATTTTTTCTTCTCGCAAAACCTTATCTATGTTAACAGAATTTCCATCTGCTGTTTCGACTGTAAAAATCTGCCTAAGGTTGGTTAAGGGTAATTTAAGAGCTTGGCAGAATGAAGTATTTATAAAACTTTGGTTTGCACCAGAGTCAAATAATACTTTTGCATAGACGTTGTGAACTAGGAACGTACCAGCTATCACATCTGGAATGAGTTCTGCTTCTTGAGTGGTCAGCTGGAATGCTCTTACGTTCTTCTTTGTAGCTCCTTCTGCAGATTTAGCTTTGTTGTCAGCTGTTTTAACTAATTTCGGGCAGTCTGGCCTGAAATGTCCAGCTTCTCAACAGTTGTAGCAAACCGTTGATTTCTTCTTCCTGCAGTCTTCCTCTTGGTGTCCTGGAATTTTGCAGAAATTGCAATATCCCTTGCATCTTCCAAAATGCTTTCTTTTGCAGGAATTGCAAAATTGAACAGTGGAAGATTGTCCAGCTCCTTTTCTCCTGAAACTACTACGGTTACCCACACGGAATCCTTGGGTAATCTTTTGGGCTACTTCCTTTTTCCGGTTTTCTTCACTTGTGCGTACCAGTTCGTCAGTTAGGGTGTTAATTCTACCGCATCGTCAATAGTGCGAGGTCTAGCGGCTTTAACAATATTACAGATTTCGCCAATCAATCCCCAAATATAGCGAGAAATAAGCACCGGTTCTGGCGAAGCCAGGGTTGGTACTACTCTCGCATACTCGAAGAATGTCGAAGTATACCCGCGACAATCTACACCAATCATCCGATGGTTCAGGAACTTATTCGCCATTTATTCCTTTTCATATTCGGGACAAAATTTTCTTTCCATTAGCTGTTTAAATTCTTCCCAACTCATGGCATAGGCCATGTTTCTTCCTTTGGATTGAAGTACCGTATTCCACCATTTTAGCGCTCCTTCCTTAAAAAGATGTGACGCATACATGATGTAACACCCCGAAAACGGGTTAGTAATTATGCCCCGTTAATACAAAAGAGCGGGTAAAATACCGTTAGCGGTAAAGATTAACCCATAAATTTATTAGGATTTAAATAGATAAGCCTAATAATAATAAAAAGGAGAATAAATGCTTTGAGAAAACAAAGTTATAAAAAGGCCCGAATTAACGAGACTTAATTCATAACAGGTTATAACTTCCCGAACCCGTTAAGGTAACTAGGAATAATTAACCTAGTTGGTAGCATGAGATCAAATGACTAATGGTGAGTTATGGCTTCAATTGGTCAAGATAAAACATGAGGGACTAATATTGCCGAGTGGGAAACTTGGTTTATTAAAACACAACACACTAGGGGTGTGCACGGTTCGGTTCGGTTTTTGGGTAAAATTAAAACCGAAACCGAAATGTCAGTTTTCGGGTTTTAAAAACCGTTCGGTTTCGGTTTTTTTCGGTTTTGGTTTTTCGGTTTTTACGTCGGTTCGGTTCGGTTTTTCGGTTATTTCGGTTCTTGGAACAAAATTATGTAAGATTCAAAAAATAAAAAGTATAATTTATATTATAACAATCTTTTTATATGTTTACATTTAAATTATTATAGTTAACCTTTTTAATTAATATTGTTTACATAAACCTAACTTTCTAATCTTTTTTTATGTTTCTTCAAAGTTTTTATTAAATTTTGTTATATTTATAGGTAATAATAAATCATTTCAGTTATAATGTTTTTATTATAAACACTTAACATTCAAGAATAAAATTAACATTTTCTACTAGCATTGGGTTAAACACTTAAACAATTTAAACTTAAACATAAAAATATATGGATTGTAACTTATCGATTAGGTTCGGTTTTTTTCGGTTATTGAAAAAGTTTATCCGAAAACCGAACCGAAATTTTCGGTTATTAATAATCCGAAAACGGAACCGTCGGTTTTTGTTTCGGTTCGGTTTTTTCGGTTCGGTTATTTCGGTTATTCGGTTACGGTTCGGTTATTTCGGTTTTTTTGCTCACCCCTACAACACACACACTTGGTGTGTGTGTGTGTGTGCGTGAAATCGTCCAGGAGAAGGCGCAAGAGCTCCAAACCCTAGCTCATCCAAATTCATCAAATTGGAGGGCCAAACGGCGCTTAAATTCACAACCGAACGTGGATTAACGATCACCAAGTCAAGGGGATCGTAAGGTATGTCGAAATTCTAACATTCGTGAAGTTGTAAAAGTTTGATAATCATCCTAATCGCGAATTAGGCATGGATTATAGAAGCTATGGCTAGATTAGTGATGTATACTTGCTTAGGAACGAAACCCTAAGTGAAAATCATACATAACATGCTATGAATTGAAGGATTTGATGAATTAACACAGTTAGATAAGTGGGTTTTAATGTTATGATGAAATTGATGATATAACCATGCTTAGAATCAACATGCATGATAACAAATAGAAGGTGTTAGATTAAACCACAAATTTGTGTACAAGATCATACTTCTCACGAAATGGGTTTTGTATGATATGAGAGAATTGATGTTAAGATTTTGATATAGATGCTTGAAATCAAGTTACCTAGTAGTTAGTGTGTAAAATTTGATTTCGTTAAGAGTTCGGATGAAATGCCTAAACGGAATTCAATAAACCAAATGTGCATTGAATAAGTTGATAAGTCGATTGACTTTAAAAAGTCAAACCGACCAAGTATATGATCGAATGATAAATTCGATATAAGAAGCGTAGGATGGAATAGACGTAAATGATTATGACTAACCTAACCATCTTACAATTTCAATGATAGTTCGACGCTTGGCAAGCTAGGTGAAAGCTTTGGGAAGGAAGCGGGTCAAACGAATCAAGAATGAAGGAAAAGCGTAATTCGGATACAAGGTAAGTATATCTTACACTAGTCATATATTTTAAAATATCCTTTTGTCGTGTTAATTACGAAAAAGACAAATACCTAATTGAGCTATGGTGTTCCGGCGTGTAGTCGTACGGAACAAGATAATCAAATATGATGAGAAACCATAGTGATGGCTAAAAATGAGTTAAATCGGTAATTTGATCTTATTATGACGAATGAAACATGTACTTTTAATGGTTACCATATAAGGTAAATCATAATAGCCAATAAGGGTAAAATGGTAATTTGGTCACACGTTGACCATAACCGTTAGTTTTGAAAGACAATTATGACGTAAGCCATAATAGGCCAAAAAGGGTTAAGAAATGGAATTATAAGTAAAATGACCGCACGATGTAAATCGGAGCGAGTCATATATACGAGGTGGTAATAAATGTCATCTAGCTAACATAATTGGTCATTTAGACCAAACGGGTCAAAAGGTGAAATTATCAGCCTTTGACAATATCGACTAATGGGTTGTCGAGTTGTATGATTCTAGGGAATAAATAGCACATGGATGTTTACAACGCTATCACTTAGCAGCCACTAAGGCAAGGTATTGAAACGGGTCAATATATTGATCCGAGCCAGGTTTGTATAATAACATAACTCATCCTGTAGAATTTGGAGTTCTATAAGAATTAGACAAGATTAAAATATCGATATTCGGTTATCTTTTAGGTAAACTGAATGAATTGAGTTATGATTATAGTGTTTTAGAAGCACATGGGTTTACAAACAAGAATTATAGTTAAAAGGTCGGATTTTGAGTCAAACAAGTATTTAAAGGTCCTTGTAGTAAAAGAAGGATGAAAATTGACCAAATTGCCCTTGTAAGCTAATTTGAACGAACGACCCTTAAAGGTGGTTCGGAAACAAGTTTTATGATTAAATAAATGCTTAGAATGAGTATAGGTAGTGAAAGATGTAAATTCTTGGTTCGAAAGACTTTATATGAGTCTTTACCGTAAAATGATAATCCAAGGGGTAAAAACTCGGAACATATAGATATCCACATTAAATCCAACGCACATATAGATGTGGTGGAAGATTACTTGATAAGAAATGTAGGAATAAGATGCTAGAAATGAATGAAAGCAATTTCAAGCTTTAAAGTGCTTAAATACCCTTAACAGGTAAAAATAAGCATACAAGCGAAAACGGGTTTAAATTGTGTAATAAACCTTTGATTAGAACCTAATACGGTAGATAACATTAATTTGAAGAAGTGTATGTGATATAAGGATCAAACAATTAGGTTTGTTTGATAAAATGCATAAACGGGTTAAAATTCGGTAAAAAGGTAATGAGTCGAAGGCTTAGAAGTCTCAAAATTTATTTTGTTGGATTTTAACTCTATATGATGGAGAATTAAATTACGAGCGCGTAGGAAAAAGAATCGCGTAAATCGGATCAATAACGAATAAGTTATGGCCGTTTCCATAAAATCTGGTGTTGCTGGAAAATGCAGGTCCCAGATCCAGACCTGCTGGAAAAAGGTTTCCCCCGCGCCACGCGAAGGGTCACCTGGTTGTCGGCGCGCCACGCAACAGGCCGTCGCGGCCCGTGTCCGTGGTAGAGTAAGTTCTCGCGGCCCGCGAGAGCTGTAAATCCTGGAAATTTGTTTCATTTTGTTGTATGATGCAAAGATCTTGTTTAAACCAGTATTTAAGATATCAAGACTAACTTTTAAGTTGGTTTTGATCGTAGGTGATTATCAAGAGTACCCGGAGGAAGATCAAGCGACGTGAAAGAACCGAACACATGAAAAAGAAGCTTCCGCACGTTGTATCGTTGTTATTTTAAACGACGTATTTAATCTTATTATGAGGTTTTTATTTCTAGGATGTAAAAGTTTTTAATAAACCTGTATTTCTATATGTGATGTGTATACTTAAATACATATTAATCGTCATTATTTGTACAAAAATTGTTAAATAATATTAAGGGTGTTACAAGTTGGTAATTAGAGCTCATGGTTAAAGAATAAAGTGTGTTCGGTTCGAGGCTTGATCGCAAATCCGGTAAGTACATGTATATCAATGGTTTAGTATGATTAAAGTGTTGAGAACAACACATATGGTTATCGTGTAATACACGTTACACCAATAAAAACGATATAGAATAGATATAGTCAACGAAATTACACGCGTTGATGCGTATAGCAGAAAAGCCTTGTATTATAATACGGGCATCCTTTAATGTCGAAATTACTAACTATTGTATATGTTTTAGTTGAAGGACACTCGCATATGAAGATAGCGAGAGTTTAACAAATCGCAGATTTGACAGAGGAACGGTCCAAAGAGTATGCTCATCAAGGACCTAAATCGCGTAACGGTCGCGAACAAGGCTAATGGCAAGAGAAGCCCGTGAGGGCAAGCATTACCAGGTGCACATTTTAAATTTAATTGCACAAATAGTAATATGCAACAAATATGTAGAAATTGAAAGTTGCATATGTAGATTAAAAACTTGGAAAAACCCGAATAGAAAATTTATTCGGGATATTGTTTCCAAGAGAAACAAATAGAGGCATTACTTACATAGGGCGTGATGTGAAAACTATAAAAAGGTCATGCGTGTCATGTGTTAATCGCTTACTCTGGCCAAGTAAGTAGTGGCATATGATACCATGAACTTTTTATAGCGGACACATTTACATCCGATGTAGTAAGGACGGGGTGAATGTGACAAATTAAAAAAAGTACCCAAATGAAACAAATGAACAAAATAGTTGATAATAATGTAAACGCACAGCCGGGTGACGGAAGCGTATTACATTAGGATAATGAGCCCGAGATAAGGGACAAGGATTAATGTAAATGATGATATAAATGAATAATCAAAAGAAAATTCATGAAAATAAGTCATCTTGGACGAAAGGGCCATGGTGAACGAAATGGGCAAGTAAAACCAAAGTATAGATGATCCGACGGGTCACAAAAACAAAGGTGTTGCCCACACGAAAAAGATAATCAAGGTTGTTAACTTTAGTCGTAGTAAAGCAAGGATAACGATGATAATCGTCACTCATAATTAATAAGGCCGCCAATGGTGGTCACGTAAAGAATAAAAGACATGGTCGAATAAAAGCGACGGATTTCGCTAAGATGACAAAGTAAATCGAAATGAAGTCTTAATGCATACCGGAAGGGGGTGCAATGATAACGATTTCGGTAAAACACCCGGTTGATGGGTAAGGAATTAAACGGATGCGTAGACTGAGAAACAGGAACGCGTATGGAAAGTAAAAAAGACTCGGGTTTTGGGTCATGATTAAAGGATGATAAGATACTGCAAATAGAAATTTTGATAAATTACGTTCAACTATTTCAAAGCTGAACGGGTCGAACAAAGACTGAAGTTTGACATTTATAAGTGATGAATTTTCACAAGAACAAGTCAAACAAATTTAATAAAGGATGACACTTGCTAAAGTAAGTAAGCACGAATCGAATAAATAAAAGTGCGAAATATTAATAAACCTATGTAAAGGATTTATAGGCGTTAAAAACATTAAAATAAAAGAACCCGGGTAATGGGACGTAAAGAAGTATAGGTAAGAACCGAGTAACGGTAAGTGTAGGGCAAACCGACATGTAATTGATGTTAGAAGTCAAGAAGTCGGAAAGATAATTCGAAAGAAAACAATGTAGCCTTAGACTACGGTCAAGGTCAAACGAAATCCAAAAAGTAAAGGTGAATAATTCTAAACATAAAAAGGGGTACCTTAGCGCCGTATGCGTATATAAACGTATACACATTTGAATAAAGACTCGAATAAAAGATGATCTACGGGATCATCATAACCTACGGGATGTTAATTAGTGTAAAGGTCTACGGGGCCAAAATGACCCACGGGTCATGAATTGAAGCAAAGGGATCATAAGGGTCTCGCCTTAAAGAGGTGAAAGCTTAAGGAAATAGCCTACGAGGTTAAGTGAAGGAACCTACGGGTCAATAGTGTAAGGTGAGGGAATTTGTTACGATTCCCCACGTAAAACGAGAACGGAAAACAATAAATTATGGGTTGTCAATTTCCTTGATATGAGTAATTGACACAGTTAAAGAGAAAAACGTTAAACTAAAATTCAGTTTTAGTAAGAAATAACGTTTTAACAAATATGAATACTATGAGACGAATTCAGAAATAACGAATATCAAAGAGTATGGGTCTTAACATAGATAGGTGCGAGATGATACATTCGAAAAGAAGAAGTATGATAAAGAAACGTCGAATTAAACTTAAACGTGACGTGACACGCTCACGGACAAGAAAAGAAATATAGAAATTGATCACGTTGTAACGTGAGTTACGGGGTATGAAGTGACGGCGACTAATTAGTCTAGCCGGTAAAACTATTCAAAGTTAAGAAAGCGTCATAACAAATACAAGCGCTTGTTAATATAACACAAGCGCGGGATAGACTTGTTAAAATACTAATGAGACTAAGTGGTCAAGTGACAACTCAGTCAATAAAGATAAAGGATTATAAGCTGTAAGTACGGCCCGAGAGGCCTTACACATGAAAGACGTACGCGTCAGTATACATGAAAACTTTTGACCAAAGGAAACGGGAGCCTTGAAAACGAAACTAGGTTCGTTTGATTAAACCAAAGAACTACGTAAATAAGGTTTCGGGGACGAAACCTCTTTAAGGGGGGTAGACTTGTAACACCCCGAAAACGGGTTTAGTAATTATGCCCCGTTAATACAAAAGAGCGGGTAAAATACCGTTAGTGGTAAAGATTAACCCAGAAAATTATTAGGATTTAAATAGATAAGCCTAATAATTAATAAAAAGGAGAATAAATGCTTTGAGAAAACAAAGTTATAAAAAGGCCCGAATTAACGAGACTTAATTCATAACAGGTTATAATTTTCCGAACCCATTAAGGTAACTAGGAATAATTAACCTAGTTGGTAGCATGATATCAAATGACTAATGGTGAGTTATGGCTTCAATTGGTCAAGATAAAACATGAGGGACTAATATTGCTGAGTGGGAAACTTGGTTTATTAAAACAAAACAAAAAATAAAACACAACACACACACTTGGTGTGTGTGTGTGCGCGTGAAATCGTCCAGGAGAAGGAGCAAGAGCTCCAAACCCTAGCTCATCCAAATTCATCAAATTGGAGGGCCAAATGACGCTTAAATTCACAACCGAACGTGGATTAACGATCACCAAGTCAAGGGGATCGTAAGGTATGTCGAAATTCTAACATTCATGAAGTTGTAAAAATTTGATAATCATCCTAATCGCGAATTAGGCATGGATTATAGAAGCTATGGCTAGATTAGTGATGTATACTTGATTAGGAACGAAACCCTAGGTGAAAATCATACATAACATGCTATGAATTGAAGGATTTGATGAATTAACACACTTAGATAGGTGGGTTTTAATGTTATGATGAAATTGATGATATAACCATGCTTAGAATCAACATGCATGATAACAAATAGAAGGTGTTCGATTAAACCATAAATTTGTGTACAAGATCACACTTCTCACTAAATGGGTTTTGTATGATATGAGAGAATTGATGTTAAGGTTTTGATATAGATGCTTGAAATCAAGTTACCTAGTAGTTAGTGTGTAACATTTGATTTCGTTAAGAGTTCGGATGAAATGCCTAAGCGAATTCAATAAACCAAATGTGCATTGAATAAGTTGATAATTCGATTGACTTTAAAAAGTCAAACCGACCAAGTATATGATCGAATGATAAATTCAATATAAGAAGCGTAGGATGGAATAGTCGTAAATGATTATGACTAACCTAACTATCTTACAATTTGAATGATAGTTTGACGCTTGGCAAGCTAGGTGAAAGCTTTGGGAAGGAAGCGGGTCAAACGAATCAAGAATGAAGGAAAAGCGTAATTCGGATACAAGGTAAGTATATCTTACACTAGTCATATATTTTAAAATATCCTTTTGTCGTGTTAATTACGAAAAAGACAAATACCTAATTGAGATATGGTGTTCCGGCGTGTAGTCGTACGGAACAAGATAATCAAATATGATGAGAAACCATAGTGATGGCTAAAAATGAGTTAAATCGGTAATTCGACCTTATTATGACGAATGAAACATGTACTTTTAATGGTTACCATATAAGGTAAATCATAATAACCAATAAGGGCAAAATGGTAATTTGGTCACACGTTGACCATAACCGTTAGTTTTGAAAGACAATTATGACGTAAGCCATAATAGGCCAAAAAGTGTTAAGAAATGGAATTATAAGTAAAATGACCGCACGGTGTAAATCGGAGCGAGTCATATATACGAGGTGGTAATAAATGTCATCTCGCTAACATAATTGGTCATTTAGACCAAACGGGTCAAAAGGTGAAATTATCACCCTTTGACAATATCGACTAATGTGTTGTCGAGTTGTATGATTCTAGGGAATAAATAGCACATGGATGTTTACAGCGCTATCACTTAGCAGCCACTAAGGCAAGGTATTGAAACGGGTCAATATATTGATCCGAGCCAGGTATGTATAATAACACAACTCATCATGTAGAATTTGGAGTTCTATAAGAGTTAGACAAGATTAAAATATCGATATTCGGTTATCTTTTTGGTAAATTGAATGAATTGAGTTATGAATATAGTGTTTTAGAAGCACATGGGTTTACAAACAAGAATTATAGTTAAAAGGTCGAATTTTGAGTCAAACAAGTATTTAAAGGTCCTTGTAGTAAAAGAAGGATGAAAATTGACCAAATTGCCCTTGTAAGCTAATTTGAACGAACGACCCTTAAAGGTGGTTCGGAAACAAGTTTTATGATTAAATAAATGCTTAGAATGAGTATAGGTAGTGAAAGATGTAAATTCTTGGTTCGAAAGACTTTATATGAGTCTTTGCCGTAAAATGATAATCCAAGGGGTAAAAACTCGGAACATATAGATATCCACATTAAATCCAACGCACATATAGATGTGGTGGAAGATTACTTGATAAGAAATGTAGGAATAAGATGCTAGAAATGAATGAAAGCGATTTCAAGCTTTAAAGTGCTTAAATACCCTTAATGGGCCAAAATAAGCATACGAGCGAAAACGGGTTTAAATTGTGTAATAAACCTATGATTAGAACCTAATATGGTAGATAACATTAATTTGAAGAAGTGTATGTGATATAAGGATCAAACAAATATGTTTGTTTGATAAAATGCATAAACGGGTTAAAATTCGGTAAAAAGGTAAGAGTAGATGGCTTAGAAGTCTCAAAATTTATTATGTTGGATGTTGGATTTTAACTCCATATGATGGAGAATTAAATTACGAGCGCGTAGGAAAAAGAATCGCGTAAATCGGATCAATAACGAATAAGTTATGGCCGTTTCCGTAAAATCTGGTGTTGCTGGAAAATGCAGGTCCCAGATCCAGACCTGCTGGAAAATGGTTTCCCCCGCGCCACGCGAAGGGTCACCTGGTTGTCGGCGCGCCACACGACACGCCGTCGCGGCCCGCGTCCGTGGTAGAGTAAGTTCTCGCGGCCCGCGAGAGATGTAAATCCTGGAAATTTGTTTTATTTTGTTGTATGATGCAAAGATCTTGTTTAAACTAGTATTTAAGATATCAAGACTAACTTTTAAGTTGGTTTTGATCGTAGGTGATTATCAAGAGTACCCGGAGGAAGATCAAGCGACGTGAAAGAACCGAACACATGAAAAAGAAGCTTTCGCACGTTGTATCGTTGTTATTTTAAACGACGTATTTAATCTTATTATGAGGTTTTTATTTCTAGGATGTAAAAGTTTTTAATAAACCTGTATTTCTATATGTGATGTGTATACTTAAATACATATTAATCGTCATTATTTGTACAAAAATCGTTAAATAATATTAAGGGTGTTACATATGACCTTGTCTTCCTCAGCACATTTACTTATCATAAGTACTGCTTCGGTTTTCTCCAACCAACGCAGTGCCGCAGTCGCCCCTTCGTTGCCAGCAAATTCTGCTGGTTTACAAGCAAGAAATTCTTTGTAAGTGCAACCAGACGTTGCAGCTTTCATTTTCTTAGGGAGTGGGGCCTGCCGTGGATCATTATCGTTGTTAGTATGATTGCCACCTCCGTTTACACTATTACTGAAATTATCTTCTTGGGTACGTTTACTAGGAATGATTTGTTGAGGTTCAACAGGTTTCTGGGCAGCAGCAAGGATTGCTGGAATAGCATTGGCTATTCCTTGAGCAACGATATTTTCGATATCTTGCCTAGTCATAAATTGATCTTCCGGATTTTGTTCAGATTGGTTCACTTCATTAATCGGTTCATTATTAGCATTTTCCATCTAGTGATTAATATATATATCAATTATTAGCATAAAATAAATAATAGTTACATGCAATAATCACACAATACAACATACGTATAGCCAAAATAGTT
Organism: Helianthus tuberosus; assembly: GCA_030545235.1. Classification (NCBI taxonomy): domain Eukaryota; kingdom Viridiplantae; phylum Streptophyta; class Magnoliopsida; order Asterales; family Asteraceae; genus Helianthus; species Helianthus tuberosus. The sequence goes on along the minus strand of CM060357.1, from coordinate 23,493,526 downwards.
GATTTTTCGTCGTCCATTTCTTTTTATTTTATATTATGCATCAGTACACACCGTTATCTTACAAAAGTATTATTTGTAGGTTATTTTACAGACTTATTTTATTATTATTATTACTATTATACAATCACAGTTTCACCACCATCCTATTTCTGGGCACCTTAGAAGTGACGTTCCCTCTCGTCGTACTTCCAGGAGATCTGTTCTCCTACCTCCCGAATCCTATTTCCTGCACCTATCAGCTCCTCGCCAAAATGGCGGAGTTCAGCTAAATTTTCATTACTCATTGGTGGGTTTGGTATAGGTTCTGGGTCGAACTGAGGGAAAAAAGGTATAAGGGTTATTGAGAAGGTTTTGAAACTGCCAGTCGTTAGTCCACCACTCGTCCATTTCTCCTAAAGGTTGGGTGTGGATCAAAGGTTCTGGGATGGCTGGTTCCAAATTTATTGGAAGTTGAGTTTCAGCAGGATAAGGGTAGAGGTTGGTGTTGACAGGTCTAATGATATCACAGCTTACCAATACGCGATCTAATTCTTTCTGTAATGGCAACTCCTCGACTTGCTTAGAACTTTCCCCAATTTCCATTTTCGTTGGTCTAGAACCTTCCCCCATCTCGATCCCTTTTCCTTTATCCATGGGATTCTCTATTTTGGGAATTTTCCTAGTCGCTGGTTTCCTCCTGCGTACACGTCTCTAGCCTACAAATCTTCTTCTTTTATTAGGCTTTGGTTTCTCCAGAGGTGGAGCTTGGAATTCCATAGGTTCTTCCACATCGGCTATGTAACCAGTGAAGTCATTGGAAACTTCTATTTTCACCGGATAAAGATTGAGATTTTGAAGGGCTTCAGATAACTCATTCATGCTGTTTAGCATATATGCAAAAATGCACACAAAATGCTAAGTTAAAAATTTATAATAAAACATTTAAGTATTATTACATACCGTGTGACTAATTATATATCTATACAAAAAGCAACTAAGAGTCACCATTAATTAACTCCCCCCCTTCAAACAACCATCAATTAATTTTCACCCTATTCGCACCACTTCTAACACACCTCTTCGTAATTCCCCGTACCGTTTCAAATTGATATTCACACCAAACCGTTTCAAACTGCCGCTTGAAATTATATTGCCACTGATAACCATTCCAATTTGCCACTTCAAATTCAAATAATATACCCTTTTAAATTCACACACTGAACCGTTTTCGCTGTCGTCGTTCTCATGATCAACATCCACACGGTGCAAATTCGAGTGGTACAATTCATTCTTATGATCTAGAGTTTCGTTTTAATTTCTTGAAGATCGTCCGACATTGAGTTGTTGGAAATGGTTTCAAAGATCAAGAAGTTTCGATGAAAACGGACTTTTTGATGATTTCTTGGGCAAGGCAATCCAAGAAGTTTCCTTATCGACAAACCTATTAAGATCTCCATATCACTTTCTTCTGCATCAAGTGCCATTCGTTAATAGCAACCAACAATTCATCAGTCACGTTCAACATCATTGGTTCTGTTTAAATGTTGTTCAATTGATCCAATGACATGCCTTTTCCATAATTGTCATTCTTTTCCATCTTGAATTGCAATTAGTTTAACAATTTTGATTCGGGGGATCAAATATGTGTAGTTACAATGTTTATCGTTATCTCTTTCTGATTGGAACAACGACGAGGGTTCGACGGCATACACAGTGGTTGTGCGATGTTGTAGCACTACGATGGCGGCGAATGATGCGACAGAAATTCTAAAAGTATAGAAACGTTTGATTGTTTATAAATGATGGGTAATCGTATTCCAAAACGTTTAACGGGTTGTTTGAAATAGATGAGGATTTGAAGCAGAAATTGGTTGCGGATCAAATCAGTTACGAAAGTGACAAAGAAGTTGGCAAGAAGATGTGGATCGGTTACTTTTATAACAATATTAGGATTATCTGCTATTTTCTTTTTTTTTTATTTTAGGAATTTAGGAAGTCAGCGTATGTTCAAAATTGTCCAAACTTGCCATGCAAATTTATGGATGTAGTGGGTTAGAACATGGGTGGTTAAGTTAGCGAGTTTGTGAGTCAAGTTGTTTTCGTAGTATTTATTATCTGCAAGTTAGTAATGTTTGTTTTCATGCAATGAAATAGTTTATCCTTCTCTTAGGCTTCTTATCTCTTTGTTGCATACAGTTACGAAATTGAAGAACATAATCATTAATTTTCATTTTATTTAAATGTTTAATATGAACCTCTAAGGCATAAACATACATTGACGACACGACTTTTTACCACCTTCGGTCACCTGTCGTGCCGGCTGTTCTGAACATGTTTGCTGTGATCAGCGGATCTGGTCGTGGTTCATTCGTTTATGGCTACAATTGTCGGCTTCAATTGATTGAGGCTTTTGTAACCTTAAATGTGAAGAAGAAAAAGAGAAAACATGAACAATAAAACTGTGAATTTGATGGAGATGGAGAGTTTACCACCATGGTTTTTGTTGAAGTGTGTGAACCATCAAGGGAACGGTGAATAATGAGAAATGGGAGTAATTTTGTTATCATTTACACAATAAAAAAATAAAAAGAAAAAAGAAACCTTTAAACAAGTACAGGTTTTAAGCGTGAATAGAAAAAAAAATAGAAATAAGTGTTTCTTCATCTTCAGTTAGCCATAATTTAATATAAGTATAACTAATAATTAAATCTATTTGTTTTAGTACCATTATATTCTTTGGCACGAATCACGGTTATAAAATATTAAAATTAGGTATACTACCATGAAACGGTTTAGAGCATTACAACGGAAGTTTTTAAGTGATATCGCTTTGATTTGTTATGTTATTGGTACAATAATGACACCCGAACCATTAGCATTTAGCTTTATTTTACAGTTTTTAAATTTTTGTTTTTTTTTTTTATTTTTTCACTATTCTACTCTGCATTTTTTGACTTTGTTTTATGGATTTTCTCATTCGTTGTACAACGAGTGTCGATGAATATCGATGCCATAATTAACTCAAGCAATACCGGCTAATTTACAAGTATTTAATAATTTATTTATTAAATATACATTTTTGTTAAATTATAATTATGAAGTAAAATGTTTGGTACATAACAATAATAATTCAATCATCATTCAATCGATTTTTACAAAGTATTTTTTTTGAACGGCCAACGAAATTTTATGCTCTTTAAGATCCATTTTATTAGCTAAATAATGATAATTAGCATACTAAAGACTTTTATAACCAATATCCCGCAGCAACGCGCGGGGTAATGTTAACTCGTTTAATACAAAGAACAACTGAAATAAAAACATACTAGGGTTTATTTATTTATTTACTAGGTAACATTTTTCTTAGAGTTTCTAGCTTGTAGATGGTATGGGTGCTAGTACTGGGTCAGGATATTTAAAATTTTGCATTTACTGCTACAGCGGATAACATATAAAGATCTGCCCATTTTTCATCTAATTCATCTTCCCATGGTGGTTTATTGCCTATTTCCTGGGTTTTCTGATTAACCCTCACTTCTTTTGGTTGTGACTTCTTCATTTTCTCTTGGCTTTTCCTAATAATTAAACTTCTTTTATTAGGAGAAAGTGGTTTCTCATATTGTGCCTTACGAACAAATATTCATTCCTCAGGATTTGCGGAGTGGTTTGAGGATGATGATCCCTTATCTTTTGGTGCACTATCTATTTTACGATAGATGTCTGAAAGTCTTTGTTTACCCATGCTGTAAACAAATATTCAAATAATAAAGCACGTAATCACCAAATGGCAATCAGTAAAAATTAAGTATTTTCTTAAATACTTAATTGGCTTAAATCAGTGGCTCTGATACCACCTTTTCCTGTCACGGCCCCAGCCCCGGTTTGACCCGGTCTAGAGCCGCGGGACAGGAACCCGTGGTATTTGATTGATGCGACAACGGAAGATTTTAACAGGATCTTTTAAAACTTGAAAATGCCCGATTATTTTATTTCATAATTCGGGATAAACCCCGTAATTTACAATAGAGGAATTTTACTAGGAAATTCTCTGATTTATTAAAACATGTTATTCATTTTAACTGAGCCACCTCTTCAAGCTTGTTAGTGCTCCGTAGCACGTTTTCCTTGATTTACAGCAGGTCGCCTGAAACATGTTTTAAAAATATTTTGTCAGCGGGGAAATACTGGTGAATCATTCATTTTGACAAAATGACACATAGATATGAATTACAGCATAAGAGCGATTACAATGGCTTCTATCTTATTTTTATCTGGCACCGTGTCACCTGGTGACAATGGTCATACCACTATTGGGTCCCACCCCAAGTAGTGACGTTTATCACTGTTAGGATTTATTAGCCTAACCATGAGAAATTAGTAATGTGCACAATACCCCACTAGTCAGTGATTCAAGATAACCACGACTTAATCCCTGTAATTATAACTTTTGAAAATAAAATGGAGTATGGTAAAACATTTGATAAAAGAGAATGACTCACATTGCAGATTTATACGGGCAGAGTTTAGCCTACTGATTAGTCTGATAACCTAATTTAAATAACAATGCACACGAACGAGGTCAGTAACTAATACAGCATTTACGATAACTCACGAGATTAAAACCTTCACAACGAATGACAAAGTATAAACCCAATATGAGCAGCACTTAAACATTCATCGGATAGTTTCAATCGATCGGACATTGAATCGTAGCAGCGATCGAGTTAATACCCGGTATCGTAGCAGTGCCTCGCTATATTGAAAGTAATATTCGAATTATGGCAGTATAACTTCGTTTTTGTGAAATTGTTTCGACATCAGAGGACTGCTCGTAGCTCGATCTATTTATAGGTGAATTTTAGGGTTCACGCGGCCCGCGTGAACCTTCGGCCATACTTTACGCGGCCCGCGTAGCCACCTAGTCTACGCGTAGGTCTGGTTGGTCACGAGTAGGGTCGATATGTGTACGCCACGTGGCTCAGAAACGCTTATCCGGTCAACCCACATATTGACACGGCCCGCGTAAGGCTAAGCTAATCCTTACGCGGCCCGCCTGAAACCCACAAATTCTGATTTCCTTGTTTTTCATGCACAGTGGTGTTTCAGGGGCTCGGGTTTTTACTTACGGGTCAAATTGGGTCATTCTTGAGAGTCCTTACAATAACCATTTAGACGATGCATCGATTTAAAACACTAAATGATATCTTGTTGAGATATGCATATCTCTTAATCATTTCCAGAATATTTAGGGATACACACCCTTAATTGACAAATAAAGAATTTCCCTTAAGAGCAAACATAATATGCTATCAGCTAGAAGAATCTTCAAGTTCTTCATTATGTTTCACATCATCATTGACTCGGTGTGGTCTAACCGGTCATGCCAATAAAGTAAATAATCATGATCCATAAACTTCTGGTTTATGATCGTATGTGTATTACTTGCACGTATGCTAGTACAAGACATAAGACACGAGATAATGAATAAGCTATCATGTTATATCACCGTCATTATTTATACATATCATTCTCATATTATTGCTCCCTTATTTTGCCACTTGTGGTGGTCAATCTCATTATTAACTTGGCTATCGTTATAATTTCTAATGGTTGATCTCATTATTACAATGAGCATCATTGCAATTTCTCAACTATGTCCATGATCACGACATTTCCAATGATCTTTATATAATTACATTCATTTTAGGAAATGAAATAAGCAGAATAAGTTTCATAACTTTTCATTATTTACTTAGTCACACGAATATAAAATTATTTCGATCTTTTCATACTTTCATAATGATATTGCTAATGGGAATTTAAATTTCCAGTTTTTGCACTTAATAATTCTTTTCACATCATAGTATGAATTTGAAAGTAATCAAATGACCGAGTCAAGTATTATCAGTTTTAAACTTTATGATAATGAGATTTAGGGAGTAGGACACTTCGAGTATCATACCAAGTATATATACAATCTTTTGTGAACCACAACATTATTATCACAACTTAACTCACTTAAAACAAAAGTTCTTATTCAAATATAGTGCATCTAGGAAATAGCCTAGCGTGTTTGCACGTTTAGTGTAGCGGTGTAGATATGAAAAACATCTAATCAACTTTCTCTTAGGTGTTCTATTCTATATAATCGATCAATAATAACGTATAGAATAGAAGACACACATAAAGTCAAAGTTATAAATGCATGGCGTTATCTAAAACGAGTTATTACAAAACTTTATGTAACTAGGGTTAAGACCCGCCCGCGTTGCGGCGCGGGTACATAGTAAACATTGAATGGATTAGTCCAAACGTTATATGATGCACTAACCATATGAAAACACACATTTCGACATATCCAGTTGAACTCAATGTAACCTGTATAAGCATTGTGATTGGATCAAATGTAAAGTAAATCAAATTCATATCGGCCAATCATAACGTATTAATGTGACTCAACTCATACATAGAAAACATAACGGGTATGAAGGAAAATATGCGCATGTAATCAAAAGGGATTAATTAGAGCTTTCAAAAAAAGGGGAGAAAAAGAAACCATAATTTGACTCCACTCGGTTCAAAACAAACTTTACGAAACATATATAAAATAAACACGAAAACATATTATATTTGACCTGAATCATTTCCCAAAAAAGTTTACATCGAAACGTAGAACAACTTGAATTTATACCAAAACGTACATAAAAATATGCACGTAAAAATGGTTTTTTAAACGAAAACGTATTATATCTGACCTGACTCGTCTATAAAAAAAGTTTACGTCGGAATGTAGAACAAATCATATTTATACATATCCGTACATAAAATATGCATGTAAAAAATAGTTTTTAAGTAAAGGAAGTATAGGGGTAAACCGAAACAAAATATTAGTAAAAAATTTAATAGGTTAAAAACGTTTGTAAAACCGTGCCAAGTAGCACCAATGCCACAACGACATCGACTCTTAACATCGTAAAAATAAAATAGATAAAATGATAAAAATTACACTGAACGAAAAGCAGACTAAAATCGTTGAACCACGCACGCCCGTTATAGTGTGTTAATGCAAAGAAAATAATCAGAAACGTAAAACGTATAAAATAATAACTTAGTCGATCTAGGACCCGCATGTTGCGACTAACTTTTCAAAAGGGAAAAAATGGACGCGCCACGACGGGTTTGTCAAATATGGAAAAATAGAGAAAAAAAAACATTGAACCGACATGCACGCTACGACATGTTGATTCGCAAAATTTAGAACGAAACGTAAAACGAAAAACTTGCGAAAGATATAAAGTATGGGGGACCAAAGTTGTAAATAATAAAGTGTTGTGCTAAATTACAAAAGTTGAAAAAGTTTGAGTTAAAAGTAAAAAAATTGAAATGGGTTAAAATGTAAAAGAAAAAACTTTAAGGTTTAAAGTGGAAAATCAAGTTTTTTTGTTTGAAAAACTTCCAAAGCATGATGTACAAGTTATAATGCATAAGAAAGTTGTTAATTTATATATGGAATAATAAGATTTTTCATCACTTACAAGAAAAAACAAATGTATATAATTCATGTATGAACTATATCATACATATAAATATAAAATATTTGTCTCTCAAATTAAAATATAAACGTATATCTCAATCAATTTTCCATGATATTAAAATAAATAGTATGTGATTCTTGATTAAATGTAAAAAATTCTTTTTCTATAATCATATATTTTATTGTTCCATAGAATATAAAGGTATCCTAGAAATCTATTTTATTCTACAAACATATCTTTCATTCTTCTGCCAAACAAACATTTAATATATACAATAAAGGTATCCTAGAAATCTATTTTATTCTACAAACATATCTTTCATTCTTCTGCCAAACAAACATTTAATATATACAATTCTCATAACGCGGGGAAGTCAAGCAGATACTACCTAATGCATATACATAAAAAGAAAGGGTTAGTGGATTTTATCACCCGCAACTATTGGCCTTTGGCCGATGACACCCGCAACTAACACTTTGACACCCGGCACCCCCAACTTGTCTTTTTGTTTGCACTGGCACCACTCAGTTAAATATTCTCTAACTTGGTTAGTTATTTGTCCGACGTGGCACCATTTTGCTGATTGTACATGCTGACGTGGATGATGAGGTGTAATGTCTCACTTATATACCCTACCTTACATCATAATCTCAGTCATCACCTTCACTCATCACTGCGATCATCACATGAAGCCAAATGGAGCCCTAATCTGCCGATTGTAAGGTAACGTTTCTTGAAATTACTCATTTATTTGAGATGTCTTCAACCATAGATGTTATGCTATGGATTGGCGGTCACATTGAGGGAGGATTTGGTCAAGCACAGTATGTAGGAGGTGATTCAAAGCTTGTTAAAGTAGATGTAGACCACATTTCTTACTTTGAACTTGTAGATTATGCCATGGAAACCGGTTTTTACAGTTCTAGAAAATTTCATATGTATGGGTTGGATGCTGATGATGGGGGACTTAATCACTTTGAGAGTGATAAAGATGTGTTGCACTTGGCCGGTAAGGTTATGAAATGGAAGGAACCATTTATGGAAGTCCTGATCCAACCAGGTCCTATATTGGCAGATGAAGCCCACTCCTCTTCCAGGCCCACTAAACCATCTCCCCGGCCCAATGAGCAAAAAGCCCAATCCACAAAGCCTCCTAGGTCAACTGATAGGGTTTCAGTGGATATAGACAATGAATATGGAAGTGATAGTGATGACAGTGAGTATAAACAATCAGCTGGATCAGGAGAGTCGGATGATTATACTGATATTGATGACCTAGTTCCAAGCAGTGATCATGATGAGGAGGAGGTTGTAGAAGAGGTAAATGGTTCTGAGTCTGATAGAGAGGACTTGGAATGGAGACAGTCACAAGATGCAGTTAGAAAGGCTACTCATGTTGATTGTCAAGCCAAAAAAAAGTTGTTTGACGAATGCTTAAAGGAGAAAGAAACAGAGGGAGAGTTGCATGAAACTAATGATGCAGTGGGTGCACATATAGAGGGGTACAGTAGCTACGAGGAATCAGATGGTGACATTCTTACACCCGGTGAAAGTGAGGACGATGATATCAGGGGTAAGAAGTATAAGGAAGCTGCTCCATCTGTAACTGAAGAAACTAACTGGAAGAAATTCATTTGGAAGGAAGGAACAAGGTTTGCATCAAGGGATGCCTTCAAAGAGGCAGTGAGAAGGTATTCAGTGACTAATGGTAGGAATTTGATCCTTGCTAAGAGTGAGAAGGGCAACTGTGGTCGTATAGTTGTCAAGTGTATAGAAGGGTGTCCATTTTTCTTATTGTGCTCACTGCATAAGGGTAAGGAGTCTTATATGGTTAAAAGAGTGAAGAATAAACATTCTTGCCAAAGGAACATGATAAAGAACAGACAATTAACAGCAAGGTTTATAGCTAATGAGTTCCTACCATTGTTTAGATCCAAGCCCAATTGGTCAGCTAAGGAGATTGTATTGGCTGTAAAACAGAAGTATAAGGTCATAATTACTAAGTGGTTAGCTTACAAGGCTAAATCTTGTGCTCATAAGAAGTTGCATGGATCAATGAGGGATCATTATAGTAAAATTGGTGCATACATGGATATTTTGAAGAAAACAAATCCAACATCAACGTTTGTTCTTGTAACTGCACCACCAGGTTTTATCAATCTAGATCCAACAGCCACATGTGAAACATTCTTTAGGTTATTTGTATGTTTTGATGGTGTCAAAAAAGGATTTCTAGCCGGATGCAGGAAGGTGTTATGTTTAGATGGTTGTTTTCTGAAGACATTCTTGGGGGGGGGGGATGTTATTAACTGCTGTTGGTAGGGATGCTAACGATCAGATGTATCCTTTGGCATGGGCAGTGGTTGAAGGGGAGACCAATGATAGTTGGGAATGGTTCATGGAAGAGCTCAGGAAGTGTTTGGGAATAAATGATGGTGGGGAAGCATGGACATTCATATCAGATCAGCAGAAGGTACCACTTTTCTATGATGATTACTAGAAATACCTTTGTTATATTCTGCAGAGTATTAACACTTATGATATTCATATGCAGGGTCTATTGAATGCAGTTGCACTAATATGGCCAAGGGCAGAGCATAGAAACTGTGCAAGGCACATCTATGCTAATTGGCACAAGACATTCAAGGATGAGGAGTTGAAGGAACTGTATTGGAAAGCTACAAGGGCTTATTGTGAACCTGAGTACATTCAAGCACTTGATGAGATGAGATCAATCAACCCTGATGCAGTAGAAGCATTATTGAAACAGGATAAAACTTGTTTCAATAGGTGCTACTTGAAAACTCACACTAAATGTGATGTAATAGTGAACAACATGGCAGAAACATTCAATGGTTACATCATCAGTGCAAGGTCAAAGCATATTATTCACATGTTAGAGGATATCAGAATTCAGATCATGAGTAGGTTAGTGACAAAAAAAAACAGAAATGGCTGCCAAAGATGTTGTCATCTGCCCTAACATACAGGAAAAACTTGAGTTTTCCAAGAGTAAAGCTTTTAGGTGTGAAGTGTACCCCTCATCTCATCAAGTTTTCCATGTAAGAGACTTTGATGATGTATCTGTTGACTTGGATAAGAGAACCTGCACATGTAGAAAGTGGGAACTTAGGGGATATCCATGTAAGCATGTGTGTGCTGTGTCTGGGTTTTTACATAAGAATGCAGAAGATTATGTGGACCAGTGTTACCACAAAGATACATACATGAAGATCTATGACTTCACAATCCCTCCATTGCCAAGTGAAAAATATTGGCCAAAGGTTGATTATCCACTGGATCCACCTCCAATAAAAGTTGCTCCTGGTAGGCCTAAGAAGAACAGAAAGAGAGACCCTCATGAGGACCCTAAAAAGCCAGGAAAACTAACTAAGCATGGGGTTATAATGACATGTGGTATTTGTGGAGCAAAAGGTCATAACAAGAGAAGATGTGCTGAAAAAGGGAACATCAATACAGGTGGTATTTAGTGTAGATATCTAATTATGCTAACTAATGTTGTAGATCTCTAATTATGCTAACTAATGTCATTTTATTGCTCATAGCTGAACCTGGATCAAAGAGAAAGAAGGGGAACATAAGGAAGAGAAAGTCAACACAGCAGTCAACACAACAGTCAACTCAACATCAGTCAACTCAGCAGACAAGTCAACTCAACAGCCAACCCTCCAGTCAAAGAGGGGGCAAACTGTCAGCTAAAAGAGGAAGACCTAGAGGGAAGGGCAACAGAGAAGGATGTGCTTAGTTGATGAATGTTTAACTTATGTTTGGACAATTTAGTGTTTTGTAATGCCTCTTTTGGACAAGAATCATGTAGGCTTAATGTTAAGTAATGAAACTATGTAATGTAATGACTTAATGTGGTATGTAATGTTTTGGTTAGTTAATATTAATGATGCAGGGGTAATTTGGTCATTTTACAGGTGTGGTATATATATGCAGTGGGTTATATGAGCTTTAAAGCATGCAGGGGTAATTTGGTCATTTTACAGGTGTGGTATATATATGCAGTGGGTTATATGAGCTTTAAAGCATGCAGGGGTAATTTGGTCATTTTACAGGTGTGGTATATATATGCAGTGGGTTATATAAGTTTCAAAGCTTGCAGGGGTAAATTGGTCATTTGACAGCTGTTGTGTGTATATAATAGTGGGTTATATAACCTTTAAATCTTGCAGGGGTATATTGGTTATTTGCCAGCAGTGGTATATATATGTCAACTGTGTGTATATGACAGTTGTTTAAGAAATGGGTCAAAACAGCTGTGTGCTGCACAAGTATGTAAATGATCACAAGGTGTTGTACAAGTATGCATATGATCACAAGGTGCTGTCATGCCCACTATTGCTCATTGACTTATGTTTGGTCATTACCATATCATCCAAATGGGTCAAAACAGACTAGTATTGGTCATTGATTTATGTTTGGTCATTACCAAATCACTAATATGGGTCAAAACAGACCACTGTTGGCTGCACTTTGGTTTGGTCATTACCAAATCATGACAAATGGGTCAAAACAGACCAGTATTGGTCATTTATCTATGTTTGGTCATTACCAAATCATCCAAATGGGTCAAAACAGACCATTGTTGGCTGCACTTTGGTTTGGTCATTAGCAAATCATCCAAATGGGTCAAAACAGACCAACTGATGCAAAAGTCAAGACTATACAATGCAAAATCAACTATTAATTGGCCAATAAACATACTAAACAACTGTCAACTTGTTTTCATTAATAAGTTCAATACTGTACAACCTAATTAAATCACTTGTTCAAAATGTACATCCATATGGCAATGACAAAACACATAGTAAACACAAATGGTTGCTTCCACATGGACTTTTTGCCAAGAATTTGTCTTTTCAACAACGTGTTCTCTTCGAGTAGCAACTTGTTCTGCAATTCCAAGTTCTCATTTTTCAGTTCTTGATAACTGACTGGACTTGAACTACAATTTGAATGTGCTTCGAAAAATTTGTCGAAATCTTGTTTCCACATAAAGAACTTGCAATCGGATAACTACAAAACAATATACCAACCTCAGTTTCAACAAGAATTTAAGTTCAATCCATAAGTAAACAACTTACAGGCCATTGAGGGCAACCATAAAATTGATCACCATGTCGAATACTTTTAGGACCAGCGATGCGAAGAACAGCAACAACTTCATGATGACAATACAAGTTTCCATCCAAATCAACCTTGAACAATTTAGGGGTTCGGTTCACACTCCATGATGAATTGGAAGATGAACTCATCTCGATTAGGGTTTCTGTGGGATGAATCGATGAATTGTGGGGGAATCGGAGCTTTTGCAGTGATTATGTGGGATGAATGGAGAATTAGGGTTCATTTGGGATGTCTGTGTTATAAAGGAGAAGGAGACATTACACCTAATCATCCACATCAGCATGTACAATCAGCAAAATGGTGCCACGTCGGACAAATAACTAACCAAGTTAGAGAATATTTAACTGAGTGGTGCCAGTGCAAACAAAAAGACAAGTTGCGGGTGCCGGGTGTCAAAGTGTTAGTTGCGGGTGTCATCGGCCAAAGGCCGATAGTTGCGGGTGATAAAATCCAATAACCCTAAAAAGAAATATGTATATTAAATTAAAAGGTAGTTATCTCCATTCCTAATTTCAAATGTATTTTTTATTTTTTTTTATTTTTGAATTCAAAATTTTGTCATCGATATTTTACAACTATTGACGATTAAAGACATAATTAAATAATATGAGTCCCCACTCCCCAATCCTTCTAATATGCCTGGAAATTAGTTACCTAAAAATTTAAATTACTCAGGAAAATTCTATAAGTATATTATATTATAGGAAAAATTTTAAATATAGTTTAATAAGCTCATAGCTCATAAGTGGGTCATGTTACATAACTTGAATGCTATAACTTCATTAAAAAAAATTTATGTTTATGCATATGGGATTACGTTATGTGCTTTATTGAAAGTTCTGAATATTTACTCAATTCATATTAACTAAATTAATGAAATTAGTTTTAAAGGAAATAAAAATATTTGGGTTGTAAAACCATTTTTAATGAAACTTGAAGAGAAAGATAATCTATTTTTGGTGGCCACATTAATAATAAATATATCCATAACAAAATCAACCTTAACCCAAATTATTATTATAGATAAGTTCGACCGAATAAATTTTTGTGCTTAGGTTTCACCTAAGCCCATGAAAGAGTTTTAACCAACATGTCAAAAAAATCATAATAAAGCCCAATAACGAAGCCCATCTATCCATTATAACCACAATTAGGGTTTCGTAACCGTCATCTACGTCTGAAGATCACTACACAACCACCAGCAGCAGCAGCCTTCTCTTCTTCAAAACCCTAATTCGAGGTCAGCGAATCATTTGTTCAACTGTAATCACACTCTTTCTGCTTATTTCTATATAACTCTTTGTTTGATGCATCCAATTTAATCTGAATTTGTTTGTAATTAGAATGGAGGTTCTTCCACCACTTGCTGAAGACGGAAAGTCTCACAGTGATGTCTTGCTGTTCAACCGTTGGACATACGACGACGTTCAGGTTTACATTCTTTAACCAGATCTATGTTACACCTGGTTAAGTTTTTTTGATCATATAATAGTACAATACTGTGTGTTGATGCTTTTTTTTGTTGTTAAGTTAATTATTTTAGTCTGAATTAGTGTGTTGGAAGGAAGTTTATTGCTAGTGTAACTGTTGAGGATTATGTTTTGTTTAGTTAACTGTAGGGATGAGATTGTTACTGGTATTGTACCGAATCGGTAACGTATCGCATAGTACAGATACTGAAATTTAGCTAAAACTAAAACCGAATACCATACTTTATATGTTTTGGTCGGTACTGATATGGCGCGGGTGCGGTACCATTGAAAGTTCTGAACAGGTACTGTTCGGTTAGTATGGGCCCGATATTGGTATTTGGTACGATTTTTTCATCCTTAGTTAACTGTGATTGGTATTGTTTGAAAGTAAAACTTTTGTTGAATTTTCGAATTATTCGAATCTATTTTTTTGATTTTTTTTTACCTGGATTCGTATTTGATTTGATTTGTATTTGATACTTGAATTTGAACTGAATTCGAATAAATTTGTTTAATTCAAATTCACTCTAAACAATAAATTATTTTACTTTCATTTTTCAAAACTACTACAAACTAATTATATTCAACGTAAAATGTAAAAATCTGCAAAATTAATTCACTATCAATATGTCAAAACACCAAAATTTAGAAGATAAGTGGTTACTAGTAGCGATTTAAGTTTGGTATGAGCTATTTGACACTAGGTCTGGTAATTTAATGAACAATAAACTTAGCACTTATGGATGTCTTTCATACTTTGGCCAAGTTTAGAAGTTATATGTGTGTATATATACATATAATTATATTAAAAACTATATATAAATTGAGTTCGAATTTCGAATCGAATCTAATTGAAAATCATAAATTCGTATCCGATTCGAATTCGATGACTGGACTCGAATACGAATCAACTCAAATTCGAATCGGATTGAATTTCGAATTTTTGGAATCCGAATCGAATTTAGAACACCCTTATGGTATGTTAATGTTGTTTGGAGTTTATATGTTTTTATGAAGTTAGTTACAGAGGTTTGTTGTGTTGAAGGCTAAGTAGTTAATGCGGTAAAATATCGGATATCGGTCAAGGACCGATATTTGAGATATTGGTTATCACGGTAGGATATCGGTGGGATATCGGTAATTTTAATAACATGCTAAATTTATATATATAGCAATTTAACGCTAACAATTCAGTATACTCTCCTACCATTAACATATTAACCTTAACAATTGTAGTAAGTAGGAACTTAATAAGACTTAAAACACTAACATTTAACAATAACAACTAACAATTAAGACGTAAAACACTAATAGCAACAATAAGAAAAAGGCAGATAGTAGAACTAAGAAGAAAGGTACTGATATCGGGAAAATGGGTGATATATTGGTCAAATCTCGGTACAATATCGGTCAATATCGCTGATATTATCGGTACCGATATTTTGTACCGATATCTCGGCAGGGGACCGATAACCGATATATCACTGATATTCGGTTGATATATCGGGATATTAACTACATAGGTTGAAGGATAATCTGCTGGTTTGATTATGTGCATTGGGTTTTAGACATTAGATATGCAGGATAAAATTAAATCAAATATTTAATTAGGTGTTTTTAATGTCAGATATGTGAATTCTATTTTGATAGTCACATTATAGTTTTGTATGATATTCAGACTCTTGAATGATTATCAACAAAAGAACTGTAGTTTTTATGATTTTATTATGTTGCCACTTTTAGAAATACTTACAGTGGTTTGTCTACTTGTCGATGTGAACATTTGCTTGACTTTGTGAATATCTTTCTCATATGATTATCAGTCTGTCAATAGAAGTTAAAGTTTAGGTTTTTTATTTGAATACAATCTGCTTAACCTGTGATACTTAGATACAATTGTATGTGTTTGGTAAAGCAATTTTCATGGTAAAGTTTAGCTTTTTTAAGCTTCCTATGGAGAGATCATTCATCTTTTAAGCATGCTATGTATCTAATGTGCATCAACCAACTATGTTTATATTTTCTACGGGTTTTTGTTTTTTGCCAATATGGTTGATTGAGAAGTTTGTACAAGTGAAAATTGAGAGATTGGAATGCATTTTAAAATGTTAGCATAGTATTTACATAGGTTCAATTTTGCACAGTGATGGAAAGGTGGGGACATTTTTACTAAATTTTACAATGGATTTGCGCCTTTGAATTTTATATATATTTAGCTGAAGTTAAAACACTGTCGGTGGATATGTTTATTTATTTGCAAACACGTATTTTTTTTCATGTGCAGGTTTCTGATCTTTCGGTGGAGGATTACATCACCGCCACTGCTTCAAAACACCCAATCTACATGCCTCACACAGCCGGTAGGTACCAAGCCAAGAGATTCAGAAAAGCCCAATGCCCAATAGTCGAACGTTTGACCAACTCTCTTATGATGCACGGGAGAAACAACGGTAAAAAGTTGATGGCTGTTCGCATAGTCAAGCATGCTATGGAGATCATTCATCTTTTAACCGATTCTAATCCCATCCAAATCATCGTGGATGCCGTCATTAACAGGTGCAGTATTAATCTTTGCAGTTTGCCACGTTAACTAATAAACGAGAGTTTTTATTAACGGGACGCTGTTAACTAATAATGTAATGTTTATTACATACAGTGGACCAAGAGAAGATGCTACTAGAATCGGTTCTGCTGGTGTTGTTAGGCGTCAGGCCGTTGATATTTCTCCTTTAAGGCGTGTTAACCAGGCGATCTATCTGCTTACCACTGGTGCACGCGAGAGTGCTTTTAGGAATGTTAAGACCATTGCTGAGTGCCTTGCTGATGAGCTTATCAATGCTGCCAAGGGTTCTTCAAACAGGTACCTTTTGTTTTTAAATAAACTATATTTTTGGTTTATTCTTATGGTTTTTTTATTTACTGATTTGGTGATTGCTTGATCTGTTTTTTGTGAAGCTATGCTATTAAGAAGAAGGATGAGATCGAGAGGGTTGCCAAGGCTAATCGTTAAAGAAGATTTGATGTCAAGGTGCTTGGTTTTGGTTGTTTTGTTTTGGTGTTTTTATGAAAAGTAGTTAATTGTTAAACGTTTTGCTGTTCTGGTATGGATTTTTGTTTTTTATGGAAAATAATTAAAGAAATCTTTTTTTGTGTTTTTATCGAATGAAAAATCTCTCTTAGTCTCTTTGGACATTTATGATTGCCATTGCATACTATTGTCTATTAGAACTTTCATATCCAGGGACGGACGGGTCATTACTCTTTTCGCATCATGGAAACTCAGCCATGTTGTACCCCTTCCTCGAATCCAGGGACAAATGAGTCATTTGTGTTACGGTTTTTGAGCAATATTATTATTGTACATGTATACATGAGGTGACATGCCATGTAATTTTCGTGCATCAGGTCGCTTTTGAGTATCACATATGATTAGAGGTGGCAAAATGGATGGGTTGGATTGGATTGGTTGTTGGGTCAGGATGAGTTTGGGTTAGAATGAGTTTGGGTTAGAATGAGTTTGGGTTAAGATGGGTAAAAGAAAGAAGAAGGTCAGGATGGGTTTGGGTCAGGATGAGTTTGGGTCAGGATGGGTTTGGGTCAGGATGGGTTGAGAATAAATTAATAATAATAAAAACTGAAAAAAATTATAAAAAAATTAAAAAAACGAAAAAAATTTAAAAATTAAAAAAAAATAAAAAAACGAAAAAAATTTAAAAAAATTTAAAAAACGAAAAAAATTTAAAAAAAATTATAAACGTGCAGAACAGGTTGTCTTTTACGAAGCTGAACAGAAATCGTTTTTGGTACGATCCCACGTGTTTACGAAGCCACCGCTTCGTACGAACTCAGAACAGTCGACATAATCTGTTTTACGGATCTGTTTTAAAAAAATTAAAAAAACGTGCAGAACAGGTCCGTGCACTGCAGAATCAGATCTGTTTTAGCCGATATAATCTGTTTTACGGATCTGCAAATCAGTCGACATAATCTGTTTTACAGATCTGTTTTAAAAAAAATTAAACAAACGTGCAGAACAGGTCCGTGCACTGCAGAATCGGATCTGTTTTAGCCGATATAATCTGTTTTACGGATCTGCAAATCAGATTCGTTTCATTTGTTTATTATTTAGCCGCACTGCAGAATCAGTCCGATATTTAGCCGCACTGCAGAGTGCAGAATCAGTCTGATTATTTAGCCGCACTGCAGAATCTGTTTTACAGATCTGCAAATCAGATTCGTTTCATTTTACGGATCTGTTTATTATTTAGCCGCACTGCAGAATCAGTCCGATATAATCTGTTTTGCAGTCCAACTCCAAGTTACCAACAACCTAAACAGTCCTACTATCATAACAACCATGATACGAAAAAGCATACGAAAAAACATCGCATACAGCCATGAACAAGTTTAGACAAACGGTTAACAATAATGTTAAAACCATAAATGTGTACCTGCAAACAGTATATACATAGAACAAGTTTATATTGAGTTACTTCGTTTGGACTTTGGAAGACCTGTTAAGTTGTTATGTTATTTTAGGGTTACCCATCTTGACCCACGGTTCTTTTTAAGTTGGCCCATCCTGACCCATTCATGTTTTTAATTAATTTTTGATATGTCCATTATAACCCATTCCACTAAAAATCTTAACCCAAAACAGCCCATTGCTTTACTTTTAAAGTCCAAATCAGCCCATATTCTAGCTTTTGGGTAAAAATTGCCAGGTCTACATATGATGAAAGGATGAAGTGGATTCGCATTTAAGAATGAACACACAAATGCCACACATAAAAGATGTATCGGGAAAAGTAGTGACAATACTTATTACACAAGATATTAACTTCTTAATTAACCTGATCATCAAAACAAATTTCAATAACGGGTCAAAACAGGTCAGGTGAGGTACTATTGATGACCCACAAGCGCATTTTTTGTCCATATAAATGTGATACTTGTGATAAAACTAAAAAATAGTTATTTACAAAAATAATCTTTAACTTTTGGTTTTGGGGTGTTTGAAACACAAACCTATTGGACTGGTTTGGTTCAGGTCGGTTTCAGTTTGGTTAGGTTTCGGTTTGAAAACCAGTTTGCGTATATATAAATTTTAAAATGTATGTATGTATACAAATCGGAGTGGGCCATTGAGTAGAGGCGAACCACTTTGGGCCTTGACCGTTTTGTGATGCCGTCGGTTTAGTGAATAATAGGGCTGCGTTCAGTAGATAGTGATAACTATGATAAAAGGTCAAGTTTCATTATTAATAAATTTTTGTGATGTTTCTACAATTATTGTTTTAGGGTTTCATGATTTCGCTGAATGGTCGGTATGAAAGTTGGTCAGAAGTTAGTAAAACATTGGTTAACTTGTAGAATGGAGCGAATTGTGTTGTATCTTTACTCTTAACGGGTTAATGGGTAAAATAAAAGAAGTTAATAAAGCTGGAAATGTTGTAATTTGTGCTTTTATCATGTTCTTATTCTTTCTTTTATATTTTATATCTATTCTTTTATTAAATTAAAGCCACAATCAAAGAATAAAAGTATCATAAGAATAACAATGAACACACAAATGCCATGTATTTTTTCATTGCACACATAAAAGATATACAAGAAAACGTAGCGACAATACTTATTATACAAGATATTGTTAACTTTGATAGTGGGAATTAAGTAGATAAGATAGGTTGTCTGCCTTCAAAGCACATGGTTTGAAGATGAAACATACACACACACCTTCATGACTTGTTCAATTCTTCAAAACAACGGCCATCAACTGCAAACTCACACTCGGAACACCTAAGTATCATCTTGTACCGCAATTCCTCAGCACACACACTGCATCCACCATCACTCTCAATCCCTTGGGCAAATGTTAGAGGATGTGGGTGACCATCAGTCTTATGAATGCTCCCAAACTTCATATTTAAAAACCAATAGACACCATATCCTTCATCTTCGGAATAGGTTTCTGTTTCACACTGAAGTATTAAAGGAGCACATTCAGAATGCACTGATTGACTACACTCATCACAATGATAGAAACAACGATGAGGATCCAATTCTCTCTCACAAATTTCACAAAAATATTCACTCTTGTGATTCTCAATCGGTAGGTAGCTGATGTGCATTGGATGTTTGTCATAAGGGTGCCCAATTCTCTTAGGCAATAACAAAGCACACCACGGATGTATATACACATCACAAAAGCCGCAACTGAAACTCAACTTATATCGTTTACTCCATTGCCAATCGTACCATATGCTTAAGTGACACATAAGACACCGCCTTCCACTGGGCAGATCCTCCTTAACTATTGAAAGAAGATGATTTGGGTGAGATTCATGTGTGATTCTTTCCGGCATAAACCCACAGGTGACATCAACGTAAAATCCACATTCGACACAACCATAAGCAAAGCCATTGCAAGGTAAGTGGCAAACATTGCAACGAAATATGTTAAACATATTGGGGTTTGTCATTAGAACGAGGGTATGTTTTGGGTGACCTGGGTGGTTGTCTACTTTTGTTGGCAGCCGAGTACACCATTCATGAAGAGCAAAGTTGCAGCTCTCATCTTCTTTGGCCCGACACTTGTAGAACGGCATCTCCATGATTGGTCTCACACATCCGTTGCATAATAATTCTACCTTTTTCATTGGGTTATGACACATGATCATATCATTGATCTTTGAGGAGGTTGACCCAATGCTTCCTGTGTCAACTAAAATTAACTCATGTTCATGATTCATATGTCGTAGGCTTACCTCATGATTACCGTAATCAGCAGGCCCAAGTTTTTTGAAAAATAAATGTTTGGGTATGCTATAGGTTTCATCAGGAAATGGTAAACGGAGAAGATTAGGATAGTCAGCATCTTTATAGTTTTTAACGGTTGGACCTCCACCTAAAAGATTGGAAATAAAATAACCTCGTTATTATTTAACAAGGCAAAAGATCAAATACAAATAAACTTAACCTACTAAACATACAAATTGGAGTTAATTACTGTTTTCGTCCCTGTGGTTTGTTAAAAATCACTATTTCAGTCCATTAGTTTAAAAATTGCGATTCCAGTCCCTGTGGTTTCACTTTCGTAACCATTTCAGTCCCTGTGGTTTCACTTTCGTAACCATTTCAATCCATTATTCTATTAAGTACAGGGACTGAAATGGTTACGAAAGTGAAACCACAGGGACTGAAATCGCAATTTTTAAACTAATGGACTGAAATAGTGATTTTTGACAAACCACAGGGACGAAAACAGTAATTAACTCTACAAATTGAAGGAAAAGTCAAAAAGACAAGGTGGCATTTTTGTAATTACCACCAACTATCAAAGTTACTATACAAATGTGAACTCAACCAAAAATACCTAAAAAACACATTTTTTTTTTAATATTCTTTATAAAAAAATCGCTACATTTTGTTACAAAAAAAAAAAGAAAAACATTTTTTTTTGCTACTAAAAGTAGCGATTTTTTTATAAAAAATATTAAAAAAAAATTATTTTCTGTGTTTATTTTTTTTATTTTTTTAGATTTTTTTAGGTTTTTTGGGGGTTTAGTTTTTAGCATTTTAGCTTGGGTTGGGGGGGAGGGGGGGGGGTTAGGTATTTTTTAGCTTTTTTAGATACATTTGTAGAGCAACTTTGATAGTTATTGATAATTACAAAAATGACACCTTGTCTTTTTTTACTTTTCCTTCAATTTGTATGTTTAGTATGTTAAAATTATTTGTACAAGAACTTTCCCCTATTTAACAAATGGATAATAACAGAGGCATAAATAAGAATAAGAAGTAAATAACTAATCAAATGGAATGTGTCTTATATAAAAAGAAATAGTAATTACCAATAGACAAGATGGACATGAATCTTATATGAAAAGAAATAGTAATCATACCAATAGACAAGATGGACATGAATGACTCTCTTCTTGATGTTGCACAATCTAGATGGGCATAGTATATACATTTCTCGCATTTGTATATCCAAAGATCCCAATCGTACTCAAAAACACCTTCACATACTCTGCATCTAGGATAATGTTTAGCTCTGAACTCTTCAAATGGGAAAGAATAAGAAAGGGTGAGTGGATGGGTATGGCTGAAAACGGCATTTGTAGTATGTTGGATTAACAAACGTTTTGGAAGGAAAGCACAATCGTTGTGTATGGCGAAGTTAGGACATGTGGTACAGTGAAAGAAGAGCCCTTTATGTTCTTTCCCACAAGCGGCACACTCACATAAAATGGGTTTGGAGCAGAGAGACACTAGTGGGTGTGGATGGCTAGGGTGGTAGATTCTCCTTTTGTCTACTTCCATAACACAATTTACATCCTTCAACAACCAAAAACAAGATAGACACTTATAGCATGGACCTGGCTTGTGACCTCTCTGACAGCTATAGCATGTCCAATCGTAGCCAACCTTACGGAGGGTAAAAGGATGTGGGTGTGATGGGTGGTTTAATGTTTCTGGGAGCTCTGCACAGAACTTATGAAGAGCGAAATCACAAGAATCATCTATACATTTATAGTAGTACCTGTAATACTCGTTGATATCTTCATGGCACCGCTTACAAGTACACGAAAACTCATCTTGTGGAACCAAATCCTCCTCCTTCTTCTCCTCTTCATCATCAGATTCGTCGTCTACATCTTCAACATTCACCTGCAAATCAATGAGCTTCAGTGGATGCTCGTGCTCAATTACCTTCATCATAGTTTTTTTTTTTTATAAATTAATGTGGTTAAGATTAAGATACAATGCTAGACGTACTCCTATGTTACTTATTTATAGCAAGGAAAAGGAAAAGGAAAAGGAAAAGGAAAAAGCAGGTAGGTATATGATATTATTCTTGGAAATATATCCAAGAAATCGAGTGGATCTACTTTTGTTATTTGTACATTTGCTTTTTCTTTTTTAACTCATACACACCAGAGAACAAAAATAAAAAGATTATAGTTAAATAGTAAGTGAGCAAAAATCAAGCTTTATGCTTCTTTAACTAAAGTTACTTGCAACTAGGGGAAAGAATGTTCTTTAACTAAAGCATAAATTACTCATCATACACCTTCCTTCTAATAGATCTAGTCGTAAAGTGAAACAGAATATATAGCTAGTGTTATCATTGAAGCAAAGATTGATTCAAAGTTACTATTATTAAATTATATCATAAATTACAAATCTATATGGAAACCATAAGACTACCACTACTAAAGTTGTTTGGGTAGTATCGGTTCGGTTCGTCTCAGTAAAGAAAAAAAAAATAAATGATATTTGACCAACTAATAGCTTTAATATGGTACTTAAACTTATAATGTAAATCGTTAGATGTTTAACTTATAATCTTTTGATATAAGCAACCAATTGATCATCTAACTCGTTAATAGCTTAAATGCCCAACTTATAACATATATGACCTACTTTAACCCATTTACAACTTGATTACAATAATTCATGTACAAGCCACCAACTTATTTGACGCATTTAGATATATGGTTACATGGGTCATATTAGGTTTACATGATGATAATACATAGGTCATATTCAAATTCATCAATTCAACCGATTAAACTTTCAACCTAACACGATTATCATCCCTGTTAAAATTATACTAGTTTCTTATATGCTAGAGCATGTAAGTCGACATTAACAAACAATATTCAGATGAGTACCTTCAACCATAAGAATCAACCGGTTTCTGTTGGCTATATATATATATTTTAAATGCCATTAAACGTTGATTACATAATCTAGAGATTGGTAACAATAAGATGATCATGAAGTGATTTAGAGTTTTAAGTTAATGCATAAAATATCCAAAATCATGTCCACATGACAAATGTTGCTTCTTTCTTTGATATTCAAGGTAGGTTAGTCAAACATAACAAGGACCCGAAATATTGACCATCATAAGCATCCCAACAACAGCCATCCCGGCTTCTTCTCTATCCTCTCAACCAAGTGTTCCGATATGATGAATTATCACGCAGGGAAGCATCATGTGGCTTGTATTCCATAACATATCCATGCGGAAGCTTCAAGTGTCGTTTTATCTTATCTCTTAAAGCCATCACCACCTGATCATCAAAACAAATTTCAATAACGGGTCAAAACAGGTCAGGTGAGGTACTGTTGATGACTTAACCCACAAGCACATTTTTTGTGCATATAAACTAGTGGTGGCAAAATCAACCCATACATTCAACTTTGGGTTAGGATGGGTAATATTTTTGTAGTAGATGGGTAAAGTTGGGTTAACAAGAATTGTTAAATGGGTCAAGATGGGTAACTTTAAAAAATAACAAAATAACATATGGGTCAGGATGGGTTTTCTGGGTAAACTAAACCCTAAAAGTCTAAAACTGCGCATTCTTCTTTTTCTCATCTCCCATGCCCAAATCACCCAAATCAACTGAACACGAACGAACATAAACGAACGAACATGAACGAACGTAAGCGGACATATTATTGAACGTTCAAGAACGCAGTCGAATGAACGAGACATTTGTTCGTGTTCGTTCGCTAAGCTAACCGAACGGAATCTTTTGTTCGTGTTCGATCGCTAAACTAATCGAACGGACATAAGCGAACTTGCCGCCGAACGATTCACGAACTGTTCGCTGAGCGTTCGGTTCAGTTCGTTTACATCCCTATCGAAATGTAATTCGGTTTGCGTATCAGGTCCATTTTCAGACAGAATCTAGCAGATTAACCCGAAATTTAATCCGAATAACGTATCAGTTACATTTTCAAACAAAATTTACCCAATTAACACGAACTGATTAACCGGAAACCGATTAAAAATAACCTAACAACACCATAAAAACAGCACTCTCGTTTGTCCATCATATTTACTAGATTTAACACGAATTCTTCCACTGCCTTGGTGCTTTCTGCTGACGCTGCAACATGAAGCAGCGTTTCGTAATTTTCGGTGATAGCAAAATGGACCGGATCTGGTTTTTCATCGAGAATACGTTTAGCACTTTAGCGGTCTTCCAATCTCCTTTGATTGCTGCTTCATAAAGTGGAACACCAACCATGATGTACTCTTCTCGACTTCTTTCAATTAAAACACTTTTGTTGGTTCACAGCTTTTACGTATTGAGTGGCGGTTAACCACTAAATCTAATTTTTAAATAATAATATTTTTTTTTTTTTTTTTTTTTTTTTTTTTTTCTATATAAAACAGTCGGGCTCTGTTTCAGAAATAAATTATCATTCATCCATAATGCACTTTACATCAATATTGCAGGTAAGCGAGCAACAAGCTGCGCCGGTACCAATATTATTATAATAATAATAATAATAATAATAATAATAATAAGAGTAAATTGGGTACTGTACCCGGTACCAAATGAAATTTATTGTGACGTACAATCCTCAAAAAGCACTGAACCTTTTTTTTAATTTTATTTTGATTTTTTTTTATTTTTAAAATTTTTTTTGATTTTTTTAATTTTTTTGATTTAAAAAAAAAATTATTTTTAAATATTTTTTTGATTTTTTTTATTTATTTATATTTTTAGCCTATCATGCCCAAATCCATCTTAACAAAAACCCATCTTGACCTAAAGCCATCCTAACCCATTTCTTAATAAACCCATCCTAACCCATTACCCAAACCTGCCCAACCCACCCATTTTGTGATACTTATGATAAAACTAAAAAACAATTACTTACAAAAATAATCTTTAACTTTTGGAGTTAGGATAAAACTACATGGAAGGTTGTATGAGTTACAAAATAGATCTTGGTTCAGTTCGGGATCAAACACATCTCAAGTCAACTAATTCAAAACATATAAATATATGGTTTGTTATCATGCCCTCTAATAAACATTCAGATGATATGGTAACCTTTACCTGATTGTCAGATGCATTGCGGTTCCAAACGCTCAATATATCCTCATTGAAGCGGATGCTCAACACAGCCCCACATATATTATCACTGTAATCAAGTTGATCACCTACCAATGCTAAAACCTGGAAAAGATTTCACCAACAACAGACATCTTAATAGAAGATAATCAGAATATAAATATATGAATAAGTTACAGATGAGAGATGACATATGGTCAACTTAGAAACTGGATAACTATTTCTTAACATGTAATTTATAACTGAAAATCATTTTATTGATAATCAGGTTAACTAATAAAGGTTTCCAAACCCTCCTAAAAAAAGTCAAATATGGCCCACTTTCCTTACCAAATCCTCCCAGAAACGCCCTGAGACAGCCTTTTTGAACCGTATGATCCATTTACCACCATTGCAATTAGCAGAATCCTACAAAACCAATGATTATACTTCAATTCAAACTTGGATAAGGGGGGACTGATTAAAGCAGTAAGTGTTCACTGTTCAGATATGTTTTATACCTCCCAAAGAGGACGAATCCCCTGTTTGAAAAGATGCAAATCAGTCGGGCTTGGCAAGGATGATGGGCGAGCCAAATGACAATAACACACCCAAAAACCTTCAACCTGTAGGTAATGCAAGACATAGTTGTCAACATAAACAATAGCTAGATATTGAACGTGACAGGTAATTGTAAACCTAAAAAGAAGTAGATGATGAATTATTACAGTGCTAAAGTCCATTATCTGCTTCATATTGTCTTCATATGATGTCTGTGTACGAACTCCAGGTGTGCGCCGAGTGTACCAGAATACAAACTTGTTCTGCAGGAGCAGGAGTAAAACAATAAGCATGATTAAAGTGTAATACAATCACCGAAAGATGCCAACAAAATCTGTAGCACTTAACGCATTGAATCCAAATTGGAGATCCAAAGGAACTTGTGAAGTTAAAGTTTTAAGCAAGCCATACTTTTTCTCAACAATTAAAACAACTACAATGACATAGCGAACGAGTGAGAATGTCTATCATCTGTCATCAAACAATACAAACGGATACGAAAGTTGAGTTACTCCTATAGATAACAATACTAAGAGTCTAAGACGTTTTCGAAGACAATGCTCAGCTGACAACAACAACAACAACAGGTAAATCTAAGTACTAACAAACCAAATGGAGAAAAATCCTGCAAACCAAACCATTGCATCACAACATTTATCCTTCACAAACGAAACTACTGCTTACTTGAGTACTAACATATCCAATTCAACTAAAATTCTAAACAAATAAATCATAAAAATCATAGCAACGTAATCCAAACTAACCTGCTTCAACTTTTACATCACAAAATTGAAGCTCATGCAGCACAAATTCTGCTGTAAACTTTTCACTAACATAACTTCCTCACACTTTTTAACAAATCTAACGTG
Organism: Helianthus tuberosus; assembly: GCA_030545235.1. Classification (NCBI taxonomy): domain Eukaryota; kingdom Viridiplantae; phylum Streptophyta; class Magnoliopsida; order Asterales; family Asteraceae; genus Helianthus; species Helianthus tuberosus. Next base: position 23,466,089 of record CM060357.1, on the reverse strand, counting down.
AAATTCTTCTCGGAACCTAGCAAACGATAGTTAAACATCTTTCGATTGCGACTAACTTAATTAATAATCAAATCTGACGTAAAATTATTCTCAGAAACTAACAAACGATAACTGAACAGCGTTCAATCGCAAATGACCTAATTAATAATCAAACTACAGCTCTGTTCCTAGATCAAGACACTATATGCAAAATCGAATCGATAATTGAACGCAAATGCACGTAATAATATGATAGGGTTGGAGAAACTAACAAGAGAGAATTAAGGAGGCTAACTTCTGAATGAATCAGAATTAGCGTACATGCATCACTAAATAAACAATCAAACTTTAAAGTTACAAAAGACACCCTGGAAAATACGACTAAGGCCATAACGGTCCTTCACACACAAACGAAATTAAGGAAACATAACAAATAAACGGAAATAACAACTGGATCGTATCAAGACTTCCTCCTCAGCACTTTTTGACCTCAAAAAGTACTTCAAGAAACCTTGTCTTCATCATCTTCCGTTGCTTGTTTTTCATCATCTACCACTTCAAGTATGTAAAGTTGTTTTTTCTTACACTTGTGCCCCGGAACGAACCTTTCGGTACACCAGAAACATTCCCCCTTTGCCCTTTTTTGCTCAAGTTCATCACTCGTCAAACGCCTCGATCTAAGGATTCCCGGTGTAGAACTTGATGGCTCGGTTGTCGGACTTGGCAGCAAGGGTAGTTTTGAACCATTAACGGGAGGTGTTATTTTGACATCTTCGGGTTGCAGCCCATCCTCCACAGCGTTGAAGCGCTTCATCAAGCATGTGTTGTTAATAGTTTGAATTCTTGCTAACCCATACGCCTCACGTAGTGTTTGAGGCTTGAACATCTTTACCGGCCCTTTTATTTCCGGCTTCAAACCCTTCAAATATAGGCTAACGGCATAAAGTTCGCTAACGGTAACCTTGTTGTTGGGGAATTTCAGTTTACCGGACGATCAGAGAGGCGTGTAATCACTCTCAGATCAAATTATTTCGGTGGTTCACCCGAATAATCCAATCGGATACAACTCTGATTTCGAGAAATTGAACAAGTGTATGTTGGTGTGTGTGAATTTTCGAACCAGGAAAAAAAAAATTATGATCAAAACTGTCTACGAAATTAGGTTTTGGGGTTGTAACTGCCGTTAGGCAGTTACCTCTATTTTTCAGACAAAATAGCCAAAAAAACTGCTGTTTTTTATCATTTCGAAAATGATAAAAATTCCAGAAAATAAAATTTTCTAATACAGTTTCATTAAGGCAATTTAATGAAAATAAAATTTTCTAATAGGGTTGGAGAAACTAACAAGAGAGAATTAAGGAGGCTAACTTCTGAATGAATCAGAATTAGCGTACATGCATCACTAAATAAACAATCAAACTTCAAAGTTACAAAAGACACCCTGGAAAATACGACTAAGGCCATAACGGTCCTTCACACACAAACGAAATTAAGGAAACATAACAAATAAACGGAAATAACAACTGGATCGTATCATAATATCAATTACCGAGAAATGATACCTTGAGAGGATGTAAACCGGCTTTAAGTTCGCGCGAATGTCTTTCGCGATCTTCAGATGAATCGTACTCTGACTGAGAGTTGATCTTTTCCGTTGAAGCATCCATCTCCGATGAGTTTTCCGGTAAGCTTCGAGCAAAACCCTAATTCGCCTGTTTTGGGAGTGATTGAAGAAGATTGATGAAATGTGAAGTTACCGGTTTTGTATGGATCGGGTGGGTGGGTAATCGGGTGGGTCAAAGTTATTTGATCCGGATGTGCTTTACACGGTAGTTATGATAATGTTTATACTTGGTCCTTCTAGTTTGGTAACTGGTAAAAACGGAGGTAATATAATTTTTGTTTGATAAGAAAGAATGAATTTCGGTATTTATAAGTTAAAAATGAATTTTATGAATATGGGTGGCGCCGATTTGTCTTGGATGGGAGGCGAGGTTTTACCGATTATTCCACTGTCGTGCCTTCGGGTGCGTGGAGGTCGGTTTTCGCGCATCTGGGAAAGCCAAGGGGCAGGCGGCGGTCGAGTAGTCGACCTTGGCACAACGCCCGATGTCACGATGGCTGGCACGTCGTTCCTTGCCGTTCAAAAAAAAATGGGAAAACTCACTTTTGAGAATCGAACCCAGAAATGATCCTATAATTAGTTAATATTGAAAAATATAATAAAAAAATATCAGAATGTAAAATAGTTTTAAAGATTTGGTTAATGTATTTTATTGTGAAAAAATGCAATACTTCAAAATATTTTAATTGGTATGTTTATAGTTTAATGAAGTGTTATTGGATTTTATCACCCTTAACTATCGGCCTTTGGCCGCTGTCACCTCCAACTAACACTTTGATACCTGACACCTCTAACTTGACTTTTAGTTTGTGCTGGCACCACGTCGTTAACCAAACACTAACTTAGTTAATTTTTTATCCTACGTGGTGTTGGTGCACTTGTGTCTGTACTTTGTCTGTATTTTGTCATGATACGAAACGATGTCTTTGTTAGTCTTGTAAGTTTGACCAAGTCAATCATCCTCCGGTTTGACTTGGCCAAACAGTTAACAAAATGGTTGTATCCTGTCTGTGTCGAAGGATGTGTCATCGAAGGATTGTTTATATCCTTCGATGAGCTCGAAAGATAACCTTCGATGGATAGACCTCGAAGGATATCATCCTTCGAGGTATATGTGATCTTTCGGTAGGTTTCTGATCGACAGATGATCTTACGATCAGTCTGTCTGATCCTTCGACCAGACGAGCTGTGCTGGGTATAAATACCCATGTGTTGTGTTCACTTCAGCAGGCAGACACAGAGAAAAAGAGAGAGTGCAGAAAATAGAGAGAACACACACACACTGAGAGAGTTTGCAAAACAGATTTGTAAACATTGCATTGTAACAGACCTTTCATACGTATTAATACAAGAGGTGTTAATCGTTGAGTCTTGTGTGTTTATCTTTGTCTTGTTCTATCTCGGTTTGCATGCTAGCTTGGATTCCACACTTGCTAGTGTGTTAGACATAACAAGGAATAGGTTTAACCTCAACCTCCGAGGGACCTACAAGTGGTATCAGAGCCGTGGCTCTTTTCCTTGTTAAAAACCGAGTTTTTACAAGACTTTGGAGTGTTTTGGACAAAAACTCACTTGGTTTAGCATTCGTTTTTACTGTTTTTCTCGCGTTTCCAGACGTTAAATCGTGTTCTAAACTAACCGGGTGTGTTAAGGAACGGGTTGGGTAACTTAAAAACTTGTTTTTGAGGTGTTTGGTAATTTCCGGCCAAAATTCCGGCTTCTCCGGTGATCGGTTTCTGGGTTAGATCTGTCCTTTTTGGGGTATATTTTATTTGTTTCAAAATCTGCTTTGGCAGAAAGTATGGTCTGAACATACCTTCTGCCGAAAGTTTCTACCAACCCATCAACTTTTTCACCAACCTGTCACATTTGTCAACTGTGTCAGGGCAGTTCGAAAGATATCCTTCGAAGTCGAAAGATCATCTTTCGATCAAAGGAGGTTCGATAGATAATCATCCTTCGAACATCCTTCGAAGTCTGTGACTTATCCTTCGATCCAAGGAATATTTTCGAAGGATACATCTTTCGTTTTACTGCTCTTATTCGAAAGACAAGGATCCTACGATTGGGGAGTCTTTCGAAATCATTGTTCGAAACTCAACAGTAATCTTTCGAACACTGTTGATCCTTCGAACAAGTGTTGATCTTTCGAACTTAGTCTGTTTATGTTTAACAAGTTTGTGATTTTCAGGTTTTATTATTCTTGATCAAAAATGAATCCAAGATGGGGTACTCCGGTAAATACAGACATGTATTTTGGTACTCCGTCTCCCGCACCGGTATCTTCTCAAGCTAATGCAACTTCTACCGGTCAATGGGCATTCGTATCAAATCAAACTCCAAGTATTCAAAGCATTCTCTTAAGCGAGAGCGAAACCGGAAGTTTGAATCGGCCTCCAAAGTTGATGCACTTATACGAATATCCAGGATGGATTGATAGATTTCATACATACGTTCTTGGTCAAAATACAGAATTGTGGTTGCGGTTCATTACAGATTTCGATCAAACAATAGAGGTTGCCGCATCATCTGCTGCTACGTTTGCAGATCTTACGGAAGATCAGAAGAAGGTCTATGATTTGGAAAAGAAGGCATATGCCATTCTTACTCAGGCGTTAAGTAAAGATATTTATCATCAATTTGTCAGTTACAAGACGACAAAGAGGTTGTGGGACGCGTTGAAGACAAGGGGCGTAGGAAATGAAGCGACACGTCAATTGAGAAAAGACCTGCTAAAGAAAGAGTTTGATGGTTTTACTTGTATGGAGAATGAATCTTTAGGAGATTTGACAAGTCGATTTAATCATTTGCTGACTGAATTGGCAAATTTTGGGGTTGTTACAACTTCAGCAGAGATTGTAAAAAGGTTTGCAGATGCGTTGCCACCTCAATGGAATACTTTCTTGGAAATCATGAAGTATAATGGTACTTTAGCTACAACGAGCTTCAACGACTTTGTTCAACTCCTGGAAAACAAGAATCAGGAAGAAACTCTCAAGGCAAAAAGAGTTCCCGTGCCACAAAATCCTGAAATGTATTATGGAACTTCTAGCACTTCTACAAAGCCTTCTTCACACGCTCCAATTCAAACAGCGTTTGTGTCTAGCACTGACATGTATGGCAATACTATCCAAGTTCCGGTCAAGCCTCCTGCAACAGACATGTATGGAAATCCGCTTGAACCAGTTCCCCAACCAGCACCACAACAGCAAAGCCAACGACCTATCAGAGCAACTGATATGTTCGGAAATCCATTACCTGTTCGATCTACCGGACCAACAGACATGTATGGGAATCCACTTCCTCCTCAATGTACCGTACCAACAGACATGTATGGGAATCCACTTCCTCCTCAACAGCAAGCTTGTTATGGAAGCACATCATCTGCTGGTCAACAATCAAAGCCAAATACAGTACGGCTCGACACCTCAAGCTTTTCTAAAGTCAGTGTGGAAGTAGCAAAGGAACACATGGAGCTGCTAAACACTTTGGTGAGCGCATACTGTGGATTAGTGGAAGGTCAGATTGGTAACATTAATCTGACACAAGAAGACTATCAGCAGATCGATAAAGAGGAGATGGAGATGATGGACATCAAGTGGGCCTTTGCCAGTGCTGTTAGGCGAGCAAAGGATTTCATGGAAAGAACAGGCAGAACCAGCTTAGAGAGCAAGAAAGACACCAAGTATGGGTTTGATAAGCAGGTTGTTAAGTGTTTCAATTGTGGTGAACGTGGTCATTTCAAGCGTGAATGTACGAGGCCATCTCAACATGGGAACCAAAATCCTTTCAGAGGTCAAGGCAACAGGGCAAATCAGAACCAAGTAAGGAACAACGAGCGCACACTGGTGCCTGTCAACAACCAGAGTCAAGCAGGACCATCTAATGCCAACCAGGCACTTGTGGTTCAAGTAGATGAAGGCTGTGATTGGTCAATCCAGTTGGGAAATGATGCTCCAGATGGAACAGCGTGTTTTGCTGAAGTCGTTAAGGATTTAAATCACGCCAGTGGTGGAGAATCTTCCACCAATGGTGATGAATCTTCTGAGGATGAAGACAGTTCTGGTTATAGTGGAAGCTCAGATGAAGAATCCTCCACTTCAGGCAATGATCAGGTGGATGAGACATCAAGTGCGTCAGTCGATGCAGACATTGATGAGCTTTTGGAAGAAGCTGCAGCAGGAACTGAAAGAAGATCTATCTTGGTGGATCAAGCTGCTTATTCTTCGTCTTCTCTCCATTCAGCCTTTATGGCTAATGTCGACAGTTCATCAAGTCAGGTATGTGTCGATGAACCCACTGATGCTATTTGTGATAATTGTGATAATTTGGGTGTTAAATGTGCTGTTTTAGAGACAAGCATGTCTGAGTTGCAAGGCAAACATGATGCTTTACAAGCTAGTTTGTTTGACTTGCAAGACAAACATGCTTCATTGAATGATAAGTGGTGTGGGTTGAAAAGCAAACACGAGGCTTTGCAAGAGAAATATGATGTGACATTCATTCACAATCAGAAGTTGACCGTGGATCTTTCCAAGTGCACAGAAGCCAACATGTTTTATGAAAACCATGAAAAGGATTTTAAATCGATGATTGAAACATTAAAGAAAGATAAAACAGAGCTGACAAAAATGGTTTCTAGAAAACAAACTGACATTAATTTGTATATAACTCGTCTTGAGGTAATGCAAAAGGAAATGGCTTGTGTTAAAACTGAAAGTGAGGCGATCCGACTCAAGTTAGACAGTTATTTGAGCTCTAGCTATGTGTTGGATCACATCATTGACGTTCAGAAAGAGAAACGGGATGTCACATGCATAGGTTATAAGAAATGTCCACCACCCGTGAGAAACAATTATGATGCCATGCCTGATGAGGAATATAGAACTCACTTTGAACCATCTGTTCCTTTAGACGTTGAGGAATTTGCTACAGGACTCGGATACAAGAAAGAAGTATCGTCAGATTCAGATGTGTCAGCAGATACATTTGTAACTGCTGAACAGAATCAGGATCCTCCAGTTGTGATTGAGGATGCTGATTCTTCTGATGATGAATCCGATGATACTGATTCAGCAAAGTCTGATGCGGTGATAAATGAAGAGGACATACCTCTTGAGAATCATATTCTGTGTGATCCTCCTGCAAAACCCGCTAAGACTGTTGCAATCGAGTCCTCGTCTGAAAAAGAGTCGGAGAGTATGGATTTGCTGTACACTCTTGTTGGTGATAATAAAATTTATTCAGACAAAGATTTTCCTATTAAGAATGTTAATCAATCATTAATCAGTAAAGTCTTTGAAAATTCAACAAGTAAGTTTTTGGGAAAGACAGGATCACATGTTACAGTAATACAGTGCCCTCCTATCCCAAAGGCCGAAGTTCGAAAACAATATGGCAATCAGAAATTACCAACAGAGAAAAGGCAGCAAAATCATACCAAACCAAGAGGTAAAACACCGACTGAAAGTCAAAGGAAGCCGAATAAGAAGAAGAACAAGAATGTGAACTTTGTGAAATCTAAGGGAACGGACAAAATTGCAACGTTTGAAAATCAATCTAACTTAGATTTTGTCAAGAAAGCAACAGTGATGAAAAGGAATGAACCAAATAGTTCAAAACCCAGTACCTCGGGATCACAAAGTTCATCATCGGCAAGACGATCACATGATACTTCGGGGTTTGTTGAACGAAGATCATGTTTTGAATGTGGTACAATTGGGCATATCGTTCGAAATTGCCCGTATCTTCATAAGTTAAAAGGAAAAGATGATGATCCCCGTGAACGCAATCACCAAAAGCGATCTGTTTCTGTAAAACAAGATCCCCGACTTGTAAGAGAAAAGGGAAAAGAAACAGAAACGCCAACAAGTCAAGGTGATTGAGAAAGCACTTAAAACTGATGTGGGTCAAAAACAATCTGTTTCAGTTAAGCCAGAAAATTCAAAACTTTCAAAAACTTCAAACAATCACGAAGTTAAATTGTTAAACAATCAAACTGGTAAAACTCAACAGACATGGAAACCTAAATTGACCACAAATTCAGGGGGACCATCACAATTTTTGAATCATCAAAGAATAGAAGTTATTGTTGTTGATGAAAATGGAAGACCCAAGACCACAATGGCTTGGGTCCCCATCTCCAACTAATTATGTGAGTTCATGTGCAGGGTGTTCCAGGAGGAACTATCAGTAGTCATTGGATTGTTGATAGTGGGGCATCCAGGCACATGACAGGCGACATGAAGCTTCTCTACGACGTCAAATCTATTAGAGGAGGTTATGTTGCTTTTGCTGGAGATAAAGGCGGATATATTACGGGTGAAGGAATGATTTCCAACGGGGTTGTTAGCTTTGATAAGATCAACTTCGTACAACAACTTGATCACAATCTTCTTAGTGTTTCTCAAATTTGTGATAAGCAGTTCTCAGTACACTTTGATGCAAATGGATGTTATGTGCTGAAACCCGGCTTCAAAATTCCAAAAGAATGGATTCTCTTGTCGGCTCCAAGGATAAATGATTTGTATGTCCTTGATATGAGCCAAGCTATCACAACGTCTGCACAAGCAACTTGTTTCGTTTCCAAAGCCACAGAAAAAGACTCAATCTCTTGGCACAGACGAATGGGTCACATTCACTTACGCAAAATGAATCATTTGGTGTCAAATGACTTAGTGAATGGTGTTCCTCTTAAAAACTTTCATCTTCAAGACATCTGTGTCTCGTGCCAGAAAGGAAAACAAACGAAGAAGCGACACCCTACAAAGAAAATCAACACGGTGGCTGTTCCTCTTGAACGTTTGCACATGGATTTGTTCGGTCCTGTCAAGCAAAAAAGTATTAGGAATGATCAATATTGCCTCGTGATAACTGATGATTATTCAAGATTTTCTTGGGTGGCGTTCATGGCACACAAGAGTGAAACCTTCGGTATTATCAAAAACTTGATCATTCAGATTGAGAATCTATATAACTTGAAGGTTAGGCGGATACGTAGCGACAATGGTACTGAATTCAAAAATCATGCCATGGCGGAGTTTTGCACTTCAAAAGGTATTCTTCACGAATTTAGTGCAGCTTACACTCCTCAACAGAATGGCGTCGCTGAACGTAAGAACCGCACATTGATCGAGACTGCTAGGACTATGTTGGTAGAGTCACAATTGCCGATTCCATTCTGGACTGAAGCTGTGGCCTCTGCATGCTACACGTTGAACCGAGTCCTTACAGTCAAAAGGCACAACAAGACCTGCTTTGAGCTTATTAACAAACGGAAACCAGATTTGTCATATCTTGAACCGTTTGGAGCTCCGTGCACAATAATCGATGCTAATGGAAAGTTTGGGGCAAGAGCAATTGATGGATACTTTCTTGGGTATTCCACCCCGAACTTAAGAGTCTGGAATCTAGAGACTAAAAGGGTCGAGGAATGGTTTGAAGTCAGAGTACAAAGGCACACTTTACCAGTCAAATGTCCTGGTCAGCCTTGGATGTTTGAGTACGATGACTTTTTCAATTCGATCAATGTTGAAGCCGTTGAAGAAAATGCTGCGGCAAGGATGTTTTTCGAGAGTGACAATGCAACAGATTCACCGGTGGTTCGTCCCATTATTGTCAATCAAGAACCATCTTCAGTGAACAATAATGCTCTCGACAATGAGGATTTTCACGATGCTACCGAATTGAACGAATCTTCAGAGGATGATGAATTTCTAGATGCAGATCAAGAAGCTCCATCAACAGCAGTACATGGTACTTCAGAAGGTACACCTCCAGTAGATGTCCCTAGAACAGCTGAAGCTACTGCATCATCCTCTTCGTCAATTCCGGGTATTGAACTGGTTGTTGATCTCAATCTCAACAATCTGGGTACAAACATTCCAGTTCAAGATAATCCAGAAACAAGGATTCACAATACCCATCCTCAACAAAACATCATCGGAAATGTTCAAAGTGGCGTTCAAACAAGAAACATGTTGCGAAACAACAACAATGCAGGCTTGTATGCAACTATCCGAGAATCTGGTCAACAAAATGATTGGTCTTTCGCGTGTTATGTCTCACAGGAAGAGCCAAGAACTTGGAAAGATGCTTTGAAAGATAGCTCTTGGGTTGAAGCAATGCAGGAAGAACTGCAACAATTCCAGAAGCTTGGTGTCTGGAAACTCGTAGAGAAACCTGCTGGTTACAAGAAGATTGGTACCCGTTGGGTGTTTAAATGCAAAAAGGATGACCGTGGAGTCGTTATTCGAAACAAAGCAAGGCTAGTCGTTCAAGGTTTTCGTCAGATTGAAGGGATCGACTACAACGAAGTGTATGCACCTGTTGCACGTCTAGAAGCAATTCGGATTTTTCTGGCTTATGCCCCATTCAAAGGTTTCAAGGTATACCAGATGGACGTGAAAAGTGCATTCTTACATGGTGTGGTGGAAGAAGAGGTGTACGTCGAACAGCCTCCAGGTTTTGAAGATCCTATCCATCCCGATCGGGTTTGGTTGCTCAACAAAGCTCTCTATGGTCTTCATCAAGCACCGCGAGCTTGGTACGCAACCTTATCTAATTATCTGCTGGAGAATGGATTTCGCAGAGGTCTTATCGATTGTACTCTTTTCATCAAAGAACAAGATGGAGATCTTCTACTGGTACAGGTATACGTTGATGATATTATATTTGGTTCTACTAATGATGTTTTGTGTAGGAATTTCGAGCGCATTATGCAGGATAAATTCGAGATGAGTGCTATGGGGGAAATGACTTTCTTTTTGGGCCTACAAGTACAACAAACCGAGTTTGGGATATTCATCCATCAGACTAAATATGTTGGTGACATCTTGAGCCGGTTCCAGATGTCTGATGCAACGCCCATCGGTACCCCATTGCCGCAAAATCACGGAATTACTCCAGACTTGAAGGGTGAAGCTGTTAGCCCCTCATACTACCGCGCGATGATCGGATCTCTTATGTACCTCACAGCATCAAGACCAGATATAATGTACCCAACGTGCCTGCTTGCCAGATATCAAGTCAACCCGAAGGCCTCACATCTTGCAGCTGTAAAAAGGATTTTTCGTTATTTGAAGGGTTACCCTGACACCGGTCTATGGTACCCTAGGGATAATAACTTTGACTTGATCGCATTCAGTGATTCTGATTTTGGCGGATGCAAAATCGACGGCAAATCCACGACGGCTGGATGTCAGTTTTTGGGAAATCGCCTAGTCACATGGCAGTGCAAGAAGCAGACGTGCGTCGCTACATCAACATGCGAAGCTGAATACATTGCTGCCTCAAGTTGTTGCTCCCAAGTCCTATGGATCCAACAACAAATGCGTGACTACGGTTTTGAATTCCTAACTACTCCTATTTACGTTGATAATTCTGCTGCCTTACAAATCACTAGAAATCCTGTGCAGCATTCAAAGACTAAGCACATCGAAATTAAGTATCACTTCATACGTGATTGCTTTGAGAAAAGGCTAATCGATGTTGCTTACGTCCACACCGATGACCAACGTGCCGACCTTTTTACCAAAGCCTTTGACAAATCAAGATTTGACTATTTATTATTGGTAAACGGCATTAAGGTCAAGCAAGAGTAAAACCAACATCGGAAAATCATTTTTGTAAATACCTTTGTGTTTTAAATTTGTCTTAGTTTATTGATTTTAGGGGGAGTAAATCCAAAATTTTAAAAAATCCAAAAACATTGAAAAATTTCAAAAACACAAAAACAATAGAAAAGCAAAAATGAGTTTCCCGGCGAGCAAAAGAGAAAATGATAGTACATCAGTGGTCTGTCTAAACCTCTTTAAACTTAAAATGAAAAGCGATAAGCAGCTCTATATAAGATGTATCGGTAGGCTCACAATCATTTTAAAGTGTGCAGGGTGATATAAACTTAAATCGACTGAAGACCAGGTGGGAACCATTCATTGGCATATGGTCTTAGTACCGAAATTTCGTTTGAGAGATTGCCGAGGTTCTGAAATATTCGGTCTTTATGCTGCTTGTCATCTGGGTATCATGGTTGTATCTTTTACCGAAAAATAACGGGGACGCAAGTCTAGATCTTCCATGATACCATACATACGTGTACATATTGCATTCGACCTCAATAAGTGATCAACAATCACATGTCCAAACAAAATAAGTGATAATATATCACAAATTCTTTCCGGGAGTCAAGTTCGTCTCTCTGCTGTACGAAAGTACTGACCTGTTCACGGACTTGCTCCTGTGCCCTCATGCATCGAAAATCAAGTTCCTCATCAATAAGTGATTCTATCACATAGGGCTTGTTTTCAATCAAAATAAGTGAGAATCTCACATCATATACGGTCAAACAGATGATAATCGGTATACTCACCGGTAAGATGAACCCTCGTGCATACCTTGATACGGGAATGTGTCGTGATGTGGATGAACACCGGTCGGTAAGTATAAATCATACCTTAACGTATCCCCTCGCCATGATTACATCTGATAAGTTGAGCTTATGTGGACAACAATACCGATAATCGTTATAGGATGCTTATCTTAATGTTAACTAATTGAACAACAAGAGCGTTTTGGCATGACCGTACACTGATATGATTCTCTTACCCTCGAAACTCGCAAAAAGAATGTCTGTAAATATTTATTTAATGCTTTCAGTTTCTGCATCTTTGTATATATTTATTTACTGCTTTCAGTCTTTACCTTTGAAATATTCAAAAATACCAAAAAGATTTTAGGTGTGTTTTAATATAAACTTTCTAAAAGCCAAAAAGATTTTATTTCTGTCTTATTTTCGATTGTACGATGTTGGAGCTCGAGTCTTCGTTACCTGAAACCTGAATGAAAACCGAAAATGACTAAATCTTCATAAACGGTCGAAATTTGCAAAGTGTTGAAAGTTAAAATTGAAATTGATAAAATAAATTAAACTTTCAAACTGTCGGACGGTGTTTGATTAAACAATGGTCACACGTGTGTCATTTGTTTATGTTACTATATTCCAGGCAGTTGTTCTCATTACGCGTTTAGATTTCTTGCATGTGCAGATTCTAAAGGCAAGGAGAACATGGTCGATGACAAGCTTCGGAATGAAGACACGACAATGAAGGCACTCAAATGATGAAGATGATCGAGTTGCCGCTGACCATCATCCACACCACAAGGATCTCAATTCATAAAGAACAAGTATTTCACGAGCATAACTCAAGGGGGAGCTTATGTTAAGGGGGAGTTTGTCAACACACTTCCTACATGAAACGGGGAGTTTGTTGGTACACTTTCTGCTTTCAAGACGTGAAGACTTTAAAGATCCTCCGACATTGAAGACTTGAAAAGACGTCAAAGACTTGAAGACACGAGGGACCTACAAGAATTAAGATCGAGACAAAGATCGAGACAAAGCTACAGCCAAGGGGGAGTTTGTTGGTGCACTTGTGTCTGTACTTTGTCTGTATTTTGTCATGATACGAAACGATGTCTTTGTTAGTCTTGTAAGTTTGACCAAGTCAACCATCCTCCGGTTTGACTTGGCCAAACAGTTAACAAAATGGTTGTATCCTGTCTGTGTCGAAGGATGTGTCATCGAAGGATTGTTTATATCCTTCGATGAGCTCGAAAGATAACCTTCGATGGATAGACCTCGAAGGATATCATCCTTCGAGGTATATGTGATCTTTCGGTAGGTTTCTGATCGACAGATGATCTTACGATCAGTCTGTCTGATCCTTCGACCAGACGAGCTGTGCTGGGTATAAATACCCATGTGTTGTGTTCACTTCAGCAGGCAGACACAGAGAAAAAGAGAGAGTGCAGAAAATAGAGAGAACACACACACACACTGAGAGAGTTTGCAAAACAGATTTGTAAACATTGCATTGTAACAGACCTTTCATACGTATTAATACAAGAGGTGTTAATCGTTGAGTCTTGTGTGTTTATCTTTGTCTTGTTCTATCTCGGTTTGCATGCTAGCTTGGATTCCGCACTTGCTAGTGTGTTAGACATAACAAGGAATAGGTTTAACCTCAACCTCCGAGGGACCTACACGTGGCACTCCATTTCCTATGTGGCAAGATGAGGTGGATCCCTTATAAAATATAATGAACAAATGTAGGTCAAGTTACGGACACGTAGTACAAACCTTCCATCTCTCTAGCTCTCTCTCTCTACCTCTGATAATCAGTAATAGAGCATCTAGTTATCCATTGATTTCACACCATGCCCCACAAAAGAACACATTTATTAGCTTTCTAGATTTCTAATTTCGTTTTGGTGACCAAAAACTGATTCGCTGTCATTAGAAGATCATCAACCCATATAATATTAATTTTTTTTTATTTTTAATGTTGTCAGACAACAATACAATACAATACAGAACAAACTAAAACTTTTAGTGCTTGCAAAAATAAATTGAACATTATGAGTGATGAAATTAAAACATACAAATAGATTAACATGAATCCACATATGTATTTTGAGAAATTACAAAACAAAAGCCACATACAAATTATAAACATGGAAACGCACATGATGTTCATACATACAAACAGAGAACCTAATAATCAATAGAGAACCAAATAATAAACCAATTGAAGTATCACGAAACTTAGGATGATGGTATCGAACATACCGGGATCAAAAGTTCGGATGTAATGATCAAAACATACGGCGCCAAATCAGGGACGAACAAAAGTGGACGACGACTGAAAACAGAGGAAATTGCTTTAGTTTTAGCTATTGTGTTAATATAAAAGTATTAATTGCAGTGTTATGTTCATAGTTGTTAATGGCGAATAGCGATAAGGTGCCTATATGCTACATAGCTGCTACATATCGAATAGTGATAAATAGCGGGCGACTATTTTATAAATAGCAATACACTAGAATTTTTTTTTCAAAACCTAAAATCCAACTATTTATAGCTATATTTAATTGATATTTATATTAAAAAACAAAAAAAAATCGTCGCTATTATCGCTATCTATCGCTACAACCCTAATTGCGAGCTTAGACCTATACGCTACGTAGCGCGCTATAGCGATCGCTATGCTCGCTATTGACAATTATCGCTATGCGAGCTTAGACCTATACGCTACGTAGCGCGCTATACGAAACATGTGTCATTTGTTTAAAACACTCGCTTTATGTTACTCGATGCACTGTCCTTTGCGCCTGAGTTCGCCTGGCATGCTTTATTAAACCTGAGTTAAATCTAGTGTGACAGTCGCATTACAGTTTTGTATGTTATGCTGGGGTTTTCATCAAATGGATGTTATTCTAACTTTCTATTAATATTATTATACTGGAACATCTTGAAATAGTTATTAAAGCTTGTCAGTTTGTAAATGTGATCATTTGTTGCAATCTTTTATCATAGAGTTTAGCCAGATGGCTTTTAAAGCAAATTCTCAGCTAATGGTTCTTTTTATATTTTACTATATATGTAAATATGTAATCTTTTTTTTTTTTTTTTTGCAAACTGGTAATAGTTCTTGAATTTCGATATTTACATTGCATAAGCTATAACAATGCTATTCGATATGGTATTTTAATTTGCAAACATGTAATCTTTTTTCATGTACAAGTCTCTGATCTTTCTGTGGAGGATTACATCACCGCTTTTAAGATCTACATAAATAAAAGATGATAAGTTGAAACTGGTTTGTGCTCCGAAATACAATTTGTGTTTGTGATTTTTGCGTTTACTAGCCTTAATTTCACATGTTCTAATCTTTGCTTTTTATCATCTTTTTTTTTTCTCAAATATTGAATTTTTGGGTTTACCCGCAGGATTAGTGAAACTAGATTAGTGAAACAAGGTGTGGTTTTTTGTATGATATGTTTTAAATTTCCTTTCTTATGTATGGGTTTCTTGATGCAGACCAAGCGTTTGTTTAAATGTCTCAATGAAAGTTTTGAATTGAACATCATCAAAAAGGTATGGAATTGTTCTTGTATTAATTGCCTGGAAGCTTAATATTCATTTTATGGGCCTTGAATTCGACATATGGTCATATAGTTTTTTAATGAAATAATGATTAGGGACCCATAAAATATATAAAAAATGAAATAAAAGAATGACCTGTTAATTGCTTGAATAATACATTAGTAGTTTGGTGACATTTCAACTCTGTAAAATACTTGTATTGTTGTGAAGGTAGATGAGATCTTTACTTTTAAACAATGTGATCCGAAGATTTCCGAATTGTAAATGATATAATTGTTTGAAAATTCCCAACTCCGATGTCGATTTATAACATAATCATCAAATGACCTGTTTGTAGTGATCCGAAGATTTCTGTACAAACGCGATTGCATTTCGCGTATAACTGATCTGCTGTTTACTTGCAGAATTTTGAATTGTTGCTGTGACGTATTTCGAATTCGATTTGATTGTTCAGAGCTATGGTACTCTTCGATGGATTACGGATTACCTGTTCCGAAAGATTAATAAGTGAGTGAGTTCTAATTAAGCATCGTACCGATTATTATTATCCGTTATTGTTATTATTGTTTTGTGCTTAAGGGTGTTGTAATTAAAGCTTATTTGTTGGTGTTTTACTCCTTTTAATGCCACATATTTCTTTTGCATACGTGTTTCACTCTAAAATTACCCTAGATACGTGTACAGAAGCTGAAGCCACGCGTCTCTTCATCCGTTCAAGATCTTGACCTTGCATTTTTTAAACTAGCGTGCCAGACCGAAAACCGAAGTTGCATTTTTTACCCTAGCATTTTTAGACCGAAGTTGCATTCAAAGTTATTCAAAAGTCAAAGGTGTGTTTATCCAAATTTGTTCTTATTGATAAACAAATGATCCATTAGCGTCATATCTGCAGGTGATTTGATCATTTGATTATATCAAATGAACATTAAATTATGGTTTTAGTGTTCAATTGCTTTGACTTTCCGAGTTATTCATTTGGGTGATTTGATATAATCTGAAGTATTCTATATGAATGGGTCGATCTGGGTTGTTTTGTATCTAATGGATGTTATTGCATCTTTGAAGAAAATAAAATCTTGCATCATCAATATGAATTTGCTCCTCCAAGTTCTCTATTCTTCTTCAAAGTTGGCTGTAAGCGATGACGGGACATATGCTTAAATACCCGTTCATTAATATTAGAATAGTTTTAGTTTGGTACCTTTTTTTTATTCATGAAACGACCCGTTTTGACCCGAACCTAATTTAGCCAAAGGCCGTTCTCACCCGACCCAAAATAACCATGTTTTGAAATGACCTGTTTTGACCCAGAGCTGTTCTGACCCATTTCGACGAAGTCCTGTTCTGACCCGTTTCTACGCAGTCCTGTTCTGATCCGAACACATCCTGACCCACCACCTGCCCCACCAAACCCTACTGTTTTGCCACTAAGCCGAACACTTGGTGCACTTGAAAAAAAAACTAAATATAGGAATTCCAAGATATGCCTGCCCATTTATGAAGTGAATGTCAATTACATGTGGATTGTTTGCCAAATTGTCATTGTATGATCATAGTTAGGCTGGTTCTTAGACAAATAAGTTCCATATGTTCTATTCTATCCAAAATTTCTTCATCACCATCACAAGAAACCCTTATTTTAACAACTCCTCTTGCTTTTTAATCGCAACTGGGATTCGGGATTTATTCATCAGCAATCACTATCCTCGTCAAATTCCCCTTTTCTTTATCAATGTTTGAAAGCAACCCCTAATGGTAAGTTTTATGTACAATTTTTTCATGTTTTTCTCTAAATATAAAGAACATGGGAGTATCGTGTATGTTGTTTTATATATTGTGTTGCTAATGATGGAGCATGGCCATCGTGTTGTTCGGGTCCTACTTTTGATAGAACATAGGTATTAAGTTACTATGATACTATATTCGAGTTTTCTGTTTTTATCTTCTAATATAATCACTGCTACTTAAGTATCTGAATATGTTTATCTGATTAATTAGGGTTTAAATAATCAGTCCAGGGTTTGAATTTGGTATTATCCTATTAATTGGTTTCGCTTTGACATAAGCATCTAATTAAAGGTAGATTCGTCAACATGCGTCATATATTCAAGTAAGATTCTCTGTTATTAACCCTGGATTTGAAGTTTTATGGTTTTGTTTGATTTCGATTTTAGGTTTGCTAACGAAGGAATGAGTTCCACTATTAGCCAGAATTTCAATTCTTGAGAGGTTGTATATCTTTCTGGTTACGGAATTGTCTCTCTTTTGGTCACTCTTCTGGCAAACGAATGCTGTTCCTGGCCTCCAAGCAATTTAACATAAGCTTTATTAATCAACATAAGTTGTGTTTGTTGTTTGATGTGAAGATGTATGACATATATGATTTTTTTTGGTCTTACAGGTCTGCAGGGATAAACATAAGCAGCCTCAAATTTGTAAGGATGTTAGTCATGTCAAGGGGTGAGGTATTATAACTACACTTGGGTGATTCTAGGAAGTTGTGGTGAAGGGGATTCCTGTCCTCTGATCAACACATACATACACATATTTTGTGTGTCCATCGTAACAATTATGTAAATGACCTTGGTAAATAGCAACAGATCCACTTTTGGTACAGCTTCAACCCAAATTTACCACTCTTTGATTAATATCGTAGAAGTTAATCCTAAGTGTGGTTCATATGTGAAAGTTGAGGTGGGTGAATCGTAAAAGAATATGGAGATAGGTTTATTTTGTTTTAAAATGGTTACTGGTTATTTAATTTAGTTTACTTGGTTTCCTAATTATAGAGTCTAAATAGGTGTCTTGGTGATTAAGTATGTTTTGTAGTATAAAATATAAATATAGATATAAGATTTATTTGTAATGTGTGGTTTTTATTTAATAAAAGAAAAAGAGTTATGGGGTGTGTATTCCACATAAATCACCGAGTTTCTTTCCGTGTTAATCATCAATAAGATCAAGGGTAACCCAATTGTTGCTAACAAATAAATAGTACATAATATTGGTATATAAATACCATCTAATTTTGAGGGACTGTTTGACTAAGGGTGAACGGGGCGCCCTCAGGGAGGGGGGCGGTGAGTGTGAACCCCGCTCGGGAACACCGCCGCCATCCCCTCGGTGACCCAAATCGGGGTGTGGGGAGCGGGTTGTGTTCACCGATTGAGATTTGTAATTTTTGACCTTTTTTTTTATATTAAAACGGCTATATAGCCGTTATATATTAAAAAAAAAAAAATTTCTCCTAAACCCTATAAATACTAACCCACTTCAATCTTTTTATTTTTCAAACCCAAAACAACTCCCACTACATTACTCTCCTAAACCCTTCAACTCATCTAATTTTTTACCCAATCTTTAAAAAAAATGGATTCCGAGTTCCCGTTTTTTTCTCTCCTGCCCGACTTTCCCGACGATGAAGATTCATCGTCAAGCGATAGTAGTTTAATTTTCTTCCAAAATCTCATCCAACAAGCGGAGCTACTAGACACGGCATCGTCTAGTAAAAAAAAGTTGTCCGTCGAGATCGTGTGGGAGGCCACGAAACACTCATGGCCGATTATTTTGTCGATAATCCAAAATTATTTTGTCGATAATCCAAAATTTTTATTTTTCTAGTTTGAATGTAATTTTTATTTTTAATTTAATGAAATGTCTTTTCTTAAATTTTATTTAATTTTTATTAATATTTGTTTAATTTATAATACATGCATAATTACAACAAATAAAAAAAACAAAAAAAAAGCAAGTCCCCCAAAAGAGGAGTGCCGCCATCAAATTGAGGGTGTGGGCGGAGTTAAGTAGGGAGTTGACGTGGCGCGTGCTGATTGGCTGTGGGTAAGAGAGGTCACTCCCCACTTAGAGGAGTGCCCCTTACACCCTAATAGTTGAGCATTTTTTCCCCTGGATTGTCGGCATAAGTCACATAAAGTTTGAGGAGATATTTTGTCCCCATTAATATTACAATCATGCTTTCCTTCTTAGATACAACTTATGTATAGTTTGAGATAAAAAGGTTAAGGCTCTATTTGCATAATGACAGACGACGTGCAATTGTCTGTTGTTGGTTTAATATACAACATAAGAAGATTAAGAAAATAATAGTGCTATAGTTGAATCCAATAGTATATCAACATGATCAGAGCTAGTTTTTACTTAAATGTCATTGAAAGAGAACTCAGAGTAATCAAAGTGAAATTTCGAACCTCATTCGTGATGTCGCAACTATATTAAACTGTAGATACAAAGAGTTTCCTTGGTTTTGGCCGTGGCTAGCTAAAGAGTAAAAGAAACAGAAATGATGATTGCCATTTGCGCAAAACTAAAAAATGTAAGTCGTTGTCATATTACTCTTTGATTGCCATTTGTAAACTCAGTTTTTATTTGATTGTGAAAGCGGCTGGTGTACACTTCCATGGCGTTCTCATGTAAATATTCCCACTTCATAGTTTTTGATTTACTTTTATAATATTTTTATACTCGTATCTGTAGGTCCCTCGGAGGTTGAGGTTTAACCTATTCCTTGTTATATCTAACACACTAGCGAGTGCGGAATCCAAGCTAGCATGCAAACCGAGAAAGAACAAGCACAATGATAAACACAACACACAATATTCAACGATTAACACCACTTGTATTAATGCGTATGAAAGGTTCGGTTACAAGCACAAGGTTTACAGATGTGTTCTATAAACTCTCTCTAACTTTCGTGTGTGTTCTCTCTATTTTCTGCTCTGAGTGTTCTGTAATGTCTAACCTATGAAGTGAACACAATGCATGGGTATTTATACCCGAACACAGCATGTCTGGTCGAAGGATCATCTATCGATCAGAAACAGCTCGAAGGATCACATATACCACGAAGGATGATATCCTTCGTGGTCTATCTTTCGAAGGCTTATCTTTCGAGCTCATCGAAGGATCTGAACTATCCTTCGATGACACATCCTTCGACCTGAACATATTACAACCAATTGTCTAACTGTTTGTCCAAGTCAAACCGGAGGATGGTTGACTTGGTCAAACTTACATCCAAGACATCGTTTTGTATCAAGACTAAATACAGACAAAGTACAGACACAAGTGCACCAACAAACTCCCCCTTGGCTGTAGCTTTGTCTGGCTGTAGCTTTGTCTCAATCTTTGTGACTTCAAGTCTTTGACGTCCTTTCAAGTCTTCAATGTCGGAGGATCTTTAAAGTCTTCACGTCTTGAAAGCAGAAAGTGTATCAACAAACTCCCCGTTTCATGTAGGAAGTGTGTTGACAAACTCCCCCTTAACATAAGCTCCCCCTTGAGTTATGCTCGTGAAATACTTGTTCTTTATGAAGTGAGATCCTTGTGGGTTTGATGATGGTCAGCGGCAACTCGATCATCTTCATCACTTGAGTGCCTTCACGTCGTGTCTTCATTCCGAAGCTTGTCATCGACCATGTTCTCCTTGCCTTTAGAATCTGCACATGCAAGAAATCTAAACGCGTAATGAGAACAACTGCTTGGAATATAGTA
This sequence comes from Helianthus tuberosus, assembly GCA_030545235.1. Lineage (NCBI taxonomy): Eukaryota > Viridiplantae > Streptophyta > Magnoliopsida > Asterales > Asteraceae > Helianthus > Helianthus tuberosus. The sequence goes on along the minus strand of CM060357.1, from coordinate 23,445,030 downwards.
AACATAAACAAACGACACACGTGTGACCATTGTTTAAACAATCACCGTCCGACAGTTTGAAAGTTTTAACAAATTTTATCAATTTCAAATTTTAACTTTCAAAACTTGCAAATTTCGACCGTTTATGAAGATTCAGTCGTTTCGGTTTTCGTTCAGGTTTCAGGTAACGAAGACTCGAGTTCCAACATCGTACGATCGAAAATAATATAGAGATAAAATCTTTTTGGCTTTTATAAAGTTTATATTAAAACAGATTTTAGGTGTGTTTTAATATTAGAAATGTAAGGACTGAAAGCAGTAAATAAATATATACAAAGATGCGAAAAATAAAAGCATTAAATAAATATTTACAGACATTCTTTTTGCGAGTTTCGAGGGTAAGAGAATCATATCAGTGTACGGTCATGCCAAAACGCTCTTGTTGTTCTTTTAGTTAACATTAAGATAAGCATCCTATAACAATTATCGGTATTGTTGTCCACATAAGCTCAACTTATCAGATGTAATCATGGCGAGGGGATACGTTAAGGTATGATTTATACTTACCGACCGGTGTTCATCCACATCACGACACATTCCCGTATCAAGGTATGCACGAGGGTTCATCTTACCGGTGAGTATACCGATTATTATCTGTTTGACCGTATAAGATGTGAGATTCTCACTTATTTTGATTTGAAAACAAGCCCTATGTGATATAATCACTTATTGATGAGGAACTTGATTTTCATATGCATGAGGACACAGGAGCAAGTCCGTGAACAGGTCAGTACTTTCGTACAGCAGAGAGACGAACTTGACTCCCGGAAAGAATTTGTGATATATTATCACTTATTTGTTTGGACATGTGATTGTTGATCACTTATTGAGGTCGTATGCAGTATGTACACGTATGTATGGTATCATGGAAGATCTAGACTTGCGTCCCCGTTATTTTTCGGTAAAAGATACAACCATGATACCCAGATGATAAGCAGCATAAAGACCGAATATTTCAGAACCTCGGCAATCTCTCAAACGAAATTTCGGTACCAAGACCATATGCCAATGAATGGTTCCCACCTGGTCTTCAGTCGATTTAAGTTTATATCACCCTGCACACTTTAAAATGATTGTGAGCCTACCGATACATCTTATATAGAGCTGCTTATCGTTTTTCATTTAAGGTTTAAAGAGGTTTAGACAGACCACCGATGTACTATCATTTTCTCTTTTGCTCGCCAGGAAACTCATTTTTGTTTTTCTATTGTTTTTGTGTTTTTGAAATTTTTCGATGTTTTTGGATTTTCAAATTTTGGATTTACTCCCCCTAAAATCAATAAACTAAGACAAGTTTAAAACACAAAGGTATTTACAAAAATGATTTTCCGATGTTGGTTTTACTCTTGCTTGACCTTAATGCCGTTTACCAATAATAAATAGTCAAATCTTGATTTGTCAAATGCTTTGGTAAAAAGGTCGGCACGTTGGTCATCGGTGTGGACATAAGCAACATCGATTAGCCTTTTCTCAAAGCAATCACGTATGAAGTGATACTTAATTTCGATGTGCTTAGTCTTTGAATGCTGCACAGGATTTTTAGTGATCTGTAAGGCAGCAGAATTATCAACGTAAATAGGAGTAGTTAGGAATTCAAAACCGTAGTCGCGCATTTGTTGTTGGATCCATAGGACTTGGGAGCAACAACTTGAGGCAGCAATGTATTCAGCTTCGCATGTTGATGTAGCGACGCACGTCTGCTTCTTGCACTGCCATGTGACTAGGCGATTTCCAAAAAACTGACATCCAGCCGTTGTGGATTTGCCGTCGATTTTGCATCCGCCAAAATCAGAATCACTGAATGCGATCAAGTCAAAGTTATTATCCCTAGGGTACCATAGACCGGTGTCAGGGTAACCCTTCAAATAACGAAAAATCCTTTTTACAGCTGCAAGATGTGAAGCCTTCGGGTTGACTTGATATCTGGCAAGCAGGCACGTTGGGTACATTATATCTGGTCTTGATGCTGTGAGGTACATAAGAGATCCGATCATCGCGCGGTAGTATGAGGGGCTAACAGCTTCACCCTTCAAGTCTGGAGTAATTCCGTGATTTTGCGGCAATGGGGTACCGATGGGCGTTGCATCAGACATCTGGAACCGGCTCAAGATGTCACCAACATATTTAGTCTGATGGATGAAAATCCCAGACTCGGTTTGTTGTACTTGTAGGCCCAAAAAGAAAGTCATTTCCCCCATAGCACTCATCTCGAATTTATCCTGCATAATGCGCTCGAAATTCCTACACAAAACATCATTAGTAGAACCAAATATAATATCATCAACGTATACCTGTACCAGTAGAAGATCTCCATCTTTTTCTTTGATGAAAAGAGTACAATCGATAAGACCTCTGCGAAATCCATTCTCCAGCAAATAATTAGATAAGGTTGCGTACCAAGCTCGTGGTGCTTGATGAAGACCATAGAGAGCTTTGTTGAGCAACCAAACCCGATCGGGATGGATAGGATCTTCAAAACCTGGAGGCTGTTCGACGTACACCTCTTCTTCCACCACACCATGTAAGAATGCACTTTTCACGTCCATCTGGTATACCTTGAAACCTTTGAATGAGGCATAAGCCAGAAAGATCCGAATTGCTTCTAGACGTGCAACAGGTGCATACACTTCGTTGTAGTCGATCCCTTCAATCTGACGAAAACCTTGAACGACTAGCCTTGCTTTGTTTCGAATAACGACTCCACGGTCATCCTTTTTGCATTTAAACACCCAACGGGTACCAATCTTCTTGTAACCAGCAGGTTTCTCTACGAGTTTCCAGACACCAAGCTTCTGGAATTGTTGCAGTTCTTCCTGCATTGCTTCAACCCAAGAGCTATCTTTCAAAGCATCTTTCCAAGTTCTTGGCTCTTCCTGTGAGACATAACACGCGAAAGACCAATCATTTTGTTGACCAGATTCTCGGATAGTTGCATACAAGCCTGCATTGTTGTTGTTTCGCAACATGTTTCTTGTTTGAACGCCACTCTGTACATTTCCGATGATGTTTTGTTGAGGATGGGTATTGTGAATCCTTGTTTCTGGATTAACTTGAACTGGAATATTTGTACCCAGATTGTTGAGATTGAGATCAACAATCAATTCAAGGCCCGGAATTGACGAAGAGGATGATGCAGTAGCTTCAGCTGTTCTAGGGACATCCACTGGAGGTGTACCCTCTGAAGTACCATGTACTGCTGTTATTGGAGCCTCTTGATCTGCATCTAGAAATTCATCATCCTCTGAAGATTCGTTCAATTCGGTAGCATCGTGAAAATCCTCATTGTCGAGAGCATTATTGTTCACCGAAGATGGTTCTTGATTGACAAGAATTGGACGAACCAACGGTGAATCTGTTGCATTATCACTCTCGAAAAACATCCTTGCCGCAGCATTTTCTTCAACTGCTTCAACATTGATCGAATTGAAAAAGTCATCGTACTCAAACATCCAAGGCTGACCAGGATTTTTGACTGGTAAAGTGTGCCTTTGTACTCTGACTTCAGACCATTCCTCAACCCTTTTAGTCTCTAGATTCCAGACTCTTAAGTTCGGGGTGGAATACCCAAGAAAGTATCCATCAATGGCTCTTGCCCCAAACTTTCCATTAGGATCGATTATTGTGCAAGGAGCTCCAAACGGTTCAAGATATGACAAATCTGGCTTCCGTTTGTTAATAAGCTCAAAGCAGGTCTTGTTGTGCCTTTTGACTGTAAGGACTCGGTTCAACGTATAACATGCAGAGGCCACAGCTTCAGTCCAAAATGGAATCGGCAATTGTGACTCTACCAACATTGTCCTAGCAGTCTCGATCAATGTGCGGTTCTTACGTTCAGCGACGCCATTCTGTTGAGGAGTGTAAGCTGCACTAAATTCGTGAAGAATACCTTTTGAAGTGCAAAACTCCGCCATGGCATGATTTTTGAATTCAGTACCATTGTCGCTACGTATCCGCCTAACCTTCAAATTATAGAGATTCTCAATCTGAATGATCAAGTTTTTGATAATACCGAAGGTTTCACTCTTATGTGCCATGAACGCCACCCACGAAAATCTTGAATAGTCATCAGTTATCACGAGGCAATATTGATCATTCCTAATGCTTTTGTGCTTGACAGGACCGAACAAATCCATGTGCAAACGTTCAAGAGGAACAGCCACCGTGTTGACTTTCTTTGTTGGGTGTCGCTTCTTCGTTTGTTTTCCTTTTTGGCACGAGACACAGACGTCTTGAAGATGGAAGTTTTTAAGAGGAACACCATTCACCAATTCATTTGACACCAAATGATTCATTTTGCGTAAGTGAATGTGACCCATTCGTCTGTGCCAAGAGATTGTGTCTTTTTCTGTGGCTTTAGAAACGAAACAAGTTGCTTGTGCAGACGTTGTGATAGCTTGGCTCATATCAAGGACATACAGATCATTTATCCTTGGAGCCGACAAGAGAATCCATTCTTTTGGAATTTTGAAGCCGGGTTTCAGCACATAACATCCATTTGCATCAAAGTGTACTGAGAACTGCTTATCACAAATTTGAGAAACACTAAGAAGATTGTGATCAAGTTGTTGTACGAAGTTGATCTTATCAAAACTAACAACCCCGTTGGAAATCATTCCTTCACCCGTAATATATCCGCCTTTATCTCCAGCAAAAGCAACATAACCTCCTCTAATAGATTTGACGTCGTAGAGAAGCTTCATGTCGCCTGTCATGTGCCTGGATGCCCCACTATCAACAATCCAATGACTACTGACAGTTCCTCCTGGAACACCCTGCACATGAACTCACATAATTAGTTGGAGATGGGGACCTAAGCCATTGTGGTCTTGGGTCTTCCATTTTCATCAACAACAATAACCTCTATTCTTTGATGATTTGAAAATTGTGATGGTCCCCCTGAATTTGTGGTTATTTTAGGTTTCCAAGTCTGTTGAAATTTACCAGTTTGATTGTTTGCAAATTTAACTTCGTGATTGTTTGAAGTTTTTGAAAATTTTGAACTTTCTGGTTTAACTGGAACCGATTGTTTTTGAACCACTTCATTTTTAAGTGCTTTCTCAATCACCTTGACTTGTTGGCGTTTCTGTTTCTTTTCCCTTTCTCTTACAAGTCGGGGATCTTGTTTTACAGAAACAGATCGCTGTTGGTGATTGCGTTCACGGGGATCATCATCTTTTCCTTTCAACTTATGAAGATACGGGCAATTTCGAACGATATGCCCAATTGTACCACATTCAAAACATGATCTTCGTTCAACAAACCCCGAAGTATCATGTGGTCTTCTTGCCGATGATGAACTTTGTGATCCCGAGGTACTAGGTTTTGAACTACTTGGTTCATTCCTTTTTATCACAGTTGCTTTCTTGACAAAATCTAAATTAGATTGATTTTCAAACGTAGCAATTTTGTCCGTTCCCTTGGATTTCACAAAGTTCACGTTCTTCTTCTTCTTCTGATTCGGCTTCCTTTGACTTTGAGTCGGTGTTTTACCTTTTGGTTTGGCATGATTTTGCTGTTTTTGCACTGTTGGTAATTTCTGATTGCCAAATTGTTTTCTAACTTCAGCCTTAGAGATAGGAGGGCACTGTGTTACCACAACGTGTGATCCTTTCTTTCCCAAAAACTTACTGGTTGAATTTTCAAAGACTTTACTGATTAATGATTGATTAACGTTCTTAATAGGAAAATCTTTGTCAGAATAGATTTTATCATCACCAACAAGAGTGTACAGCAAATCCACACTCTCCGACTCTTGTGCAGACGAGGACTCGATTGCAACAGTCTTAGCGGGTTTTGCAGGAGGATCACACAGAATATGATTCTCAAGAGGTATGTCCTCTTCGTTTATCACCGCATCAGACTTTGCTGAATCAGTATCATCAGATTCATCATCAGAAGAATCAACATCCTCAATCACAACTGGAGGATCCTGATTCTGTTCAGCAGTTACAAAAGTATCTGCTGACACATCCGAATCTGATGATACTTCTTTCTTGTATCCGAGCCCTGCTGCGAATTCCTCAACGTCCAAAGGAACAGATGGCTCAAAGTGAGTTCTATACTCCTCATCAGGCATGGCATCATAATTGTTTCTCACGGGTGGTGGACATTTCTTATAACCTATGCATGTGACATCCCGTTTCTCTTTCTGAACATCAATGATGTGATCCAACACATAGCTAGAGCTCAAATAACTGTCTAACTTGAGTCGGATCGCCTCACTTTCGGTTTTAACACAAGCCATTTCCTTTTGCATTACCTCAAGACGAGTTATATACAGGTTAATGTCAGTTTGTTTTCTGGAAACCATTTTTGTCAGCTCTGTTTTATCTTTCTTTAATGTTTCAATCATTGACTTAAATTCCTTTTCATGGTTTTCATAAAACATGTTGGCTTCTGTGCACTTGGAAAGATCAACGGTCAACTTTTGGTTGTGAATGAATGTCACATCATATTTCTCTTGCAAAGCCTCGTGTTTGCTTTGCAATTCACACCACTTATCATTCAACGAAACATGTTTGTCTTGCAAGTCAAACAAACTAGCTTGTAAAGCATCATGTTTTCCTTGCAACTCAGACATGTTTGCATCCAAATCAGCACATTTAATACGCAAACTATCACAATTATCACAGATATCAGCAGTGGGTTCATCGACACATACCTGACTTGATGAACTGTCAACATTAGCCATAAAGGCTGAATGGAGAGAAGACGAAGAATAAGCAGCTTGATCCACCAAGATAGATCTTCTTTCAGTTCTTGCTGCAGCTTCTTCCAAAATCTCATCAATGTCTGCATCGACTGACGCACTCGATGTCTCATCCACCTGATCATTGCCTGAAGTGGAGGATTCTTCATCTGAACTTCCACTGTAACCGGAGCTGTCTTCATCTTCAGAAGATTCACTACCATTGGTGGAAGATTCTCCACCACTGGCGTGATTAAGATCCTTGACAACTTCAGCAAAACAAGCTGTTCCATCTGGAGCATCATTTCCCAACTGGATTGACCAATCACAGCCTTCATCTACTTGAACCACAAGTGCCTGGTTGGCATTTGATGGTCCTGCTTGGCTTTGGTTGTTGACAGGTACCAACGTACGAACATTGTTCCTGTTCTGGTTCTGCTGGTTGCCTTGACCTCTGAAAGGATTTTGGTTCCCGTGTTGAGATGGCCTTGTACATTCACGCTTGAAATGACCACGTTCACCACAATTGAAACACTTAACAACCTGTTTATCAAACCCATACTTGGTGTCTTTCTTGCTTTCCAAGCTGGTTCTACCAGTTCTCTCCATGAAATCCTTTGCTCGTCTAACAGGACTTGCAAAGGCCCACTTGATGTCCATCATCTCCATCTCCTCTTTATCAATCTGCTGATAGTCTTCTTGTGTCAGATTAATATTACCAATCTGACCTTCCACTAATCCACAGTATGCGCTCACCAAAGTGTTTAGCAGCTCCATGTGTTCCTTAGCTACTTCCACACTGACTTTAGAAAAGCTTGAGGTGTCGAGCCGTACTGTATTTGGCTTTGATTGTTGACCAGCAGATGATGTGCTTCCATAACAAGCTTGCTGTTGAGGAGGAAGTGGATTCCCATACATGTCTGTTGGTACAGTAGATTGAGGAGGAAGAGGATTCCCATACATGTCTGTTGTTCCGGGAGATCGAACTGGTAACGGATTCCCGAACATATCAGTTGGTCTGAGAGGTCGTTGGCTTTGCTGTTGCTGTTGAGGAACTGGTTCAAGCGGATTTCCATACATGTCTGTTTTTGGAGGCACCGGAACTTGGATAGTATTGCCATACATGTCTGTGCTAGTCACAAAGGCTGTTTGAATTGGAGCGTGTGAAGACGGTTTTGTAGAAGTACTAGAAGTTCCAAAATACATTTCAGGATTTTGGGGCACGGGGATTCTTTTTGCCTTCAGAGTTTCTTCCTGATTCTTGTTTTCCAGGATTTGAACAAAGTCGTTGAAGCTCGTTGTAGCTAAAGTACCATTGTACTTCATGATTTCCAAGAAGGTATTCCATTGAGGTGGCAACGCATCTGCAAACCTTTTTACAATCTCTGCAGGAGTAGTAACAACCCCAAAATTTGTCAATTCAGTCAACAAATGATTAAATCGACTTGTCAAATCACCTAACGACTCATTCTCCATACAAGTAAAACCATCAAACTCTTTCTTCAGCAGTTCTTTTCTCAATTGACGTGTCGCTTCATTTCCTACGCCCCTTGTCTTCAAAGCGTCCCACAACCTTTTCGTTGTCTTGTAACTGACAAATTGATGATAAATATCTTTACTCAACGCCTGAGTAAGAATGGCATATGCTTTCTTTTCCAAATCATAGACCTTCTTCTGATCTTCTGTAAGATCTGCAAACGTAGCAGCAGATGATGCGGCAACCTCTATTGTTTGATCGAAATCTGTAATGAACCGCAACCACAATTCTGTATTTTGACCAAGAACGTATGTATGAAATCTATCAATCCATCCTGGATATTCATATAAGTGCATCAACTTTGGAGGTCTATTCAAACTTCCAGTTTCGCTCTCGCTTAAGAGAATGCTTTGAACACTTGGAGTTTGATTTGATACAAAAGCCCATTGACCGGTGGAAATTGCATTAGCTTGAGAAGATACCGGTGCGGAAGACGGAGTACCAAAATACATGTCTGTATTTACCAGAGTATTCCATCTTGGATTCATTTTTGATCAAAAAATAATAAAACCTAAAAATCACAACTTGTTAAGCATAAACAGACTAAGGATCGAAAGATCAAAGCTTGTTCGAAGGATCAACAGTGTTCGAAAGATTACTGTTGAGTTTCGAACAATTGTTTCGAAAGACTCTCCAATCGAAAGACTCTCCAATCGAAGGATCCTTGTCTTTCGAGAAAGAACTGTAGATCGAAAGATGTATGCTTCGAAATGATTCCTTGGTTCGAAGGATGATGATCTATCGAACCTCCACTGATCGAAAGATGGTCTTTCGAAATGATTCCTTGGTTCGAATGATGGAGATCTATCGAACCTCCACTGATCGAAAGATGATCTTTCGAGTTCGAAGGATATCCTTCGATCGGTTCTGACACAGTTGACAAAGAGTGACAGGTTGGTGAAAAAGGTGATGGGTTGGTAGAAACTTTCTGCGGAAGATATGGTCAGACCATGCTTTCTGCCAAAACCATGATTTGAAACATAAAATATAATAAACTTATCCAGAAAACCGGTCACCGGAGAAGCCGGAATTTTGGCCGGAAATAACCGAAATTTTCAAAAACAAGTTTTTAAGTTACCCAACCCGTCATGCAACACACCCGGTTAGTTTAGAACACGTTTTAACGTAAAGATAAACGAGAAAAACAGTAAAAACGGCTGCAAAAACCAAGTGAGTTTTGTCCAAAACACTCCAAAGTCTTGTAAAAACTCGGTTTTTAACAAGGAAAAGAGCCACGGCTCTGATACCACTTGTAGGTCCCTCGGAGGTTGAGGTTTAACCTATTCCTTGTTATATCTAACACACTAGCGAGTGCGGAATCCAAGCTAGCATGCAAACCGAGAAAGAACAAGCACAATGATAAACACAACACACAATATTCAACGATTAACACCACTTGTATTAATGCGTATGAAAGGTTCGGTTACAAGCACAAGGTTTACAGATGTGTTCTATAAACTCTCTCTAACTTTCGTGTGTGTTCTCTCTATTTTCTGCTCTGAGTGTTCTGTAATGTCTAACCTATGAAGTGAACACAATGCATGGGTATTTATACCCGAACACAGCATGTCTGGTCGAAGGATCATCTATCGATCAGAAACAGCTCGAAGGATCACATATACCACGAAGGATGATATCCTTCGTGGTCTATCTTTCGAAGGCTTATCTTTCGAGCTCATCGAAGGATCTGAACTATCCTTCGATGACACATCCTTCGACCTGAACATATTACAACCAATTGTCTAACTGTTTGTCCAAGTCAAACCGGAGGATGGTTGACTTGGTCAAACTTACATCCAAGACATCGTTTTGTATCAAGACTAAATACAGACAAAGTACAGACACAAGTGCACCAACAGTATCCTTCAACAACGGCATCTTATGCATCTTATTCTCTTAAAATCCTGCCTCTCTATGTTTTTTATCTAATAATGGCATCTTCCTCTGTGATTTTAAAAATTACATGTTTATTGTTGAATTTGCACATTAGTCCGTTGATTATAAATGTGATTTTCATTTGTTAAACCGCGTGTATACACGGGCTCTAACCTAGTAAAAGATATATAGGGAAAAGTAGTGACAATACTTATTACACAAGATATTAACTTCTTAATTCACATGATCATCAAAACAAATTTCAATAACGGGTCAAAACAGGTTAGGTGTGTTGGTGCACTTGTGTCTGTACTTTGTCTGTATTTTGTCATGATATCAAACGATGTCTTTGTTAGTCTTGTAAGTTTGACCAAGTCAACCATCCTCCTGGTTTGACTTGGCCAAACAGTTAACAAAATGGTTGTAATATGTCTGTGTCGAAGGATGTGTCATCGAAGGATTGTTTATATCCTTCGATGAGCTCGAAAGATAAACCTTCGATGGATAGACCTCGAAGGATATCATCCTTCGAGGTATATGTGATCCTTCGATGGGTTTCTGGTCGACAGATGATCTTACGATCAGTCTGTCTGATCCTTCGACCAGACGAGCTGTGTTGGGTATAAATACCCATGTGTTGTGTTCACTTCATTTTTAGACAAAAAGAGAGACACTAGAAATACAGACAAGAGAGAACACACACGAGAGAGAGAGAGTTTACAGAACACATTTGTAAACAGAGATTTGTAACCGAACCTTTCTTCGTATTAATACAAGAGGTGTTAATCGTTGAAGTTTGTGTGTTGTGTTTGTGCTTGTTCTATCTCGGTTTGCATGCTAGCTTGGATTCCGCACTTGCTAGTGTGTTAGACATAACAAGGAATAGGTTTAACCTCAACCTCCGAGGGACCTACAAGTGGTATCAGAGCCGTGGCTCTTTTCCTTGTTAAAAACCGAGTTTATACAAGACTTTGGGGTGTTTTGGACAAAAACTCACTTGGTTTAGCATCCGTTTTTACTGTTTTTCTCGCATTTCTTGTCATAAAAACGTGTTCTAAACTATCCGGGTGTGGTAATAGGCGGTTTGGGTAACTTAAAAAACTTGTTTTCGAGAATTTTGGTTATTTCCGGCCAAAATTCCGGCTTCTCCGGTGACCGGTTTCTGGATAAAGTCTGTCCTTTTTGGGTTATATTTTATTGTTCAAATCTGCTTTGGCAGAAAGTATGGTCTGAACATACCTTCTGCCGAAAGTTTCTACCAACCCATCAACTTTTTCACCAACCTGTCTCTTTTTGTCAACTGTGTCAGAGCAGATCGAAGGATATCCTTCGAAGTCGAAAGATCATCTTTCGATCAAGGGAGGTTCGATAGATAATCATCCTTCGAACATCCTTCGAAGTCGGTGACTTATCCTTCGTTCCAAGGAATCTTTTCGAAGCATACATCTTTCGGTCTACAGTTCTTTTTCGAAAGATAAGGATCCTTCGTTTGGAGAATCTTTCGAAATCATTGTTCGAAATTCAACAGTGATCTTTCGAACACTGTTGATCCTTCGAACAAGTCTTGATCTTTCGAACTTAGTCTGTTTATGTTTAACAAGTTTGTGATTTTCAGGTATTATTTTTCTTGATAAAAAATGAATCCAAGATGGGATACTCCAGTAAATACAGAGATGTATTTTGGTACTCCGTCTCCCGCACCAAGTATTCAAAGCCAACGACCTATCAAAGCAACTGATATGTTCGGAAATCCATTACCTGTTCGATCTACCGGACCAACAGACCTGTACGGAAATCCGCTTCAACCAGTTCCTCAACCAGTGCCTCAACAGCAAACCCAAAGGCTTCCTGTGACAACAGATTTACATGGCAATCCGATACAAGTTCCAGTAAAGCCAGCTCCAACAATAGACTTGTATGGAAATTCTCTACAACCAGCTCCACAACAGCAAGTCTATCGGCCATCTACTGTAATCGCTTGTTTTGCTGAGGTTGTCAAGGTTTTAAATCACGCCAGTGGTGGAGAATCTTCCATCAATGGTGATGAATCTTCGGAGGATGAAGACTCTTCTGGTTACAGTAGAAGCTCAGATGAAGAATCCTCAATTTCAGGTGATGATCATGTGGGTGACACATCAAGTGCGTCAGTCGAGGCAGACGTTGATGATCTATTGGAAGAAGCTGCAGCAAGGGATGATAGAAAATCTATTCTGGTGGATCAAGTTGCTCATTCTTCTTCTTCTCTCCATTCAGCCGTTATGGCTAATGTCGACAGTTCATCAAGTCAGTTATGTGTCGATGAACCCACTACTGTTACTTGTGATAATTGTGATAGATTGAGTGGAAAATGTGCTAATTTAGAAGCAAACATGTCTGAGTTGCAAGCCAAACATGATGCTTTACAAGCTAGTTTGTTTGACTTGCAAGACAAACATGTTTCATTGAATGATAAGTGGTGTGAATTGCAAAGCAAACACGAGGCTTTGCAAGAGAAATATGATGTGACATTCATCCACAATCAGAAATTAACCGTGGATCTTTCTAAGTGCACAGAAGCCAACATGTTTTATGAAAACCATGAAAAGGAATTTAAAACGATGATTGAAACTTTAAGGAAAGATAAAACTGAGTTAACAAAAATGGTTTCAAGAAAACAAACTGACATCAATTTGTATATAACTCGTCTTGAGATAATGCAAAAAGAGATGGCTTGTGTTAAAACTGAAAGTGAGGCGATCCGACTTAAGTTAGACAACTATTTAAGCTCTAGCTATGTGTTAGATCACATCATTGATGTTCAGAAAGAGAAAAAGGATGTCACATGCATTGGATATAAGCAATGTCCACCACCTGTTAGACACAATTACGATGCACTGCCTGATGAGGAGTATAGAACTCACTTTGAACCATCTGTTCCTTTAGACGTTAAGGAATTTGCAACAGGACTCGGTTACAAAAAGGAAGTATCTTCAGATTCGGATGTGTCAGCAGATACAAATGTGTCAACTGCTGAACAAAATCAGGATCCTACAGTCATTGTTGAGGATGCTGATTCATCAGATGATGAATCCGAGGATACTGACTCTGAACAGTCAGAAACGGTAACAAAAGAAGAGGACATACCTCTTGAGAATCACATTCTTTGTGATCCACCTGCAAAACCGTCTGTGACTGCTACAACCAAGTCTGTTGAATCCTCATCTGGAAGTTGTGCAAGCGTGAACTTGCTTTATACGTTGATTGGATCTGATAAAATATATTCAGACAAGGATTTCCCTATAAAAAATGTCAATCAATCTTTGATTGATAAAGTTTTCGAAGATTCTACCAGTAAGTTTTTGGGAAAGTCGAGCCCAGGAGTTGCAGTAACTCAGTGTGCACCTATCCCAAAATCCGAAGTTAGAAAGAAATATGGGAATCAAAGATTGCAAAAACAAAACAATCAACGAAAGCAAAATCACGCTGCCCAAGGAAATGGAAAAGGCAAACAGAGCCAAAACAAGAAAAAGGACAAGAAGGTAAACTTTGTGAAATCAAAGGGAACGGACAGAATTGAAACGTTTGAAAACAAATCTAACTTAGATTTTGTTAAACAAGCAACAATGTTGAAAAGAAATGAACCAAATTGTTCGAAACCTAGTACCTCGAGATCACAAAGTTCATCATTATCGGCAAGACGATCACATGATTCTTCGGGGTTTGTTGAACGAAGATCGTGTTTTGAATGTGGCACAATTGGACATATCATTCGAAATTGTCCATATCTTCATAAACAAAAAGCCAAAGTTGATTCCCCCCATGGTAACAGTTACCATAAAAGCAGTTACCATAAAAGATCTGTTTCACCAAAACAGGACCCTCGTCTTGTTAAACAACAAGAAGTGAAACAGAGAAAGAAACAACGGAAAAATGTTGAAAAGGTTTTAAAACCGGAGGTTGTCCAAACACAGTCTGTTAAGTTAGAAATTAAAAATGAAAAACAAAAACAGATTTGGAAACCAAAACCAGTAACTATTTCAGGGGGAGCTACATCAATTCCGAATCATCGGGAAATGGATGTCACAATTCTCGATGATGACGGACGACCCAAGTCTGTGAAGGCTTGGGTCCCTCTCTCCAACTAATCTCTGAATGAGTGTGTAGGATGTTCCAGGAGGAACTATTGATAATCTTAGGATTGTTGATAGTGGAGCGTCCATGCACAAGATCGGCGACACCAGACTCCGAAACATCATTATATCTAGGAGTTGTTGCCATTGATGGAGAGAAAAGAAAAGGGAAAGAAGACAAAAATGTCTGGTGAATGAATGTGGTTGAATGTAGTTGAAAATTCGACAAGATGAAAAATATGCCAACATTTGGTTGTTATGGTTTTTGATCGGGTCCTCAGGAAAGATTCCAATGAAACGTACGCGCCTGTAGCACGTCTGAAGCCTTTCGAAGATTCATGGATTTTTCTTCCACAAGAAGTTCAAAGTCCACAAGATGAACGTGTAGGGTACTTTTCTCTACGGTGTGATTGAAGAAAATGTGTTGGTTGATCAAACTACACCAGGTGTGCGGATGCCTTGGCGTGGATTGAACAACCGCACACTACTTCTCAAGAGAAAGACAAAGACCTTCGCTGGTGCAATGTGGAAGACCAGCCGGACCCAGAGGTTTCTGATCTTGTTGCTGTCAAGAGATTTCTCAGTAGCTACAAAAATCGACTTTGAAGTCCACACCGGGTGGATATCCAGTTTGGGAGAACACTCAAATTCCTTGCAATGCACGAAGCAGTTGCAGGATACGGTTTTGAATTTCTAATCTCTCCTATACTTGTCGATGTTTAAGCTGCTTTATGAATTATTATCATCTCGTACAGCACTCTTTGGCCTGACACGTTGATCTCGAATATCACCTCACACGTGATTGTTTCAGTATGAAACTCATCAATGTTGTCATCGTCCACACCGATGACCAACGTGCCGACCTTTTTACCAAAGCATTTGACAAATCAAGATTTGACTATTTATTATTGGTAAACGGCATTAAGGTCAAGCAAGAGTAAAACCAACATCGGAAAATCATTTTTGTAAATACCTTTGTGTTTTTAAATTTATCTTAGTTTGTTGATTTTAGGGGGAGTATATCCAAATCCAAAATTTGAAAATCCAAAAACATCGAAAAATTTCAAAAACACAAAAACAATAGAAAAACAAAAATGAGTTTCCTGGCGAGAAAAAGAGAAAATGGTAGTACATCAGTGGTCTGTCCAAACCTCTTTAAACCTAAACTGAAAAACGATAAGCAGCTCTATATAAGATGTATCGGTAGGCTCACAATCATTTTAAAGTGTGCAGGGTGATATAAACTTAAATCGACTGAAGACCAGGTGGGAACCACTCATTGGCATATGGTCTTAGTACCAAAATTTCGTTTGAGAGATTGCCGAGGTTCTGAAATATTCGGTCTTTATGCTGCTTATCATCTGGGTATCATGGTTGTATCTTTTACCGAAAAATAACGGGGACGCAAGTCTAGATCTTCCATGATACCATACATACGTGTACATATTGCATTCGACCTCAATAAGTGATCAACAATCACATGTCCAAACAAAATAAGTGATAAAATATCACATTTATCCGGGAGTCAAGTTCGTCTCTCTGCTGTACGAAAGTACTGACCTGTTCACGGACTTGCTCCTGTGCCCTCATGCATCGAAAATCAAGTTCCTCATCAATAAGTGATTCTATCACATAGGGCTTGTTTTCAATCAAAATAAGTGAGAATCTCACATCATATACGGTCAAACAGATGATAATCGGTATACTCACCGGTAAGATGAACCCTCGTGCATACCTTGATACGGGAATGTGTCGTGATGTGGATGAACACCGGTCGGTAAGTATAAATCATACCTTAACGTATCCCCTCGCCATGATTACATCTGATAAGTTGAGCTTAAGTGGACAACAATACCGATAATTGTTATAGGATGCTTATCTGAATGTTAACTAATTGAACAAAGAGAGTGTTTTGACATGACCGTACACTGATATGATTCTCTTACCCTCGAAACTCGCAAAAAGAATGTCTGTAAATATTTATTTAATGCTTTCAGTTTCTGCATCTTTGTATATATTTATTTACTGCTTTCAGTCTTTACCTTTGAAATATTCAAAAAATACCAAAAAGATTTTAGGTGTGTTTTAATATAAACTTTCTAAAAGCCAAAAAGATTTTATTTCTGTCTTATTTTCGATCGTACGATGTTGGATCTCGAGTCTTCGTTACCTGAAACCTGACTGAAAACCGAAACGACTAAATCTTCATAAACGGTCGAAATTTAAAAAGTTTTTGAAAGTTAAAAATTTAAAATGGATAAAATTTGTTGAACTTTCAAACTGTCGGACGGTGTTTGATTGAGAAATGGTCATGTGTGTGTCATTTGTTTATGTTACTATATTCCAGGCAGTTGTTCTCATTACGCGTTTAGATTTCTTGCATGTGCAGATTCTAAAGGCAAGGAGAACATGGTCGATGACAAGCTTCGGAATGAAGACACGACGTGAAGGCACTCAAGTGATGAAGATGATCGAGTTGCCGCTGACCATCATCAACACCACAAGGATCTCAATTCATAAAGAACAAGTATTTCACGAGCATAACTCAAGGGGGAGCTTATGTTAAGGGGGAGTTTGTCAACACACTTCCTACATGAAACGGGGAGTTTGTTGGTACACTTTCTGCTTTCAAGACGTGAAGACTTTAAAGATCCTCCGACATTGAAGACTTGAAAAGACGTCAAAGACTTGAAGACACGCGGGACCTACAAGAATTAAGATCGAGATCGAGACAAAGC
The DNA here is from genome assembly GCA_030545235.1 of Helianthus tuberosus. NCBI lineage: Eukaryota > Viridiplantae > Streptophyta > Magnoliopsida > Asterales > Asteraceae > Helianthus > Helianthus tuberosus. Next base: position 23,428,044 of record CM060357.1, on the reverse strand, counting down.
TACAGCCAAGGGGGAGTTTGTTGGTGCACTTGTGTCTGTACTTTGTCTGTATTTTGTCATGATATCAAACGATGTCTTTGTTAGTCTTGTAAGTTTGACCAAGTCAACCATCCTCCTGGTTTGACTTGGCCAAACAGTTAACAAAATGGTTGTAATATGTCTGTGTCGAAGGATGTGTCATCGAAGGATTGTTTATATCCTTCGATGAGCTCGAAAGATAAACCTTCGATGGATAGACCTCGAAGGATATCATCCTTCGAGGTATATGTGATCCTTCGATGGGTTTCTGGTCGACAGATGATCTTACGATCAGTCTGTCTGATCCTTCGACCAGACGAGCTGTATTGGGTATAAATACCCATGTGTTGTGTTCACTTCATTTTTAGACAAAAAGAGAGACACTAGAAAGACAGACAAGAGAGAACACACACGAGAGAGAGAGAGAGTTTACAGAACACATTTGTAAACAGAGCTTTGTAACCGAACCTTTCTTCGTATTAATACAAGAGGTGTTAATCGTTGAAGTTTGTGTGTTGTGTTTGTGTTTGTTCTATCTCGGTTTGCATGCTAGCTTGGATTCCGCACTTGCTAGTGTGTTAGACATAACAAGGAATAGGTTTAACCTCAACCTCCGAGGGACCTACAAGGTGAGGTACTGTTGATGACTTGACCCACAGGCACATTTTTTATGCATATAAAGTAAAGAAACTAAAGAAACTAATGTGATACTTATTATATAAAACTAAAAAACAATTATTTACAAAAATAATCTCTAACTTTAGGTTTTGGGGTGTTTGAAACACAAACCTATGGGACTGGTTTGGTTCGGTTCAGTTCGGTTTCAGTTTGGTTAGGTTTCGGTTTGAAAACCAGTTCGCGTATATACAAATTTTAATATGTATGTATGTATACAAATCGGATTGGGCCATTGAGTAGAGGCGAACCGGTTTGGGCCTTGACCGTTTTGTGATGTAGTCGGTTTAGTGAATAATAGGGCCGTGTTCAGTAGATAGTGACAACTATAATAAAAGGTCAAGTTTCATTAATAAATTGTTGTGATGTTTCTACAATTATTGTTTTAGGGTTTCATGATTTTGCTGAATGGTCTTATGAAAGTTGCTCAGAAGTTAGTAAAACATTGGTTAACCTGTAGAATTTCTATGAATGAAGTATCTTTATTCTTAACAGGTCAATGGGTAAAATAAAAGAAGTTAATAAAAGTGAAAATGTTGTAATTTGTGCTTTTATCATGTTCTTATTCTTTCTTTTATATTTTATATCTATTCTTTCATTAAATTAAAGCCACAATCAAAGAATAAAAGTATCATAAGAATAACAATGAACACAAATCCATCAGCCAGTTATTCTTATTTCTATTCTTTTTATTTTTATTTTATCATGTTTTTATTCTTTCTTTTATATTTATTCTTTTGTTAAATTAAAACCACAATCAAAGAATAAAAGTATCATATGAATAACAATGAACACACAAAAGCCATGTCATTGCACACATAAAAGATATACAAGAAAAAGTAGCGACAATACTTATTATACAAGATATTATTAACTTTGATAGTGGGAATTAAGTAGATAGGTTGTCTCCCTTCAAAGCACATGGAACATGAAACATACACACCTTCATGACTTGTTCAATTCTTCAAAACAACGGCGATCAACTGCAAACTCACACTCGGAACACCTAAGTATCATCTTGTACTGCAATCTCCAACCACACTCACTGCAATTGCCATCACTCGCAATCCCTTGGGCAAATGTTAGAGGATGTGGGTGACCATCAGTCTTATGAATGCTCCCAAACTTCATATTTAAAAAGGAATAGACACCTCTTCCAAATTCGGAATGGGTTTCTGTTTCACACTGAAGTATTAAAGGAGCACAATCAGAATGCACTGATTGACTACACACATCACAATGATAGAAACAACTATGAGTCTATGAGGATTGAATGGCTCCTCACAAATTTCACAAAAATATTCACTCTTGTGATTCTCAATTGGGAGGTAACTGATGTGCATTGGATGTTTGTCATAAGGGTGCCTAATTGTCTTAGGCAATAACAAAGCACACCACGGATGAATATGCACATCACAAAAGCTGCAACTGAAACTCAAAATATGATCGGAAATTATGGATATGTGACACATAATACACCTTCCAAAGGGCTGATCATCTGTAATTGAAAGAAGATGATTTGGGTGAGATTCATGTGTGATTCTTTCCGGCATAAACCCACAAGTAACATCAACGTAAAATCCACATTCGACACAACCATAAGCAAAGCCATTGCAATCTAAGAGGCAAACTCCACAAAAAAATAAGTTAAACATATAGGGGATGTTTGTCATTAGAAGGAGGGGATGTTGTGGGTGAGCTGGGTGGTTGTCTACTTTTGTTGGAAGCCGAGTACACCATTCATGAAGAGCAAAGTTGCAGTTCTCATCTTCTTTGGCCCGACACTTGTAGAACGGCATCTCCATGATTGGTCTCACACATCCGCTGCATAATAATTCTATCTTTTTCATTGGGTTATGACACATGATCATATCATTCATCTTTGAGGAGGTTGACCCAATGCTTCCAGCTGTGTCAACTAAAATTAACTCATGTTGATGATTCATATGTCGTAGGCTTACCTCATGATTACCATAATCATCAGGAAATGGTAAACGGAGAAGATTAGGATAGTCAACATCTTTAAAATTTTTAACGGTTGGACCTCCACCTAAGAGATTTGAAATAAAATAACCTGGTTATTATTTTATCAAATAGATAATAACAGAGGCATAAATAATAATAAGAAGTTAGTAACTAATCAAATGGAATGTGTCTTATATCAAAAGAAATAGTAATTATACCAATAGACAAGATGGACATGAATGACTCTCTTCTTGATGTTGCACAATCTAGATGGGCATAGTAGATACATTTCTCACATTTGTAAATCCAAAGATCCCTCGTGTGATCAAATCTAAAGTCACATACTCTGCATCTAGGCCAATATTTAGCGTCTTGCTCTTCTTCTCGGAAAGAATAAGAAAGGGTGAGTGGATGGGTATGGCTGAAAACGGCATTTGTAGCATGTTGGATTAACAAACGTTTTGGCAGGAAAGTACAATCGATGTGTATAGCGAAGTCTAAACATATGGTACACTGAAAGAAGAGCCCTGTATGTTCCTTCCCACAAGCGTTACACTCACATAAAATGGGTTTGGAGCGTAGAGACACTAGTGGGTGTGGGTGACTAGGGTGGTAGATTCTCCTTTTGTCTGCTTCCACAACACAATTTGCATCCAACACCGTGTACCAAAAACAACCTTTATATAATGCACCTGCCTTGTGATGTCTTCGACAACGAAAGCATGTCCAATCGCAGTCCGCGTGACTGAGGGTAAAAGTATATGATGGGTATGATGCATGTTTGAATGTTTCTGGGAGCTCTGCACAGAATTTATGAAGAGCGAAATCACATGAATCATCTATACATCTATAGTAGTACCTGTAATACTCGTTGATATCTTCGTCGCACCGCTTGCATGTACACGAAAACTCATCTTGTGGAACCAAATCCTCCTCCTTCTCCTCCTCTTCATCATCAGATTCGTCGTCTACATCTTCAACATTCACCTGCAAATCAATGAGCATCAGTGGATGCTCGTGCTCAATTACCTTCATCATAGTTTTTTTATATATATATATTAATGTGGTTAAGATTAAGATACAATGCTACACGTACTCCTATGTTACTTATAGCAAGATAAAAGGAAAAGCACGTATATGATATTATTCTTGGAAATCCACGAAATCGAGTGAATCTACTTTTGTTATTTGTACATTTGCTTATTCTTTTTGAAGCATCGAGTGGATCTACTTATTATTTGTGCATTCCCTTATTTTTTTTGAAACATAATTTAGGTTAAATAGTAATTGTGCAACCAATCTTTTCCATTTGCTAATTTTCTTTTAAATTTAATACCCTCTTCGTCCTACTTAAGTGTCCAACGTGTCTTAACTAAAGTTACTTGCAACTAGGGGAAAGAATGTTATGAGCTTAAATTTAAATTTGAAACATAATTTAAGTTAAATTAAAGCTTTTGTTTAACTAAAGCATAAACTCATAGCTGGATGATAAGTTTCTTTTAATTAATTTAGTAGTAAAGTGAAGCATAATATATAGCTAGTGTTATCCTTGAAGCAAAGATAGATTCAAAGTTACTATTATTATATTATAACACAAATTACAATTATTGTAAAATTAAAGGATGAACTAACGCATGAACTGAAACTGTGAAATCCACTAAAAATATAGTTAAGAAACAGGATTGACCTAATATCAGAAATTGAAACCCAAGTTGAAATCTTAAGGGGGCTTTTGGTTCACGGAATGATTTGGAACTGGAATTGGAATTTGTATAGGAATTAGAATTTGAAGGAATTGGATTTGGAATTTAAACATTCCAATTCCAATTGGAATTGGAAATTGTTGAAATTGGAATCTCAATTCCATTTTTGTTGTGTTTGGTTGTCAAATGAATTGGAATCCATCACCCCGGCACCCACAACCACCGGTTCGGGTCGAAACGGTTCGCGTCAAAACAATTCGGGTCGAAGCTGTTCGATTCGAAACGGTACTGGTCGAAACGGTTCGCGTCGAAACGGTACAGGTCGAAACAACGGTACGGGTTGAAACAGTCAAAGATTCCAATGAATTTACTTTAATTTTTTTCACCTATAGGAAGGATTTTGAATTCCTTTAGTTAAAGGAATTTGAAGGAATTCATGCCTAATTCCAATTCCATTGTCAACCAAACACATGAAGATTGGAATTGGGATTCCAATTCCATCAAATTCTGTGAATCAAACATCTTAAGAGATGGAATTCAAATTCCAATTCCCTTAAGTTCCATTGTATTCCTGCGAACCAAACGCCCCCTTAGTTGTGATATGTGAAAAGATGTAGAATGAAAATTGAAGTAGCACAACTGGAACTCTCAAACTTGTGTTATCAAAATTATGCTTCCTCAAATACCTTTTTTATGATGGTAAATTAAATGACCAAAAAAGGCAATTAATCTTCACATGAATAATTAAGTCTCAAGTATCGTAAATTGTATTGATTGTTATCAATTACGGTTTACAGGGAGGTAATACCGCCACTTGCTGACGACAGAAAGTCTCACAGCGATTTACATGAAGCGCAGCTCTTCTGCGTTTCATGCCATTATTTTTGCCAAATGTTTGTGCTTCACTTGCGCCTCATGTAAAACACTCGCTTTATGTCAACCGATTTTAGCTCTTTGTGCCTGAGGTTGTGTTGCGTGGTTTATTAAACCAAGGTTAAATCCAGTTTGACAGTCGCTTTATGGTTTTGTATCTTATTTGTATGTTATCCCGATTGATAATAAAGTCTTAGTTTATGATAACAATACTAAGACGTTGCAGAAGACAATCTAAACTAACAAACCAAATGGAGGAAAATCCTGCAAACCAAACGAATGCATTATGCTTCGCAAACGAAACCACAGCTTATCTATGTACTTACTTGACCTGGCAAACGGGTCGGGTTGGGTCGGGTCGGGTCATGGGTCAAAACGGGTCAATTAAAAAAAGGGTTGTTTTGGTTCGGGTCGAAACGGGTTAGGGTCGGAACGGGTTCAGGTCGGAACGGTTTTCGGGTAGGGCTGTAAACGAGCCGAGTCGAGCCGAGCTATACCCAGCTCGAGCTCGGCTCGAACTCGATTCGAGCTGGCTCGGCTCGAGCTCGAATTTCAAATCGAGCTGAGATTTGAGGCTCGAGCTCGACTCGATTAGAATTCGAGCTAGCTCGGCTCGGCTCGATCTAGCTCGAACTAACAAAAAACCGCACAATTTTCTACTTAAAAAGCCCTTAAAAATGAATTTCTTCATAGACTAAGGGCCATAATTGCCATTTAATTTAACCATATGGTTAAAAATGCAAGTATAAATAGTTAATTCACTTTGTACATTGTCTTTACCTTCTTTTATAGGGGAAATACCCCCTTAGTTTTTGTTTTCTAAGCGATGTGGGACAAAAAAAATAAAGGATGTAAACCTTATCGAGCCAAGTCGCGAGCTCACGAGCCGAGCCAGACCAAGCTCGAGCTCGGCTCGTTTACAAACCGAGCCGAGCCGAGCTGGCTCGTTAAAAACCGAGCCAATTTCGAGCCGAGCTTTCTTCGAGCTTTTTTCGAGCGAGTTTCGAGCGAGCTGCGAGCCACGAGTTTTTTGAACACCCCTATTTTCGGGTCGGGTTCGGGTCGGACTGATAATTTACTCTGTTTTTTGAGATTTTTTGCTGCATGATTAACCGTTAACAATTAAATTTTATACATATATTTTATAGTTATACTAACCAGCGCGAGTAAACCGGATTTCATATTTTGCAGAGTTGACTATCATGTGTGGCTATGATATATCCAAATTCAATCTCTGATTGTTTATTTTCACTGCAAATTTTGGATCTGTGTTTGAATAATCTTTGAATAATTGGATCTGCAAATTATACATACAGATATATATATAGCATCGCTACATATTTATATCACACAAACTTGCACATACAGTTACTATAACGATATATAAAAAAGTATAATACACATAACGCTACATAAAGTTTATTTTGCAATTGATCGGTGTTGGTTCGTATGTCACTGATGATGGGATCGGTTCTAGTCTAAACGGTACGGGTCGAAACGGTTCGCGTCGAAACGGTTCGATTCGAAACGGTACTGGTCGAAACGGTACGGGTCGAAACGGCTCGCGTCGAAACGGTACGAAACTCGTCCCGACCTGAAACTCGTCTCGTGCGGAAACTCATGTCGGCCCAAAACCCGTTGTGATCTGAAACCCGTCCCGTGCAAAAACCCGTGTCGGCCCGAAACCCGACCCGAACCCGTTCCGATCCAAAACCTACGTCGTGCCGAAGCCTGTCTCGGCCCGAAACTCAATTTGAACTGAACCCGTTTCGTGCAGATACTTATGCCGGCTCGAAACCCATTCTGATCCGAAACCTTCCCCGTTTCTTTAAGACACTAACCCACATCGACCCATTTCTTTAATGTTGTCGACCCGCTTTGACCCGAAAATAAAAGGATGAAATTTCAAGTGACCCATTGTGACCCGTTTAGTTAAAATATCTAACCCAAACCAACCCATATAATTTTAAAATCAACCCAAATTGACCCACTTGGAAGGCTTTGGGTCAAGATTGCCCCCTCTAGTACTTACATATCCAATTCAACTAAAACTATGAGCAAATAAATCATACAAAATCTGATCTAAACTTTTCACTGACATAACTTCCCACACTTTTTAACAAATCTAACGCCAAAAGTTTCTCAGAAATTAACAAAAGATAATCAAACAGAACTGCTTCTGATTGCAAATAATCTAATCGATTTTAAATTTAAATCTCTGTTCCTAGATCAGATACAAGATGCAAATCGAATCGATAATTGAAAGAAAGTGTAAGTAATCACAGCAGCAGCTAATTCCAAAACAACCTGTTTCAACTTTTCCATGATAGAAGCAAGCAAGCTCGCACAGCACAAACAATAATCTAACCGAACAGCTTCCGATTTCAACTAACAATCAAACTACACCTCTGTTCCTAGATCAGATACTAGATGGCCTAGACCTGGCAAAATTAACTTCCTGGGTTTTTAAATTTGTTCTTTAATTTCTTCTACAATAATCCTTTTTTTTTTTAAATTCGTTCTTTAATTTCTTGACTGTTCTCCAATCAATTGTTCTTGGCATTCAATGATTCGATTTTGATATGGTTCTTCAGTGGCGATTATGGAATATAATTCATATATTTTGAATTTTTTTTTAAAAAGCATTGGTTTTTGTTTATTCTTTTTTTAACACCAAGTGTTCGATAAACCTGTTTAAATATGTTGATTTGGTGATGGCTTGATATGTATGTTCTTTGTGAAGCTATGCTATTAAGAACAAGGATGAGATCGAGAGGGTTGCCAAGGCCAATCGTTAAAGAAGAAGATTTGATGTCAAAGTACTCGGTTTTGAACCCCTTCTCTGAGTCATCATTTGGTTCGTGAGCTTTGTCGTTTTTGTTTATGGTTTGCTCTAAGATCTAGGAGGGTTATGCATTTAACGAAAATTTAATTATTTACAACTTACTAGATAAAAATTATAAACTTATTTTGGTGTTTTATACAGCTTTTTGGGGTAATCATGTTTTTGACAAGGGTTTTTGGAAGGAGGCTGTTTTTAACAGCAAGATCAGAGGCTTCTGCAGCTGGGGCTTCTGCTGGTACAGTTACAACTCCACATAACCCACTTGAGCCTCTTCTCATACCGCTAATTTTAGGTATACTCATTTTGTTAATTTCGTTTCAGTTGTCTCGTTATTCAATTGTTAATGAATATTGAGACTTTTGGAGAAAATTGCCTATAGGTGTTGTTGATTGAGCACAAACACATCCCAAATTGACCCATTCATAAGTAGCTATTAATAAGCTATATTTATGTTTTAACATATAAATTTTTTTGTCATATAAATTCTAAAAAGCCTGTTGTACAACATCCTGCAGTACAAAAAAAGGCCATGTACATATGAGGCGCACGCTTCGCTTGCGTCTCATGCTATTTTGCCAAAAAGTTGTGCCTCATTTGCACCTCATGTAAAATACTCACTTTATGTCATCAAAAAGGATGTGGTTTTAACTTTTATTAAAATTATTATGTTGAAACATCTCGAAATAGTTATAGAAGCCTGTCAACTCTTAAATGTGATCATTTGTTGCGATTATTCGCCTTGCCAAGATATATTCAGGAGAGCATTCTTTTATCATAGAGTTTAGCCAAATGTGTTAAGGTAAACTTTTAGTTTATGATTCTTTTTCTAGTTAGTATATATGTAAATATGTAATCTTTTTGTTATGGCAAACAGGTAATAGTTTGCTTTGGCTCAATATATGTTCTAAATTACTTGATTGGTTTCGAGTGGATCTACTTATTATTTGTACATTCCCTTATTCTTTTTTGAAACATAATTTAAGTTAAATAGTAATTGTGCATCCAATCTTTTCCAGTTGCTAATTTTCTTTTAAATTTAATACCTTCTTCGTCCTACTTTAGTGTCCAACGTGTCTTAACTAAAGTTACTTGCAACTAGGGGAAAGAATGTTATGAGCTTAAATTGAAATTTGAAACATAATTTAAATTAAATTAAAGCTTTTGTTTAACTAAAGCATAAACTCATAACTAAAGCATAAACTCATAGCTGGATGATAAGTTTCTTTTAATTAATCTAGTAGTAAAGTGAAGCATAATATATAGCTAGTGTTATCCTTGAAGCAAAGATAGATTCAAAGTTACTATTATTATATTATAACATAAATTACAATTATTGTAAAATTAAAGGATGAACTAATGCATGAACTGAAACTGTGAAATCCATTAAAAATAGAGTTAAGAAACAGGAATTACCTCATATCAGAAATTGAAACCGAAGTTGAAATCTTAGTTGTGATATGTGAAAAGATGTAGAATGAAATTTGAAGTAGCACAACTGGAACTCTTAAGCCTATGTTATCAAAATTATGATTCCTCAAAAAATACCTTTCTGATGATGGTAAATTAATTAAATGACCTAAAATGGCAATTAATCTTCACATGAATTAAGTCTCAAGTATCGTAAACTGTATTGATTGTTATCAATTACGGTTTACAGGGAGGTGATCCCGCCATTTGCTGACGACAGAAAGTCTCACAGCGATTTACATGAAGCGCACCTCACCTGCGTTTCATGCCATTTTTTTGCCAAATGTTTGTGCTTCACTTGCGCCTCATGCAAAACACTCGCTTTATGTCAACCGATTTTAGCTCTTTGTGCTTGAGGTTGAGTTGCGTGGTTTATTAAACCAAGGTTAAATCCAGTTTGACAGTCACTTTACGGTTTTGTATGTTATCCCGATTGATAATAAAGTCTCAGTTTATGATTCTTTTTCTATCTACTATATATGTAAATATGTAACTTTTTAAATGCAAACTGGTAATAGTTTGCTTTGGCTTAATGTATGTTATAAATTTGTTGGTGCATATTTTGTTGGTACACTTTATGTGGACGCGACTCGGCTCGGTTCGACTCGACTCGGTTCGACGCGGTTAGGTTCGGCTGAAGCCCGACGTAGCGACATTCCTCCGTCGTGCGCCCCAGAGTTCGACACGCGAAGCACGGAGAGCCGCGGCCATTCCCGCAGACACATCATCCATGACATCACCTTAGTGATGTCATGATGATGTAAATGAGAATTCTAAAATGCTATGCATGATGAAAACACTTTGTTTTCGTCAAAATTCATATATGGCGAAATCCCTTTTGTTTTCGTCATTATGTGTGTGGCGAAATCCCTGATTTCGTCACACATGGTTTTCGTCCAAAGATAAATAGCTAAGTTGTTAGTCAGTTTAGTCATGAGTATGAGAGAGCTGTGAGACTTAGTGAGAGTCTGTAAACATTGTTTGTATATGTTTGGGTTGTACTCATCCCTAATCAATAGATATTGAATCTTTGGTTACGCGTGTGTTTTACACTTTGTTTGGTTTGCACCGTCACGGGGATTCCGCACCCGTTACCGTGTTTGTGATAAACAAGGATAGGTTTTCGTATCGGATCCACCGAGAGAAACGAACCTACAATTGGTATCAGAGCTTTGGCTCTTTTCCTTGTTTAAAACCAAACATTGTTTTGTTTTATCAAGTGGTTTTTAGTGATTTTCCAGATTTTTGTTCTTGAAAAGTTTAAATGTTTTCTGGAAAAAGGTTCAAAAATCATTGTTAATCTTGTTATTTTGCTAAAAGTTTGTTCAAAAACCTTGTTTGTTTGAATGTTTACATGTTACTAGTGGGTTTTTATTGAAAGTTTAAGCAAAACATTATTCCGAAAATTTGTCCGGCGAAATTTTAGCCAAAATATTCAAGTTGTTCTTCATAATCATCAACGAGTTCATATCTGTTCTTGAAAAATATTTGTGTTTGTTCTAAAATTGTGTTTTAAATTAAAGTGATATTGATTATTGACAATAGTGTACATTCATGATGATGTTTGGTTGAAATTGCAAACTTCGAAAATCAGTAAAAGCATGTTGAAGTTTGAAATTTGTGTGAATTGTGTCAGAAGATAAGGTTTTTTTTTTTAAAAAAAAATCTTACCACTTTACCAAGTCACTTTGACCTTATCTTGACTAAAGACCAAACCTTGGAATTTTTAAAAGAGATTTCGTCAACCATTGTTAGTCAACATGTGATTTCGTCAAACACTAGATTCCATTTTCGTCAAACATATAGATTTCGTCGCACAGCATTTTCGTCAGACACAATCTTGAGTGTTCGTCGCACACTTCAGTCTTCGTAACTTATCACATTGATTTCGTCACCTATTTGGATTTCGTCGACCATTCCAATTTCGTCACCCCTCAAATTTCGTCAAACCACAAACAGAATTCGTCAAAACCAAACACCAGATTTCATCAATCAGATTTCTTCGTCACCAAACATCTTAGTCATCAACAAACCTTTGTCAAAATACATCTTCGTTACCCAATTAACTTTTGTCAAAAACACATAACCGAATCGAAGAAGAAGAGTCAGATAGAGAGTTACCAACTGATTTGGGGGTTTGTAGGTGTGAATCGAAGATGACCTGGAGGAAGACGAATGGAGTTCCAATCAACTCCAGAGAGATCGATGTTTAAACGAGCGAATTCGGTTCATATAGCTTCCATTGACATCACTTCCGCCATGATTTGCAGATCGAAAAATTAGGGTTTCTGTTAGTTGCAGAAGAAGAGAGGGTGGGTACTGGTGGTTTGTGGTGAGACTTGATTGAATTAAAGTGGGGAGAAGGGGGTAGATGATGTATAGCAGAAGTGAAAGTAGAGATGTTGGGGGCATTTGATTGAGCTGATTTTCTTTGAAGGTGGATTGGGAGGTGTGTTTCGATAAGAAAGAGAAGAATAGGGACAGACATTTGTGGATGATGAATAAAATAAGGGATGTTGACTTTTGGGAAAATGGCAACTGTAAAAATGTCGCACATGATTGGGTCCATAGATGGATTATTTCCTTTGGTTTATTTTATAATTGGGCCATGTTGGTAATTCAGATTTAACATCTTTGGATTGCTAATTTTAGTGGGTTGTGTAACATTTTTTTGTGAACAAGATCCTAGTTGGGCCTCACCAGATCGTATCGTGGGCTTTAAACTTGGGCTCACTAAATATTGAGGTTTACTTGTCTATCATTTTTCGTGGGTGAGTAATTGGGCTTGGGTTCCTAGTTATTTTTCGTGGGATTGATTTTAACAATCTTTTAAACTTCACGAAATATCTCAATCTTGAGTGGATTTCTTTTGGGCTTCGTATTTAGTTTTTTTTCAAGTAATTACTCACATTTAACGATCCAATGTCGAGTTCGTTTCCGTTTCCACAATCAGCTCCTCCTCCGGTTTTCGATCCAAGTGCCTATTTTCCACCAGCGCATTTGAGTGCTCAAGCTCAGGCTTATTCTAGACCTCAATTTGGTAGTCCTTATATTCCTTTTACGCCTCAAGTTACCACTACTCAACCTCAGTTCGATCCGAGTGCCTATATTCCAAAACCATCTCAAGCTCAACCTCAACAAGGCAACCAAAATCCTTTCATAAATCAAACAAGTACTTCCACGTCCAACTCAAATAAAGCCGATGACTCCTGGTCTGTACAATTTGGAGGTGGAGATCAAGGAGGAACTGTGTTTTATGCTGAAATTGTCAAAAATGTCAATGATGGTAAATCTTCAGGAAATGATAACAATTCAGGATATAGTGGCAGTACTGATACAGATGGTTCAGGTGTGAGTGATTACAATTCAGAATCGGACGTGAAGGAGGGAATGGATTCTGAAGCTGATAGTTTGTCGAATGATGCCAAGGAGATGAGATGTCAAAAATCTGTCTTGGTCAAGAAAGCTGATGCTACATCAGAAGAAATGGAGAAGATTCTCACTGAAGATGGATCTTTCTCTTCTCAGACTGCCTTTATGGCTAATGTCACAGCTTCTACAAGTCAGGTAAAATCTGAAACTCCTAGCATATGTAGTGATTGTTCTGATATGAAACATAAATGTGCTGAATTGAAACATGAATCTGAAACGGTTCATAGTCACAATCAGAGTTTGGTTATTGAACTGTCAAAGTGCAAAGAGGCAAATATGGCTTTAGTTAGAAACGAAAAGGATTTTAAATCTGTAATTGAAACCTTAAAGAAAAGTGTTTCCGAAGTGACCAAAACTGTTTATCATAAACAAGTTAGTATTAACGATTACATTAACATCGTTGAGGAAACCAAAAAGGAACTAGCCATTGCCAAATGCGAGCATGAAGCGATCAAGCTCAAATTGGAGAGTTACTCAAACTCCCGATATGTGCTTGATCACATCATTGACGTTCAACAACTAAAGGGTAATGTTAAAGGCGTAGGGTATAAGTCGTGTCCGCCTCCTTTGAGACACAACTATACCAGAATGCCCAATGAGGAGGAAATGCTGCGTTTTGAGCCAACTGTACCTCTTGATTATGAGGAAGTTATAACTGGCTTAGGGTTCAAAACGGACAATTCTTCGGAGGGCTCATCTGATAGCAAGGAAAAGTCATCATGTGCTTCAAATCAAAGTCCTCCAACCATTGAGGACTATGATTCTTTGGATGATGAATAAGATGTGAGTGATGAGGATAAATCTCTTGACGATAGAAAAGGAGTAGAAGTGCCTTTTGAGAATCACATTCTGTGTGATCCTCCTACTCCTGCTGTGCAATCAACTGGTGCTAAACAAGAGATAGATCCTATCACTGAGATAGTATCTACCATTAAAAGTGATAACGTGTTGTATACTTTGGTCGGTGATAGTAAAATTTATTCAGAAAAAGATTTTCCAATCAAAAACGTCAATCAATCCTTGATTGATAAAGTGTTTGAAGATAATACAACTAAGTTTTTGGGTAAAGCGATCCCGAGAGTTTCTGTAACTCAGTGTGATCTGATTCCAAAAGCTGAAGTTAGAAGAAAATTTGGAAATCAAAAATCACCGACAAAGCAACAACCTGTCGCTTTTAAGGGTAAACAACAACAACAACGAGCTCCAAAGCCTAAGGCTAAGGTTGAATCAAAAGGAGCTCGTTACAAGAAGAAGGCAAAAGACGTTAAATTTGTGGCCTCCAAAGGTACTGATAAAGTGGAGACTTTTGAAAATAAGTCAAATACCGATTTTGTTCAAAAAGTCAACATTTTGAAATGTAATAATGATAACAATTACACTCAACACACAAATGGGTGTGAAGCTAGTACCTCTGGGTCTACAACTTCAACGTCAGGTTGTCGATCAGATTCTCCTAAGTTTGTTGAAAGGAGAACTTGTTTCAAATGTGGGAAGTTTGGGCACATCATTAAAGACTGCACAAACTCGCCCAAACCAAATTTTGTTGAAAGAGCCCCCTCTGAACAAAGTCACTCACAACGTCGTCCTGTTTCTCCAAAACATGATAAACGCACTATTAAAGAACAGGAAACAAAACAACGACGTAAAAATGTGACGGTGATCGAAAAGGCTTTAAAACCAGAAACTGTTAAAAGGAAACCAATTTTGTCACAATCGTTAAAACCGGAGATTTCTAAATCTGTAAATAATACACAATCCGGTAAACAAAAACAAACTTGGAAACCTAAATTGGGTGAAAGTTCAGGGGGAGGTGTTTTGTTTGAAAATCATCAGGAAATTGAAATTACATTTCTTGATTCTCAGGGGCAACCCAAGTCTATGAAGGCTTGGGTCCCCCTCTCCAATTAATCTCTGAGTGAGTGTGCAGGATGTTCCAGGAGGAACTTTCGATAGTCATAGGATTATTGATAGTGGAATGTTCATGCACAAGATCGGCGACAAAAGAAATTGTTGCCTTTGATGGAGTGTCACACCCCAACCGATGGCGGAATCATCGGGGCGTGGCACTGAGCGAAACAGATTGTCCAGAAGTTTCCATAACAACTATCATTACCATTCAATTTAAACTAACATGTCCCATACCATGTCTCAAATAGCAAACAAGTTATTACAGACAAATTCCAAACAAATATTCTGTTCCGACAACTCAGATTTAAATAAGTAGCAGTTGTTTATCTGCTTCTAGAGACCCTTCGTTCGTTATCTACAGACAACTATTTGTTGGGCTCTAAAACTTTATTCTAGCTCCAAATTTCTACCACATATGCATCCTAAGCACCTGTCACATACGTTAAAATAAAAGTCAATATATAAAATGTAAAGGTGAGCATACAAGTTTGATAATAGCATATAGAGTTCGAATTCGTTTACGCATAACCAGCACGTACACATAGTGAAATGAAGCACGTTAGTTATCGACACAGATCCATCGATACCAATGACTGCGGGTTGACTGCCCGAGGCAGTTCGCAATACATGATTACCACCGTAATCCATGCAAGTAAAAGATCCTTAACAACCCCCGAGTGAATGGGTGCTGAGTCCAAACTATAGTACTATCGTTGCTAAGGCAGGTAGACAGCATTCCATGTGTAAACATAACAAACAAGCATTCATAAGCCACGTATAACATGCATTAATGGTTTAGCGTTAAAATAGCTTGAGTAGTGTGATATTTGTAATTTGAATATTCGTAACGTATGTAACACCCAAAAGTGCTAAAGCAAAAAGGGTTCGAGTATACTCACAGCGATTATGGATTGAAGGGAGCGCTTTACAGCGAGTACAGTTAGCCTGAATAGATTCGATAACGTAACGATAAGTGATACGCAAAACAGTACATGTGAGAGTGGATAGGATGGCTGATCGTGCGGGGCAGCTATCCGTGAGAGAAAGTCATCCGTGCGGGTGAACTATCCGCGTGGATGGTGATCCGTGCGGATGGTGTCCCATCCGGATAAGCTATCCGTGCGTGCGAGCTGTCCGTGCGGATGGGAATCCGTGCGGATCAGTTGTACGTGCGGATGGCTTATCCGTGCGGACAAGTCGTTTATTTCTTCAGGGTGCGTTCGTTGAAACATCACTAGGACTAGTGCATCACTATTATCGAGTAGAGACTAGAACCGATCAGATTCGTACCAATCCTAAGGGTAAAAGAAGGAGAGAGCTTAGGTTTATTTCTTTCAACTCTTTTATCCTTAGAACAGTTTAGATTTTAGGTGATATTGTTGTGAAATCTTGTGGAAACCGTTCAGATCTGAGCTATTCTTGATGGAATGAAGTCAAGTTTGAAGTTCATGAGAACTTCCTGATGACGTCACCCAAGAATACCTCAAATTTTGATGGTTTCATGGTTGAAAGGTGAGATTTGAAAGATGGAAAGGTGTAGAATTGTGTAGTGATCAAGAATGTACAAGAATTAGGGCAAGATCTTACCTGGATTGAGAGAAATCTGAGAAAAGGTGAAGAATGCGTGTGGTTCGGACGTCACTTGCCAAAAGTGGAAAGGTTGGAGAGTGACCCGTGTATTTATAGGATGCTAAAAGAGGAAAGGGTGAGTCGTGCGGATGGCACGTACCCGGATAGGCTATCCGTGCGGACTGGTCATCCGTGCGGATTGGCAATCCGTGCGGATTGGCAATCCGTGCGGATTGACCATCCGTGCGGATGTCGCCTGAATAGGTGCGTTCGGTGCGATGTTGCTTCGGTTTCGATTTGCGAGCGATCCGATAGGGTTTCCTAGTCAAATTACTTTCAGTCCCAACTACTTCTTATATGGTTCGACTCGGAATGCGGGTTCGGGTTCGTTTACATTCGAGTTAGACTTCGAGTTCGATTGAGTTCGCTTGATTATCACAACATAACATAAATAAACACGCACAGGTAACACGTAAGGCACACACACACGTATTGGCAACAAGTAAAAATACACGGTTCGAGTTACGGTTCGATGTCGATTTGATTAGCATAGCTTGATTATTAGTCGATTAACTTTATCGCATTGTTACTTCCTATCATTCACAGTCGCGAGTTGATTGGAATACGGTTAATATGATTCGATTATTGCAATGTACAACACTTACTCCACATAATATAATTAAAATAAAAACATTTCTACGATTCAAGTCGCGCGAAAATCGGTCGTTAACTTGGACCTTGACTTTGACTTTCACTCGTGAAAACACGGGGTGTTACAGCCTCCCCTTGTTTAAGGAATTTCGTCCCGAAATTAAGCTGAAAGCTGTAACAGGGTCGTGAGTCACGTGTGAGAGTTCTTCGTTTGGGCCACAGAAATTGTCAAATTAATCGACTTTTACGGATAAAATCACTGATTTTCGGATATGTTATGCGAAATTGTCTGATCTAAAAGCCTATAAAGTTTCAGATCTTAATTCGAAGCCGTTTGGGGGAAATTTGAATTTTTGTTAGAAAACAAAATGTTGAATGTTGCTGTTGATGTTCACCGTACGGATAACAAATCCGCGTTGACTATTGTTGACTCTGAATCGTGCGGAATCCGTGAACGATTTGTGACCAAGCATAATCGTAACGGAGTCAAAACCGATCCTACAAGTGGTATCTGAGCAGGTGATCGATTGCGAGGATCAAACACACTCAGATTTGAGCAATTTCTTCATCTTTCATGTCTATCACGTTTTTCTCTGAAAATCGCTAAATTAAACAACTTTTTTACGGGTAAAATTGTTAAGACTTGGATATGTTGTGCGAAAACACTTGATTTATAAGCCTACAAAATTTCTTAATTAAACAACTGTGGGTACTTTGCCTTCATGTCGCTTTCGAGTTCCCAAGTAAACTCCGCGCCTCGTTTACCTTCCCATCGGACTTTCACAATGGGAATGCATGAGCGCCTGAGTTCTTTGGTTTGGTGATCCATGATTTCAACAGGCTTTTCCACGAAGTGTAATGTTTCGTTCACTTGTAGATCGTCTAGAGGAACATGTAAATCGTGGTCGGCGATGCACTTTCGGAGGTTTGACACGTGGAAAGTCGGATGGACATTGCTAAGTTCCTCCGGTAATTCGAGTCTGTAGGCGACTTTTCCGATCCTTTCCAGAATCTTAAAAGGTCCAACATATCGAGGCGCGAGCTTCCCCTTCTTGCCGAATCGGACTACACCCTTCCAAGGTGATACCTTTAGGAGTACGTAGTCACCAACGCCATATTCACGGGGCTTGCGCTTTTTATCGGCGTAAACTTTCTGTCGATCCCGAGCTTTCGCTAGGTTGTCTCGGATTTGGAAAATTTTGTCTGTCGTTTCTTGTAGCAGCTCCGGACCGGTTAGTTGCGAGTGACCGATCTCGTGCCACACAATAGGTGATCGACATCTTCTTCCGTATAAGGCCTCGAAAGGTGCCATCTGAATGCTGGCCTGATAGCTGTTGTTATACGAGAATTCGACCAACGGCAAGTGTTTATCCCAATTACCACCGAAGTCTAAAACACACGAACGGAGCATGTCTTCAAGAGTATGAATCGTTCTTTCAGTCTGACCGTCGGTTTGTGGGTGGAACGCAGTACTTAGATTAAGCGTTGTACCGAGTGCCGCTTGGAATGTTTCCCACAATCGTGAAGTAAACCGAGCATCACGATCAGAGATGATGTCACGAGGCATCCCATGTCGACAAATGATCTCGTCGGTGTAGATTCGGGCTAATCGTTCCACCTTGTAGTCTTCTCGTATTGGCAGAAAGTGAGCTGATTTAGTCAAACGGTCAATAACAACCCAAATACTGTCGTGACCTGATGACGTGGTTGGAAGCTTGGTTACGAAATCCATGGCTATGCTCTCCCATTTCCACATAGGAATCGGTGGTTGTTCGAGCAAGCCAGAGGGTCTTTGATGTTCAGCCTTGATTCTAGCACAGGTTAGGCATTTCCCGACGTAGAGGGCGATATCTCATTTCATACCCGGCCACCAGTACCTATAGCGAAGATCCTGGTACATCTTGTCAGCTCCGGGATGAATAGAATAACGGGATTTATGGGCCTCGTCCATGATAATCTGCCGTAAATCGGTTCGCTTGGGAATCCATATTCGGTCTAGAAAGTGGAATATCCCGTTTGATTTGCTCACAAGCTGGGCTCCATCGTGGTAGATTCTTTCTTTCTTTCTTCAGGGTGCGTTCGTTGAAACATGCGTGCTGTGCGTCGCGGATGAGTGCTTCGAGGTTGTGCTGTGCTTGAACATTTCGGGTGCTAAGCAGATAGCTCCGTCTGCTGAGTGCGTCGGCAACAACATTTGCTTTGCCTGGGTGATAACGAATCTCACAGTCGTAATCGTTGAGAAGTTCTACCCACCGGCGTTGACGCATATTCAGTTCCCTCTGATTAAAGATGTGTTGTAGGCTCCTATGATCGGTGAAGATCGTACACTTAGTACCATATAGGTAGTGTCACCAAATCTTTAATGCAAAAACAACCGCGCCTAGCTCGAGATCGTGGGTTGTATAGTTCTTCTCGTGGATTTTAAGCTGTCGAGATGCGTAAGCTATGACCTTGTCCCGTTGCATGAGAACGCAACCAAGACCAAGGTTGGAAGCATCACAGTAGACAATGAAATCATTGTTTCCGTCGGGTAGTGTGAGAACAGGAGCATTGCAAAGCATGTGTTTGAGGGTTCGAAAGGCAGACTCTTGCTTGGTTCCCCAGACAAAAGGCTGGTCCTTATGAGTAAGAGAGGTAAGTGGTACAGCAATCTTCGAAAATCCTTGGATGAATCGTCGATAATAGCCCGCTAGTCCGAGAAAGGAACGGACTTCAGTCGGATTCTTAGGCGTAACCCAGCTCTTGACAGCTTCAATCTTCGCAGGATCGACGTGAATACCCTGACTATTCACAATGTGACCCAGAAACTGAACCTCCCCCAACCAAAATTCTCACTTGGAGAATTTGGCATAGAGTTGGTTCCCCTGGAGTAACTCGAGAACCAAACGTAGATGCTGCGCGTGTTCGGCTCTCGTCTTGGAATAGATCAAGACATCGTCGATGAACACGATGACGAAACGGTCGAGATATGGCCTACACACGCGATTCATTAGATCCATGACGACTGCTGGTGCGTTTGTTAGGCCAAATGGCATGACAACGAATTCGTAATGGCCGTAACGAGTTCGAAATGCGGTTTTGGGTATATCCTCCTCTTGTATACGTAGCTGGTGATATCCGGAACGCAGATCGATCTTCAAGAAACACGTGGCGCCTTGTAGTTGGTCAAACAAATCGTCGATTCGAGGCAGAGGATAGCGGTTCTTGATAGTCAACTTATTCAACTCCCGGTAGTCGATGCACATCCGGAACGACCCATCCTTCTTTTTGACGAAAAGGACTGGTGCGCCCTAAGGAGAGGTGCTCGGGCGAATGAAGCCTTTTTCAAGTAATTCCTGAAGTTGGGTTGCGAGTTCTCGCATTTCGGACGGTGCGAGTCGATAAGGAGCTCTGGCGGTAGGATTTGCTCCAGGAATGAGATCAATGCGAAAATCAATATCGCGTTTTGGAGGTAATCCGGGAAGGTCCTCTGGAAAAACTTGAGGGAATTCCCGAACCACGGGAACGTCTTTTACTTCCTTCTTCTCTTTCTTTTCCTTCTCCGCTGCCACAACGTGAGCCAAGAAAGCCCTGTATTCCTTGCGGAGATACTTGCTAGCTTGTAGGCATGACATAAGCTTGAGCCCCTTTGAAGTAGTATCGCCATAAACACATAATAAGTCACCGTTTGCGAGCGAGAAACGAATCATCTTGTCGAAGCACACAACTTCAGCATGGTTTTCTTGGAGAAAATCCATGCCTACTATGACATCGAAGCTTCCGAGTTGCATCGGAATAAGGTCGATTGAGAAGATGTGATTGTTGAGTTCAAGAGTACAATCACGGATAACGGAATTAACAGCGACGGTTCTTCCGGTAGCGACTTCAACTTCGAATGCCGAGGAGAGTTTGGAACGTCTACGACTAAGGAGTTTCTCAAATTCGAACGACACAAAGCAATTATCCGCTCCAGTATCAAACAAACATGAAGCATAAATACCATTTACGAGGAACGTACCATTGACCACGTTGTTGTCGGCCTGAGCTTGACGCATGTTGAGATGGAAAGTTCTGGCGCGTGCTGCCTGTTGTTGTTGCTGCTGAGGCTGCTGCTGTTGCGGTTCTTGTTTCACTACCCTGTTCGGGCACATGTTGGCGAAATGGTTCGGGTTGCCACACGTGAAGCAGGCTCTGGCCTTGACTGCGGGTGCCGGAGGAGCTTGTTGACCCTGTGGGGTAGTGAGTAGAGCTTGGTTGGCAGGAGCTTGACGAATACGGCAGTTGGCGGTAAAGTGGCCGTACACGTTGCAATGAGCACAGAAGCGGCATTGAATAGCAGTCGGGTGATGGTAGGTGCAAGTAGGGCAGAGTGGGTGTGGTCCAGTATACGCACGCTTTGCAGGCGGCGCATTGGCCACGGGCGCTGCCACTTGATGTTGTTGAGCAGGTACGGTTTGAACTGGTGCAGCATTGATCGCACAGTTCTTGTTGGTGGAGTTGTTCTTTCTCTTGTTCTTTCTCTTGCTGCTTGATGAGGTAGATTCAGCAGTTGGTGCAGTAGCGGTAGCTTGATGCAGATGCTTGGAGGTCTTATCCCACACCCCAGCCTTAACCCTTTTGTCGTTGATTTCAGCGGCCAACAGATAGGTCTCTTCGATCGTCGTAGTCTTAGCCGCTTGCACGAAATCAGCAACGCAGTCGGGCAAAGCTCGGATATACTTCTTGATGGTCATGTCAGGAGTCTTGACCTGATCGGGACAGATAATGCTGAGCTGTTTGAAGTGAGCAGTAAGACCAGCATTGTCTCCATCCTTCTGATGTATGTGCCAGAATTCATCTTCGAGCTTTTGTCGTTCGTGAGGAGGGCATAATTCCTCTAGCATGACCTCCTTGAGTTCGTCCCACGACAAACCGTAGGCTGCATCATTCCCTCTCTTGTTCCTCTCGGCCGTCCACCAGTCCAAAGCACGGGACTGAAAGACGCCGCTAGCGTTCAGAGTTCGAAGGTCATCAGGGCAACCACTTTGTCGCAGAGTAACCTCGATAGAGTCAAACCAGTGGAATAGTGTTGTAGGACCTCCCTCGCCTGTGAATTCTTTCGGCCCACATGACTTGAATTGTTTGAAACTGAAGGGCCTTGCGCTAGCTTTGGGAGCTTCAGTTCTCGATTCCTCGGATGATTTGCTGGCATTCTCGTAAACATCACTCACGGCTTTAGCCACGCTTTTCGTGATAATGGAAGCAAGGCGTTTGTCTCTCTTTTCTTGTCGAGAAAGAGCATGGCGGGATCCAGACGACATTGTCTGCAATAGACATCGCCATGGAACTCAACACATTGTATTCGAATCTCACCTCACACGTCTACTACTACTAAAGCTCAGTAATACGTACCATGTAAACGCATATAGTCACAAAATCACAGGATTACACAATATCACATAAACACATAGGCACACAGTCACATCATTCCTAAACACATAAGCACAATAGCAAGAACACGTACGCTCCTAGTCACTAAGGCATTCAGAAAAACAGAAACCTAGTGTTTAAAGTTCGTGAATGTTCGAATGATGTGTTGTGTGTTGTGTGCCTTGGCAGAAGCAATAGTGTTGGGTCGAAACCAATAGTACCTCAAAACGTTAACAAATAAGCAGGAAATCACATAAAATCTTCACAAAGGTCGATATACCAAAGGTAGATTGTCTGCGGCTAATAGACTTTGACTAACCAAAGTGGCTCGACTATTCGCAAGGAACCTGTGTGCACAATTACCTCCAGGACTATGCCTTTGCCTCGATTCTTGGGCGTTGGCGAAATTCCCATTGGTTATATTGTGTCTTTAGATCGTTGTAGTCCATCGAAACTTTGGTGGGAGTTTTGGTGTAAAAGCAGGACAAGTCGTCAAGGTTAGGGTGTCACCCCTATCTTACCACCTCGTCCTTGCTCTTAATAAAAGTGAGGAGATTATTCATCAAAATATGGATTTCACTCCTAATTTGGTATGATTTCTCCTCGTTTGTAGTTAAAACGCAACTGATTAGACAACTTTAGTCGAGAGTTTGCGATTTTCACACCTATTCTCGACCTTGTTACCCATTCATAATTTTGAAAATTCGAGTGCAGTGATAGAAAAGGGCGAGTGATAGTGACGAGTTTACGCATACGCGTGAATTGGTCTGTTGGTTCTTAACTTATAGACTAGGTCTCTAAGACTTCGACCCGGACTAGGTCGAGTCTGGCCTAATTCCCTATAGTTATGGCTCTGATACCAATCTGTCACACCCCAACCGATGGCGGAATCATCGGGGCGTGGCACTGAGCGAAATAGATTGTCCAGAAGTTTCCATTACAACTATCATTACCATTCAATTTAAACTAACATGTCCCATACCATGTCTCAAATAGCAAACAAGTTATTACAGACAAATTCCAAACAAATATTCTGTTCCGACAACTCATATTTAAATAAGTAGCAGTTGTTTATCTGCTTCTAGAGACCCTTCGTTCGTTATCTACAGACAACTATTTGTTGGGCTCTAAAACTTTATTCTAGCTCCAAATTTCTACCACATATGCATCCTAAGCACCTGTCACATACGTTAAAATAAAAGTCAATACATAAAATGTAAATGTGAGCATACAAGTTTGATAATAGCATATAGAGTTCGAATTCGTTTACGCATAACCAGCACGTACACATAGTGAAATGAAGCACGTTAGTTATCGACACAGATCCATCGATACCAATGACTGCGGGTTGACTGCCCGAGGCAGTTCGCAATACATGATTACCACCGTAATCCATGCAAGTAAAAGATCCTTAACAACCCCCGAGTGAACGGGTGCTGAGTCCAAACTATAGTACTATCGTTGCTAAGGCAGGTAGACAGCATTCCATGTGTAAACATAACAAACAAGCATTCATAAGCCACGTATAACATGCATTAATGGTTTAGCGTTAAAATAGCTTGAGTAGTGTGATATTTGTAATTTGAATATTCGTAACGTATGTAACACCCAAAAGTGCTAAAGCAAAAAGGGTTCGAGTATACTCACAGCGATTAAGGATTGAAGGGAGCGCTTTAGAGCGAGTACAGTTAGCCTGAATAGATTCGATAACGTAACGATAAGTGATACGCAAAACAGTACAGGTGAGAGTGGATAGGATGGCTGATCGTGCGGGGCAGCTATCCGTGAGAGAAAGTCATCCGTGCGGGTGAACTATCCACGCGGATGGTGATCCGTGCGGATGGTGATCCGTGCGGATGGTGTCCCATCCGGATAAGCTATCCGTGCGTGCGAGCTGTCCGTGCGGATCAGTTGTACGTGCGGATGGCTTATCCGTGCGGACAAGTCGTTTGTGTGGATAAACGTTCAAGTGGATTGTTTCTTCCCGAGTGTGAGATGTGTTTGTGTATGATGGCTTGTGCTTTGAAGTTTTCGTTGTAGCATTTAGAAAACATTTAAGTGTTTCTACCTTTCAAGCCGGTCGCGCGGACAACAATCCGTCCGGATGGGAGTCCGTGCGGACAATGGTAATCCGTGCGGACTGTCCGTGCGCACGGGCAGAGGCAATCCGTCCGGTTAGCCTGTCCGTGCGGACGACCTGGCCGTACGGATGAACACTGTTTGAATTCATTTTAAGGCCTTAGTATCTCATGATCTGAAGAGTAATCCATTCAGAGGTCGTCCGTCCGGATTGCTCGTTCGTCGATACTCAAACCTTGTTTGGAAAGTGGGTACCAAGGGTAGCTCGTCCGGGTGACAACCCGTCCGGATGACCTCTACGTGCGGACAGCTAGTCCGTGCGCACAGCTCGTCCGTGCAGACAGCTTGTCCGTGCGGATAACTGGTCCGTGCGGACTGTCTCTGGTCTGATTGTTCCGTTCGTCTACTCTTGGTCTCTGTTGTCGTTTATCGAGACGTTCTGATTGCGTGGCAACCACTTGGAGTTGTATTCTCACCCGCACGACTAGACCGGTCAGGAACCACCCTAACTTGGCCTGTCGGCGACTCAGAACGGTAGTCCCGGTTGACCCCGAAATCAGGTGTCTTGCGGTAGAATTCCAGATCTAGGACTAGTGCATCACTATTATCGAGTAGAGACTAGAACCGATCAGATTCGTACCAATCCTAAGGGTAAAAGAAGGAGAGAGCTTAGGTTTATTTCTTTCAACTCTTTTATCCTTAGAACAGTTTAGATTTTAGGTGATATTGTTGTGAAATCTTGTGGAAACCGTTCAGATCTGAGCTATTCTTGGTGGAATGAAGTCAAGTTTGAAGTTCATGAGAACTTCCTGATGACGTCACCCAAGAATACCTCAAATCTTGATGGTTTCATGGTTGAAAGGTGAGATTTGAAAGATGGAAAGGTGTAGAATTGTGTAGTGATCAAGAATGTACAAGAATTAGGGCAAGATCTTACCTGGATTGAGAGAAATCTGAGAAAAGGTGAAGAATGCGTGTGGTTCGGACGTCACTTGCCAAAAGTGGAAAGGTTGGAGAGTGACCCGTGTATTTATAGGATGCTAAAAGAGGAAAGGGTGAATCGTGCGGATGGCACGTACCCGGATAGGCTATCCGTGCGGACTGGTCATCCGTGCGGATTGGCAATCCGTGCGGATTGGCAATCCGTGCGGATTGACCATCCGTGCGGATGTCGCCTGAATAGGTGCGTTCGGTGCGATGTTGCTTCGGTTTCGATTTGCGAGCGATTCGATAGGGTTTCCTAGTCAAATTACTTTCAGTCCCAACTACTTCTTATATGGTTCGACTCGGAATGCGGGTTCGGGTTCGTTTACATTCGAGTTAGACTTCGAGTTCGATTGAGTTCGCTTGATTATCACAACATAACATAAATAAACACGCACAGGTAACACGTAAGGCACACACACACGTATTGGCAACAAGTAAAAATACACGGTTCGAGTTACGGTTCGATGTCGATTTGATTAGCATAGCTTGATTATTAGTCGATTAACTTTATCGCATTGTTACTTCCTATCGTTCACAGTCGCGAGTTGATTGGAATACGGTTAATATGATTCGATTATTGCAATGTACAACACTTACTCCACATAATATAATTAAAATAAAAACATTTCTACGATTCAAGTCGCGCGAAAATCGGTCGTTGACTTGGACCTTGACTTTGACTTTCACTCGTGAAAACACGGGGTGTTACATGGAGAGAAAAAGAAAAGAAGACAGAATTGTCTGTCGAAAGAAATTGAAAACCTTCGACAAAATGAAAAATCATTTCAAAGTTTGATTGTTAATGGCTTTAATCGGGTCCCCAGGATAGATTCAATCAAAATGTACGCACATGCAGCACGTCTGAAGTTCAAAATCAACAAGATGAACGTGCAGTGTACATTTCTTCGCAGTGTGATTGAAGAAAATGTGTTTGTTGAACAAACCAACCGGGTGTGCGGATGCCTTGGTATGGATTGAACAACCGCACACTACTTCTGAATGAGAAAGACAAAGACCTTCGCTGGTGCAATGTGGAAGACCAGCCGGACCCAAAGGTTTATGATCTTGTTGCTGTGAAGAGACTTCTCAGTAGCTGCAAAATCGACTTTGAAATCCACACCGGGTGGATATCCAGTTTGGGAGAGCACTCAGATTCCTTGCAATGCATGAAACAGTTGCAGGATACAGTTTTGAATTTCTAATCTCTCCTATACTTGTCGATATTTAAGCTTCTTTATGAATTATTATCCTCTAGTACAGCACTCTTTGGCCAGACACGTTGATCTCGAATATCACCTCACACGTGATTGTTTCACTATGAAACTCGTCAATGTTGTCATGGTCCGCACCGCTTACCGACGTGCCAACTCATTTTTTCCAAAATTCGATAAATCATTTCTGATTAAAATTAATTTTGGTAAACGGCATTGAGGTAAAACATGAGTTAATCGACATCGGGAAATCCTTTTTGTAAATATCTTTGTGTCTTTTAAATTTATCTTTGTTTGTTGATTTTAGGGGGAGTAAATCCAAATTTGAAAAATTCAAAAACAGTGAAAAATTTCAAAACCCAAAAACATTGGAAAAACAAAAATGAGTTTCCTGGCGAGAAAAAGGGAAAATGATAGTTGTAACAACCCGCATTTCGTGCGTTGTTACTACTCGATAA
The DNA here is from genome assembly GCA_030545235.1 of Helianthus tuberosus. Lineage (NCBI taxonomy): Eukaryota > Viridiplantae > Streptophyta > Magnoliopsida > Asterales > Asteraceae > Helianthus > Helianthus tuberosus. The sequence continues at coordinate 23,400,815 of CM060357.1, read as the reverse complement.
ACTCGTTACGCCTAGCACCAGAGATTCAGATCATAATGTAACTATACCACATACATCGCTATTCGAAGGATAATCGCATATTTTCGCAATACATTATCACTATATCACATCGAAAACACTAACACTCACGGTGACATTGAGTGAGGACCTATTCTACCCTCCTCGGTGGCCGTGATGTGTCCAAACGCAGATAATTAACGCTAACAAAGACTCTCGGGTGAGTGCTATAGCTCCAGTCGTCGTGACGATGATGACAATACGAGTGAATGGTACCCCGTCAGTCTTTGTGGCACAACACACAATAACGTTCACTATGACATCAAGAAAGGACCTATACTACCCTCCTTGACGGCTGTGAAACGTTGCTAATAATCGCTTACTCGAATCGAAAAACCGATTGTTATATCGAAACTTTGGAATATGGATACGTAAATACGACCCCTAGTGATATATATACATATATAATAATAATATAACTTAAATATGGAAAGCACGTACTTCAAAAACTATCAAAACGATCGAAAACGGAGAAACTCACCGCGCCGGAGTAGCCATCCGGATGGACAGCTTCATCCGAACGGATGGGCCTCATCCGAACGGATGGGCCTCATCCGAACGGATGGGCCTCATCCGAACGGATGGGCCATCCGAACGGATGGCCATCCGACCCAGTGACTCCCTTCTCCTCATTTTGCCTATAAATAGCCTGTCACACCACTGTTCAAGTGTTGTGACAGCTCCCACTCGACCAAGCACGCTCCAGGGATTCCTCGCGATTTCGGTAAGATTTCAACCTAAAACTCGTACTTCTATGATCTACACTCAATTCTACATCATTCTATCTTTCAAAACTCAATTTCTAACCGTGAAATCTACTGATTTGAGGTGTTTTAAGGTTATGTCACCAAGAGTTCATATGAACTTCAAGTTGTGATCTCATCCCACCATAAACAACTCAGATCTGGGTGATTTTCACATGTTTTGATAACAAATCTCACCTAAATCTATGTATTTAACCAAGGAACTGTATGATTTTGAGTTAACCTTGAGAAACCGTCAAGAACGGCCAGATCTGATGGAACGGGGTGATTCCCGGCCGTTAGAACGGGTCGAAACTGATGGGATTTCCTTTGCTAATACGAAATCACACCGTCCCAACAAGACCGCATTGTATTTCCTTCGAAAACACTCGAAAACAGTTGACCGGAACGTTAAACAGACATGCCATCCGAACGGGTCACATGCCATCCGAACGGACCACATGTCATCCGACCGGATAACATGTCATCCGAACGGATAACATGTCATCCGAACGGATAACATGTCATCCGATCGGATAGCAATTCGAACCAGTCAAGACCTATTCGATCGGATAGCAATTCGAACCAGTCAACACCTATTCGATCGGATAGCAATTCGAACCAGTCAAGACCTATTCGATCGGATAGCAATTCAAACCAGTCAAGACCTATTCGATCGGATAGCAATTCAAACCAGTCAACACCTATTCGATCGGATAGCAATTCGAACCAGTCAACACCTATTCGATCGGATAGCAATTCAAACCAGTCAAGACCTATTCGATCGGATAGCAATTCGAACCAGTCAACACCTATTCGATCGGATAGCAATTCGAACCAGTCAAGACCTAATCGGATAGCAATTCGAACCAGTCAAGACCTATTCGATCGAATAGCAATTCGAACCAGTCAAGACCTATTCGATCGGATAGCAATTCGAACCAGTCAACACTTATCCGACCGGATAGCAATTCGAACCAGTCAAGACTTATCCGACCGGATAGCCTGTCATCCGACCGGATGACAGCCATCTGACCCAATCAACATATCATCCGACCGGATGAGCCCATCCGAACGGATGAGCACCATCCGACCTGATAACTAACTTTTCGATGCTATTCTCGCTTAACCGTACATCGTTTACTGTATCCTTCAATGACTAACGCAGACATACTCGCAACCGACCCTATTAAGCTGTATTCCCGCTAAATACGCACTGTGAGTATACTTGAACCCTTTTTAATCGCATTTTGGGTGTAACATACGTTTCTAACAAATCGAACTTATCAAACTACTTATTCAATCAATCGAATTATCACTTGCGAATAACTGTTATGTATAGATATACGTGATGCTAGTTGCATATGTGCTAGGGCTTATACTCGCGACGTCCCACCATGACTAGTATAGTACTATTGCGCCCGACGGGGTCTAGTTTGCCATCGCGTATTCGAGCATCGAGGACTTAGTTGGTAGTATCAGCTTTGTGAGTATATATGTCGTGTGTTACGTTTATGCATGAGGAAATTCGCTACACTTTCTATCTATTAAACTATACATATCAAACCTGTATACTCGCCAATACTTTTGTATTGACAAATATTTTAACGTATGTTGCAGGTTAGATCGCAGGCTATATTAAATCAAGCTAGGAAGTCTAGAAACTCCACTAAAATCTAGGTTGTCGGATTTGTATTGTTCGAGAGGACAAGAAATCTGTGATAACTTATGTGATTGTATTATTTGTTAGTATGGGATAACGAATGTATTAAATATTATCGCAATATAGTTGTTATGGATTCTCTTGAGCAATCTGATTCGCCTAGTGCCGCGCCCCGATGATTCCGCCATCGGTTGGGGTGTGACAATAGTACATCAGTGGTCTGTCTAAACCTCCTTGAAATGAACTTAAAATGAAAAATGTTAAGCAGCTCTATATAAGATGTATCGGTAGGCTCACAATCATTTTAAAGTGTGCAGGGTGATATAAACTTAAATTGACTAAAGACTAGGTGGGAACCTTTCATTGGCATATGGTCTTGGTACCGAAATTTCATTTGATTGATTGCCGAGGTTCTGAGATATTCGGTCTTTATGTTGTCTTATCATCTGGGTATCATGGTTGTATCAAACCGTAAAAATAATGGAGACGAAGTCTAGATCTTCCATGATACTATACATACGTGTACATATTGCATTCGACCTCAATAAGTGCTCAACAATCACATGTCCAAAAAAAAAGTTATTATATATCACATTTATCCGGGAGTCAAGTTCGTCTCTTTGCTGTACGAAAGTACTGACCTGTTCACGGACTTGCTCCTGTGCCCTCATGCATATTGAAAATCAAGTTCCTCATCAATAAGTGATTCTATCACATAGGGCATGTTTTCAATCATAATAAGTGAGTTTCTCACATCTTTTATACGGTCAAACGGATGATAAGCAGTATACTCACCGGTAAGATGAACTCTCGTGCATACCTTGATACGGGAATGTGTCGTGTGTGGATGAACACCGGTCGGTAAGTATAAATCATACACTAATCGTATCCCCTCGCCATGATTACATCTGATAAGTTGAGCTTAAGTGGACAACAATACCGATAATTGTTATAGGATGCTTATCTAAATGTTAACTAATTGAACAAAAAGAGCGTTTTGGCATGACCGTACACTGATATGATTCTCTTACCCTCGAAACTCGCAAAAAGAATGTCTGTAAATATTTGTTTACTGCTTTCATTTCTGCATCTTTGTATATATTTATTTACTGCTTTCCGTCTTTAAATTTGAAAAATGAAAAATTCCAAAAAGATTTTAGGTGTGTTTTAATATAAACTTTATAAAATCCAAAAAGATTTTGCTTCTAGTTTATTTTTGATTAACCGATGTTGGAACTCGAGTCTATCCTACCCAAAATCCTGATCGTAAGCCAGAAAACAATTGCATCTTCATAAACTGTCGAAGTTAACAAGTTTTGAAAGTTAAAGGATTAAAATTGATCATTTTCTAAACTTTCAAACTGTTGTCGGTCGGTGTTTAAATGAGATTTGATCTCATATGTGTCGTTTGTTTAATTTGTCTATATTCCAAGAGGTTGTTCTCATTACGTGTTTAGCTTTCTTGTATGTACAGATGCGACATCAGAATCAGCTAAAGGCGAAGAGAACGTGTCAGATGACAAGCCGTAAAGTGAAGACACGACGTTGATGCAATCAGAAGATCAAGATGACCGGGTTGCAGTTGATCACTCATCAACACCACAAGGATCTAAAGTTTTGAAGTTCAAAAGATTCACGAGCAACATTCAAGGGGGAGTTTGTTGATACACTCCCTGATTGTGTCACGTGAAGACTTTGAAGATCCTCCGACATAAAAGACATGGAAGACGAACCATCACGAGTAGCATCCAAGGGGGAGTTTGTTGGTACACTTTATGTGGACGCGACTCGGTTCGACGCGGTTGGGTTCGGCTCAAGCCTGACGTAGCGACATTCCTCCGTCGTGCGCCCCAGAGTTCGACACGCGAAGCACGGAGAGCCGCGGCCATTCCCACAGACACATCATCCATGACATCAGACATCACCTTAGTGATGTCATGATGATGTAAATGAGAATTCTAAAATGCTATGCATGATGAAAACACTTTGTTTTCGTCAAAATTCATATATGGCGAAATCCCTTTTGTTTTCGTCATTATGTGTCACACCCCGACCACGTATAACATACAAAACGTGGCGGAAAACATCGGGGAGTGTTGTAACAGAATTAATTGTTTCATAACCATGGCATTCAAAGTTGTACTTTATTTATCAACATAAGAGTTACACTGTCTTAAACAGGAAATAAAGAGTTCAGAACATAATTAAACTAAGTCTATCTTCATTTTATGTCTCTAAGGCACAGGTCCGCCCTAGTGTCACGATCATCATCCTACGCAAAAGCTCCTGAAAACACATGTGAAAATAGGTACGTCAGCATAAAAATGCCTGTGAGATCCATAGGATTTGTGAAAAGAGGATTCATGACTTATAAGTTTAGAAAAAGTTGTTTAACAAAAGTCAGTCATGAACCTTGTAAATTGTTTTGTTTTGTAAATCATTTAAAAAGCGATGATATGTATAAATAAGAGAATAATGGAAGGTTAAATGAATAACCAAGTAAAATGAGTTTGTATGAGATAAGTTGTTTTGTAAATCAATGTCTTGTGAAAATAAGTTGTTTATGTAAAACGTAATATGTCAAATATTGAAATGATTTAAGTAACGCTACGACATGTAATGTCATACAAACACTTATATATAGGAAGTACCAGCGGCGTATCCACCATGCTTGTATCACATTACACACGCCTCGTTACTCAAATCACTTACTCAAACCAACCACCAATGTAATTTGTTTATGTATAAATGAATTGTCATGTGTTAATGTGTAAACCATATCGAAATGTCTATGTCCAATGTAAACCACTAAATGTGTATATCAATGTCAAAATGTTTATGTTTAATGTAGATCATGTAATGTGTACCCAAAAATATCATGTATGGTAAGTGAAATATATCAACTAAACCATATGTATAATGCACAGAAACAAGGTGTTGAAGTAAAACATGGTTTAAATCAAAGTTATGTTTTGTGGAACAAATGCATGCTATACTGATACAAACATTTATGCGGTATTGTGAAAATGCATACATCCAAGCCTTGAGACTGTGGCGATAAACCCTTAAACAAATTAAAGGTTTATCTAAGTTATGTATATCGAATTCGGTCATTCCTTCCAATCCAAACAAACCCAGGATTTCAGGAACGGGAGTTGTCAATTCCTATGGTACCACTACCTACTAACGAACGGCGTAGCTAATGTTAATGAATGCATTGTTCCATTTTAAACAACCCAAATGTCATAACAAAATGTAAGCATGTGATGAAAACAACTGTACTAAGTATGTAACAAATGGACATACATAGCATGTGACGTGAAACAAATGTACTAAGTATGCACACAATGGGCAAACATAGCATGAAATGTAATGTGAAACAATGTGCTAAGTATGCACACAATGGGCAAACATAGCATGAAATGTAATGTGAAACAATGTACTAAGTACGCACACAATGGGCATACATAGCATGAAATGTAATGTAAAACAATGTACTAAATACGCACACAATGGGCATACATAGCATGAAATGTAATGTAATGTAAAACATGTACTATAATGTACTAACGAACATAGCAGGTATATGATGTGAAAACATGGAAAGCATGAAAGTAACAAGTAGGCACATGTGTTTCACCCCAAAACAGTTTGGAAAACAGTAAAAGAGGGGTCTATGTACTCACATAGACACCTTGAAAACATGTAAAAAGAGGGGGTTCTATGTACTCACTTGAGATTGCTCAGAAGTCCTAAGATAACCACCAAGCAATGCTAGAGATCTCGGAATCAAACGGCACCTAATATAGGTAACTATGTTAATAAACCAGACCTAAATCGAAAGATTTAGACAGAATGAGGGCTCGTAAACCAAATGAGTATGAGAACTCATGTAATATGGTTCATCAAAGCCTACATACTAAAATGAAACCTAACCTAAGTGCTTACGACCCATTACGACCCGTTTAGGTAGCTTATGCTACTTTAACGCGTCGTTCGCGTGAAACGCGTTCGGAACGCCTAACTAGTCCTATGATAAGTAAAATATGCCTTAACATGTCTAATATTATTACCAAATCAGTTTAGATGTCAAAAGTTACGTTACATATGTTCAAAATGAATTTTGGCGTCAAAGGGGTATTTTGGTAATTTACCTAAGGCATATAAACTACCTATCATACAACTTAACTAAACGTCGTGACCATAAGGTCACTTAATGTGTTTGGTCGGATCCTAATGATCGACCAAACGGGCCGGGTTCGAAAGTATAAGCGATTGTTTAGATCGCTTACCTTACGACCCTATATAAGCACTAAACTAAAAGTGACGAGCTAAGCATGTTAAAACATGCTTAACTAAGTTTAGAAAACAGGTTTGGTATCAAAACAAACGGTTTTGATACCTAAGAGTAGTTTGGTTACAAAATACGCAAGAATACGTATCCTGGCCGAAACTACGGCTCGTCACTGAGCCTAGATAACGTGGTAATCAGTAGGTATAGTCACTAGGGACTATGACCATCGTGATTACGCTCACGTTATGAAGTTCAAACGAACTTCGCATTGACCATAAACTGGTCATTGCAGAAAGTCAAACAAAGTTTGACTTTCGGACTCGAAAAGCGATAAAAGAACGAAGGAACACTTACAAAGGGTCCCCGAATGCTAATCTCGATCCAAGTAGCTCAGGTATGAAACAATGGTTTCAACTTAGAGCTTCTAAGATCAGATTTGTGAGGAATGAGTGAAGTTGAGGTGGGTATTTATAAGAAATGGTCCACCGTTAGGATCGTTTATCGAATATCGTGCTTTAATCTCATCCGTACATGTGTTGGAAAGTTATGGAACAACAATTTGCCCCCCACCATAAGAGATCAACACGTGGCAAAGGGATTAGGAGTGGGTAACAGCTGTTAACAGCTGGTTTAGAAGTTTCTGATGTTCTGGGGACTGCTTACGGACCGTAAGCCAAGGTCCTTACGGTCCGTAAGGGACCTGCAGACCAGCTACTTTCACATATTTACAGTTTAGCCCCTGCACCTTGTTTCGTTGCGTATCGGCACTTTCAAGCTCCACAATGATGTTAAAACATAGGGAACATGAAATATGCTTGAAAATATCACGGATTTCGGTTCGTTTGGCCGTACGATTTCGTTGTTCGCTTAATTACGACGGAATGCGCACAAGCGCGAAAAACGATCCAAATTGCGTGACGAATGGATTTTTCTTATGCCAAACACTAAAATAAATATTTTAGTGCATACATAAATTTTTGGATGTCCAGACGTATTCAGAACGTAAGTTATGCGCGAAAATGCAAACTTGTGCACTTTTTGACGCTTTTAGTCCCTGAATGACCCAAAAGTTTATTTTAGCATACCGAACCCCTCAAAGCCTATTTCAAAGCTATGTAAAGGATATTTATGGTATGTTTGACTTATGGTCATGTTCCGGAATGTTCGTTACAGTTCAAATTGGCATACTTTCGCAGTTTGTCAAGTTTAGTCCCTGTAAGCGAAATAACTTGTTTTTGCCATACCAAAGCCCTCAAAACTTATTTCTAAGTTATGTAAGGGTTATTTAAGGTATGTTAAGTATATGTTGATGTTTTGGAGTATTTTTCGTATGAAACTGATTACGTTTACGCACCAGTTTGCTTATAACTCTTCAGAAAGCGATATAGAGTTTAAAATTGAATAAAAGTCAAAACATGAAAAATGTAAAACACAACCAAACAAACATTGGGATCAAATAACATTGTTTTATTGATAATTGAACTATTCATTATGATTACAAGCACAGATGTTACATTATGTGTGTGGCGAAATCCCTGATTTCGTCACACATGGTTTTCGTCCAAAGGGTTTTCGCCGTTGGTCAGTATAAATAGCTAAGTTGTTAGTCAGTTTAGTCATGAGTATGAGAGAGCTGTGAGACTTAGTGAGAGTCTGTAAACATTGTTTGTATATGTTTGGGTTATACTCATCCCTAATCAATAGATATTGAATCTTTGGTTACGCGTGTGTTTAACACTTTGTTTGGTTTGCACCGTCACGGGGATTCCGCACCCGTTACCGTGTTTGTGATAAACAAGGATAGGTTTTCGTATCGGATCCACCGAGAGAAACGGACCTACATATTTTTATGTCTGTAACTTGTTCTTATTTAGCGTTGTAATAGTACGGTCTTTTGCTTATCGAGTCTGTATGTATTCGTCAGTCGACCAAGTCGGATATCCTCCTATCTAACTTTGGTACGACAAGTGTCTCTTTGTTATGTAAGTTGAAACTAATGCATGTTGCATTTGGTTTGTAGTTTATGTTTGTGTGTGTGTTTATTACATGTTATGCTGCAAACTGTTTGACAGTTTGCAGCTGTTCTGTTTTGCAGCCTCACGACGAAAGACGTATTTCGTCATACATGTGTGTGGTGAAGAACCCCTTTCTTCGTCGCACTATATTTCGTCGCAACAGTGACGAAGAACCTGGTTATTCGTCGACCAAGGTTCTTCGTCAGCCCTCTCATGTTCTTCGTCGTGATTGGGCTGGGCTGCACTATATAAACCACACCTGGTCTTCTGTGTGAAGTCATGAGAGCATAACCTACTGTGAGTTTATCTTCAAGCATTGTGTGTATATGTTTGATGTTGTTCTCATCCGTTTAATCAATAGACTGTGAATCTTTGGTTACTTCGTGTCTTGCTTTTATGTGTTTGGTTTGCATCGTCACGGGGATTCCGCACTCGTGATTGTGTTTGTTATAAATAGGGATTAGGTTACGTAATCGATCCTCCGAAAATGGACCTACAAGTGGTATCAGAGCATTGGCTCTTATCCTTGTTTAAAACCAAACATAGTTGTGTTTTTATCAAGTGTTTATGTGATTTTCATAATTTTCTGGAAAAAGGTTCTTAAAATCTGTCAAGTGTTTATGAATTCAGTTGGGTTTTAAAGCTAAATCATTAAACTTCATTTTAGACTCGAGAACTACGCATTTTTGCTAAGTTTTGATTAAGTTAAAGCCAATACAAGTCGGCTGTAAAACTTGGACGGAATCTGTTTGAACTCGGATCTTTGTAAAAACAAGTTTAAAAACGTTATCATATTCTTCGACTACTAATAAATGTATAACAATATGTAGATCTGATTTATAAACAAGTTACCATCAAACTCATGTTATAAATCGAAACCCTTGCATACATGTACATAACATACGATTCATCAACTCATACACATGAAGATTGTAATCAAACCCTAGTTTGCATGTATTCAAGAAATCATGAAATCAATCAATCTTAGTCAAGATTCACGTATAAATAGAACTATAATCAAGATCAAGATAGATTACCAGAAGCAATAGAGATCAAGGAGAAGCTTGAAGAACAAGAGGATTTGAGAGTGTGTGAAGAATTGTCGTTCAGAGAGATGCAGGTTCTGAATAATGCGATTAGGGTTTGCATGTTATCTATACTATATTATAATGCATGAGGGAGGGGTATTTTAAGATACCCAAAAAATAAGAACTCCCCCCCCCCCTTATTTATAGATAGACCCCTAAAATGAGGGTATTTTGGTCTTTTAAACACTATTTATTTTTTAGCCACTAAACTTATTACACTTAAATCCCTGAGTTTTAACAAAATTATAGATAATTAGTTACACTTTTCCCCTCCACAACAAACTTCTAATCCTTTTACGTATTTTTGTCATATCGTATAAACTATAATGTTTTAAAAAATCCAAAGATAGCATGACGACCTACACATTTTTGTCGACTATTTGATATACATATTGGTCAATATTAACGTGCGGATTAAAATGTACAAGTAGATAATACATTAGTGTACAAGTGATGAAAACCCGACGTACTTTTAGTCATCATCACAAATAAAATATAGATTAAAAGCACTATCATTTTTAAAACTAAAACTATTGTTGAATAAGTGAATAGAAGTTTTGTTTACAACTTAGTCAAATATCAACAAAACTTTCTACTTTAGAGGAGTAACAAATTTTTTTAGTTAACTGAGCAGGAATTTTTTTTTTTTTTTAAATTTAAGAGTAAATTGCAAGTTTTGTCCTTTATGTTTACAGCAAATTGCAGGCGCTGTCCTTTAGCGCAAAAGTTAACAAGTTTTGTACTTAATGTTTCAAAATCTTGCACTTTATGTCCTTTATGCCAAACCTAGTTAGATTTTTTGGTTAAATCTGATCATGTGCCTTGCACATGAGGGCATTGTTGTCATTTCATTTCTTTAGGGACTATAGTGTAAAACATTCATATATTTAGGACTAGTTTGAAATAAACTAAAAAATAACTGAAAGTCCCCATCTCTCTCTTCTCTGTAACATAATCTGAACTCTCTCTCCTTTTCTCTCTCATAGTTGAAAGTTTCAGATGATGTTATCCGAAATTGTCAATCTCTATCCCTTATTTCTCAGTGTTTTGTTGTTGATTTAATCCAGTGAGGATGCTTCGGTATATTAAGTCGCTATTTTCATAGATCTTAAATCAAAACAGAAAAACAATTTCATCATTACCCACACGTTACATACTCGATCAGTATAAGTTCGTTTATTACGGTACGATATCAAGTATAAGTTCGTGGATGTGGAAATGGGTTAGTGCGGCGGCGGCGAGTGATTTGGTTGCGGCGGCGTTGGGTGGAGGTGAAGGGGTGGTTGTGGTGGTGTGTTAGGTGCGGCGGCGGTATACGACGTCGTTTCTGTTGTTGCTCCGGTGAGTTTGTAGTTATTTTTTGGGTTTGATCTTGTTTTGTTTCTAGGGTTTTTGTTTGAAAAAGACTGATTTGTTTTGATTTTGGACATAGGTTCTTGGTAGTTGTGTTGATGATTGGTGATTCATTTGAAGTTGGATTTAGATATTTATTAAACAGATTCTTGTTAGAGGGGTGTTCATAAGAAAATCAACATTTAATTTGGTGGTGGTCGGTAGGTGGGGATGGAGGTGATGAAGGCTGAGGTGGTGGTGACGGTAGGAGGTGGTGGTGGTGGGTTCAGATTAGAAAGAGAGAGAGAGAAAGAGTTTATACATCAAAGAGGAATTTTTTTTTTAGTTTTGTATAAATAGCCCTTGAATAATAATTCTTTACAAAATAGCCCCTAGGAGGGTGAAATTATAAGAATACCCTCATGTGCAAGGCACATGACCATATTTAACCAAAAAATCTGACTGAGTTAGGGCCAAAGGACATAACGTGCAGGATTTTGAAACGTGAAGGACAAAACTTGTTAACTTTTGCGCTAAAGGACAGCGCCTGCAATTTGGTGTAAACGTAAAGGACAAAACTTGTAATTTACTCTAAATTTAAACTCTAACTTGTAGTATTAAAGTTTATCCTCTAAATTTATCTATACTATATCTACAGTATATTATAATGGATGAGGTATGAGTATTTTAAGATACCCAAAAAAAATAACTTTTCCCTTCTTAATTTATAAATACACTCATAAAATGAAGGTAAATTAATCATTTAACCAATAATTATATTTTACTCCCCTTATTTTAATCACACTTTAATTTCTTTATCTTTAACAAAATTATGGATAGTTAGTCAGTAGTTACACTTTCCACATTCCCTACAAAATTATAGTTCTTTTATTTGTTCTCGTCATATCTTTTAAACTATAATGTTTTAAAAACAATTTATTTATTCCCATCCTATCTTTTAAACTATAATGTTTTAAAAACAATTGGCTGTATTGTGACGACTTGCTTATTTTTATCGACGTTTTGATGTTTGTCTTAGTCGATATCGATATGTCAATTAAAATGTACAAGTAGATGATGTCATAGGGTACAAGTGTTTATTGCGATATAGAAACTAGGCTGTTTAGTCTAGAGAGCACAAATCTTATTCCATATGCATGTTTTGGCCAGTTGCATATTGAAAGGAAACGTCGTACGTTTCCAAAACCCATAAAATTAAAAGGTACAACCCATTAAAGCATGGTGTATCACATGAAACAAACCCACGCTCAAGTTTCAAAATTCAAAACTCCTCATCCCAATCTCTCTTTGACTCATTCTCCCTGAAATCTCTACCGGAACCCACTCTCCCGCTCTTCAAAAAGGGATAAAAACCCTTCTTTCTTCTCCATGAGACATTTTAACCTCAAACACGGAACCAAGATAATCAGAGGTAATTAGAGGTCTGGAAGCTCATATTAAGTAAGTTTTCTTTTTTAAAAGACTTTTCTTTATTACCAATTTGGGTTGGAAATAGTTACTGTTAGATGATGGATTGGCTCATGATATTTAGAACTCCTGTTTCTTTCAAATCCCTTAACAATTTCTCTCTTATATACCATTTTTAATCTTTAATCGTTGTTTTTTTTAATTGGTTTCAGGTTTAGATCACTTAAAAGTTCTTGTTCGAATTGTCTTCTTCACAACGTCAGAAGAAAAAGGTAAACCCTTTTGTCCGTAAATCTCTATGTTCTTCTTAAATCTCTGTGTATGAGGTTTTGTTGTTCTTCCCCATGTTAATTATCATTTATACAGTGTCTATCAGTTTGTTGTAAGGCGATGCTTCTAGATTGTTACATATTCTGCACCTGACCGTTTGTTTCTCACTGTGTGATTTTAGACGTGACCCTACTAATATTTTAGTAATCAGAAAGCTTGTAATGTGTAATTAAAATATATTAACAAAATTTAATGATTTTAATAGTATCTTGCACTCTGATTTTCAGGTTGCTAGTGATGTTGCATCTTGGGGCCTAGAGTTAACTTGGACCTTCCAAAGGTATGTCTTACTACATAGGTGAATTATTTATTTATTTATTTTTTACAAATTTCAATAAAAGTACATGGGGGTTGTTTAGAAGTGTGTTTTTTGGAAATTACGACACAAGATATTGAATGGTCACTGGTCAGAATCAGATTAACACCTAACCGGTTAGGAAAAGTATTAACCAAAAGTGACCTGCTTCATTGTGGACAAACATGAAAAAGGTAATGTTTTGTACATGATGGACAATAGTGTGGGGTTGTTCTGTTCACCCGTAGCCCAAAAGAAATAGTCCGGACTGTGGTTGGATGGTTCAGCACCAACTCAGACGAGCTCAAGAAAACAGCGTCAAGTTCGCGTAACCAGAGGTTGTGTTTGACATCATGAGGGACATTCGGAAATTGGCGGGTCAACTTGGGCTCGTTGCTGACATGCCTGGTTGAACAAGTTGGCTATGGGGTGAAGAAAGGTACTTCTTTGATTTGGCAAAAATACCATGTTATTGCGTTTAACTGTGAATAAAACTGAAGCCTACGTCCAAATTTGGTATGTGTAGTGACTTCTGTTTCTTAGATTTATTAGTTTGAACTTTGAAGCCCCTTATTTGCTTTGTTATGATGCACCCTCCTCTTTGATTTAATTTTTAATTATTTTGACAAAATGATGCCCAGGGTTAAATTTTGGTAGTTAGTTGAGAAAAGGAAAATAACAGAATTAGCATAATAAGGGTAAAAATCGATTTGGGTAATATGTTTGTAAGATAATGAATAATATTTTTTTAATTCTATTTGGGTAAAATCGGTTCATTTCACATCGTATTAGAGTGAGAAAAGGAAAGTAATATAATTAGCATAATAAGTGTTGTTGAATTTTGATTTCGCATGTGTCATAAGAACGGTTGGGATTCATGTTACGACTGAGTAAGATTGATTCTGGTTCTGTGGTTGGGGATAACTGGAAGTCTGCTTTGGGGTCTAGGGATGGGAAGAAAGATGGCATGTTTGTTGCTGCAGGTGATGTGAGGTATAATACATTTCATAATTCTCAAGTTTCAAATCTTAGTTCAGACAATCAAAGCCAAGTTATTAAGGTTTTTTAAAGAAAATGGTATTAGTTCAAGGGCTTAGACAGGCTTGGTCACGTGTTTTGAAGAATTGAACTTGGATTTCTAATTATGGGACAAATTTTGCCATGGAAGAATTAAAGTGTGTTGAGAATCTTGAAGTTTGTGACGTTAACTGGTCTGGCCTTTTCTTCACCTGGAATCAATGTCCAGGAAAAGCCTGTGCTATTTTAGAGAAGTTGGATTAGAGTTATGGGTAATAGAAAGTTTGTTGATTTATTTCCTAACACCCATGTTGTTTTCTTACCCTATTTGTTCCCTAACATTATCTTGGCCATCTTGTAATGTAATAGGCCTAAACCTAAACCATCTATTTGGAACTATTTTGCTTCTAAAGATGAGTTCATTGCTATTGTGAAGGATGCTTGGAACTATCTTGCTTTTTTAGGTGTTTTGAAATGAACTTCAATCAATGTTCTCTGCTTGTTGGTTGCTTACATTAAACTTATATGATAAATACTCTTCTATTTTTTTAATGTTGTATTTAATAACTGGTTGAAAAGGCAACAACAAAGGTTTGATTATTTGATCAACCTTGACCTGACGGAAGTTAAAGTCTATTTGTTTATATGTTGACACTTTTTTCTCATTTGGGCCATTAATACATATGGATATTAGTTTGATCAAGTTTGGCTGGTGAAAATCCTATATGTATAGAGCCCAAATGAGTAGCAGTTTCTCAGGGTTATTCTAACATCTTTTTTATTGTAAGTTTTACCTTATATCATGTTCATATTGGTCTTGACCTATCACTTTAAATTCATTCTTTAAAACCATACAAATGTTAAACATGATAATTAGAGAAGACAAGAGAGAGTTGAAAGTGTTTGTAATATTATTGTCTGATACTTCTTCAATACAAAAGAGATGGTTTATATAACCAGAACAAGGAATGGGAAAAACATAAAAAATAAAAGCAGTGGGAATATTGGCAGACCACTACAAACGGTTTTATTGGAATCTTTGCTATCCCAGTTGATGTTGGTAGATCTAGAACAGGAAGTGATGGAAACTGATCCTTTTATATTTCAACATTCCCCCTCAAGTTGAGTGGTGGGATTTCCGATACTCAACTTGCTAAGACAATGATTGAAGATTTTTTCACTGACCGCCTTCGTAAGAATATCTGCGAGTTGGTTTTCTGAGCTAACGAAAGGTAGTTCAATTATTCCTGCCTCGAGCTTTTCTTTAATGAAATGTCGATCCACTTCAACGTGTTTTGTACGATCATGTTGAACTGGATTTTCGGATATTTGAATTGCTGCCTTGTTGTCACACAACACTTTACTGGATTGGTTTTGAGGATATCCTATTTCGGTTAAGAGTTTCCGTACCCACAGAATTTCCGCTAGGCCACGAGCTATACCTCGAAATTCTGCTTCAGCGCTAGATAAGGCTACCACCTTCTGTTTCTTGCTTCTCCATGTGACTAGATTTCCGCCGATTAGAGTGAAATAGCCAGATGTTGATCTTCGATTGCCTTTGTCTCCAGCCCAGTCTGCATCGGTATATATGTGAGTTTCAAGATGCCCATTTGTCTTGAAGAGGACTCCATGACCAGGTGTTCCTTTGAGATATCTGATAATCCTCCACACGGCTTCCATATGGGTAACTTGAGGTTGATGCATAAATTGGCTCACAACTCCGACCGCATAGGCAATGTCGGGTCTAGTATGTGAGAGATAGATTAATTTTCCCACGATTTTCTGATATTCTCCTTTGTCAGCCTGCTTAGCGTTTTCTTCCATCCAAAGTTTCTGATTTACCATCATAGGTGTATTCACCGGTTTGCAGTCAATCATTCCTGTTTCAGCCAACAAATCAAGAATATATTTCTTTTGACATATGAAAATCCCCTGTTTTGACCTCATAACTTCGATTCCAAGAAAGTATTTGAGTTTTCCCAAATCTTTCATTTCAAATTCTTTGAATAAATTTACTTTCAACCTTGACATCTCCTCTTCGTCATCTCCTGTAATTATCTTATCATCAACATATATAATTAGGCACGTTACCAGTTTATTCCTTCGTTTAAGGAACAAAGTGTGATCTGAATTGCTCTGTTTAAAACCATATTTCTTCATGGCTATGGTAAATCTTCCAAACCATGCACGAGGAGATTGCTTTAACCCATATAAGGACTTCTTCAATCGACACACTTCTCTAATATTGGAATCTTTCGTGAGTCCAGGAGGGACCTCCATATAAACTTCTTCCTTGAGTTCTCCGTGTAAGAAAGCATTTTTTACGTCAAATTGAAGTAGGGGCCATTCTTTGTTTGCAGCTACTGAAAAAAGAACCCTAATCGTATCGATCTTGGCCACTGGTGAAAAAGTTTCAGAATAATCAATTCCGTATGTTTGAGTGTACCCTTTAGCCACTAGTCGAGCTTTGTATCTTTCAATAGTTCCATCTGGCTTGTATTTTATAGTGAAGACCCATCTACATCCTACTGGTTTCTTTCCAGGAGGAAGAGTACACCTTTCCCACGTATCATTGTTATTCAGAGCGTTCATTTCTACTTCAATTGCTTCTTTCCATTCTTCCGATTCAAGGGCTTGCTCTACTGTAGTTGGAATTTCTTCAGAACATAGAGATGTGACAAATGCTTTGGCTTCTGGAGATAAATTTCCAGCTGCCACATTTGCCATTGGATATCGAGAGCTTCGAATCTCCTTTTCCGGGGAGTACCTTCTTGGAGGAACTCCTCTGTTGGATCTTGGGGGAAGGATATATCTTTCAGTTTGTGGTGCTTCCTGTTCTGACTCAAGGGTTTGACCAGGTTCAAGTTCTTCATGATTAGTAAACAAATCAGTTGAATTACAATATTCTTGAGTTCCAGAATTACTTACCTCGGACGCCAGGTTGGTGAGATCATTGTTCGTGGTACTAACTTCAGGGCTATTAGAATGTGACACGTATTGAACTTCCTGGTTAACTTTTTCTTCCGAGGGTGACATCCACTGTATCCAACTCAATGTGTCACTAGTTGCTTTTTCCCCCTGACCATTGTGTTGGATAGTGTAAAAGTATTCGGTTTCAAGGAAGTTACAGTTCATTGTAGTATACATATGTCGCGTTTTGGGGTTGTAGCATCGATAACCGTGTTGATTGACTCCATAACCAACAAACACACATTTCTCGGAACAAGCGTCAAGTTTGGAATGATCTGTTTTTGGTAGGTGAACAAAAACAGAGCATCCAAAAATTCGTGGTTTAAGAGTAAGGTTGGATGGAGGTTTGTGGAACTGTGAAAGGGTTTGAAGAGGGGTATTGAAGTCAAGAGCTTTTGTGGGAAGACGATTCATAAGGTAGTTTGCGGTGACAAGAGCTTCGGGCCAGAATGATTTAGGGACTTGGGATTCAATCATGAGTGCCCGAGTGATTTCTAAAAGGAAACGATTTTTTCGTTCAGACACCCCGTTTTGTTCGGGCGTATGGGCACATGATGTCTGATGAAGTATTCCCTTTTCTTGGCAGAATTGTTTCATTTGGTTGTTAACAAATTCCCCTCCCCCCCATTGTCGGATCGAAGAATTCGGATATCACTCGTGAATTGAGTTTTTATCATCGTATGAAACCAGGTGAATTTTGAAAAAACTTCAGACTTATTTTTTAATAGATAAATCCAAGTCATGCGGGTGCAGTCATCAATAAATGTTACAAAGTATCGAAAATTTTTCCCCCCATAACCTTTGCTGGTCCCCACACATCCGAATGAATCAATAAAAAAGGAGAATCCACCTTGGTATTGTTTGATTTGAAAGAGTGTCGATGACTTTTAGCAAGAAAACATGTTTCACAGTTCAAGACGTTATTTATTGGAAATAATTTTGGAAATAAACGATGCAAGTAACCATTGGATGAGTGACCCAATCTTCGATGCCATAACCAGGCTTCTCTATCTGTTGACCCATGTGCTAGCATTGCCGTGCCTTGTCGAGTCACTTCGTCCACATAGTATAGCCCTTGTCGTTCAGTACCACGCCCAATGATCTTCCCCGTCCTGATGTCCTGTAAAATACAAAAAGTGGGGTGCATTAGAACAACACAGTTTAGCTCTTTTGTGACGTGGCTGATTGATAGTAATTTGTGAGACAGCGATGGAACGTAGAGACAATTTGATAGTTTCATATTCTCTGATATTTGGATTG
The DNA here is from genome assembly GCA_030545235.1 of Helianthus tuberosus. Classification (NCBI taxonomy): domain Eukaryota; kingdom Viridiplantae; phylum Streptophyta; class Magnoliopsida; order Asterales; family Asteraceae; genus Helianthus; species Helianthus tuberosus. The sequence goes on along the minus strand of CM060357.1, from coordinate 23,382,323 downwards.
CCCCCCCTCCTTTTACACGAAGAACTTCACCGTTCGCCGTGTGGATTTCAATTTTTTTCGGTTTTGATATTGAGCACATATCGGACTTTTCATAGGTCATAGTATCAGTGGCACCACAATCAAATATCCATGAATTTTTTTCTTGGTTATTTTTCGTTGCCATATTAACTTTCCCGGTATTCCAATGCGTTTTTGACTCTAATTTAGGATTGTGGATGGCATTATCGTTTCTCTCCAATACTTGTGTTTTATTTACCAACTCAAGTATTTGAGAATTAAAAAACCGAGGATTTAAATGAACTTTGTTTAAAGTTTTGGGGTTAAACATGCAAGATATAGAAGAGTGGGGGTTTGAAGATGAAACTTCAAACCCTATACCTTGTGTCTTCTCCCCTTCTTCCTCGTAAACCGCCGCACACCACCCCCTTGTTCTCTGATGACCATCAATCACTGATATCGATTCACCGTTGTTGATTTCTGATGTCGAAGGCTGATATCTATTGTCGATCGCTGCTATCGATCCCTGATGACTATCGATCGCTGGTACCTGTTGTCGATTGCGGATGTCGACTGATATCGGTTCACTGTTGTGGTCGATGTTCGTTGTTCTAACGAGACAACACCTACCTCCGGTGTGGTGATTACCACCGCTGTTTTGATGAGGACCCGTGGTATTCAACTGGTTTTCACTACCGCCGCCGCTGCTGGTGGTCTCCGGACTGCCCACGGCGGCCGCTGCCTAACCACTTCTCCCCTTTTTATGCCCATCAGTCCACCAGTCTGGATACCCAACGACTTTGAAGCACTGTTCCTTGGTATGTTTAGTCATACCATAGTGCTCACACTTCAGGTGGCTCTTATCAACCCGGGATGATGAACGGAACTGTTCTGACCGGTGACCCCTTGTTGCGAGACCTAACCCGATTGGGTCTTCGGTGGGATTTGATTCAGCCGTCCCGTTGTTGCCATGTGATAAGTTTCCGAAGATGTTTTGATGTGCAGCTTCTTTTCGGACAGCCGCATAGGCAGCTTCGGCTGACGGTAGAGGGTTCCACCGGAGCATTTCCCTCTTTAGGGAATCATATTTCCTGTCAAGTGCATTAAGAAATTGAAACAGTTTGGTTTCTGACCTGATTTTGTTATATGTGGTGATGTCGGCTGAACAAATCATTGGGTTTGGATCTTGTCTTTCAATCTGTCCCCAGATACCCTGCATTGCAATCCAGAACTCTTCTAACGGTAACCCGTTTTGTTTAAATTCATTTGCTTTAACATGGAGATCGAAAGTTTGTAGCTTGTCTTTTCCACTGCTATACGTTACAGATAGTGCATCCCATAAGGTTTTAGAAGTTGGGAACTCTGTAAGGTTACTAGCGAGGTTTGGTTCAATGTTTTGAATCAACCAGGAAAAGACAACTAAGTCATCTTGTTCCCATTGATCGGTCATCGGTTCTGGTGGGTTCTGTGTAAGGTGATTTAGTAAGGCTTTCGATTTCCCCCCTATGGCAACTCGTATCATTCGAGCCCATAGCGGGTAGTTTTGGCTTGTGAGGTTTAGATTGATTTTGAGGTTGTCGGTTGGATTTGGTTTCGGGTTCTGGGTTGTATTTGGAACTCCATTTTTCAGGAGATTAGCAATTTGAAGGGCTAAGTCTTTGTTGTTCTCTTCTGTCATTGTAGATGATGAGCACAGCTGGGTTTATGAATCATGAACCATGCTCTGATACCATGTTAAACATGATAATTAGAGAAGACAAGAGAGAGTTGAAAGTGTTTGTAATATTATTGTCTGATACTTCTTCAATACAAAAGAGATGGTTTATATAACCAGAACAAGGAATGGGAAAAACATAAAAAATAAAAGCAGTGGGAATATTGGCAGACCACTACAAACGGTTTTATTGGAATCTTTGCTATCCCAGTTGATGTTGGTAGATCTAGAACAGGAAGTGATGGAAACTGATCCTTTTATATTTCAACAACAAATTCGTCAGACATGGTCATAAAGTCAAGTGCAAGAATCTCAAAATCATGTCATGTTAGTCTTATTTTTATTATGAACGTGACAACAATGCTAATCATTTAGATCTTTGAGAGTCGGTTTGGGTTGTTCCGAGTTTATATAAGAGTGTAAGGGGGTTCCGAGTTTAATAGTTGGAGATAAGGGTGTGTCCGAGTTTAGGTAGGAGGTTAGGGGTGTTCTAGATTTATAAAAGAGATAGAGGGGGGGGGGGGGTTCCTAACTTAGGGGCTGTTTGACAACTTCTGAATGGTTAAGTGCTAAATCAGTAAGAGGTCTGAATCATTAAGTGCTGAACCAGTAAGAGGTCTGAACCATTAAGAGCCAGTATAATGCTTAACCGTTCAGAGGCAAATGTCTGACCAATTCAGATTAGAGGTCTTAACCACTCAAACTCAGTATAAAACTTAACCATTTAGAGGCAAACATCTTAACCATTCAGACATCTGCTCGCCAAACAAACAGTCTGAACCATTAAGTGCTGAACCAGTAAAAGGTCTGAACCATTAAGAGCCTCATTAAGAGCTAAACAAACAGCCCCTAAAGTTTTAGGTGTGGAGATAGTCCAAATTTGTAAAAAGTTGATGGATGTTCCGAATTTGTGAGTGGGATATGGGGAAATTCCGATTTTGTGAAAGTTTCCATTAATTATACATTAAGTCCCTCACTCATATATTTTATAATCTCATCCAGAAAGTTAGCATTTAACTTTAAGCGTATAACTAAAACTAGTCCCACTAGTTTATGTTACTTCACATGTTATAACTTACGCGTGTAATGTTAATGCATGTGCGCATGTGTTAGCAAAAACATACAGATTTAACTGAGAAGTTAACGGTAATAACCTAAAAATGCGAGTTGTCACAGTTGTTGTGTGGTTTAGATAAAGAGAAAAAAAAGGGGAAGGGAAGAAGAATACATGGGTTGAAATGAATAAAGAGAAAGGGTTATTTAATTTAATAAAATAGTGGGAAAATGGACTTAATTTGATTTTTTTAATGCTTTAATATTTATTTTAATAGTAAGGGCATCTTAGACATTTCACACTCACTTAACACCAAAAGCTAACATTCATCTACGCTAGTGACTGTCCGAGAACGAATGTGCAAAAATTAGGGACTATATCTATAATTTATAAAATACAGGGACTATAGATGAGAATGAAGAAAACCAGATAGACTATTCCGCCATTTTTCTCTTTCGTTTTCCTTCCTGAGGCTTAATTTCCAATAATCAATCTCCCCAAAATCATTCCTCCGCCCAACAGGAATCAAATTGTTCATCTGCTTCAACCACCAGAAGCAGATATAACAAATTCGTGTGCTTTTGTCGTTTTTCTTGATGGTGTGCGGTTAAAGCTTGTTAATGCACACCAACTGTTCGACGATATGTTTTTGAGAGTTTTGCATTTGGGGTTTGCTCTAAGGTCTAGGGGGGTTATGCATTTAATTACTTACAGCTTACTAGATAAAAATCATAAAGTTATTTTGGTGTTTTATGCAGCTTTTTGGGGTAATCATGTTTTTGACAGCAAGATCAGAGGCTTCTGCAACTGGTACAGTTAGAACTGCACATAACCCCCCTTGAGCCTCTTCTCATACCGCTAATTTTAGGTATGCTCATTTTCTTGATTTCGTTTCAGTTGTCTCATTGTTCAATTGTTAATGATTATTGAGAAATTAGGAGAAAATTGCCTAAAAGTGAATGAAATTCCCTATAGGTGTTGTTGATTTAGGCTTTATGAGAGTGAATTAGTGAAATTGCTACACCTTGTGGTGTTGATCTATGTATTATGTTGATGTTGATTTAGCTATTGTTAGGGCTCTATGGAATTAGTTGATGTTTTGGACCTTAAAAAACCACAAGTTGAATTTGACGGAAAAAGTGTATGCAGTTGTTGGTCAAAATGGTTTGATGGCCTTGTATGCGATCTCATCAAAATATCATTCCCCCGCCCAATTTCCCCTCATCCACAAAACCTCCTCAAAAGTTTTCCCCATGATCCACATTATAACCTAAACTCAACTTCTAAAATCTATCTTGCCACAACAGGAGGGGCACTGCTCAGTATCTTGAACCCCTTCTCTGCGTCATCATTTTATAGATTGCATACTTGTAATCCAATTCTTCATCTGCTACGTATCTCTTTAACCCTAAATCACATGTATTCTGGTTCGTGAGCTTTTGTCGTTTTTGTTTATTCAGGAAAGCATTCTTTTATCATAGAGTTTAGCCAAATGTGTTAAGGTAAACTTTTAGTTTATGATTCTTTTTCTATTTAGTATATATGTAAATATGTAATCTTTTTGTTATGGCAAACAGGTAATAGTTTGCTTTGGCTCAATATATGTTATAAATTACTTGATTGGTTTTATGGTCTATTGACAAGTATGTATAAGTGAAAACAGAGGATGGGGAACACATTTTTAATTGTTAATCTGATATTTCATTAGGTTCAAGTTTTCATGATGATGGTTACGTGGATACATTTGTACTAAATCTTACAATGGAGTCAAGTCTTTGAATTTTTATATATTTTTTTTGCTTAAGATAGAACAATGTAGGTGGATATGGTTTTCTTTATTTGTAAACATGTAATATATATTTATTCATGCGCAGGTTTCTGATCTCTCTGTGGCGGATTACATCACCGCCACTGCTTCAAAACACCCAATCTGCACCTCACACAGCTGGGAGAAAAAAACATTTTATATGTTAAAACAACGGTAAAAAGTTGATGGCTGTTCACATAGTCAAGCATGCTATGGAGATCATTCATCTTCTAACAGGTACAGTATTACATCTTTACTCATGTTTCTGTTATAACACGTTTGCAGTTTGCCATATTAAACAAGAGTTTTTATTAACAGGCCAAATGGGTTTGTGACAAAACAGGTTCTTTCTGGTACCACTTAGTTCAAACATACTTAAAACAAAAGGTCGGTGGGACCAAAATACAAACAGCCCTTCAAGTTTTTTCGAAAACGAACAGGGTTAAATATAATGCGTTTTGACATTTTAATATGTGTGTCGCTATAAATTCACGTTTCAACGTAAACAATATAAATTCACGTTTCAACATAAGATTTTTCCAGAAACGAGTCGGGTCAAATATAACACGATTTCATGCTTTACGATTTGACGTAAACTGTGTTCGGAAATGATTCGGGTCAAATATAATATGTTTTCATTCGGTGGTATAAATTCGAGTTATTGTATGTTTTGACGCTGCTAAATCTTGATGCAAAGGTAAGGGTGGTGTAGTGGTTAGGTGGAATGCTTACTAAACGAACCAACTCGGGTTCGATTCCGTTTCTTTTGTAACCTCAAAGCTTTAGATCAGATACGTCAAAACACACATTTTCATATGATTAACACAACACATAACGTGTGGCAAGCTATAAACAACTAAGGCGTCGTCGCCGCAACACGCAGCATACGGCAACAATCTAGTTCTTTTTATTTTTAAGAAGTTTATTTACTGGTCAGTCCATTATGATTAGGAGGGTTATCATGTTTATTATTAGCATCTTTTCAGAGATTAAATATATAATCAATATTATTTTGATCGAACGTGCTACCTGCGAAACATATTTTGCTTGCAAATGTAATTTGAAAGAAGTGTAATATATTTGCTGGTAAAACAAGAGTTTCGTGTTTTTTTTTTTTTTTTGGATGACTAAAGTTGTATGTATTATAGATGATGTTATTTAATAATGTGATATTTATTACATGCAGTGGACCAAGAGAAGATGCTACTAGAATTGGTTCTGCTGGTGTAAGTTGTGTTGTTAGGCGTCAGGTCGTTGATATTTCTCCGTTAAGGCGTGTTAACCAGGCTATCTATCTGCTTACCACTGGTGCATGCGAGTGTGCGTTTAGAAATGTGAAGACTGTTGCTGAGTGTCTAGCTGATAAGCTTATCAATGCTGGCAAGGGTTCTTCAAACAGGTGCCTTTTTTTTTAAATAAATTTACGTGTTTTAATGGAAAGTAGTTTATTATCAAACCTTTTGGCTGTTCTGTTATGGATTTGGTTTTTTTTTTTTTGAAAAATAATTAAAGAAATCGTATATGCCTTTTTATTGCATAAATTTGGACCTTTCATATCGTTGGACAGATGACTCATTATTCATTTATTATATCATGAAAACTCGCCATATTGTACCACCTCATATCTAGGACATGAGGCAACAAGCCAATGTATTTTTTTTTTTCATGCATCGGGTCACATTTAGGATTCACATATGAAGATGCTTAATTGTCTAATTGCACCATGACGTCTGTGTCTTTGCTCAACAAGTTAGTTGTTAACAAACATTGTAAGGCTCTACAACTCCAATCGACACCTTTCCGGACAGAAAGAGTGCGACAATCTTTCATGCTCAATGGACGAGTGTTTTAAAATCAATAGACATTAAACCCCAGCCTGTGTCCCCATCACAGAGTGAAAATTAAATAAAACCTTTCTCCTAATTTGAATATGCGGCATCAATTTATGATTGATGCTAAAGAAGGGTCAGACATGAGTTGGTTGTCATTTAAGTGTTTACTTTCAAGTTTTAACTTCAAAATGATAGAGGTGCGCAGATCGTATTGAGTCGTCAAGTTGAACCTAACCAGTTTGGGATTTGACCGGTTTGTACGATGAAGCCGGTTCGGTGGAGGAATCGGATTGGTTCTGAACTGGTTTTGGAGTGTTTGAAACACAAACCTATGGGACTGGTTTGGTTCAGTTTGGTTAGGTTTCGGTTTGAAAACCAGTTCGCGTATATATGAATTTTAAAATGTATGTATGTATACAAATCGGATTGGGCCATTGAGTAGAGGCGAACCGGTTTGGGCCTTGACCGTTTTGTGACGCAGTCGGTTTAGTTAATAATAGGGCTGCGTTCAGTAGATAGTGAAAACTATGATAAAAGGTGTAGTTTCATTAATAAATTGTTGTGATGTTTCTACAATTATTGTTTAAGGGTTTCATGATTTTGATGAATGGTCACTATGAATGGAGCGAATTGTGTTGTATCTTTACTCTTAACGGGTCAATGGGTAAAATAAAAGAAGTTAATAAAACTGGAAATGTTGTAATTTCATGTTCTTATTCTTTCTTTTATATTTTATATTTACTCTTTTATTAAATTAAAGCCACAATCAAAGAATAAAAGTATCATAATCACAAGAATAACAATGAACACGCAAACGCCATGTATTTTTTCATTGCATCACTTCACACATAAAAGATATACAAGAAAAAGATAAGATAGGTTGTCTGCCTTGTGCCTTCAAAGCACATGGAGAATGAAACATACACACCACCTTCATGACTTGTTCAAGTTTTCCAAACAATGGCGATGAACTGCAAACTCACACTCAGAACACCTAAGTATCATCTGGTACCGCAATTCCTCAGCACACACACTGCAACCACCATCACTCTCAATCCCTTGGGCAAATGTTAGATGATGTGGGTGACCATCAGTCTTATGAATGCTCCCAAACTTCATATTTGAAAACAAATAGACACCTCTTCCTCCATCTTCGGAATAGGTTTCTGTTTCACAATGAAGTATTAAAGGAGCACAATCAGAATGCACTGATTGGCTACACACATCACAATGATAGAAACATTTATGAGGATTCAATTCTTCCTCACAAATTTCACAAAAGTATTCACTCTTGTGATTTTCAATTGGGAGGTATCTGATGCGCATTGGATGTTTGTCATAAGGGTGCCTAATTGTCTTAGGCAATAACAAAGCACACCACGGATGTATATACACATCACAAAAGCTGCAACTGAAATTCAGCTTATATGCAACATATAAGTGACACATAAGACAGCTTCCACTGGGCTGATCCTCCGTAATTGAAAGAAGATGATTTGGGTGAGATTCGTGTGTGATTCTTTCCGGCATAAACCCACAAGTAACATCAACGTAAAATTCACATTTGACACAACCATAAGCAAAGCCATTGCAAGGTAACTGGCAAACATCGCAATAAAATAAGTTAAACATATTGGGGATGTTTGTCATTAGAACAAGGGGATGTTGTGGGTGACCCGGGTGGTTGTCTACTTTTGTTGGAAGCCGGGTACACCATTCATGAAGAGCAAAGTTGCAGTTCTCATCTTCTTTGGCCCGACACTTGTAGAACGGCATCTCCATGATTGGTCTCACACATCCGCTGCATAATAATTCTAGCTTTTTCATTGGGTTGTGACACATGATCATATCATTGATCTTTGAGGAGGTTGACCCAATGCTTCCTGTGTCAACTAAAATTAACTCATGTTCATGATTCATATGTCGTAGGCTTACCTCATGATTACCATAATCGGTCGGTCCAAGTTCTTTTAAAAATAAATGTTTGGAAATGCTATAACTTTGATCAGGAAATGGTAAACGAAGAAGATTAGGATAGTCAGCATCTTTATAATTTTTAACGGTTTGACCTCCATCTGAAAGATTGGAAATAAATTAACCTGGTTATTATTTATCAAATAGATGATACCTACGGCATAAATAAGAAGTTAGTAACTAATCAAATGGAATGTGTCTTATATGAAAAGAAATAGTAATTACCAATAGACAAGATGGACATGAATGGCTCTCTTCTTGATGTTGCACAATCTAGATGGACATAGTATATACATTTCTCGCATTTGTATATCCAAAGATCCCCATCGCAATCAAAATCACCATCACATACTCTGCACCTAGGAAAATATTTAGCTTCTTGCTCTTCTATTGGGAAAGAATAAGAAAGGGTGAGTGGATGGGTGTGGCTGAAAACGGCATTTGTAGTATGTTGGATTAACAAATATTTTGGCAGGAAAGCACAATCGATGTGTATGGTGAAGTTAGGACATGTGGTACAGTGAAAGAAGACCCCTCTATGTTCCTTCCCACAAGCGTGACACTGACATAAAATGCGTTTGTAGCAGAGAGACACTAGTGGGTGTGGATGGCCAGGGTGGTAGATCCTCCTTTTATCTACTTCCACAACACAATTTACATCCTTCCTTAACCAATAACAAGATGTACACACATAGCATGCACCTCCCTCGTGATCACTTTTACAGCTATAGCATGTCCAATTGTTGTAGCCAGCCTCATGGAGGATAAAAGGATGTGGGTGTGTTGCGTTTTTGAATGTTTCTGGAAGCTCTGCACAGAATTTATGAAGAGCGAAATCACATGAATCATCTATACATTTATAGTAGTACCTGTAATACTCGTTGATATCTTCTTCACACCGCTTACAAGTACTCGAAAACTCATCCTGTGGAACCAGATCCTCTTCCTTCTCCTCTTCATCGTCAGATTCGTCATCTACATCTTCAACTTTCACCTGCAAATCAATGAGCTTCAGTGGATGCTCGTGCTCAGTTACCTTCATCATAGTTTTTTTTTTTTTTTATTATTAATCTTGTTAAGATTAAGATACAATGCTACACTCCTTTGTTATTTATAGCAAGATAAAAGAAAAAGCACGTATATGATATTATTCTTGGAAATCCACGAAATCGAGCGAATCTACTTTTGTTATTTGTACATTCCCTTATTCTTTTTTAACTCATACTCCTGAGAACAAAAGTAAAAAGATTCTAGTTAAATAGTAATTGAGCAATCAAGCTTTAATTATGGTTCTTTAACTAAAGTTACTTGCAACTAGGGGAAAGAATGTTATTTAACTAAAGCATAAATTACTCATACCTGGATGATGCCTTCCTTCTAATTGATCTAGTCGTAAAGTGAAACATAATAATGTTTAGCCAAGTTTATTTTACGAAAAGATGGAAAAGAAAGAGATAAGAAAGAGATGAATAATGTTTAGCCAAGTTTAAATAGAACTCCCTCTTTCAGAAAAGATGTCATTTGCATTGGAAGATGGAAAAGAAAGAGATAAGAAAGAGATGAATAATGTTTAGCCAAGTTTAAATAGAACTCCCTCTTTGAGAAAACATGTCATTTGCATTGGAAGATGGAAAAGAAAGAGATAAGAAAGAGATGAATAATGTTTGGCCAAGTTTATTTTACGAATCAACTAGTGGAAATGCCGGTGCATTGTCGCGGGTATTTATGTTTTTTGGCGCATGTTGCGTGATGGGTTTGACCAATTTATTTTTAATACCAATTTGCTAAAACAACGAATATATCAATTCACAAAGTGCAATTGAGTATAAAGCAAAGAATCAACATAAAAAAACAATTGTTCATAAATCCTATAGTTATAAATTTGATAACAATTGTTCAGTCGAGGGCTTGTTTTATATTTTGTAATATGAAGTTTCTGATTAGTTTATAGCACTTTCTACCTTCGAATTCCACCCAAAAAAAAAAAAATAATAATAATAATAATAATAATAATAATAATAATAATAATAAGCATTTTCACTAAAATAACCCATTTTGACACATTACTCTTTCATACGATCTAACTACGTAATATGCTTTTGATGTTTGTATAACTTTAGATCATGTAATTTTTTATCCATCAAATTTTGATACTAAAAAATTCAGAATGACAAGGGAAAAGTATCACCTATACAGTTTAGTACTTAACATATAAGTATTTTTATTTATAATTTGTTATCACTTATATTAAAATACTTTTGTATTAACACTATACTTTGTGATTTTTTTTATCAGAAATATAATAATAAAACAGGATAAAAGACTGGTATTTTTTTAACATTGATCTAAAAGTCAAGAGAAAAAACAGAAAACTCGTGCATTAGCTAAACTGACATAAGGAACATAGTCATAGATAACAGGCAGCTCATTGCCCCCAGGAAAACGGACCAAATTCGGGTGGGTTAGCTCAGGGCCATCTCCGAAAATGTTCGAAAATCTTTAGGCCCTGTGCGAACAGAAAATACGGAACCTTAAATATAAATTTTTAAAAAGAATATATATAAAAAAATTAAATATATAAAAATAAATGAATGCCATTTGAATCAACAATAATCATTTAATGTAACTTGACAAAATTAGGCACTCCAACTGTTTGGGGCTGAATTAACCAACCAAATGTATTGTTTTTGATTGATTCATTAATGCACTCCAACTGTTTGATAAAACGCCTGAGTGAAACATGGGACCGAAGATCACCAAATGCAATCCTATTCTTTCCGGGTATCGGGTTTAATCCACCTGGGTGTTCGGGTTACTCAAATTATGCTCACCTCAAACTTAGTAATGTTGAAATAAGATGTAAATCTTAATTCTTGATTGAAATTAGTTGTGAAACTTTAATGATTTTAGTTGTTCTTGATTGCAACTTTAGTGACAAAAACCCGAACCTACCAGAAAAAGTGATCCCAGTGGAAACAAATTCTGGCTTCACCACTGCGAGGTCGTCAACTTTGTTGGTAGTATCTTCTGTATTTGCTTGGTTGGTAGTATCTTCTTTGATTTCGATCTGATTTTGTATATCACAGGTATGAAAAACTCTTGTCTCTGAAATAAAGAAGTAATGTAGTATCTTCAGTTATAAAAGTAGTAATCGTGTTAAACAGGTATGTGTTCGTGTAACCCGTTTATAAACAGGTTTGTGTTCTTGTTTGTGTTTGGGTAATTGAGTTGACTTTGTTGGTAGCTTACTTACCGTGGAATTTAACTCAAACTGAACAGCACAACCAAATCAACTCAGATTTAATAAGTTAATTTATACTGAATAGCATATTATATGGTATTAGAAGTTTAGGTTAATATGTAGAATACAAATGTTGTATTTTTATTAGTTTTGTTTTACAATTTTCATTTTTTTTCATGATGCCCTAAATTGCATCATTCTTAGCTTTTATTTCAGAGTACACCAAATCGCCAACAAGAAACAAATCCAGTCATCGAAAACACCATTGGTACTTTAGGCAAGATTTCATCGTTCGTAAAGTTGTCCCCAAAATGGCAGCTGCAATTGCATCAAAACACCCAATCTACATGCCACACACAGCTATTAGGTACCAAGCTAAGAGATTCAGGAAAGCCCAATAGTCGAATGTTTGACCAACTCTCTTATGATGCACGGGAGAAACAATGGTAAAAAGTTGATGGCTGTTCGCATAGTCAAGCATGCTATGGAGATCATTCATCTTTAAACTGATGCCAATCCCATTCAAATCATCGTAGATTCTGTCATCAACAGGTACAATATTACATCTTTGCTTGTTTCTGTTATAACAAGTTTGCAGTTTGCCATGTTAAACAAGAGTTTTATTAATAATTTGATATTTATTACATACAGTGGACCAAGAGAAGATGCTACTAGAATTGGTCCGGCTGGAGTTGTTAGGCGTCAGGCCGTTGATATTTCACCTTTAAGGCGTGTTAACCAGGCTATCTACCTGCTTACCACTGGTGCACGCGAGAGTGCGTTTAGGAATGTCAAGACCATTGCTGAGTGCCTTGCTGATGAGCTTATCAACACTGCCAAAGTTTCTTCAAACAGGTACCTTTTTTTTAAATAAATTCACCTGTTTAAATATGTTGATTTGGTGATGGCTTCTTTGTGTAGCTATGCTATTAAGAAGAAGGATGAGATCGGGAGGGTTGCCAAGGCCAATCGTTAAAGAAGAAGATTTGATGTCAAAGTACTTGGTTATGGTTGGTGTTTTCATGTATCGGGTCACATTTATGATGGTGCATACAAAGAAAGCATGAAGTGGTTCTTGTAAGATGCTTAATTGTCTAACTGCACCATGACGTCTGTGTCTTTGCTCAACAAGTTAGTCGTTAACTCGCATTGTAAGGCTCTACAACTCCAATTGACACCTTTGATGACAGAAAGAGTGCGATAATCTTTCATGCTCAACAGACATTAAACCCCAGCCTGTGCCCCATCACATAGTGAAAACTAAATAAAACGCTTGCAATTTATTTCATGTGTTGGTTATAGTTTCTAAATGATCGACTACCCTTCTCCTACTTCGAATATGCGGCATCAATTTATGATTGACGCTAAAGCAGGGTCAGACTTGAGTTGGTTGTGATTTAAGTGTTTACTTTCAAGTTTTAACTTCAAAATGATAGAGGTGCGCAGATCGTATTGAGTCGTCAAGTTGAACCTAACCAGTGTTGGATCAGGTCCCACACACTACTCACACTCTCACAACACAAACTCACTGTATGTGAAAATGTAATATGAAAGAAGCTTAAAATGAAGAAGGCTGTGTATTCGATAATCAAAAGAAAAGGGTTGTTTATTAAATAAACATGGGGCTTTAAATAGCCTTACAAAAACACATGGAAATACAGAATATACCTAATAAAATACTAATTCCTCCAACAGATCCGGTACACAGCGAGACCACTTCTTCACCCAACTTGCACCACTTTCGGTCAAACCCTTTTACCAAGCTAATTAAATAAAACAAAATATAAAACTTCAAACACTTATTTTAAGGTTCCATGCAACATCTAATTCACTTGACACTTTTATTCCCATGCATTCATTTTGTCTTGAACACGAACTGAAGCACGCGACCCGAGTAACCCGTGAACTGAACCGATTAACCATTTTAACCGTGACCCGATAACGTGCCGACCCATGTGACCCGCAAACCAAACCCGATTAAGCCCAACAACCAGTTTGGGATTTGACCGGTTTGTACGATGAAGCCTGTTCGGTGGAGGAACCGGTTTGGTTCTGAACTGGTTTTGGGGTGTTTGAAACACAAACCTATGGGACTGGTTTGGTTCAGTTTGGTTAGTTTTCGGTTTGAAAACCAGTTCGCGTATATATAAATTTTAAAATGTATGTATGTATACAAATTGGATTGGGCCATTGAGTAGAGGCGAACCGGATTGGGCCCAGACCGTTTTGTGATGCAGTCGGTTTAGTGAATAATAGGGCTGCGTTCAGTAGATAGTGATAACTATGATAAAAGGTCAAGTTTCATCAATAAATTGTTGTGATGTTTCTACAATTATTGTTTTAGGGTTTCATGATTTTGCTGAATGGTCGCTATGAAAGTTGCTCAGAAGTTAGTAAAACATTGGTTAACCTGTAGAATGGAGCGAATTGTGTTGTGTCTTTACTCTTAACGGGTCAATGGGTAAAATAAAAGAAGTTAATAAAACTGGAAATGTTGTAATTTGTGCTTTTATCATGTTCTTATTCTTTCTTTTATATTTTATATATCTATTCTTTTATTAAATTAAAGCCACAATCAAAGAATAAAACTATCATAATCACAAGAATAACAATGAACACGCGAACGCCATGTATTTTTTCATTGCACACATAAAAGATATACAAGACAAAGTAGCGACAATACTTATTATACAAGATATTAACTTTGATAGTGGGAATTAAGTAGATAAGATAGATAGGTTGTCTGCCTTCAAAGCACATGGAAGATGAAACATACACACACACCTTCATGACTTGTTCAATTCTTCAAAACAATGGTGATGAACTGCAAACTCACACTCGGAACACCTAAGTATCATCTGGTACCGCAATCTCCAACCACACTCACTGCAATCGCCATCACTCGCAATCCCTTGGGCAAGTGTTAGAGGATGTGGGTGACCATCAGTCATATGAATGCTCCCAAACTTCATATTTAAAAACAAATAGATTCCTTTGTAATAATAGCTGGAATAGGTTTCTGTTTCACACTGAAGTATTAAAGGAGCACAATCAGGATGCACTGATTGGCTACACACATCACAATGATAGAAACAATTATGAGGATTCAGTGGCTCCTCACAAATTTCACAAAAGTATTCACTCTTGTGGTTTTCAATTGGGAGGTAACTTATGTGCATTGGATGTTTGTCATAAGGGTGCCTTATTGTCTTAGGCAAGAACAAAGCACACCACAGATGAATATACACATCACAAAAGCTGCAACTAAAACTCAAAATATGATTGGAAATTGTGGGTATGTGACACATAAGACACCTTGCACTGGGCGGCTGATCCTCCGTAATTGAAAGAAGATGATTTGGGTGAGATTCATGTGTTATTCTTTCCGGCATAAACCCACAAGTAACATCAACGTAAAATCCACATTCGACACAACCATAAGCAAAGCCATTGCAAGGTAAGTGGCAAACAAAACAATGAAATATGTTAAACATATTGGGGATGTTTGTCATTAGAAGGAGGGGATGTTGTGGGTGAGCTGGGTGGTTGTCTACTTTTGTTGGAAGCCGAGTACACCATTCATGAAGAGCAAAGTTGCAGTTCTCATCTTCTTTGGCCCGACACTTGTAGAACGGCATCTCCATGATTGGTCTCACACATCCGCTGCATAATAATTCTATCTTTTTCATTGGGTTGTGACACATGATCATATCTTTGATCTTTGAGGAGGTTGACCCAATGCTTCCTGTGTCAACTAAAATTAACTCATGTTGATGATTCATATGTGGTAGGCTTACCTCATGATTACCATAATCGGTCGGTCCAAGTTCTTTTAAAAATAAATGTTTGGGTATGCTATAAGTTTGATCAGGAAATGGTAAACAAAGAATATTAGGATAGTCAGCATCTTTATAATTTTTAACGGGTTGACCTCCACCTGAAAGATTGGAAATAAAATCACCTGTTTATTATTTAACAAATAGATAATACCTATGGCATAAATAAGAAGTTTGTAACTAATCAAATGGAATGTGTCTTATATCAAAAGAAATAGTAATTACCAATAGACAAGATGGACATGAACGACTCTCTTCTTGATGTTGCACAATCTAGATGGGCATAGTATATACATTTCTCGCATTTGTAAATCCATAGATCCCCATTGTAATCAAAATATTTATTACATACTCTGCATCTAGGATAATGTTTAGCTCTTGTCTCTTCTGGTGGGAAGGAATAAGAAAGGGTGAGTGGATGGGTATGGCTGAAAATGGCGTTTGTAGTATTTTGGATTAACAAACGTTTTGGCAGGAAAGCACAATCGTTGTGTATGGCAAAGTTAGGACATGCGGTACATTGAAAGAAGACACCTCTATGTTCCTTCCCACAAGCATTACACTCACATAAAATGGGTTTGGAGCAGAGAGACACTAGTGGGTGTGGGTGACTAGGGTGGTAGATCCTCCTTTTGTCTACTTCCACAACACAATTTACATCCTTTGTCAACCAAAAACAAGCTGGGCATAAATATAATGCACCTGCCTTGTGATATCTATGACAATTAGAGCATGTCCAATCGCGGCGAACCTTATTGAGGATTATAGGATGTGGGTGTGATTCGTGTGTTAAAGTTTTTGGGAGCTCTGCACAGAATTTATGAAGAGCAAAATCACATGAATCGTCTATACATTTATAGTAGTACCTGTAATACTCGTTGATATCTTCATCGCATCGCTTACAAGTACACGAAAACTCATCTTGTGGAACCAAATCCTCCTCCTTCTCATCCTCTTCATCAGATTCGTCGTCTACATCTTCAACATTCACCTGCAAATCAACGAGCTTCAGTGGATGCTCGTGCTCAATTACCTTCATCATAGTGTTTTTTTTTTTTTTTTTTTTTTTTTTGTATATTATCAATCTGGTTAAGATTAAGATACAATGCTACACTCATATGTTACTTATAGCAAGGAAAAAGAAAAAAACACTTATGTGATATTATTTTTTGGAAATCCATGGAATCGATTGGGTCTACTTTATTATTTGTACATTTCCTTATTCTTTTTTGAAACATAATTTAAGTTAAATAGTAATTGAGCAACCAATCTTTTCCATTTGCTAATTCTTTTAAATTTTATACTCTCTTAGTCCTACTTTAGTGTCCATTTAATTATGTTTCCTAACTAAAGTTACTTGCAACTAGGGAAAAGAATGTTGTGAGCTAAGATTAATATTTGAAACATAATCTTTAAGTTGCATTAAAGCTACTATTAAACTTATGTATAAACTGAAGCTTTTGGTTCACTAAAGCATAAACTCATACCTGGATGATAAGGTTCTATTAATTAATCTATTAGTAAAGTGGAGCAGAATATATAGCTAGTGTTATCAATGAAGCAAAGATTGATTCAAAGTTACTATTATCTATACTATATTATAATGCATAAGGGAGTGGTATTTTAAAATACCCAAAAAATAAGAATTTTTTCTCCCTTTATTTATAGAAAGCCCCCTAAAATGAGGGTAGTTTGGTCTTTTAAACTCTATTTATTTTTTAGCCCCTAAACTTATTACACTTAAATCACTGAAGTTTTAACAAAATTATAGATAATTAGTTAAAATTCACCCTCCACAACAAACTTATAATTTTTTTACGTATTCTTGACATATCTTATAAACTATGCTGTTTAAAAAAATCTAAAGATAGCATGACGACGAGCACATTTTTGTCGACGTTTCGGTAGTTGTCTTGTTCAATATCGACGCACGGATTAAAAGGTACACGTCGATAATGTTTTAATGTACAAGTGATTATAGAAGAATATAACAACTAATCTATACTATATAATCATTTAATGAGTTAAATAATAGGTTCTATAACATTTTCATTCTAAAATTTTAAAAACTAAAACTATTCTCAAATAATTGATTAAACAATTTCTTTATACTTTAGTCAAATTTTAACAAAACTTCCTAATTTTAAGGAATTTGTCAAATGTGAAATGTCAACAAAAACTAACAAAAATTAAATTTAAAAGATTTTTCAAATTTCGAAAGAAACTAACAATAACGTCCATCTCCATGACCTGCAACTTATTCTCCCCCTCATAGTTGGTTAGTTAGTTACACAAAGACACAATATAAAGAAAGAGAAAGAGAAAGAGAAAGAGAAAGAGAAAGAGAGAGAGCACGAATGAGAGAAGCACAATCAACTCAAGATTAGAGCAAGTCGTATCTTCCGAGGTTCTGTTCTTGAACAACTAAGGTTTTAATAAACCAATTCATATCTTTTAGTTCCTAAGATGAGGTTTTTAGGATTATAAGTTTTCCATTTTTCAGGATCCGATTTCTGTTCTCGCTCCGATTATGATCTCTGTCACCGGAGAGAGGATTCAGAGAGAGAGGAGAAGAGAGAATATTGTTGGAAATCTAACCTCTGGCTGCAATAGATGGTGAACGGACCACAGTTTCTGCCATGACAGAGTCAGGGTCACCGCCTTTAATTCGTTGGCTTCTTCGTCATTTTGCGTTTGACGTCAAAGTGTTCTTCGCGACGAAATCAAGGTTTTTTTATGTTTTATGTTAAATTAGGATATCCATGTGCTGATATGAATAAGATATTGCAGTGTACTGAAACTTTTGTCTAGACAGAGTTTTTGTGTCTGAAAATGATGATATAAGCTCGTTTCCAAACTTTTGACTAGACAGAGTTTTGTATATGATGATATAAGCTTATTTTCCTTATCTGTGTGTTACTGTATTGCATCAATGGTTTCTTGAAACATTGGCAGGTTAAATGCTAAATTTATTAGTTACTAGACATGCTGTGTGTTACTGTATTGCATCAATGGTTTCTTGAAACATTGCCAGGTTAAATGCTAAATTTATTAGTTACTAGACATGTGTAATGCTTGTTACGTCTATCCAATCACAATGATGCTACAATAAATATTATAAGAATAAGAAAACTACCAGAAACGAAGGTCGCAATGCAAAGTGCTGCCCCTGCCGCATCGTGCGGGCACCGGACTAGTTATATTATAACATAAATTACAATTATTGTAAAATTAAAGGAGCATGAACTGAAACTATGAAATCCATAAACTGTTATCAATTACAGTTTACAGCGGAGGGGTTATATTCAAAAACCTATATTTACACAACGAGTGAATTACAAGTTTTGTCCTTTATGTTTACATCAAATAGCAGGCGCTGCCCTTTTGGCCAAAAGTTTACAGGCGGTGTCCTTAACCTTTCAGAATCTTGCACGTTTTGTCCTTTAGACCAAACCTGGTTAGAAATATCAGTTAAAAATTGTCATGTGCAATGCAGATGAGGGTGTAAAATGGTAATTTCCCTCTTAACCCTTTCAAACTCAACACATCCACATCAATCCTCAACCGCCCGCCTCTTCGCAATCTGTTCAACCAACCGGTCTCCAGTCTTCGTGTGGACTGTGTAGAGTTATATACTGACGAGTTATTTTTAGGTTCAAGTTTGGTCTGGTTTCAACCAAGCACTCGTAAAATCAAGGTCAATATAATGTTTATACTGGTAAGCATCATGTCTGTGCAGTGTGCAGAGTCACACACTAACATATGAACAAACATTACTATCATAACATTATTGGGTAAAGACAATTTTTCATCAGTTCACCAACAAAAACCTAGTGGGCTTTGTCTATCACTCCAATAAAACAGTTAAAGATATCAGATTTTACACAATCCCCAATTCTATTTTCCAATAGTTTGTGCAAAGAAAGATTACTTTTATTTCTACTTTTACGACAATATGGACCAATATCTTTAATTATGCTAATGAAACGGTAAAATTAACAATTGATCTCCAAGTTATATACTGACGAGTTATTTTCTTTAAAAAAGTTATCGAAACTATTTCTGTCCCTCATACTGATATTTGCTTTTCATTGGTTAAAAGCTTTAATCACTAGCGATTTGAAGGAAGTTAGTGCTTTTGTGATACTGCAAAAATGTTGGGTGGCCTTGGGCTTGTATCTGTTGTTGACCGTAAGTTGTGAGGATTGATGTGGACGATTGTATGTTTTGACGCCCCTAAGTCTTGATGCAAAGGTAAGGGTGGTGTAGTGGTTAGACTGGAGGGTATGGGGGCCGTCCCCATGCCCGTCCCTTGCCCGCCGCCCCGTCTTCCCCACCCCTCTGCTCCGGCGCCTGGCCAGGCCCGGCTTCTCCGTCCTCCACAAGCCGGTCTCGACGGGCCTCTCCTCCGCACACCAAGCTATACATACATACATGTATATATAAAGGGGTTCATCCCCCACCCCCTAGGTCCATCCCCTTCAAGCCCCGCTTACGTGGCGGCCCATCCCCTTGGGGATGAGGCTCTCCATACCCTCCAGTCTTAGGTAACGAACCAACTCGGGTTCGATTCCGTTTCTTTTGTAACCGCAAAGCTTTAGCTCAGATATGTCAAAACACGCATTTTCATATGATTAACACAACACATAACGTGTGGCAAGCTATAAACAACTAAGGCGTCGTCGCCGCAACACGCAACATACGGCAACAATCTAGTTCTTTTTATTTTTAAGAAGTTTATTTACTGGTCAGTCCATTATGATTAGGAGGGTTATCATGTTTTATTATTAGCATCTTTTCAGAGATTAAATATATAATCAATATAATTTTGATCGAATTTGCTACCTGCGAAACATATTTTGCTTGCAAATGTAATTTGAATGACGTGTAATATATTTGCTGGTAAAACAAGAGTTTTGTGTTTTTTTTGGATTACTAAAGTTGTATGTATTATAGATGATGTTATTTAATAATGTGATATTTATTACATGCAGTGGACCAAGAGAAGATGCTACTAGAATTAGTTCTGCTTGTGTTGTTAGGCGTCAGGTCGTTGATATTTCTCCGTTAAGGCGTGTTAACCAGGCTATCTATCTGCTTACCACTGGTGCATGCGAGTGTGCGTTTAGGAATGTGAAGACTGTTGCTGAGCGTCTAGCTAATAAGCTTATCAATGCTGGCAAGGTTTCTTCAAACAGGTGCCTTTTTTGGCTGTTCTGTTATGGATTTGGTTTTTTATGAAAAATAATTAAAGAAATCGTATATGCCTTTTTATTGCATAAATTTGGACCTTTCATATCGTTGGACGGATGACTCATCACTCATTTATTATATCATGAAAACTCGCCATATTGTACCACCTCATATCTAGGACATGAGGCAACAAGCCAATTTATTATTCATGCATCGGGTCACATTTAGGATTCACATATGAAGGTGCATGCAAAGAAAGCATAAAGTGGTTCTGGGTTATTGTAAGATGCTTAATTGTCTAACTGCACCATGACGTCTGTGTCTTTGCTCAACAAGTTAGTTGTTAACAAACATTGTAAGGCTCTACAACTCCAATCGACACCTTTCCGGACAGAAAGAGTGCGACAATCTTTCATGCTCAATGGACGAGTGTTTTAAAATCAAGACATTAAACCCCAGCCTGTGCCCCCATCACAGAGTGAAAATTAAATAAAACGCTTGCAAATTATAACATGTGTTGGTTATTGTTTCTACACGACCACAATGATCGATCCCTTCTCCTACTTCCAATACGTGGCATCAATTATTGATTGACGCTAAAGCAAAGTCAAAATGCTAGAAATGAGTTGGTTGTGATTTAAGTGTTTACTTTCAAGTTTTAACTCTCTATTTTAACTTCATCGATGATTGTTTGAAATCGATTTATACTCCCCTCTGGATAGAGGTGCGCTGATCGTATTGAGCCGTCAAGTTGAACTGAACCAGTTTGGGATTTGACCAGTTTGTAATGAAGCCGGTTCGGTGGAGGAACCGGGTTGGTTCTGAACTGCTTTTGGGGTGTTTGAAACACAAACCTATGAGACTGGTTTGGTTCAGTTCAGTTTCGGTTTGGTTAGCTTTCGGTTTGAAACCCAGTTCGCGTATATATAAATTTTAAAATGTATATATTTTATATTTATTCTTTTATTAAATTAATTAAAGCCACAATCAAAGAATAAAAGTATCATAAGAATAACAATGAACACACAAATGCCATGTATTTTTTCATTGCACACATAAAAGATATACAAGAAAAAGTAGCGACAATACTTATTATACAAGATATTATTAACTTTGATAGTGGGAATTAGGTAGATAGGTTGTCTGCCTTCAAAGCACATGGAAGATGAAACATACACACCTTCATGACTCGTTCAATTCTTCAAAACAATGGCGATGAACTGCAAACTCACACTCGGAACACCTAAGTATCATCCTGTACCGCAATCTCGAAGGACACACACTGCATCCACCATCACTCTCAATCCCTTGGGCAAATGTTAGAGGATGTGGGTGACCATCAGTCTTATGAATGCTCCCAAACTTCATATTTAAAAACCAATAGACACTTCCTTTTCCATATAGGGAATGGGTTTCTGTTTCAGACTGAAGTATTAAAGGAGCACAATCAGAATGCACTGATTGGCTACACACATCACAATGATAGAAACAACGATGAGGATTCAGTGGCTCCTCACAAATTTCACAAAAGTATTCACTCTTGTGGTTTTCAATTGGGAGGTAACTGATGTGCATTGGATGTTTGTCATAAGGGTGCCTAATTGTCTTAGGCAAGAACAAAGCACACCACGGATGAATATACACATCACAAAAGCTGCAACCAAAACTCAACTTATATCCTGTACCCCGTATATAATCAAAATGTACGTTTAAGCGACACATAAGACACCACCTTCCACTGGGCAGATCCTCCTTAACTATTGAAAGAAGATGATTTGGGTGAGATTCATGTGTGATTCTTTCCGGCATAAACCCACATGTAACATCAACGTAAAATCCACATTCGACACAACCATAAGCAAAGCCATTGCAAGGTAAGAGGCAAACTCCACAAAAAAATAAGTTAAACATATTGGGGATGTTTGTCATTAGAAGGAGGGGATGTTGTGGGTGAGCTGGGTGGTTGTCTACTTTTGTTGGAAGCCGAGTACACCATTCATGAAGAGCAAAGTTGCAGTTCTCATCTTATTTGGCCCGACACTTGTAGAACGGCATCTCCATGATTGGTCTCACACATCCGTTGCATAATAATTCTATCTTTTTCATTGGGTTATGACACATGATCATATCATTGATCTTTGAGGAGGTTGACCCAATGCTTCCAGCTGTGTCAACTAAAATTAACTCATGTTGATGATTCATATGTCGTAGGCTTACCTCATGATTACCATAATCAGCAGGCCCAAGTTTTTTGAAAAATAAATGTTTGGGTATGCTGTAAGTTTGATCAGGAAATGGTAAATGGAGAAGATTAGGATAGTCAGCATCTTTATAGTTTTTAACGGTTGGACCTCCACCTAAAAGATTGGAAATAAAATAACATGGTTATTATTATTTATCAAATAGAAAATAACAGAGGCATAAATAAGAATAAGAAGTAAATAACTAATCAAATGGAATGTGTCTTATATAAAAAGAAATAGTAGTAATTATACCAATAGACAAGATGGACATGAATGACTCTCTTCTTGATGTTGCACAATCTAGATGGGCATAGTATATACATTTCTCACATTTGTATATCCAAAGACCGTAAACAAAATGTTTATTACATACTCTGCAACTAGGAAAATATCTAGCTCTTTTCTCTTCTGGTGGGAACGAATAAGAAAGGGTGAGTGGATGGGTATGGCTGAAAACGGCATTTGTAGTATGTTGGATTAACAAACATTTTGGCAGGAAAGCACAATCAATGTGTATGGCGAAGTTAGAACATGTGGTACAGTGAAAGAAGACCCCTTTATGTTCTTTCCCACAAGCGGCACACTCACATAAAATGGGTTTGGAGCGGAGAGACACTAGTGGGTGTGGATGGCTAGGGTGGTAGATCCATCTTTTGTCTGCTTCGACAACACAATTTACATCTCTTGTAAAAACTGTTGGGAAAACAAGCGGTCTCAAAGATTCCCAACAACCCTCCCAAAGCTAACAATAGAGAAATATAACTGAACACAAGAATATACGTGGAAACTCCAAAACCGGAGAAAAACCACGGGCCTCCAGAGAGAAAGATCCACTATGCGACAAATTTTTACAATCACACAGACTAATCTCTCAAGCCTCCCCCCGCCCAATTACAACCACACTTCTCCGAAGCGTTTAACCAAAACCTTCCTACACTCTAAAACAAGAGAACTAGAAAAGAAAGAAGGAACCAAATGTTAAATGTTCAATATCACAGTTTACAGCTTAGCTGGAGCTGAGTCAGCAAGATTTGATTTAGTCATTTACCGTCTTATTTACTGATTGCTTTTGAATAAGTCTAGAAGTAGTGGTCATAAATATGTCCATATTAGACAGCAGTAAGTTTGTCTAAGTATGAACACTTTTAATTGTCCTATTTCCTTTTGTTGTTTTGCTATTTAAAGACTTTTTGTTCGGCAGTTTTATCATTAAAAAAAAAAAGCAAGCATTTGGCTCAATATCCTTATTTTTGTCTTTGTTCTTGAATCACTAAGTCACAGCAGAATTCATACCAAACTCTTCAATTGGTATCAGAGCCAATATCCACAATGTCAGAATTCCAATTATCCGGTGGGCTCAAGAAACTCAACGATAAGAATTACAATACGTGGGCTACCTGCATGAGCTCGTATTTGCAGGGTCAAGACCTGTGGGATATCGTTGACGGAACCGATATTGAACCACCAAGGGAAAACGAACAAGGTGCCTTACGAAAGTGGAGAATCAAGGCAGGGAAAGCCCTGTTCGCGTTGAAGACAACAGTGGAGGAAGAAGTGCTGGATCATGTTCGAGATGTCAAGTCGCCAAAGGAAGCCTGGGACGAACTCAAAATCTTGTACTCGAAGAAGAACGACACGAAATTGCAACTACTTGAAAATGAGTTGCTTTCCATGTCACAAAAGGAACTCTCCATCCCACAATACTTCCATAGAGTTAAAACTCTGTGCAGAGAAATCGGTGAACTAGACCCGGAAAACAGAATTAATGAAGTGAGGCAAAAGAGAATTATAATTCACGGGCTTAAATCGGAGTTTCATAGCTTCGTGGCGGCTGTTCAGGGATGGCTGTAACACCCCGAAAACGGGTTTGGTAACTAAACCCCGTTAATACTAAAGACGGGGAAAATACCGTTAGTGGTAAAATTTAACCCGGTAAATATTAGGGCTTAAATAAATAATCCTAATATTTACTAAAAGGTGAATAAAAGCTTTTAAGGAAAAAAAAAAGATAAAAGGCCCGAGTTAACGGGACCTAAAATAAACTTAGTCATAAATATTCCCGAACCCGCTAAGTTCACTAGGAATATTAAACCTAGTTAATAAGTGGGAATATTATTGAAAATAATTAGGTTGTGATCTAATTAATAACTAACCAAACACGAGGGACCAAAACCGGGTAACTTAAAATTGAAATTATAAAAAAAAAAAACACACAAAACACACAAGTGTCTGTGTGTGCGTGTTCTTCTGATCGACCAGGAGGGTGCTCCAAGGAGCAAAACCCTAGTTCACACTAAATGGCTAAATTGAAGCTCGAATCAAGACTCAAAGCACTGCATGAACATATAAAAACGATCACCTAGTCATGGGGATCACAAGGTATGTTGAATTTTGCTATTTGGTGAAACTTTGAAATCTCGATGAACTATCATAATCAAAATTCTGGAGTGAATGATGAATCTATGAGTATAGTTGTGATGAAATTCATGTTAGAAACAAACCCTAGTTGAAAACTCAAAGGATTAGTGTTAAAAACTAAGGATTTGATGTAATCCCTTGCATGTGCTAAGTGGGTTTTGGCTAAATAATGAAGATGATGATATGTTTGTGCTAGAAATCATCATAATTGATAGTTGAAGCAAGCTACTTAAACAAATTGCAAGTTTGAGTGTTGATCATACATGACTTGAAATGGGTTTTTATAATATGATGATGTTAATGTCTAATTTGTGATTAGGATCATCATATTAGATAATAAAGATATAGTACTTGAACAATTTAGGTGTTCGGGTACATGAATCATAATTACCATAAATTGGGTTTAGTTTAAAAAGGATGGAATAGTCGTAAATGATTATGACTAATCTAACCATCTCGTGAATTATGATGATAGTTTGACGCTTGACAAGCTAGGTGAAAGCTTGGGGAGAAAACGGGTCAAACGAATCAAGAACGAAGGAAAAGCATAACTCGGATGCAAGGTAAGTATAGCTTACACTAGTCTTATATTTCAGAATATTCTCTTATCGTATTAGTTATGAATAAGATAAATACAAAATCGAGGTATGATGTTCCGGCGTGTAAACGTACGGAACAAGATAGTCGAGTATGACAAGAAACCATGTTGATGGTTAAAAGAAGCTAAATCGGTAATTCGATCATTTCACGACAAATGGAAAATGAAACTTTTGAATGGGTACCTTATACGGTAAACCAAAACAAACAACAAGGGTAAAACGGTAAATTGGTCACGCGTTGACCATAGTTATTGGTTTTGAAAGGCAATATATGACGTAAGCTATGATAGGCTAAAAAGCGTTAAGAAACGATTAATAAATGAAATGACCGCACGGTGTGAACCGGAGCGAGTCATATAGATGAGATGGTAATAAACATCATCTCGCCAACATAATCGGTCA
Source organism: Helianthus tuberosus (assembly GCA_030545235.1). Taxonomy (NCBI): domain Eukaryota; kingdom Viridiplantae; phylum Streptophyta; class Magnoliopsida; order Asterales; family Asteraceae; genus Helianthus; species Helianthus tuberosus. Next base: position 23,356,013 of record CM060357.1, on the reverse strand, counting down.
CTTAGACCAAATGGGTCAAAAGGTGAAGATATCACCTTTTGACAATAACAACTAATGATTATTGTCAAGTTATATTATTTCAGGAGTAAATGTCAAAAGGGCATTAGCAACGCTATGAATTAGCGGTTATAAAAGCAAGGTATAAAAAAAATGGGTCAATATCTTGATCCGCGCCAGGTATGTGAAAAAGGGTAACACTCATTTAGAACGTAAGGTTAAAAGAAGTCAAACTAGACATTTGGTTACTTGATAAGTAAACCAAATGTTTCAAATAACGGACATTGCGTTTGGAAAGCTTAATGACTTTTCAAACATAATTATACGTTAAAAGAGGGATTATGGGTCGAATATGCTTTCAAAGGGCCTTCATCGTAAATGATTGGCTAAAATGGACTAAAATGCCCTTATAAGCATGAACAAACGACCTTTAAGGGTAGTTTTGAAACGAGTTTTATGATCAAATTAAAAATTAGAATAAGTATAAGAGACGAAAGATGTAAATCCTTGGTCAAATGACTCTATATGAGTCTTTGCCGTAAAATAACGATTCGAGGGGTAAAACTCGGAATATATTGATCGCCACTTTAAATCCACCTCAATTATAGACGTGGTGGAAGATCAATTGATAAGTAATGTGAAAATAGAATGCTAAAAGCGAAGAAGCATGAATTATGCGAATAAATGCTTAAATACCCTTAACGGGTCAAAATAAGCATTTAAGTATAAACGGGTTTAAGAATGTATGTAAGCCGGGATTTTGATTCTCTTATGATAAATAACAATGACTTTATGGAATTTATGAGAAATTGGAGTCAAACAAACATGTTTGTTTGATAAATACACGAATGGGTCAAAATCGGGAAAAAGGGTAGTAAGCCGAATACTTAAAAGTCTGGAATCTTGTTAATCCGGGTGTGGGATTCTAACTCCATATGATGGAGAATTAAATTACGGACGCGTGGGAAAAAGAATCGCGTAAAACGGACAACCGAGTAAAAAGTTACGAACCTTTAAAGTTGGAATTCCGATTAAAATCGGTGCTGGGAATCTGTAGCATCAAAGGAACAAGGCTGCTGGAAATTTTAGACCCTCGCGTAGCGCGAGGGATATGCTAACTCAGTCGCGCTACGCGACGGAGTGAAGCAGCCCGCTTTATATGTTATAAACTCTCTCGCGGGCCGCGAGAGAGTCAGAAGCTGGCAATTTGTTTAGTTTTATTCGTTTGATCCATATTACCTATTTAAACTTGCTAAGTTAACTATCAAAACTAACTTTTAGGTTGGTTTTGATTACAGAGGAACGTCAAGAGTACCCGGTTGAAGATCAAGCTCGAAGAGGAACCGAACACGCTCAAAACACAAGCTTCCGCACATGATTATATTGCCACTTTTAAATGGCGAAGTTGTTTACATTAAACTATTCGGATAACTTTTGTAAAAATTTTAAATTACTCGTATTTTCTAAGGATACTTAATATTAATTACATGGTTGTTATTGATATTTATACGATAACCCTCAAATTAATAACTAGGGTGTAACAATGGCCGACTCAGCCCTCGTTGGGAGAGTTTGAAAACCTCTTAGCAAGCCAAGAAAACCTAGCCAAACAAATGGGAGACATGTCGAATGCGGCTGCACCAAAAGCTGAAGCAGAAGCCTTGTATGCGGAAAGAATGAAAGGGAAAGAACGCTATAAGGGTCGGGGTTACCATAAGGCTGATAGGCCCAATAATGGTTATAAACGTGAAGCCCACAATAACTATAAAGGGGAAGCCCAGTTCAAGAGGGGGCACGAACCGGAAAAAGGTGAGAGCAGCACCGATCGGAAGTCAAAACAGTCTGGCAAGCGTTTTCCCTACAAGTGCCATCGATGTGGTCGTAGAGGTCATATGGCCAGAGATTGTCGGTCAACGGAAGCAGATCAAGGGAACTCTGCAGTAGTAAGGGATGAGGAAGAGTGGGATGTTCAAGCCCTAGCGGCTGAGCTTGAAGATGCAAAATTGGAACCCGAAAATGAAGATGCAGACTCGAAACCCCCAAGCGCACCAAGGTCAGATGAAGCTCTCACAGCAACCACCTTGAATCAACATCCAAATCGTCGTGACGACTGGATTGTTGATTCCGGGTGCTCGAATCACCTCACAGGCAACATAGAACGGCTGGTTGATCCAATAAAGTATGAAGGAAGCAGGGTCGTCGTAATAGCCGACAACTCGAAGCACCAAATTGCTCATATTGGTGATGTTGCCTTTCCAGGGGATGACAAGAAGTGTCAGCTAAAGCTTTCAGGCATATACCATGTTCCGGGAATGAAGAAGAATCTCTTATCTGTCCCTCAATTGACTGGTACAGGAAGGTACGTCCTATTTGGGCCACACGATGTTCAGGTGTTTAAAGATTTCCAAACGACTTCTACACCAATTCTGAAAGGCCGGAAGACCGAGTCTGTGTACGTGCTTTCTGCTGAGCATGCTTATGTTAACAAAACAAAGAACACCCAAAACGCAGACTTGTGGCATCACCGACTGGGGCATGTTGGGTATTACAAGCTAAAAATCATGATGGAAAAAGGTCTGGTCAGTGGCTTACCAAACTTGGAGGTCAACAAAGACTTAGTATGTGAAGGGTGCCAGTACGGGAAGGCTCACCAGCAGTCGTTTTCGTTATCCGACCATTGAGCTAAAGAGCCGCTTGCATTAGTGCACTCTGATGTTTTTGGGCCATCTAAACATCCTCCTATCAAAGGTATGCTCTATATGGTATCATTTATCGATGACTATTCAAAGTTCTGCTGGATTTATTTTATGAAGGCAAAGTCAGAGGTTCTGGAAAAATTTAAACAATTTGAGGCAGAGGCTGAAAGAGAAACGGGGTACACGGTGGGCTGTTTGCGGTCTGATAACGGTGGCGAGTATCTCTCAACTGAGTTCGATAGATACTTGAGAGAAAGAAGAATTAAGAGACAACTTACATGTCCGAACACACCTCAACAAAACGGTGTGTCCGAACGAAAGAATCGTCACCTCGGAGAGGTTACAAGATGCTTAGTTCACAGCAAGAATCTTCCTGGACGTTTTTGGGCCGAGGCAATGCAAACGGCAAATTACATTATCAACCGAACTCCCTCTCAAGGGCTGAAGTATGAGTCGCCATTCGAAAGGTTGTTTAAACTTAAACCTAATGTGCACTACTTTCGAACTTTCGGTTGTGTTTGTTACGTGTTTGTGCCTAACCATCTTCGTCATAAGATGGAGAAAAAGGCCATTCGATGCGTGTTTTCAGGGTATGACTCAGAACGAAAAGGCTGGAGGTGCTACAGTCCAGATACCGGAAAAATCCATATCTCAAGAAACGTAGTCTTCGATGAAGCCTCTTCGTGGTGGGGGGCTGATTTTGCAGTCAAAGAAGACTCTAAACAGTTGCTTAAAGATTTAGAGTCCTCACAAGTCAAGTGGCAAATGATAGAAGAAGCCGATGAAGATAAAGTATTCTTGGAAGAAGAGGAACCTGAACAGCAGCGAATGCAATCCCAAAATTCAGCAACTACAGAAAATTTGAGAAGGTATCCACAAAGAGAAAGGAGACCTAACCCTAGATATGGCCAAACATATGCTAGAGTTGCTATAGTTGAAGACAATGTTACCGAACCAGAAACCTTCCAAGAAGCTAGTAAATGTGACGAATGGGTTAAGGCAATGAAAGTGGAAATGGAAGCACTTGTCCAAAACCAAACATGGGAATTAGTTCCCAAGCCTAAAGATGTGAAGCCAATAACTTGTAAATGGATTTACAAAGTGAAGCAACGAGCAGACGGGTCGGTTGAACGCTTCAAAGCACGGCTGGTTGCTCGTGGTTTTTCTCAACAATATGGGCTCGATTATGAAGACACGTTTAGTCCGGTGGCCAAAATCACCACTATACGTGTCGTACTATCTCTCGCGGCTGCGAAAGGATGGAAGTTGTGGCAAATGGACGTCAATAACGCTTTTTTGTACGGCGAACTTGGCCATGTTATCCACATGGAACAGCCGATTGGGTTCGAGAACCGTGAACATCCGGAATATGTATGCAAATTGAGAAAGGCAATCTATGGCTTGAAGCAGTCCCCACGTTCTTGGTTTGGCAAAATGGCTGAATTCTTAGAACAAAATGGTTATCAACCAACTGCTGCTGATCACAGCCTGTTTGTGAAGCAAATCGGAGACAAAGTGGTATGTATTCTTGTCTACGTAGATGATTTGATACTTACAGGTGATATCCCAGAAGAAATTGAGCTGCTGAAAGAAAATTTAAGTACCCGGTTTAAGATGAAGGATCTTGGAAGACTACAGTTTTTCTTGGGCATGGAGCTGAATTATATAGAAGACAATATGATACTGCATCAGAAAAAGTACACAGCTGAGCTGCTGCACAAGTTCAACATGCAGTCGTGTAAACCAGCAAATATTCCAATGGATAGGTGCTGTCGATTAAGTGCAACTGAAGGAAGAAAGATTGATGATCCAACAGAGTATCGAAAAATGGTGGGTAGCTTAATTTATCTTACCTTGACAAGGCCCGACATTGCCTTTGCTGTCGGTGTCCTTAGCCGGTTTATGCAAGATCCGAGAAAGCCCCACATGATAGCAATAAAGGGAGTTTTAAAATTTTTAAAGGCTACTGCTGGGAAGGGAGTGTGTTTCAAGAACCAATCTGCGCCCAAGGTGCGTGGGTTCTGTGATGCTGATTACGGTGGGGATTTGGACACAAGAAGGTCCACAACCGGGTATGTGTTCTTGTACGGGTCAAGCCCGATTTCCTGGTGCAGCAAACGTCAACCGACTGTGTCGTTGTCAACAACCGAGGCTGAGTACAGGGCTGCTACTATGGCAGCCCAGGAGTGTGTTTGGTTGGTCGAATTGTTGAAGAATCTGAATCAAACGATTGATTACCCAGTTCAGCTGCTGTGTGACAATATTTCTGCCATTAGGTTGGCTCGAAATCCAGTGTTTCATGCGAGGACGAAGCACATAGAAATTCAATACCATTTCATCAGGGAAAAGGTGCTGAGGAATGAAATAGACTTGCAAGATGTTGATACAGAAGAGCAGGTGGCTGATATGTTAACTAAGAGTCTAGCTGGTCCCAAGTTACTTCAACACAGTAGCAGCGTGGGAATGATGGAAGCTGATATTGAGAGGGGGTGTTAAATGTTCAATATCACAGTTTACAGCTTAGCTGGAGCTGAGTCAGCAAGATTTGATTTAGTCATTTACCGTCTTATTTACTGATTGCTTTTGAATAAGTCTAGAAGTAGTGGTCATAAATATGTCCATATTAGACAGCAGTAAGTTTGTCTAAGTATGAACACTTTTAATTGTCCTATTTCCTTTTGTTGTTTTGCTATTTAAGGACTTTTTGTTCGGCAGTTTTATCATTAAAAAAAAAAAGCAAGCATTTGGCTCAATATCCTTATTTTTGTCTTTGTTCTTGAATCACTAAGTCACAGCAGAATTCATACCAAACTCTTCACCAAACACTTCAAGTGTATTTTTGGTTGGGGCACTTTGAAACCAAAGCCTTGGACTCCTTTTATAAGCTTGGAGTCCTCCCAAGCTTTCTTCCTTGCACCGATGTGGGATGGGCACATTTTTCATATAGCCAAAAATCCTAACAAATCTCCACCTTGGATATATGAGAAAAACAACCACATCAAAGGAACACCGTCTTCAACCAACGATCATACTCCACCATAAAAGAATATCTCCACTTAGAATAGACCATTCTAAGAATTTCTTCTCGGCACATGTTGAAAAACCTGCTGAAAATTTTATGGTGCAACTTCCCCACTTGGCATATCCGGAAGTTCATCAGCCATCAACATCAATTTTTCACCACACATCTTGCATCTATGCCAACCCAATGCCCATGTGTAAATCCGTGAACCCGCTAACAAAATTGCATCCCCTTTCATGGTAGCGCGGGCATACCATAGGAATGACATAACTTCAAAAGAACTCATCACCACCGTCAACAACGACAGAGACATTGTTAGCTGACTTGGAGCTGCTTGCCGAATCTGCTCCACCTGGACAATTTCTCTTGACATGCCCAGACTGTCCACACTTCCAGCATACAGGAATCTTCTGTGAGTGCTTCTTCTTCCCGTTCCCGCATATTAAAACCGTTCCTTCTGACGAAGTATGACTGCTACTACCCAGTCTTTTCTCTTCAGACAATAGCTTCTCAATAACATCCGCATACTTCAGGGTCTCTTTCCCATACATCAGAATGGGCTTCATATGCTCATAGGAAGATGTCAAAGATAATATGAGCCTCAGTGCTTTATCCTCATCTTCAACCTTCACTCCAATAGCCTCCAGTTCTGACACGATATTATTAAGAACACTTAGATGATCTGAAATTTTTGTATCTCCATCCATACGAAGGGTATGAAACTGTTCCTTGAGATACAACCGATTTGAGATGCCTTTGCCTTGATACAAATGCTCAAGCTTCTCCCACAAATCCTTTGCAGTTGATATCCCATGCACATTTGCAAGAACATTCTTTGCTAGACACAAACGAATCGCACTTGCCGCTCTCAAATCCAAATCTTCCCATTCTTCATCATCGTCTTTACTGGTTCCGCTTGAATCCTTGCCTGGAACAGGGGTTGGTTTCCCCCTCAACGCCTTGTGTAACCCAGATTGAATCAACACATCCTTGACTTGGACTTGCCACAAACCAAAGTTGATTCTTCCATCATATTTCTCTACGTCGAACCTCATGGGACTGTATTTCGACATCGTATCCGTATCTTCAAAAAACAGTATTGTATACTAGAACACCAAGCCTATAAGCAGTACACCCAACAAAGGATTCCCAGGAAAAAGAGGTGGGTACAATGGACACACTTAAGTACCAAGTCTTTCCTAGCCAGAACCTTCCCAGGGCAAAATGCGTATATCCGGCTCGCGTATAATTCTACCGTATACAAACAGTCAACCGAATTCTCGTTTATGATGTGGAAGATCAGACTAAGCTGCAACCACAGAGCATACTACGAACCTTCAAAATACCACGACACCCTCCAAGAAAATTCGTTTATGATGTGGAAGATCAGACCAAGCTGCAACCACAGAGCATACTACGAACCTTCTAAACCGAGACCTCCCCCAAAACCTGGAGCTCTGATACCACTTGTTGGGAAAACAAGCGGTCTCAAAGATTCCCAACAACCCTCCCAAAGCTAACAATAGAGAAATATAACTGAACACAAGAATATACGTGGAAACTCCAAAACCGGAGAAAAACCACGGGCCTCCAGAGAGAAAGATCCACTATGCGACAAATTTTTACAATCACACAGACTAATCTCTCAAGCCTCCCCCCGCCCAATTACAACCACACTTCTCCGAAGCGTTTAACCAAAACCTTCCTACACTCTAAAACAAGAGAACTAGAAAAGAAAGAAGGAACCAAACACTTCAAGTGTATTTTTGGTTGGGGCACTTTGAAACCAAAGCCTTGGACTCCTTTTATAAGCTTGGAGTCCTCCCAAGCTTTCTTCCTTGCACCGATGTGGGATGGGCACATTTTTCATATAGCCAAAAATCCTAACAAATCTCCACCTTGGATATATGAGAAAAACAACCACATCAAAGGAACACCGTCTTCAACCAACGATCATACTCCACCATAAAAGAATATCTCCACTTAGAATAGACCATTCTAAGAATTTCTTCTCGGCACATGTTGAAAAACCTGCTGAAAATTTTATGGTGCAACTTCCCCACTTGGCATATCCGGAAGTTCATCAGCCATCAACATCAATTTTTCACCACACATCTTGCATCTATGCCAACCCAATGCCCATGTGTAAATCCGTGAACCCGCTAACAAAATTGCATCCCCTTTCATGGTAGCGCGGGCATACCATAGGAATGACATAACTTCAAAAGAACTCATCACCACCGTCAACAACGACGGAGACATTGTTAGCTGACTTGGAGCTGCTTGCCGAATCTGCTCCACCTGGACAATTTCTCTTGACATGCCCAGACTGTCCACACTTCCAGCATACAGGAATCTTCTGTGAGTGCTTCTTCTTCCCGTTCCCGCATATTAAAACCGTTCCTTCTGCCGAAGTATGACTGCTACTACCCAGTCTTTTCTCTTCAGACAATAGCTTCTCAGTAACATCCGCATACTTCAGGGTCTCTTTCCCATACATCAGAATGGGCTTCATATGCTCATAGGAAGATGTCAAAGATAATATGAGCCTCAGTGCTTTATCCTCATCTTCAACCTTCACTCCAATAGCCTCCAGTTCTGACACGATATTATTAAGAACACTTAGATGATCTGAAATTTTTGTATCTCCATCCATACGAAGGGTATGAAACTGTTCCTTGAGATACAACCGATTTGAGATGCCTTTGCCTTGATACAAATGCTCAAGCTTCTCCCACAAATCCTTTGCAGTTGATATCCCATGCACATTTGCAAGAACATTCTTTGCTAGACACAAACGAATCGCACTTGCCGCTCTCAATCCAAATCTTCCCATTCTTCATCATCGTCTTTACTGGTTCCGCTTGAATCCTTGCCTGGAACAGGGGTTGGTTTCCCCCTCAACGCCTTGTGTAACCCAGATTGAATCAACACATCCTTGACTTGGACTTGCCACAAACCAAAGTTGATTCTTCCATCATATTTCTCTACGTCGAACCTCATGGGACTGTATTTCGACATCGTATCCGTATCTTCAAAAAACAGTATTGTATACTAGAACACCAAGCCTATAAGCAGTACACCCAACAAAGGATTCCCAGGAAAGAGAGGTGGGTACAATGGACACACTTAAGTACCAAGTCTTTCCTAGCCAGAACCTTCCCAGGGCAAAATGCGTATATCCGGCTCGCGTATAATTCTACCGTATACAAACAGTCAACCGAATTCTCGTTTCTGATGTGGAAGATCAGACTAAGCTGCAACCACAGAGCATATTACGAACCTTCAAAATACCACGACACCCTCCAAGAAAATTCATTTCTGATGTGGAAGATCAGACCAAGCTGCAACCACAGAGCATACTACGAACCTTCTAAACCGAGACCTCCCCCAAAACCTGGAGCTCTGATACCACTTGTTGGGAAAACAAGCGGTCTCAAAGATTCCCAACAACCCTCCCAAAGCTAACAATAGAGAAATATAACTGAACACAAGAATATACGTGGAAACTCCAAAACCGGAGAAAAACCACGGGCCTCCAGAGAGAAAGATCCACTATGCGACAAATTTTTACAATCACACAGACTAATCTCTCAAGCCTCCCCCCGCCCAATTACAACCACACTTCTCCGAAGCGTTTAACCAAAACCTTCCTACACTCTAAAACAAGAGAACTAGAAAAGAAAGAAGGAACCAAACACTTCAAGTGTATTTTTGGTTGGGGCACTTTGAAACCAAAGCCTTGGACTCCTTTTATAAGCTTGGAGTCCTCCCAAGCTTTCTTCCTTGCACCGATGTGGGATGGGCACATTTTTCATATAGCCAAAAATCCTAACAAAAACAAGACAAATAAAGCAGATATAGCATGCACCACCCTTGTGATCTCTTTGACAACTATCACATCTCCAGTCGTCGTCGGCCGGCGCATTACAGAGGGTAAAAGGATGTGGGTGTGATGGGTGGTTTAATGTTTCTGGGAGCTCTGCACAGAATTTATGAAGAGCGAAATCACATGAATCATGTATACATTTATAGCAAGTACACAAAAACTCATCTTGTGGAACCAAATCCTCCTCCTTCTCCTCTTCATCACCAGATTCGTCTACATCTTCAACATTCAGTTGCAAATTAATGAGCTTCAGTGGATGCTCGTGCTCAATTACCTTCATCATAGTTTTTTTTTTAATATATATTAATGTGGTTAAGATTAAGATACAATGCTACACGTACTCGTATGTTATTTATAGCAAGGAAAAGGAAAAGGAAAAAGCACGTATATGATATTATTCTTGGAAATATATCCATGAAATCCAGTGGATCTACTTTTGTTATTTGTACATTCCCTTATTCTTTTTTGAAACATAATTTAAGTTAAATAGTAATTGTGCAACCAATCTTTTCCATTTGCTAATTTTCTTTTAAATTTAATACTCTCTTGGTCCTACTTTACACTGTGTTCCAGAGTTTACTAACAGAAGGAAAGGAAAGGAAAGGAAACAAAAAGAAAGTAAAAATATTTTGTGTTCCAGAGTTTCATTTAACGAAGGAAAAGAAAGGAAAATAAAACATGTCGTGTTCCCGAGTTTCATTTAAGGAAGGAAAAGAAAGGAAATGATGGGAAAGCTAGGCTAAATTCTTTAATTTTTCTTTCCTTCCGATTTGGGAGGAAACGGTGGGAAAGTCATCTTTTTTTTTCCTTTCTCATCCTTTCCTTTCTCACTTTTGCTTTCTTTTCTTATCCCTCGTTAAGTTAACTCGGGAACAGAGCGTTAGTGTCCAACGTTTCTTAACTAAAGTTACTTGCAACAAGGGGAAAGAATGTTATGAGCATAAATTGAAATTTGAAACATAATTTAAGTCAAATTAAAGCTTTTGTTTATCTAAAGCATAAACTCATAACTGGATGATAAGTTTCTTTTAATTAATCTAGTAGTAAAGTGAAGTAGCTAGTGTTATCCTTGAAGAAAAGATTAATTCAAAGTTAGTATTAAATAATAGCATAAATAATAATTATTGTAAAATTAAAGGATGAACTAAATCATGAAACGAAACTATGAAATAGATTAAAAAAATTGGAGTTAAGAAACAAGAATCACCTAATATCTGAATTAGAAGCCCAAGTTGAGATCTTAGTGATATGTGAAAAGATATAGAATGAAATTGAAGTAGGTCCGATCTAAGGTTACAAAGAGGTTTGGGACGAAGATGTTAAGTTTTCCTGCCAAAAAAGTTGAGTTTTGCGGCCAAAAAGAAGTTTTCCGGCGAAAAAAGAAGTTTTCCGGCGACTTCAATAATTGAGACTTTTACTAAAAAAAAGTTCCTAAAGGTCAGTAATAGTAATAAGGTTACAAAGAGTTTGGGACGAAAATGTTGAGTTTTCCGGCCAAAAACATTTTTCCGGCGACCGGAGACTAACGGCATTAGGGTTCTGTTAGTCAGGGTCCATTGGATGTCAATATGTTAATAGTTGGGACTGCCAGTGGTTATTTTTGAAGTTGGGACTTTTGGCAGTTAACGGTGAATAGTTGGGATTATTAAAATCCAATATTCCTTATCAAAACAAGTTTGACATATTTTATTAACTAAACTAGGTTAGAACCCGTGTAATACACGGGTTGAATAAATGTAATTTTATATACCAAATAATAAAAAAATATATTTAAAAACCTCGTTTAATACACAAGTTGAATAAATGTAATTTTATATACCAAATAATAAAACAATATATCTTTAAAAATCTCGTTTATATATTTTATAAATAGCAATACACAATTTTTTTTAAATATTATATATATATATATATATATATATATATATATATAGTGGAGAGTTCAAATGAGAAGAAATTCTTTGTAAGAAGAAAAAAGAAGAAATTTCAACCAATAGGAATGCTTCATTAGACTTCATTTAATATTTGTACTTAATGTAACTATAAGGGTATATTGGTAAACTTACATACATCATTAATTGGTAGTTTCATCTTTAATAACTAACTATATTAAATTTGTAACTTATTTTTAAGATATATATTTTTATCAAAAAATAAAAATAAAAATTCATTTATAGTGTAGGATAAATACGAGGCGTGTAGGATAAATTACGAGTTGTGTAGGATAAATTTCAATATGTGTAGGATAACTTTTGATGTGTGTAGGCAAATTTTTTTAGTGTGGAGGATGATAGTCTTAATGACTAATTAATTAGTCAAACATAATAATAAATGAGATGAGAAAAAAACTATTTAATGTTTTACAATTGTACCCTTTTGTTCTTTTTATTCTTAATAAAATTTTCTTCTCAAATGAACATTCCCCTATATATATATATATGCTATTTTACATGTATATTTAAAAAAACCTAAAATCCAACTATTTTATAGCTATATTTAATTGCTATTTATATTAAAAAACAAAAAAGTAAATCGTCGCTATTATCGCTATCTATCGCTACAACTCTAATTGCGAGCCTAGACCTATATGCTACGTAGGGCTCTATAGCGATCGCTACACTCGCTATTGACAATTATTGTAATGTTATGTCTTGTTGTCTGGAATTTGTATGTTTTTTTAAGTTCTTTGTTGGATTGAATATGTGGACATTGGATGTGAGACGATAGATATTCGAGATAGAAATTAGGATAAAATGTAAGGTGCTACTTCAAATCAGATGTATTAAATTCGTGGTTTGTAAAAAGCCAGAAGTGCACCTAGGCGACCAGAAAACTAAAGCGCAAAAGCGGTGCGAGGCACAAAGTGATTATTTTTTGATGTATTTCATAGATTTTTAGCGTCATCTACCCAAACTTCAGCTATAAATAAGCTTTTATATGTTTTAACTGTTGGTGCACTACATCTGTCGACTTCGTCTTGAATCGTGTCTTAGTCTTAGAATGTTAGATTAGGACACATTGTACGAGATTTCCCGAGAACGTTGATTTCACATATATGGACATGTCCGAATGTGGGAAATCACTCATGTACGAATGTGGGAAATCACTCATGTCCGTATGTGGGAAATCAGAACGTCCGTATGTGGGAAATTAGAATGTTCGAATGTGGGAAATCAGAGATTTCGCTTTTATGTACAAGGTGATTTCGCTTTTATGGACATCATGTCCTTATGAGCGAAATCACCCTCTCTATATATAGTGTCATGAGCGAAATCAGTTGTAGACTTCTTGTTTCCGGTAACGAACTGCTGTCGAAGTGCCGATTGACTTGTAATCAGTGTGAAATCAATATACAAGGCAAGATTTAGTAGAACAAGCTGATTTCATGTCCGTTTATTGTTATTCTGCACCTTAAATGGATTAGAACACCTCCGATAGACTCGTTCGGGTCATCACGCGATCCTTCAAGTGGTATCAGAGCTCAGGACGAGGAGTTCTGCTTATATCAGCTTGGTTTCATCTTTATTTCTAGCTTCTACACCTTCTTTCTTCAGTACGGGAAGATTTTACGGTTAGAATCGGACCAAAATCTCACAGATTATAGGAAATTGGACAATGACAAACCCTTGAAAGTTTGAGACTGAAATACGAAGTAAAAGTGGTCCAAATTGACATGCGAATTGATTCCGCTTTTGTGTACAGTTGGTTAATTTCGCTTATACGTCATCCAATACCCTTTGATTTCGCTTTTATGTCATCATTAGATCCCTGATTTCGCTCCAAAGACATTCCAAACCCTTTGATTTCGCTTTTATGTCACCCTTAGACTTCTGATTTCGCTTATAGAGACATCCAAGTTCATTGATTTCGCTTTTAGGGACATTCAAAACCCTAATTTCGCTTATAAGGCAACTCAGACACTTGAATTTCGCTTTTAGAGACAACCATAACCCTAATTTCGCTTATTTGGTCTCCAAGATATCTGATTTCGCTTATTGGGACACCCAGGACACTTGATTTCATTTCAAGGACCATCCAGAAGACCTGATTTCGCTCCAGATTACCTGTGATATCATTACAACCTGTTATTTCGATCATAAGTCACTGATATTGAAAAACGTGTAATCAACTCATGGCCGAAGAGTTCTACAACGCATTTGCAACACCAGTCGCGCCGGTTACAGCTACTGAAGCATTGTACAATGAGAATGAGACAGGTACTCATCAGAAACCACCAAAGTTGATGTATATCGAAGATTTTCAGGGTTGGAAAAACCGTTTTGAGAATTGGGTTCAAGCCTACAGATTCGATGCTTGGTGTTCACTGCTGAAAGATTATGAAAGACCCAAGAATGAGCATGGGTTGGAAAAGGGTTTCAATGATTTTACAGAAGCTGATAAGTTGAAATATACGAGTGAAAAGATGATGATCAGTATTTTACAGCAAGCAGTTAAAGAAGATATCTTTGTCTTACTTCAACATAATGGAACTGCTAGATCAATCTGGGAGGCATTAATTCAGAAATTCAGAGGAAGTGCTGATATGATAAAAAACAAAAAGGCGTTATTGAAGAAATCGTTTGACATGTTTACTGCATTTGATCATGAAACCACGAAACAGACAATAGATAGATACTGTCATCTGGTTCTAGAAATGGGAAGATTGGATATTCAGAAAGATGATGATGAATGGGTCGACAAACTAGCTGAAGCCTTGCCACAACACAAGTGGGGAACATATTTGATGGTGATATAACTTATGAGAAAAACTAAAAGTATGAATTTGGCTCAGTTTATTCAGAAGATTGAGGAACAAGAGTTGGATATTCAAAAGACAGCTATTATGACAAATCCAAATGCAAATGCAAAGCAAGATGTCAGCTTGTATTATAGAGGGAACAAGTTTGAAACCACTTCAAGTCAAAGTCCAAAGATTAGTACTGCATTCAGTGCTGATGGTTCTGCAAGTCCAAATACGAGTGCTACTCCTCAAAGTGGTGGATATTCTTCATCATTCTCAAGTTTTGATCCTAACAACAAAACATCAAGTTCTCAACAACAAAGTTCTACAAATCTTCAATGCAATGTTACTCTGAATATTCGGAATGGTCAACATCTTACTCCAGAGCTGGCTAAGCAACACATGGCATCTCTTGTAACCATGTTAGAGTCGTATGAAAGTCTGATTGATGGAAGAATTGGCAATCCGATGCTTATTAAAGAAGATTACGACCAAATTGATGCTGAAGAACTGGAAGTGATGGATATCAAATGGTGCTTAGCAAGTGCTTGGAGGAGAGCTGAAAAGTTTCAAGAGATTACTGGTAGGGATGAATTTCGAGGAATGGCTCCATTGGGATTTGATAAATCAAAGGTTACCTGTTTCCGTTGTAAAGGAAAAGGTCATTTTAAACGAGAATGCAAAAGTAAAGAAGCTACCGGGAATCATGATAGAAACAATTATTATCAGAAATCAATTTTCCATCAGACTACTCAACAACCTCAAATTGCACATGCTCATGCTATTGAAGATGGAAAGAAGAAAGCTTTACTTATTCATCAAGATGATGAAAAGGTTGCAGAGGGTTTTAGTTGGGATAAATACATACCTGGATCAGCTCTAGTTGCCCGAGTTCTGGAAGATAAAGCTAGTCAGAAAAGAATTCCGATTTTTCCAGATCTTGGAAGCGATGTTGATACTGATGATGAGGAAGAATATCTTAACAAATGTAGAAAAAGTATTGATCCTGACAGTTTTAATTTATTCTATGCAGATAAAGTTGAGATGCTGAATCAGAAGAAAATCGCTCGATTGCAGAAAGAGTTAGAATCAGCAAAGTTACTTGCTGATGGAAAGTCAAAGACTGAAGCTGTTAAAACAAAAGATGAAGCAAATGCTAAGATTGCAATAGAAAAGATTGTTGAAGTGGAGAAAGTGGTAGAGAAAATCGTCGAAGTCGAGAAACTCGTGGAAGTTGAGAAAATTGTTGAAAACATTGTCGAAATAGAGAAGATTGTTGAAGTTGAGAAGATTGTTGAAGTCGAGAAGATTGTTGAATTTGAAAAAACTGTCGAAGTTGAAAAGATAGTTGAAAAGGTGGTTGAAGTTGAAAAACTGTGTTTGAAATGTGAGGAGTTTTGCAAAGTTTGTGAGGAGAAAGATAAGAAGATTGCTGAACTTGAGAAGATAAAAGAAGATTTACTATCTGATGTGAAGTATGTGAAGGAGTCATATGATGTCCTAAACAACACAGTAAATAGTTTGAAAAAGACAAATTCAGAAATTGAAAAAGCAATGGAGAAAATGAGTGGAACGTTAATGACAAAACAAAGTGTTATCAATGATTATGTTGAAGATTGTGCTAATCTGAAGAAGGAGCTGGAGCTTGAAAAGATTGAGAGTGAAAGGATTAAACGATTATTGTTGAGTTACACTACATGTGATTACTTGATTGATCGTGTTTATCCTACTGTTGCAGGTTTGGAAGCATTCATGGACAAAAAGACTGAAGATACTGATACTGGTAAGAAACCAAGTGTCAAGTATAACAGATGTCCGCCCCCGATCCATGAAACTTATTCTCCAAGGAATCCTAATGAGGAGCATCTAAAAAAGGCAATCAACATCAAGTTAAAGTCTGAAATCATTGATGAATTACCAGACAATATTGATGTCACATTCACAGCGTCTGACACTGATCATGAGTCTGAGTTAGTAAAGAAAGTTGTCGATCAGGTGTTAGATACGGATGAAGAGTCAAAGTCGGAGTCTAAGTCTGAAAGTCCGAGTTTGTCAGAAAGGAGTCCGAGTTCACCGGTTAACAGGGTTTACAATAGAGAATTTCTGTTATCAAAATCTAATTTGAATGACGGGTTAATCAAAGTGGCTTATACTTTGTATGATTCAGACAAATTATATTCTGATGAGGAATTTCCAATAAGAAGTGTCAAAACTGAAATGATCAAACAGGTTTTCAAATTAACAGAAATTAATATTTCTGAAATAAAAGATTTAAATCTTGATGAAAAACCTAACAAATACACTTCAAGAGTTCAACAGAGATTGAACAAGAAAAAGGGTTACGGTTCTGGTTATGGTTTTCAAAAGAAACCAAACCATAACAGAAATCTCAAAAAGAAAGGTTTAGGATTTATTCCTCCAGAAAATTATAAAAATGAGAAAATTTTTAAACCAAAAACAAAATTTTCAGGTGGAGTTTTTGAAGATGAGCAGAAGAAATCATTCTGGAAGCAGTCAAACCAGGAGTTTCTTGCTGAAGTGAAGAAGAATGTGAGAAGGTTTGCTGAAAAAGTTGATAGAAGAACCTGTTTCAAATGTCAGGAGGTTGGACACATAGCTTGGAATTGCCCCAAGACCAACTACCAAAAACAGGAAGTTTCTTCTAACTCTGTTTTGAGAAAGACTTGTGTTGATAAGAAAGAACAACATGTGAAAAATGTTAAAAAGTTTAAAAATTCTACTTCTGAGGAAGGAGAAAGTTCAAAAAGGTTTTACAAAAGAAGAGGTGATTTGAGTAAACAAAAATGGGTGGTTAAATCTGAGGGTAATTCTGACAATGAATCTGATTCCATAAAATCAGAGGAGTCTTTGGTTGAGAAAAAGATTGTGAATTCCGTTCCTGAGGTGAACGATGGGAATTTTCCTCCATTGTCAAAGGAAAATTGGAAGTCGAAAGTGGGAAAGGTAGAGATCTCAAATCAATTCTTTGCTGATAAAGGAGAATTTGATGTTGAGAAGGCTTTCAATGGAAAAGTTAAACATATTTTCGGGAAGATGGTTGATGGGAAGGTTAAAACTGCAAAAGATTTTTACAAATCGAAATGTTGGTGGGAAAAATGTTTGCCACCAAAATCACCCAAGGCTGATCAGGCTTGGGTGGATATAATGTTTGATTAAACTCCGGACTTGCCGGAGCTCCCAGGTTGGTAAAAGTGGAGCAGGAATCGGCACATTTCTTGAGAAATTCACGTCAGTGATTTCGATTTACAAGTGGTAAATCAGGGACATTAAGTTGTACTTGATTTTCTACAAGTGGTTTTTGATATGAAAACAATGTGATGAAACCCCTAACCTACAAGTGGTAAAATCAACTAAACTTATTTTCCGGAAAAACCATTTGATTAAAACAAACTTAAGTGTTTTGAAATCAATGGGAAAATAGTTTGTTGTGAGGGGGAGTTCTGAATGTTTATACCAAGTGAATGGCGAATTGAAGTGATTTGATATCAGTTGTCTCTTTATTGTACAGTTTGTTTTCAAAATTTCCTAAAATATGTTTGCATTTTAGGGGGAGTAAAAATTTTATTTTCAGAAAATCCAAAAACATTAGAAAATTTGAAAAAGCCAAAAACATGATAAAATCAAAAATGAGTTTTGTTGTATAAAAGAGGAAATGATAGTACATCAGTGGACGATCACGGCATGCTAAAGAATTGGAAAGCAAAATGTGATAAACGGTCTCACTGATGATGTGTCAGTAGGTTTTTGCACATTTAGTAGATTGTGACGAGATATAAACCTAAATTCAAACTTGCTTATATCGTGGGTAACATCTCTCGGATATATGGGTAACCCCCGAAATCTTGTTTGAAGGACCCCTCTTTCTGAGATACTAGGTCTTTATGCTTAGTGATATCTAGGGTATTATCCCGGGACTTCTGCTGAAAGAAATTTCTGACCTAGTCCCCGGAGAATACTTTACGCTTGCTTGAAATATAGCTCACCCTCAGCTAAAAAATGATGAAACATTGAAAAATGCTAATCATGGCTGTTGAAATACAAAAGATCCTCTAAAAGGGACTCACCTAAAGACGAGCCATCATCTCTCTGCTGAACGGAAGTTCTGACCTGAGCTCTCACGGTTTCGCAATCAATCCCTTACAGATATCATCTAGGTATATTCACCTGTAAGACTGAATATTGGGATCTGGATACGGGAGTATATTCTGAGGTGGGACACGCGATTAAGTTTAAGTGCTTAAAACATTAATATCGTATCTCGAAACAGTTGAACTTTGTGTGAGAATTTAAAGTGGACCAGTATACTGACAATCTAAGTGAATCGTTTAGAATTTAAAATGTTTATAGCTTAACGGTGTTGTTGATTTGTCTCAAAAACTGATATGATCCTCTTACACAAACTCAAAAATATTATATGTAAATATTTCTTTACTGCATTTCATTTCTGTTATGTCAAAAATCCAAAAAGATTTTCAGTGTGTTTTAGCATAAATTTTGAAAAATTCAAAAAGATTTTAGACGACTGATATTGAAGAGCTAATTTTCAAAATTCTGAGTGCTAAACATGACGAACTGGTTTGGGAGTGTTGTGTGAGAAAGAATTTTAAATCTTGTTACAAGTGGTCATCAGAAGTTTTTGAAAATGATATTTCTGCAAGTGGTTCATCAGATTATTAATGTTGAATCATTTTAAAATATGCTTTACAAGTGATAATCAGGAAATTTATTTTGGGGTAGAGTTTTTGCAGGTGAGCTAGGTTATTTGTTCCTGAGATCCGAGCTAGATAAGAGCCAGGTTCTGATACCTGAGGACTCTGATTGGAGGTAGCCAGGTAACAATCTTGGAACATGAAGAGTCAAGCTGATTGATCCTGAGAAGCTGTTAGATGGAAAGCCAGACAACGATCCTAAAGCTGATGATGCTGATGAATTGAAGAAATGCCAGCATATCGCAAGGGGAGTCTGAAGACCTGCAAGGAGAAGATTGAAAGAAAGAAGACCAGAGACAGATCAAGACTGAAGATGCGAA
This sequence comes from Helianthus tuberosus, assembly GCA_030545235.1. Classification (NCBI taxonomy): domain Eukaryota; kingdom Viridiplantae; phylum Streptophyta; class Magnoliopsida; order Asterales; family Asteraceae; genus Helianthus; species Helianthus tuberosus. Next base: position 23,336,618 of record CM060357.1, on the reverse strand, counting down.
GACTCGACACTTAAGACTCGTCAACATCTGAGGGGGAGTCTGTTGGTGCACTACATCTGTCGACTTCGTCTTGAATCGTGTCTTAGTCTTAGAATGTTAGATTAGGACACATTGTACGAGATTTCCCGAGAACGTTGATTTCACATATATGGACATGTCCGAATGTGGGAAATCACTCATGTCCGTATGTGGGAAATCAGAACGTCCGTATGTGGGAAATCAGAATGTTCGAATGTGGGAAATCAGAGATTTCGCTTTTATGTACAAGGTGATTTCGCTTTTATGGACATCATGTCCTTATGAGCGAAATCACCCTCTCTATATATAGTGTCATGAGCGAAATCAGTTGTAGACTTCTTGTTTCCGGTAATGAACTGCTGCCGAAGTGCCGATTGACTTGTAATCAGTGTGAAATCAATATACAAGGCAAGATTTAGTAGAACAAGCTGATTTCATGTCCGTTTATTGTTATTCCGCACCTTAAATGGATTAGAACACCTCCGATAGACTCGTTCGGGTCATCACGCGATCCTTCATTAACATATAAATTACCTTCATGTACAACCTACAAAGCCTGCTGTACAACATCTTGCAGCACAAAAAAAGTGATGTACAGTACATGAAGCGCGCGCATCACTTGTTTAAAACCTTCGCTTTATGTTACTCAATGCACTGTCCTTTGCGCCTGAGGTCGCCTGGCATGCTTTATTAAACCTGAGTTAAATCTAGTGTGACAGTCGCATTACAGTTTTGTAGGTTACGCTGGGGTTTTCATCAAAATGGATGTTATTCTAACTTTTTATTAATATTATTATACTGGAACATCTTGAAATATGTATTAAAGCTTGTCAGTTTGTAAATGTGATCATTTGTTGCAGAGCCGTCCCCGAAAACACTTAAAAAAATTTAGGCCTCGGGCGACGAAAAGAATTGGGCCCAAAATTATGGTTAAGGGTAAATGAATTACAAAATTAAAAACTTAGTGATGGAGTAAAGATTCGAACTTGAGACTTTTGCGTTATTTTAAGATGGTTTTTGCCACTACACCACCAATATTGTTTTGCATATTAAACGGATGAATATACTAAATATATAATTTAATAAATATATACAAGCTTATAAATATTTTTCTGGCCCTTCGAAATTTTGGGCCTCGGGCGTCGGCACGGGTTTGCCGGGCCCAAAACCGGCCCTGATTTGTTGCAATCTTTTATCATAGAGTTTAGCCATATGGCTTTTAAAGCAAATTCTCAGCTAATGGTTCTTTTTATATTTACTATATATGTAAATATGTAATCTTTTTTTTGCAAACTGGTAATAGTTCTTGAATTTCAATATTTACATTGCATCAGCTATAACAATGCTATTCGATATGATATTTTAATTTGCAAACATGTAACATTTTTTTATGTACAGGTCTCTGATCTTTCTGTGGAGGATTACACCACCGCCACTGCTTCTAAACACCCAATCTACATGCCTCACACAGCCGGTAGGTACCAAGCCAAGAGATTCAGAAAAACCCAATGCCCAATTGTCGAACGTTTGACCAACTCTCTTATGATGCACGGGAGAAACAACGGTAAAAAAATGATGGTTGTTCGCATAGTCAAGCATGCTATGGAGATCATTCATCTTCTAACCGATTTCAACCCCATCCAAATCATCGTGGATGCCGTCATTAACAGGTACAGTATTATTCTTTGCAGTTTGTTATGTTAAACAAGAGTTTTTATTAACGGGATGCTATTAACTAATAATGTAATGTTTATTACATACAGTGGACCAAGAGAAGATGCTACTAGAATCGGTTCTGCTGGTGTTGTTAGGCGTCAGGCTGTTGATATTTCTCCGTTAAGACGTGTTAACCAGGCGATCTATCTGCTTACCACTGGTGCACGTGAGAGTGCTTTTAGGAATGTTAAGACCATTGCTGAGTGTCTTGCTGATGAGCTTATCAACGCTGCCAAGGGTTCTTCAAATAGGTACGTTTTGTTTTTAAATAAATTATATTTTTGGTTTATTCTTATTAATAGCATATTGTATATTTGTAAATTATTATTATCTCCATAATTGTAGGAGATTTAGTTAGATTATCTTTGTATATATAAACCCTTTGTGTTTTATGAAATTATCAAGTTGGAATCTCAATCTTACATGGTATCATACATAACCATTTCTCTCTCCAACCCTATCGCCGCCGCTGCCCTCTTCCGGCCGCCGGTTCTCCTCCTTCGCTCCACCTTCTTTCTCTACCTTCCTCATGGAACCTAAACTACATCCCGCCCTCACTGTCTCCAATATCAAAACCCATGTTCCAGTTATCCTAGAAAAAGATTCAACCCATTACACAACATGGAAGACCCTTTTCAAAGTCCACTGTCAGATATACGAGGTCCTCGATCACCTCGCCGCCAAGTCGGCAGCCACCTCTTCCTCTACCACCTCAGACTCCACCAACTCGGCTAAGGAAAAAGCAGTCGCCGCCGCCGCCGAGACTCTTTGGAAACAACTGGATGCCGTCGTGCTCCAGTGGATCTATGCCACCATCTCCACGCTGCTTCTGCACACCATCCTTCAACCGGGTCAGACTTCACATGAAGCCTGGCTTGCTGTTGAAAGCGAGTTCAATGACAATAAAAATACGCGGGCTATCTTTCTTGGTCAGGAGTTCGCCAACTTATGCCTCGAGAACTTTTCCTCCATGGCGGAATACTGTCAACACGCCAAACATCTTGCTGACCAACTTCAAAGTGTTGGCTCTCCGGTTGACGACCGGATATTAATCATCAAAATCCTCACCGGCTTAACTGAACAGTATGACAGCATCTCTACCGTCCTGCAAAACCGGGATCCACTACCTGACTTCAATGAAGTTCGTTCAAGGCTCAACATGGAAGAACAAAAGAAAAAGCGCCAAGTCACCCGCGGTGCCCAGTCCGCCGCCACGGCTCTCGCTGCCCAGTCCACCGCCACAACCCCGCCTCCATCCAACACTCTGCCTCCCTTCTACTCATCGGATTGCGGTCGTGGTGGTCGTTCACGTGGAGGCCGCGGACGCGGGCGTGGCCGCAATTACTCGGGCCAAGGTAACAACAACAACCGCTACCAAACCCAACCCAATATGCCGCATCCGTACATCGTCTTTCTCAACAACTGGACCACTGCTCAATGGGCCAGCCTGCTCAATCAGCCCAACTCGGCCCAACCCTGTCACACCCCGATATTTCCACGTATTACCGGTGGGCCCGGTGGGGAGTATCGTGGCTTAGTTGATATCATCATAGTCAAACAACACAATTTTTAAATGCACAGCGGAAGCAAAAGATAAATATATTACAAACCGATATAAAGTAATATCCAAATATTACAAACGGAATGTAAACGATCCACAGGCGGATCATATATAAAGGAAACTTAGTTCATCAGATTTAAATGCATCCAAGCTTGCGGGACTCTTATTGATGCTAAGGAGAGGCCAGCCTATTACGTGTAGTACCTACACTTAACCTTTTTGGGAAAATACGTCAGTTTACACTGGTAAATACAATTAACTGACTCATTTTGAAAGTTTAGTAAAAATTGATTTGAATGCACGTGGCACAAAACATTTTATAACTTGGGATAATTATTTGAATATAATACTTGTAAAAGAATTACATGTTCCTTATGCGTTCAGTAGCCCGATCCGCAGACCGGGTTAAAGATTAACAGACACGCCACAAGTATAGGCCCACATGAGAGTGAGATACCATTTCCCTTATGCACTGTCAGGTGTATGCCTACACCCCGTGCTTAAGCCGTGGCCATTTTATAATACAATGATGTCAAGGATATCCGGGACATGGTCATTAACCCCCCAAAGGCTTTAAGCAAACAAAACAATTTAAACGGGACACTTCAATGATTTAACCATCATACGATTAAAGATTCAATGCCCGACCAAGCGGTATTTGTATATACCGTACCCCAAGCCCGTATAAGGGAAAATAAGTTAAAAGTATTTACCTGAGCTAAATATAAATTCAATCCCAGCCGTATCAAATCAGCAAGTACAGATAGCTTTTACTGGGCTCCTATTCTGGAACGAAGGTTTATAATAACCTATTAGAATCCTAACGGGTCTTTAATTAAGCCTAAACTTAGACCGATTAGTTTTTAAAATAAAGATACGGTTCAAACGCACGATTAAGCGAAGACCGGAATAGAATGTATGTTTGAAGACTTGTATAATATGGGTAATCTAAACACCTTCTGGATTTTGAGATAAAACTGATAAGGTTTGACCCGTTTCGGCTAACTTATGCAAACTAGTTACATAAACCGAACCGAACGCGTAAGAAGCGTAATGGGTAACCATAAGAGTAGTATACAGGTTTCCTAAGTTAATATGTCTTAAATATGTTGTGATATCAGTAGGATACCTTCCATTATGCCCAAAACGAGTTTAATCTTAAATTACGCCCCGTAGGGGTATTTTGGTCATTTTAAAGATTATAAAAGAGATTAAATATAATTCTGAGACTCGGGTCTGAAATAATCAGTAAAACAACTTAATTTAATAGGTTATATCAGTTGGTGATAAGTCTTATATGCCAAAATGGTTTTAAACCCATACTAGGTGTTTAATACGCGTAAAAAGCCCTTTTAAGCGATTTCCGGGTTTTACAGGAAATCTGAGTTTTCTGATCAGGTTATAAAGTTCAAAATACTTCATTTATTATATAAAATCAGTAGCAATTGGATTGGTGTCAAAATACTATGTAAAACTCATTTTATACACAAAAAGAGTATAATCGGTATTTACCGAATCAAGGCCATAACCTTAGGTTATGATCAGGTTAAAAATAATTAAAAATCTTCAAAAATATCAAAATATTATATTACATCAGTGGGTAAAAGTTTTGGTGTCAAAAATTGGGTTTAGATAGGCTTTACGCTAATTATGCCTTTTAATTAACAAAAAGCTTTCAAATTACGCTATTGAGCATAACTCCTAATCTAGACCTCCAACTAATGTGAAATTTTAGGGACATGTTTATAAATCAGTAATAAAGATTATTTTCCTTTCATATTTCCAAAATTCTCTTTTTATGGTCAAAAGGGCATTATGGTCAACATTAAGCAATTAACGGAAACGTGTAAACGAATCGGGCAAACAACGAACCAATCACAGAGGTTTATACTATCATGTAACCTGGTCCTAAGGAAGCTATAAGGCATTTCCAAACTCATCTAATTCGCTTCAGAACTGAAGTCAAAGCAAAAGTCAACGTTTTGCGACTTTCGGTTCCAAACCGGGTCTAAACAGAAAATTGTCGGATTAAACATGCTTAGACCAGTTCTTAAACTTATTACCAAGTTATATGAGTGATCAAATAGGTTACACGCCTTCTACATTGCTAATTATGCGTTAATTCAAAAATTAGGATCCTGTTGACTTTTTATAATAAACTTTGACCCGACAATTGATCTAGTTAGAGTGGGAATCAGAGGGTGCCTTTTAAGGGTGTAATGCCCACATAATTACCAACTTATAACTACTTTCAATTTGACTAATCACCGGACCATTAGTGATTAATCGATAAGTCAAACCTTAATTACGACGGTTTGACTTTTAAGCTAATAACTAAGTAAAACACGATTAAGGAAGGTCAAGGATACTTACCAAGGTCTAATGCACGATTAGAGATGCTTAGGGAAGGTCCTTGTGCTCCAGAATTGATCAGAAGTGGAGTTGTGAATGTATGATCAAAATGGCCAACATGAGGGTCCTTATATAGTGTTTGTGATTGCTCAAGATTGTGCCAAACAAGCCTACATTGGATCCCTGATGTTAAACATGTGTCCCTAATGCCTAAGAATTAATTTAGGCAGCCCTTGGTGGTGAAAAAGGGCAAAATATGTCGTTTACATGGGCTGAACAGCCATCAGTCGAGTTTCTGCATCTGGGAGCAGCTTACGGACCGTAAGGGTCCTATCATACGGTCCGTAAGGACCAGGTCAGCATGACATAACTTTCAAAAGTTGACAGTTTGGCCCCTGAACTTCCAAACTTGATTTTTAACATGGTTTCTTGCACTTGTAACCCCCAAACTTGACTTTTAAGGACTCCAAGTCATAAACCAACTTTGTTAGGTCCCCGGTTATTCATACGATTACCGAAAAGTCTTAAATTTCAACGTTGACGCTTTTAACCCCTCGTATACGAATTTTATCATAACTTTCTCATACGATAACGAAACTTGGTGAAATTTTTATCATACATTCTAATGAGCATAATTAATCGTTACAAAGCTTCGGGTTTGCTAAAAGGTCACTCAGAGGTATACTTTAACCATGTCGACACATTTAACCCCTGTAGTTTGTAATCTCTCACTTTCTTTCACAATTAGCTTCGTATGATCCATGATTTATTCGTTTAAGGGTATAAACATCATGTAGGGTTATTGTAAAGTATATTTATCCAATGTTGACATTTTGAACCCTTATATTCACATACTTTCCTTGTTTGTCAACTTTAGTCCCTCTAGAGTATTCTTTTACACGTTCAAAGCTTATGACACGTGTCAATACATTATTGGACATGAAATTACGAGGTGTTACATCCTCACCCCCTTAAAAGAAATCTCGACCTCGAGATTTGTTAAAATGCTGGAAGTACTTTTTATCGTGTAATAGACTTAACTTCTATAGCATATCTGGAGTCTTTCCAAGCTCCCAAGTTGACCTCTATAATAGGTATATGTATCCTTTTTAGAGCTTCTTAACCTGTCGATTCTCAATCGATACAGGATGCTCATCACATCATAAATCTGCATATCATTATGTGATAGTGCTTCTTGACTTATTGGCGAAACACATCCTTCAGTCACTAGTGTGCAATGTATTGCGAGCTTCGCCAAGCTCCTTAAATAGGTTTTAGCTTATAAGCTACTTGATTTTGATACATTCGATTTCCTTCGAATGATTCTATATATATTCAGAGCTTAACTAGCCTGATAATTTATCAAATTTGGCACACCCTTCCTAGGTGATATCTTTCGTTGAACCTTATCCTTAACAAGAATTTAGGAGGTTTGCTATTTTCATTAATCCTTGATTTTCTGCCGAATACTGGCATCTTACAGATGATTATGAATTTGCGTGATCTTATTTGTTGTTTCCAATGCAACTTTCAGATCCTGATAATTGGACTTACCAATCTATTGTCCTAACAATAGATGTTTAACATTCCATCTATCCAAGGTCTCCAAAGGAGCAGTCTTGATGCTTATATATCAACTATTATAAAAATGCTATCTTAAGGTGAGATGGTTATTCCAACCACTGCTTAACTAATTTTAAGGAATAGCTAATCCTTGTTAGTCGAACAAATCGACGATCCTGGGCAGCTGATGGCAATTCTTAATCGTTGCCTAATTAGGGTTGCGGTAACAATGTATAAGCAAAATGAACCGTCTTTCATAATTAACTATACCAAATTCTCAGGATATTGAGCTAGGCTATATGAACCCTCTATTTTAAAACTTAGTTAATCAGGGTTTCGAATCTTCCAATGATGGTACTAGCCGTCTTAGAGATTTCATAATAATACAGCCTTAAATGGGATATAAACCTTAACTCCACCTGCCTCTCAGGGGTAAACAGGGTAATCTTAGGAGAAGATAATCATGATACAAGGAGGTTATAGAGATTTTTACAAATCTCAGGCTCCAATTATTGCTTGTGTCAATTAAGTGACACATTTATGTTACGAGTCCACGAACTCCTTGATCTGGAACATTTACATGGACAATTCCATTCTGGATATCTCCTTTGAATACCATTAGCTGACTTTAGTACCATATGACCATCGGGATATCTTTGTGGTCCCATGCATTAAACCTCCATACTGATCAGGCATGGAAGCAATCTATGGAACATATTAAGGTATACCAATCCTCATATGGCGCTTTTTATCATACCGTTTGGCATTCGCAATCGTTAGAGATCAAAGAGATATCAACTCTTAATGCTGACGCATTACACCTAGAGAGAGAATACTTCTAAAATTTTACGACTGAAGGTTTCTGACAGGAACAGAAGAAATGGTTCTTATGATTCGCCTGTGAGTCTTACCTTACACTTAATATCTGGGTTTCTTACAGGAAAATTTTCTAACAATTTTTGCTAAGCTTATGGTCTTTATGAGAGACTTAGCAGCACCTGAACCCAACACAACTCTTAGCAATAAATCACAATAAGGGGTTTATCTAGTATCATTATGAATGTGAGATGCCTCTTAATCATTCATTAGGAGGGTTAAACGCCTCCATTCTTAATCCTTTTAAACTTAGTTACAAAATCTTTGATAAATTTTAGGGCAGTCTCAGCTTTGACTGGTTGTTTCTTAATCTATACAACGTGAGTAGCTGAGGTAGATCCATAATGGGTTTATAATGAGCAGGCTTTGAAACCTTAATGTGCCCTCTTATTTTCGATACTAACCACCAATAATCATTTGCATTAAGCTTAGATTTTGGGTAAATTGAATAGAGCACTAACTCAGCCAATGAATTAAAATTTGCGACTTACTGTCGACAATCTAGAACTTTTATGGCGAGAGTCAGAAAATTCTTATTCCATCTTTTTCCATTTTGTGATGTGGATAATAGGCTTTTCTAATAAGGTCCTTAAAATTTGGACCATCCCATAATGTATAAGGGGATCTTTCTTGTGGACTTTATTAATGTCCTTGCTAATTAAGAGTATTGTCATCGAATGGCTGGGATGCATACTTCACCGTGTCCTTTCCAGCGCAACCGCTGATACACCTAATGGTTTCTACTTCATCTAACAATTTCTTGCAATCGATGGCCCCTTTTTATTATTGAAGTCTCTTGACTTCCAAGAGACGAAGTACTTTTAAGTACATCCTAAAAAGAATGGGCTCCTTGCCATATATGATTTTGTTTGGTTTATCCTTCGCAATTGAAGTATGAATATAGCTCTTCTCATGAGCAGTGACATGTGTTTTAAAGCGAGCAGCATTTGGCTTCTTGAACCTTCTCATGAATTTTTCTTATAGCCTTTCTAATAGCTGCATTAATTACAGTTTTGGAGATTAACTCCATTAACATTGAGGTTCACATTGGATGCACTATTAACAATTGTCGCATCTTCAGCATCGCGACTGTTGTTTGTCTCTTCTGAGGTTTCCATACTCGAAGCTTTGGTATTAAATACCAAATTCAGCAAGTGCTTAGGCAATCTGTATCATGTGTCTCCTTGAATTGTTAAAGGCTTATCATAAGGAGTCTTGATAACTACTTGCTTCTTATCACCCACAATCTGAGCTTGGTTACCAGACGACCAATCCATTCCTATCACTATATCGAGTCCTTTTATTTCAACGGAGACAAGGACAGTGGAAAAGAATGATTCCTAATGGCTATGAAGCATCCATCTAATATTGATGAAATAGTCTCTGAGGTACTATCGGCCAATTCTACTTTATACTTAACGCTTAGAGTTTTAACAGGCAGATTTAATGATTTACAAAATCTATTGTCTACAAAAGACTTATCTGAACCTGAATTAAATAATACTCTAGCATGAGCGTTATTGATAAAGAAAGTACATGTTGTTACATTGTTATCCTGAATAGCCTCTTGAGTATCCCTCTGAGAGCTTCCAGTTTTGGTCTTCTTAGCCTTGCCAGACTTATTGGTTTTATTAGGGCAATTAGTATTGATGTGCCCTATTTCATTGCAACCATAGCAGGTTGCGTCCTTTATGTCTTGGCACTCCAAAGTCTTGTGCCCTTCCATATTACAAATTCCACAAGGCTTAGCTTGCGCATTTAAAGTGCCTTTTCCTTTAGTCGCCTTCTTTGGGCAGCGGGTCTTTATGTGCCCTTTTTCGCCACAACCATGGCTGGTCGCATCTTCCATCTTCTTGCAATCCAAGGTCTTATGCTCCTTGGACTTGCAGATTCCACAAGGTGAAGGCTGAGATTCAAATCTGCATTTCCCGAGGTGGTATTTCCTACAGGTTTTGCATCTGGTCTTTTTACTTGACTGCTGGTTGTCCTTCAATTCCTTGCATTCATGGGTCTTGTGATCCATCTCTTTACAGATACCACATCCCCTGATCTGTTCATATATACATTTTCCGAAGTGCCTCTTCTTCCCGCAATTCTTACATTCGGGTTTAGCCTCCTTTGGCTTGGACTGGTTATAGTTCGAACCGGTCTTACCCTTTTTACAACCTTTATTTGGGGTATTATCGTACTTTCTCTTATGATCCTTTAACGCACGGTCCACAACATTGTTTACGGCTATATCTAACATAGTCTGTAACTCGGTGCTCGTTAAGTTCAGTCTTGCATCATCATTCTGATTAACTGGATGATTGTGAGCTTCAGAGGAGTCAGCCATGGTGAAGCTTTGAAGGCTACAAACCAAGTAGTAACAATTGGTTTAATTATATGGTGAATTGTCGAATTTGATGATTAAATAGCTATGGTGTAAACAAACCATATAGGCCAATAGATAGTATTAAATTTATTTGATTATGTTTTGCCTAGGTTTTTAAATAAACCATCCTTGGCGTGTAAACGGAATATAATCCTTCATATTTATTAGACAGGGGACATAAATCACGACTGTCAATGTCGTACCGACATTTTATATAGCACAAGAGCTTGTTCCAAAGGACTCTTGATGACACAGGGGCCTTGTCACTAGGGAAAAATTTAAAACATAATCGATGATTCCTTTGGATCGGAAAATTTCATAGTTCATTGTCTTGACAAGAAGTTATGAAATAAAACTATCTTTTTCATGCATTCATCTTTGCCCGTAGGTATACATCCCAAAATGGATGTTTTGATGTATACATCATGTTCGACGTTTATTAGCCATGATCCCTCTTGATCATTTACGCTAAAATAAGGGGTTTGGAAAATTCCTAATATAAAGATGACAAGTGTGATTTTATCGCATCACTGTTGTCGGGAGTGTTAACACATTTTCAGATGTTAACAAGGATCTGAATCTCTTTTAAACAGGTTTTACCATCATAGCTAGGTCTTTAATGACATTCACGCTAGGTTATACCTTTTAAGATTCTCTTTTAATATGTATACTGGCAGGAAATGAATGATATTTATTTTACTCAGGATTTTCATTATAATTATCCTAGTTTTAATTAAAATATAACTATGGCACAAAAGCCAAATCACAAGAACAAAATTATAAGCCAAGATTTTATAGAATCGAGGCATTGAGGCTTGAATCAAAGTTCATTACCTTTTCTTGACAGGGAGTTGTAGGCTACGGCTGTCTTTAGTCTCAGAGGACGTTAATTATAGCCCGTAGGCATTATATCCCTAATGGATGTTTAGATCACAAAATAAGAAAGGATTTCGGGAGAATCCAGTATAAGGATGATTTATGTGATTTTTATCGAACCACGTCTGCCAGGCATGTTAACATGTTACAGAGGTTAACAAGAATTCGAATCTTTTGAATAGGTTCTACCATCTTGGCCTTGTCATATAAGCTAGGTTTACCTTTAAGATTCTTTTAATATTAAGCGCAGAACAATCCTAAATTGAGATGTTAATAAGGATCTGGATCTAATTGAGGAACTGCCATCTTGGCCCTGTCTTAAAATGACACATGGGCTAGGTCTTGTCCTTTTTAGAATATGCCATTTTATTATAATGGTAGATCTTATAAAAGGAATGTTACTATTCATATTTTATGTTCATATATAATGATGTAAATAACCTTTAGATAAAACGTTCCAAGGATTTCTAAAAGAGGTACAGAATTGCCCTGGACGGGACTTGAAAGGATGATGTTGTCCATGAAGGGACTGAAAGATAAGTATGCCCTTATAAGGACTTACTAAGGAAACGAACTTCAGCAAAAGGAGTTTCTTCTATATTTTAATTCTAAATGTTTTCTCCTCAGTTGCACGTTTATCCTAATCGCAGTACAAGGCTCCTCATTCCTCGGCTCCGGATGGGGAGGATTTCCCATACGGCTCCTTTGCTTGACGATATATTAAAAGTATATAAAATTGAAAGCAATAGTTCTCCGAATAGAGACGAGAGCATTCCTATGTTAAGTCTAGACTCAGAAGGTCAAGGAATGTGCTACTGTGTCATTTGTGATTAAACACAAAAAGGATAGTGTTTAATTCACTCAATGTTGGCTCTGATACCAACCTGTCACACACCGATATTTCCACGTATTACCGGTGGGACCGGTGGGCCCGGTGGGGAGTATCGTGACGTAGTTGATATCATCATAGTCAAACAACACAAATTTTAAATGCACAGCGGAAGCAAAAGATAAATATATTACAAACCGATATAAAGTAATATCCAAATATTACAAACGGAATGTAAACGATCCACAGGCGGATCATATATAAAGGAAACTTAGTTCATCAGATTTAAATGCATCCAAGATTGCGAGACTCTTATTGATGCTAAGGAGCGGCCAACCAATTACGAGTAGTACCTGCACTTAACCTTTCTGGGAAAATACGTCAGTTTACACTGGTAAATACAATTAACTGACTCATTTTGAAAGTTTAGTAAAAATTGATTTGAATGCACGTGGCACAAAACATTTTATAACTTGGGATAATTATTTGAATATAATACTTGTAAAAGAATTACATGTTCCTTATGCGTTCAGTAGCCCGATCCGCAGACCGGGTTAAAGATTAACAGACACGCCACAAGTATAGGCCCACATGAGAGTGAGATACCGTTTCCCTTATGCACTGTCAGGTGTATGCCTACACCCCGTGCTTAAGCCGTGGCCATTTTATAATACAATGATGTCAAGGATATCCGGGACATGGTCATTAACCCCCCAAAGGCTTTAAGCAAACAAAACAATTTAAACGGGACACTTCAATGATTTAACCTTCATACGATTAAAGATTCAATGCCCGACCAAGCGGTATTTGTATATACCGTACCCCAAGCTCGTATAAGGGAAAATAAGTTAAAAGTATTTACCTGAGCTAAATATAAATTCAATCCCAGCCGTATCAAATCAGCAAGTACAGATAGCTTTTACTGGGCTCCTATTCTGGAACGAAGGTTTATAATAACCTATTAGAATCCTAACGGGTCTTTAATTAAGCCTAAACTTAGACCGGTTAGTTTTTAAAATAAAGATACGGTTCAAACGCACGATTAAGCGAAGACCGGAATAGAATGTGTTTTAGACCCGACAAGTTTGAAGACTTGTATAATATGGGTAATCTAAACACCTTCTGGATTTTGAGATAAAAATGATAAGGTTTGACCCGTTTCGGCTAACTTATGCAAACTAGTTACATAAACCGAACCGAACGCGTAAGAAGCGTAACGGGTAACCATAAGAATCGTATACAGGTTTCCTAAGTTAATATGTCTTAAATATGTTGTGATATCAGTAGGATACATTCCATTATGCCCAAAACGAGTTTAATCTTAAATTACGCCCCGTAGGGGTATTTTGGTCATTTTAAAGATTATAAAAGAGATTAAATATAATTCCGAGACTCGGGTCTGAAATAATCAGTAAAACAACTTAATTTAATAGGTTATATCAGTTGGTGATAAGTCTTATATGCCAAAATGGTTTTAAACCCATACTAGGTGTTTAATACGCGTAAAAAGCCCTTTTAAGCGATTTCCGGGTTATACAGGAAATCTGAGTTTTCTGATCAGGTTATAAAGTTCAAAATACTTCATTTATTATATAAAATCAATAGCAATTGGATTGGTGTCAAAATACTATGTAAAACTCATTTTATACACAAAAGGGTATAATCGGTATTTACCGAATCAAGGCCATAACCTTAGGTTATGATCAGGTTAAAAATAATTACAAATCTTCAAAAATCTCAAAATATTATATTACATCAGTGGGTAAAAGGTTTGGTGTCAAAAATTGGGTTTAGATAGGCTTTACGCTAATTATGCCTTTTAATTAACAAAAAGCTTTCAAATTACGCTATTGAGCATAACTCCTAATCTAGACCTCCAACTGATGTGAAATTTTAGGGACATGTTTATAAATCAGTAATAAAGATTATTGTCCTTTCATATTTCCAAAATTCTCGTTTTATGGTCAAAAGGGCATTATGGTCAACATTAAGCAATTAACGGAAACGTGTAAACGAATCGGGCAAACAACGAACCAATCACAGAGGTTTATACTATCATGTAACCTGGTCCTAAGGAAGCTCTAAGGCATTTCCAAACTCATCTAATTCGGGTCAGAACTGAAGTCAAAGCAAAAGTCAACGTTTTGCGAACTTTCGGTTCCGAACAGGGTCTAAACAGAAAATTGTCGGATTAAACATGCTTAGACCAGTTCTTAAACTTATTACCAAGTTATATGAGTGATCAAATAGGTTACACGCCTTCTACATTGCTAATTATGCGTTAATTCAAAAATTAGGATCCTGTTGACTTTTTATAATAAACTTTGACCCGACAATTGATCTAGTTAGAGTGGGAATCAGAGGGTGCCTTTTAAGGGTGTAATGCTCACATAATTACCAACTTATAACTACTTTCAATTTGACTAATCACCGGACCATTAGTGATTAATCGATAAGTCAAACCTTAATTACGACGGTTTGACTTTTAAGCTAATAACTAAGTAAAACACGATTAAGGAAGGTCAAGGATACTTACCAAGGTCTAATGCACGATTAGAGATGCTTAGGGAAGGTCCTTGTGCTCCAGAATTGATCAGAAGTGGAGTTGTGAATGTATGATCAAAATGGCCAACATGAGGGTCCTTATATAGTGTTTGTGATTGCTCAAGATTGTGCCAAACAAGCCTACATTGGATCCCTGATGTTAAACATGTGTCCCTAATGCCTAAGAATTAATTTAGGCAGCCCTTGGTGGTGAAAAAGGGCAAAATATGTCGTTTACATGGGCTGAACAGCCATCAGTCGAGTTTCTGCATCTGGGAGCAGCTTACAGACCGTAAGGGTCCTATCATACGGTCCGTAAGGACCAGGTCAGCATGACATAACTTTCAAAAGTTGACAGTTTGGCCCCTGAACTTCCAAACTTGATTTTTAACATGGTTTCTTGCACTTGTAACCCCCAAACTTGACTTTTAAGGACTCCAAGTCATAAACCAACTTTGTTAGGTCCCCGGTTATTCATACGATTACTGAAAAGTCTTAAATTTCGACGTTGACGCTTTTAACCCCTCGTATACGAATTTTATCATAACTTTCTCATACGATAACGAAACTTGGTGAAATTTTTATCATACATTCTAATGAGCATAATTAATCGTTACAAAGCTTCGGGTTTGCTAAAAGGTCACTCAGAGGTATACTTTAACCATGTCGACACATTTAACCCCTGTAGTTTGTAATCTCTCACTTTCTTTCACAATTAGCTTCGTATGATCCATGATTTATTCGTTTAAGGGTATAAACATCATGTAGGGTTATTGTAAAGTATATTTATCCAATTTTGACATTTTGAACCCTTATATTCACATACTTTCCTTGTTTGTCAACTTTAGTCCCTCTAGAGTATTCTTTTACACGTTCAAAGCTTATGACACGTGTCAATACATTATTGGACATGAAATTACGAGGTGTTACAAACCCCCTTGCCCATATCCCTCAAAGTCGGCTCCATCATCTTCCCAAGGCATACTGGGCCCGCGGCCCGATCAGGCCCATCAGACATCTTACTCGCCCACCGACATCAAGCAGGCACTTTACTCATTGGCACTAAATCAATCGGACCCGGGGGTGACGGATACAGGAGCTACATCTCACTCTGCCAATGAGCAAGGTATATACTCCCCGTCTACTTTTAATACGTGCACTAATAAAAACATAATTGTTGGTAATGGCATGAGTATCCCTGTTTTGGCTCAAGGCAACCAGGTCATACCACCCCCTACCCACCACTTAAACTTAATAATGTCCTGTTTTCCCCGAACCTAATCAAAAATCTAATCTCTGTACGTCGCCTTACCACCGACAACCTTGTTTCTGTTGAATTTGACCCATTTGGTTTTCTTGTGAAGGATCTCAAAACACGGGCTCCTATACTACGATGCAATAGCACGGGTGATCTTTATCCACTGACCGAACCACTTCCACTTTAACCTACCCAACCATCTGCTTTTGTTGCTGTTTCACAAGATCGCTGGCATCAACGTTTGGGTCACCCTGGGAAAAACTTGTTACAGTCTTTGAAACTTTCATCATTTGTTGACTTTGGGAAATTTAATAACACTATTTGTCAATCTTGTGTTTTTGGTAAAAGTGTTAAATTGCCATTTTACGATTCTATTAATCATACTCGTTCTGCTTTTGACATTATACATAGTGACTTATGGACGTCACCCGTACTTAGTACGGGTAGTCATAAATATTACATCCTCTTTTTAGATGATTTCACAAATTTCTTATGAACTTATCCCATCGCTACCAAAGCTCAAGTTTTTCAAACATTTGCCACGTTTCATAACCTAATCCACACTCAATTTGAACATAAAATCAAGCAATTTCAATGTGATAATGGCAAAGAATACGCAAACCAAAATTTCTACAATTTTTGTAACCATAACGGAATGCAATTTCGCTTCTCTTGCCCCTACATGTCCTCCCAAAACGGTAAGGTGGAACGCAAAATCCGCACTATCAATAACATGATTCGTACCCTTCTAACATATCTTCTCAACATTCGTACCCTTCTAACATATCTGCTCAAGCCTCCTTACCCTCTAACATGTGGCATCATGCATTGGAAACTGCCACATATCTTCTCAACATTTTACCAAGCAAAAAACACCAATTTAAATCCTCTACCACCTTACTTTACAATTGCATTCCTGAATATGACCATCTTCGGGTTTTTGGGTGTCTCTGTTACCCTCTAACTCCTTCCACAACAATTCATAAACTCAACTACCGTTCCCACCCTTGCGTATTTCTTGGATATCCCTCGAACCATCGTGGCTATAAGTGTCTCGACCTCACCTCCCACCAATTAATAATTTCGAGACATGTTCATTTTGAGGAATCCATTTTTCCGTACACTATACAGTCACCTACCAACGCTCCGTCTTATGACTTTCTCAACCCAACTATTAACCCGCTAGTTTGGGACTACCTACAACAAACCCGAACCTCTCGGCCCAACACTCGTTCCGCGCCTTCTTCTAATTCAACCTCTCTTGACCCACCCCCCACTCCAAACCTTGGCCCAACTCCACCGATCTCACCCCCCTCGCAAACTTCACCTCTCGGCCCACATCTTCAGCCCACTCCTTTATCCTCCCCTTCCCTTACATTTGCCCATACCAGCCCAGTTTCCTCAGCCCAATCGCCCCAACCCGACGCCCCAGCCCAGCCACACTCTTCTCAGCCGACTTCCCCCAATTCCAGCCCGGTTCCTTCGGTTACCGTTCCCTCCACCCGTACCATACACACTCGTTCCATGAGTGGTATCGTCAAGCCCAAGCAAATTTTTAATCTTAACGTGTCCACCGTTATCCCCATTCCCAAAACTCCATAGGTTGCCATGTCCTCGCTAGAGTGGTTCAATGCCATGGCCAATGAATTTAGTGCTCTTATTAAAAACAAGACCTGGGAGCTTGTACCTAGGACACCTGACATGAACATTATACGTAGCTTGTGGTTATTTAAACATAAATACAGGTCTGACGAAAGTTTGGAACGTTACATGGCTAGATTGGTTTGTGATGGTCGTAAGCAGCAAACAGGTATAGACTGTGGTGAGACATTTAGTCCGGTTGTTAAGCCGTCCACTATTCGGCTAGTTCTTTCTCTTGCGTTGTCCAAGTCATGGCCGATTCACCAGTTGGATGTGTCTAATGCCTTATTACATGGCAACTTGAAGGAAACGGTTTATATGCATCAGCCCATGGGTTTTCGGCACAAAGACTTTCCTGATCATGTTTGTCTTCTCAGAAAATCGTTGTATGGCCTCAAACAGGCTCCTCGTGCCTGGTACCAGCAGTACACTACACTGACTTTGTCACTTTACAGGGTTTTCACCAGAGCAAGTCAGACAACTCTTTATTTATTTATCATCATGGTGCTGACATTGCTTATATACTTATTTATGTGGATGATATTATTCTTACCACGTCCTCTGAGGAGCTTCGTACACGACTGTTGCACACCATGTCAGGTGATTTTGCAATGAAAGACTTGGGACCGCTTTCGTATTTCTTGGGCATACAGGTAACCAGAACAGGTGATCATATCCTGCAAATTGGTTGCCACACCTGTCGACACACAGTCCAAGTTATCTGCTTCCTCGGGGCCATTATACGAAGATCCTACTACCTACCGTAGTCTTGCGGGTGCTCTACAGTATCTCACTTTTACCAGACCAGACATTTCCTATGCGGTTCAGCAGATTTGCATGCATATACATGCTCCGACGATTGATCATTGGAATGCCTTAAAGCGCATTATTCGATATCTTCAGGGCACAACTAGTTTTGGTCTTCATTTAGGGCCCGTACCTGATTTACGTCTGGTGGCTTACACGGATGCTGATTGGGCTGGTTGCCCCGACACCCGCCGGTCGACCTCGGGGTATTGTGTTTATTTGGGTGACAATCTCATTTCCTGGTCTTCTAAACGTCAGCCGACTATTTCACGCTCCAGTGCCGAAGCTGAATATCGAGGGGTTGCCAATGTGGTTGCGGATATTTGTTGGCTGCGTAATCTTCTTCTTGAGCTTCATCATCCACTCTCGACTGCCACCTTGGTCTACTGTGATAATGTTAGTGTTGTTTACCTCTCCGGCAACCCAGTCCAGCATCAGAGGATTAAACATATCGAGCTTGACATTCACTTCGTTCGAGAACAGGTGCAACGTGGCAGCATTCGAGTATTACATGTTCCATCTCGTCATCAGATTGCTGATATCTTCACAAAGGGTCTTCCGCGCGTTTTGTTTGATGATTTTCGTACTAGTCTCAACATCGGACCTCCCGACGTTTCAACTGCGGGGGTGTAATAGCATATTGTATATTTGTAAATTATTATTATCTCCATAATTGTAGGAGATTTAGTTAGATTATCTTTGTATATGTAAACCCTTTGTGTTTTATGAAATTATCAAGTTGGAATGTCAATCTTACACTTATGGTTTTTTTATTTGCTGATTTGGTGATTGCTTGATCTGTTTTTTGTGATGCTATGCTATTAAATAGAAGGATGAGATCGAGAGGGTTGCCAAGGCTAATCGTTAAAGAAGATTTGATGTCAAGGTGCTCGGTTTTGGTTGTTTTCTTTTGGTGTTTTTATGAAAAGTAGTTAATTGTTAAACGTTTTGCTGTTCTGGTATGGATTTGGTTTTTTTATGAAAAATAATTAAAGAAATCTTTTTTTTTTTTTTTTTGTTTTTTTATCGAATGAAAAATCTTTCTTAGTCTCTTTGTACATTTATGATTGCCATCTATGGGCCCTGTATTGCATACTATTAGAACTTTCATATCTAGGGACGGATGAGTCATTACTCTTTTCGCATCATGGAAACTCCGCCATGTTGCACCGCTTCCTCGTATCCAGGGACAAATGAGTCACTTGTGTTAACGGTTTTTGAGCAATATTATTATCGTATATGTATACATGAGGCGACATGCCATGTAATTTTCGTGCATCAGGTCGCATTTAAGTATCACATATGATGAAAGGATGAAGTGGATTCGCATTTAAGAATGAACACACAAATGCCACACATAAAAGATATATCGGGAAAAGTTGTGAGAATACTTATTACACAAGATATTAACTTCTTAATTAACCTGAGGTGGTACTGTTGATGACTTGACCCACAAGCACATTTTTTGGGCATATAAAGTAAAGAAACAATTGTTTACAAAAATTTTCTTTAACTTTTGGCTTTGGGGTGTTTGAAACACAAACCTATGGGACTGGTTTGGTTTAGTTCGGTTTCAGTTTGGTTAGGTTTCGGTTTGAAAACCAGTTCGCGTATATATAAATTTTAAAATGAATGTATGTATACAAATCGGATTGGGCCATTGAGTAGAGGCGAACCGGTTTGGGCCTTGACCGTTTTGTGATGCAGTCGGTTTAGTGAATAATAGGGCTGCGTTCAGTAGATAGTGATAACTATAATAAAAGGTCAAGTTTCATTAATAAATTGTTGTGATGTTTCTACAATTATTGTGTTAGGGTTTATGATTTTGCTGAATGGTCGCTATGAAAGTTGCTCAGAAGTTAGTAAAACATTGGTTAACCTGTAGAATTTCTATGAATATAGTATCTTTACTCTTAATGGGTCAATGGGTAAAATAAAAGAAGTTAATAAAACTGGAAATGTTGTAATTTGTGCTTTTATCATGTTCTTATTCTTTCTTTTATATTTTATATCTATTCTTTTAACAATCAAAGAATAAAAGTATCATAAGAATAACAATGAACACACAAATGCCATGTATTTTTTCATTGCACACACAAAATATATACAAGAAAAAGTAGCGACAATACTTATTATACAAGATATTATTAACTTTGATAGTGGGAATTAAGTAGATAGGTTGTCTGCCTTCAAAGCACATGGTTTGAAGATGAAACATACACACCTTCATGACTTGTCCAATTCTTCAAAACAATCGCGATCAACTGCAAACTCACACTCGGAACACCTAAGTATCATCTCGAACCGCAATTCCTCAGCACACACACTGCATAGACCATCATTCTCAATCCCTTGGGCAAATGTTAGAGGATGTGGGTGACCATCAGTCTTATGAATGCTCCCAAACTTCATATTTAAAAACAAATAGATTCCTTGTCTATATGCGGAATAGGTTTCTGTTTCTTTTTCAGACTGAAGTATTAAAGGAGCACAATCAGAATGCACTGATTGGCTACACACATCACAATGATAGAAACAACGATGAGGATTCAGTGGCTCCTCACAAATTTCACAAAAGTATTCACTCTTGTGGTTTTCAATTGGGAGGTAACTGATGTGCATCGGATGTTTGTCATAAGGGTGCCTAATTGTCTTAGGCAAGAACAAAGCACACCACGGATGAATATACACATCACAAAAGCCGCAACTGAAACTCAACTTATAGCTTCTACTCCATAGCCAATCGTAATCTATGCGCAAGCGACACATAAGACACAAATTTAAGGGCAGATCCTCCTTAACTATTGAAAGAAGATGATTTGGGTGAGATTCATGTGTGATTCTTTCAGGTATAAACCCACAGGTAACATCAACGTAAAATCCACATTCGACACAACCATAAGCAAAGCCATTGCAAGGTAAGAAGCAAACATCGCAATGAAATATGTTAAACATATTGGGGATGTTTGTCATTAGAAGGAGGGGATGTTGTGGGTGAGCTGGGTGGTTGTCTACTTTTGTTGGAAGCCGAGTACACCATTCATGAAGAGCAAAGTTGCAGTTCTCATCTTCTTTGGCCCGACACTTGTAGAACGGCATCTCCATGATTGGTCTCACACATCCGCTGCATAATAATTCTATCTTTTTCATTGGGTTATGACACATGATCATATCATTGATCTTTGAGGAGGTTGACCCAATGCTTCCAGCTGTGTCAACTAAAATTAACTCATGTTGATGATTCATATGTCGTAGGCTTACCTCATGATCGGCAAGTCCAAGCTGTTTTGAAAATAAATGTTTGGGTATGCTGAAAGTTTGATCAGGAAATGGTAAATGGAGAAGATTAGGATAGTCAGCATCTTTATAGTTTTTAACGGTTGGACCTCCACCTAAAAGATTGGAAATAAAATAACCTGGTTATTATTATTTATCAAATAGATATTAAAAGCGGCATAAATAAGAATAAGAAGTAAATAACTAATCAAATGGAATGAATCTTATATAAAAAGAAATAGTAGTAATTATACCAATAGACAAGATGGACATGAATGGTTCTTCTCTTGATGTTGCACAATCTAGATGGGCATAGTATATACATTTCTCGCATTTGTATATCCAAAGATCCAGATCAAATCCACCAGCACATACTCTGCAACTAGGTGAATGTTTAGCTACTTGCTCTTCTATTGGGAAAGAATAAGAAAGGGTGAGTGGATGGGTGTGGCTGAAAACGGCATTTGTAGTATTTTGGATTAACAAACGTTTTGGCAGGAAAGCACAATCGTTGTGTATGGCGAAGTCAGAACATGTGGTACATTGAAAGAAGACGCCTTTATGTTCCTTCCAACAAGCATTACACAGACATAAAATGGGTTTGGAGGAGAGAGACACTAGTGGGTGTGGGTGACTAGGGTGGTAGATCCTCCTTTTGTCTACTTCCACAACACAATTTACATCCTTCCTCAACCAATAACAAGATTGACACTTATACCATGCACCTCCCTCGTGATCTCTTTCACAACTATAGCATGTCCAATCGTAGTCAGCCTCACAGAGGGTTAAAGGATGTGGGTGTGTTGCATGTTTGAATGTTTCTGGGAGCTCTGCACAGAATTTATGAAGAGCGAAATCACATGAATCATGTATACATTTATAGTAGTACCTGTAATACTCGTTGATATCTTCATCGCACCGCTTACAAGTACATGAAAACTCATCTTGTGGAACCAAATCCTCCTCCTTCTCCTCTTCATCATCAGATTCGTGGTCTACATCTTCAACATTCACCTGCAAATCAATGAGCATCAGTGGATGCTCGTGCTCAATTACCTTCATCATAGTTTTTTTTTATTTATATTATTAATCTTGTTAAGATAAAGATACAGTGCGACACGTACTCCTATGTTACTTATTTATAGCAAGGAAAAGGAAAAGGAAAAGGAAAAAGCAGGTATATGATATTATGGCCACATCCCTTTCAAGTTTTTTAACTCATGGCTAGAAGTTCCGGGTTTCAATGAGCATGTTCTACATCTGTGCAATTCTTTCAGATTTAATGGGTCCGCTGACTTGGCTTTGGCAACTAAATTCAAATGGTTAAAGAACAGAATCAAAGAGTGGAACATGGCAGTTAAATGGAGTTCTACTGGCACATATTTAGACTCAAAAAATCAGCTAAACTCCCTTGAAGAACTGGCAGAAATAAGGGCTTTAAATCAGGAGGAGCTAAACATGAGATCGGAATGTAAGCGAGTTGTGTTGGAGGCGGACAGGTTGTACCAGTTGGATATCCGTCAAAAATCTAGAGCTCGCTGGGCTCTAGAAGGAGATGAAAACACCAGCTTCTTCCACGGAATAGTAAATTCCAATCTCAGTTGCAACCGAATTAATGGCCTTAAGATCGATGGCGTATGGGTCACAATCCCATCAGTAATTAAAGAAAGATTCCTGGATTTCTTCACTACCCTTTTCACTGAACCGATGGCGTCTAGACCACCGATCGTGTGCCCGGATGTGTCTTTTATCTCAGGTAGGGAAGCTGATGCACTGATACAACCGTTTTCCTTGATTGAAATTAAAAATGCGGTTTGGGAATGTGATGGTGACCGTGCACCGGGGCCAGACGGGTTCAATTTTAAGTTTATTAAAAGATGTTGGGCAGGTTTGGAGGCTGATTTTGTTAAACTTTTTGACGAGTTCTACGAAACTGGTTCTCTAAACAAGACTTGTACTTCATCCTTTATTGCATTGATCCCCAAAGTTAAAGACCCGTTGTCTCCGTCCGACTTTCGTCCTATAAGTTTAATTGGGTGCATAAATAAGGTGGTTTCGAAAGTATTGGTGAATCGTTTGAAAAGGGTAATTGGGAAACTGATTTCGGTGGAACAAACGGCATTCCTATCGGGTAGGAACATAACTGATGGCCCGCTTATGCTTAACGAGATACACGCTTCGTTGAGGAAATCAAAAAAGAGAGGAATGTTTTTCAAAATAGACATCCATAAAGCTTATGACTCCTTGAATTGGGAGTTCTTAGACTCTATGATGTTACAAATGCATTTTCCTCTTCAATGGAGACGGTGGGTCATGGCTATAGTAAAATCGGGTCGGGCATCCGTTCTCGTGAACGGGTCTCCGACTAGAGAATTTGAATGTGGGCGTGGGCTTAGACAAGGAGACCCGTTATCTCCATTTTTGTTCCTAATTGCTATGGAGGCTTTGTCATGCATTATGAAACGAGCTTCTTCCATTGGTTTATTTAATGGTATCAAATGCACTGCGAACGGACCAAAGGTCTCACATCTCTTATACGCGGATGATGTCGTTTTTGTGGGAGAATGGTCCCACTCAAACGCATTAAACGTGTGTAGGTTGCTCCGGTGCTTTTACTTGACATCGGGTCTAAAGGTGAATCTTGCAAAGTGTAGAGTGTATGGTGTGGGTGTGAATAACTCTGAATTACAAGACATGGCAAGAATTTTTCGATGCAAGGTAGGCACTTTCCCATTCAAGTACCTCGGGCTTATGGTCGGCGCAAACATGAACCTGGTCAAGCATTGGAAACCGGTAATTGATTTGTTCAGATCACGACTATCCAATTGGAAGGCAAGGGAGTTGTCCTTTGGTGGTCGTGTGACGTTGATAAAATCGGTTCTCAACTCATTGCCTACATATTTTTTCTCTTTATACAAGGCCCCGGTACAAGTCATTTCGAAATTAGAGAGTTTGAGAAGGAACTTCTTTTGGGGAGGAACGGAGGAAATATCTAAGGTAAGTTGGATGGCTTGGGATAACGTCATTGCCCCGGTAAAGTATGGCGGATTGGGTTTCGGTTCCTTGCGAGACGCCAATCTTGCCATGCTAGCAAAATGGTGGTGGCGGTACAAAGTTGAAGACCAAGGGTTGTGGCGGAAAGTTATTTGGGCCCTTCATCACAACTCGAGAGCTGGGAACTTCATACCAGCCAAAGTTTCTATGTCCGGAACTTGGAAACAAGTACATAAGCTGGAAAAAATAATAAAAGGGGTTGTGGGTCGCGGAAACGTTGTCATGTTCTGGATTGACGTGTGGATGGGAGAGGTTTCATTCGCGACAAAGTTCCCGGCTCTGTTCTCACTTGAGTCTAAAAAGACATGCACGGTGGCAGAAAGATTGGGCCAATTCGGGTCTGGGATAGGTTCGCATTGGGCCTGGAAAAGACCATTTTTAGGCTCGGTAGAACAAGGTGAATGGAGGCAGTTACAAGGGCTTATTTGTCAGATAATATGGGGCGCTAATGAGGACACATGGGTCTGGGATCTGGATGAATTAAATACATTCACAGTGGGTAGTTTAAAAAAGCACTTGTGCTCAATTAAATATACACAACCTGACTATGTTTTTCCTTGGAATTCATGGGTTCCAAAAAAGGTATCTATTGTAGCTTGGAGAGCATATAGGAACAAACTTCCGACTAAAGATGCGTTGGCGACTAGAAACATTTTTGTCGATTCGGATCATTGCCTTCTATGTGGGGACTACCCGGAAACGTGTGAACACCTGTTCGTTTCATGCGCTTTCTCTCAATCGCTTTGGCAAGTGGTCTCACTTTGGTGTAATATTCCATCCATCTATGCTTTCTGCATCAGGGATTTGCTGGACTTAAATGTGTATTGCCAAGGTTCAAAGAAAAAGAAAAAAACAATTCAGGCAGTGGTCTTAACAACCATGTGGAGCATTTGGCGGCTGAGGAATGACATTGTCTTTAAAGGTAGCTACTCCTCAATAACGAAAGTAGTCGAGGAGATCAAATCGATGGCATACATATGGGTAAAGTATCGTTCGAAAGAGGCGTCGTTAACCTGGAACCGTTGGAGATCTTTTAATGTTTTTTAGTCGTTCTTGGTATATTGTTCCGGGTCTGTGAGATTGTAATTTGGTGGATGTGAATCCCAGCCTAGCGTCTTGCTTGGCGGTTTTTTAATAATATTTTCATTGGCCGTTCAAAAAAAAAAGGTATATGATATTATTCTTGGAAATATATCCAAGAAATCGAGTGGATCATCAACTTTTGTTATTTGTACATTTGCTTTTTCTTTTTTAACTCATACACACCAGAGAACAAAACAAAAAGAAAAAAGATTATAGTTAAATACTAGTAAGTGAGAGCAAAAATCAAGCTTTAATTATGCTTCTTTAACTAAAGTTACTTGCAACTAGGGGAAAGAATATTGTTCTTTAACAACTAAAGCATAAATTACTCATCATACCGTCCTTCTAATTGATCTAGTCGTAAAGTGAAACAGAATGTATATGGAAACCATAAGACTAGGGGAAAGAATGTTCTTTAACTAAAGTGTTATCATTGAAACAAAGATTGATTCAAAATTACTATTAAATTATATCATAAATTACAAATCTATATGGAAACCATAAGACTACCACTACTAAAGTTGTTTGGGTAGTTTCAGTTTGGTTCGTCTCGGTAAAAAACAAAAGAATAAATTATATTTGACTCATTAATAGCTTAAATATGGTGATTAAACTTATAATGTAAATTGTTAGATGTTTAACTTATAATCTTTTGATATAAGCAACCAATTGAACATCTAACTCGTTAATAGCTTAAATATGGTGCTTAAACTTATAATGTAAATCATAAGATGTTTAACAGTATCATCTTAAACACAACACATGATTAGGTCTTCTATTTTCATTTTCTAACTCTTTATATAATTATTTATCTACTTTATTAACTCATATTAACTTGTGAACTTATCGTGTACAAAATTAAAATGATGTTAAGAAAATATATTTTCATTAAAAATGCCGTGTTCAACTCATTTACAACATATATTAACTCATTTACAACTTGATTACAATTAATGTACAAACTACCAACTTGTTTGACACATTTAGACATATGGTTACACAGGTCATATTCGGTTTACATGATGATAATACATAGGTCATGTTCAAATTCATCAATTTAACCTATTGAACTTTCAACCCAACACGCCTCTCTTATGCTAGAGCATGTAAGTCGACGTTAACAAACAATACTCAGATGAGCACCTTCAACCATAAGAATCAACCTGTTTCTGTTGGCTATATCTATATTTTAAATGCCATTAAACGTTGATTACATAATCAAGAGATTGGTAACAATAAGATGATCATGAAGTGATTTAGAGTTTTAAGTTGATGCATTAAATATCCAAAATCATGTCCACATGACAAATGTTGCTTCTTTCTTTGATATTCAAGGTAGGTTAGTCAAACATAACAAGGACCCGAAATATTGACCATCATAAGCATCCCAACAACAGGTCGCCCCACCCCATCCCGGCTTCTTCTCTATCCTCTCAGCCAAGTGTTCCGATAGGATGAATTATCACGCAGGGAAGCATCATGTGGCTTGTATTCCATAACATATCCATGCGGAAGCTTCAAGTGTCGTTTTATCTTATCTCTTAAAGCCATCACCACCTGATAATCAAAACAAATTTCAATAACAGGTCAAAACAGGTCAGGTGAGGTACTGTTGATGACTTGACCCACAAGCACATCTTTTGTGCATATAAAGTAAAGAAACTAATGTGATGCTTATGATAAAGTCATAAAACTAAAAAACAATTATTTACAAAAATAATTTTTAACTTTTGGAGTTAGGATAAAACTACATGGAAGGTTGTATGAGGTACAAAATAGATTTTGGTTCAGTTCGGGATCAAACACATCTCAAGTCAACTAATTCAAAACATATAAATATATGGTTTGTTATCATGCCCTCTAACAAACATATGGTTTGTTATCATGCCCTCTAATAAACATGCAGATGATATGGTAACCTTTACCTGATTGTCAGATGCATTGCGGTTCCAAACGCTCAATATATCCTCATTGAAGCGGATGCTCAACACAACCCCACATATATTATCACTGTAATCAAGTTGATCACCTACCAATGCTAAAACCTGGAAAAGATTTCACCAACAACAGACATCTTAATAGAAGATAATCAGAATATAAATATATGAATAAGTTACAGATGAGAGATGACATATGGTCAACTTAGAAACTGGATAACTATTTCTTAACATATAATTTATAACTGAAAATCATGCTATTGATAATCAGGTTAACTAATAAAGGTTTCCAAATCCTCCTAAAAAAACGTCAAATATGGCCCACTTTCCTTACCAAATCCTCCCAGAAACGCCCTGAGACAGCCTTTTTGAACCGTATGATCCATTTACCACCATTGCAATTAGCAGAATCCTACAAAACCAACGATTATACTTCAATTCAAACTAGGATAAGGGGGAACTGAGTAAAGCAGTAAGTGTTCAGATATGTTTTATACCTCCCAAAGAGGACGAATCCCCTGTTTGAAAAGATGCAAATCAGTCGGGCTTGGCAAGGATGATGGGCGAGCCAAATGACAATAACACATCCAAAAACCTTCAACCTGCAGGTAATGCAAGACATAGTTGTCAACATAAATAATAGCTAGATATTGAACGTGACAGGTAATTGTAAACCTAAAAAGAAGTAGATGATGAATTATTACAGTGCTAAAGTCCATTATCTGCTTCATATTGTCTTCATATGATGTCTGTGTACGAACTCCAGGTGTGCGCCGAGTGTACCAGAATACAAATTTGTTCTGCAGGAGTAAAACAATAAGCATGATTAAGGTGTAATACAATCACCGAAAGATGCCAACAAAATCTGTAGCACTTAACGCATTGAATCCAAACTGGAGATCCAAAGGAACTTGTGAAGTAAAAGTTTTAAGCAAGCCATACTTTTTCTCAACAATTAAAACAACTACAATGACATAGTGAAAGAGCGAGAATGTCTAGCATCTGTCATCAAACAATACAAACGGATACGAAAGTTGAGTTACTCCTATAGATAACAATACTAAGACGTTTTCGAAGACAATGCTCAGCTGACAACAGCAGGTAAGTCTAAGTACTAACAACCAAATGGAGAAAAATCCTGCAAACCAAACCATTGCATCACATCATTTATCCTTCACAAACGAAACTACTGCTTAACTGAGTACTAACATATCCAGTTCAACTAAAATTCTAAACAAATAAATCATAAAAATCATAGCAACTTAATCCAAACTAACCTGCTTCAACTTTTCCATCACAAAATTGAAGCTCATACAGCACAAATTCTGCTGTAAACTTTTCACTAACATAACTTCCTCACACTGTTTAACAAATCTAACGTGAAATTCTTCTCGGAACCTAGCAAACGATAGTTAAACATCTTTCGATTACAACTAACCTAATTAATAATCAAATCTGACGTAAAATTCTTCTCAGAAACTAACAAACGATAACTGAACAGCGTTCAATCGCAAATGACCTAATTAATAATCAAACTACATCTCTGTTCCTAGATCAGATACTAGACGCAAAATCGAATCGATAATTGAACGCAAATGCACGTAATAATATCAATTATCGAGAAATGATACCTTGAGAGGATGTAAACCGGCTTTAAGTTCGCGCGAATGTCGTTCGCGATCTTCAGATGAATCGTACTCTGACTGAGAGTTGATCTTGTCCGTTGAAGCATCCATCTCCGATGAGTTTTCCGGTAAGCTTCGAGCAAAACCCTAATTCGCCTGTTTTGGGAGTGATTGAAGAAGATTGATGAAATGTGAAGTTACCGGTTTTGTATGGATCGGGTGGGTGGGTAATCGGGTGGGTCAAAGTTATTTGATCCGGATGTGTTTTACCCCGTAGTTATGATAATGTTTATACTTGGTCCTTCTAGTTTGGTAACTTGTAAAAAAGGAGGTAATATAATTTTTGTTTGATAAGAAAGAATGAATTTTGGTATTTATAAGTTAAAAATGAATTTTATGAATACGGGTGGCGCCGGTTCGTCTTGAATGGGAGGTGAGGTTTTACCGATCATTCCACTGTTGTGCCTTCGGGTGGGTGGAGGTCGGGTTTTTGCGCATCTGGGAAAGCCAAGGGGTTGGCGACGGTCGAGTAGTCGACCTTGGCAAAACGCCCAATGTCACGATGGCTGGCACGTCGTTCCTTGCCATTCAAAAAAAATGGGAAAACCCTCTGTTGAGAATCGAACCGAGGAATGGTCCTATAATTAGTTAATATTGAAAAAGATAATAAAAAAATATCAGAATGTATAATAGTTTTAAAGATTTGGTTAATGTATTTTATTGTGAAAAAATGCAAGACTTCAAACTATTTTAATTTGGGTATGTTTTTAGTTTAATGAATAACTCTTTTAATAATATAACTATTTAAAAAGTACAACTATATTAAATAGAAATAACTATGAAAATAAAGTTAAAGTGGTGGTATTTGATAAAGTTTTCCATTCAATATTATATAGGGTCGTATTATTGGCACACCTTGGGGATTAAATCGACACCCTCAATACGCATCGTATAGGCCTATACGATGCGTATTGAGGTGGGTTCAAACTTCTATGTCTGTCAAAGGCTGCCATTGTCCCCTACCAAAAAGTAATACGCATCGTATAGGCCTATACAATGCGTATTGAGGGTGTCGATTTAATTTTTTAATTTTTGCAAGGTAGCTTCCTGTCACGCGATAGCTTTCCGTCACGCGAACGAAGAAGCAGCACTTTGGACATTTGTTGGTCTTCAAACATCTAAGAAACATTATTTGAGAATACCCCTGAATTTATCGAAGCTGTAGAATGAGATCCTCCACTGTTGGGTTATCATCTTTCAACCCCATTTAGCATCTGTGCCTGCTTGAATTGCATAAAACAAAGGATAACGAAGATGAACATTATATTTATCACGAAAGTACTGAACAACCGAGATAACAGCTATGGTTTCATCAGCAGCATTTGGAACAGGAGAATTGAAAAAACTGCAATTGGAATTGATCTTGGAACAACATACTCTTGTTACCATATTCTTGGTTCAATCAATACCAACTCATCTTTAGTAGTGTTTGTTTGAGAACCTGATTCAGATTCACAACGGTTCTCCAATTCCAGATCAGCAAGCAAATACACAACGGTTCTCCAATTCCAGATCAGCAAGCGAATACACAACGGTTTGTATTTCGCATAGCCACCGTTCCCATAGTAAAAAACGGTTGTGATTTGCACATTCAAAACTGCAATTGGAATTGACCTTGGAACAACATACTCTTGTTTCCATATTGTTCGTCCACTAGAACTATTTGTGTATGCATTCTTTTGGTAGTTAACAGCGCTATAACAGGATGGATGTGACACACACAGATAGATAATATCTGATTGTTTTAGTTTTTTTCCGACTGTTTCAGTTATGTTTCAATAAATAATATCTGATTGAGAAGCACTAAATTAACAACGGTTCTCCAATTCCAGATCAATAATGTAAGGAGAAGCGTTGAGATAACGGACATTCATCAAGCTCAAAAAGAAAACTTGAGTTTCCCATAGTCACAAACGATTACGGTTTGTATTTCGCATAGCCACCGTTTTCGTAGTCACAAACGGTTGCGGTTTGCACATTCAATCTTCAATACTTCATTAAAATACCACTAGTAGAAGAACCCGGCACGTCTTCATGTTACGGAGAATGTTCTCGAAATTGAAGGAAAATGAGTAAAAAAGATGAATTAAGGCGTGCATTGTTTAAATCTGAATCAGTTGTTAGGGTTTCGTTTCTTCATGCTCCAACTAAACTCTTGAATCCCAATGCTTCTCTAAAAATATTCATTGCACATTCATCTTTCAACCCCATTTTCCCTAAATTTATCGATTATGTTTTTCAACAGGGATGTAATGCAATGATTCCTCTCAATTGAATAGACCGACACTTGCTTCATAGGACTCACTTGAATCGTCTCGGATGTAATAACAGTACGTTTAGCATCCGTGCCTGCTTGAATTGCAGAAAGCAAAGGATAACGAAGATGAACATTGTATTTATCACGAAAGTACTGAACAACCGAGATAACAGCAATTGGAATTGATCTTGTAACAACATACTCTTGTTACCATATTCTTGGTTCAATACCAACTCATCTTTAGTAGAGTTTGTTTGAGAACCTGATTCAGATACACAACGGTACTCCAATTCCAGATCAGCAAGCAAAATACACAACGATTCTCCAATTCCAGATCAGCAAGCAAAATACACAATGGTTTGTATTTCGCATAGCCACCGTTTCGGTAGTCAAAAAAGGTTGCAGTTTGCAGAATCAATCTTCATTGCTTCATTAAAATTAACAAGGCGATCTCTTTGCTTCGTCCACTAGAACTATTTGTGTATGCATTCTGTTGGTACTGAACAACAGAATCAGGTTCACAAAACAAGGATCATTCTAATAGATTAAAGAGAATAAACCCTCGTTTCTTCCTCTTCATCTTCAAGAACAATGATGAACAGATTGGTCATGCGTCAGTGCCGGGTGCTAGAAGAGACATAATCATGGTGGATTGCGGTGGTTTGGGTCTAGGGTTGTCAGAGAGAGAAAAGGAAGTTGTTATTTCAGTTATTTTTGTTGATCCACAAATTCCAACAAATTGTGTCTGTCTGAACCAACCGAAATCCACAAATTCCAACAGTTTCCCCGTCGCTAATTTCTCCACTCACCATGAAATCGAACAGTTTCTTTGTAGATTCCGTCTGGTTTCAAAGCCGGTTGAGGATTATGAGTGTTTTAGACTCATTCAAACTATGTGACATGTGTCTTTTCTAGTGGTCCCGGTACTATTTGTGTATGCATTCTTTTGGAGAACTTATCGTGTGTTGCAGTTTGGAAAGATAACCGAATAGATAGGGCTGCAAACGAACCAAACGTTTGGTGAACAGTTCGTGAAATGTTCGGCGGGAAGTTCGTTTGTGTTCGTTCGTTTATTAAATAAACGAACACAAACAAGAAATTCCGTTCGTTTAGTTAAATGAACAAACATGAACAAAGGGTTCGTTCGTTCATTTATGTTCGTGAACGTTCGGTAACGTGTTCGTTTGTGTTCGATAGTTCATTAGTGTATTTAGCTTTTGTATTTTACTTGAATCCTTCAAAATTCCGACAAATAAAATATTTAATAAGTGTCAAAGTATTATATATTTTGTTCAAAAAACGTTTGTTTGTGTTCGTTTGTTACCATTTGTGTTCATGAACATTAGTTTGTGCTCATTTATGTTCATCGTCGTTCGTTTTTGTAGGATCGGTTTGTGGATCCGAATGAGTCGGTTCAGAGGAATTCCATCAAATACAGGTGCGGAATACAAGTATTTGACTTTAAAACAGCTGAATCTTCACTTTAACACTGATTATATTGATATTTGAACACAAATACAATCAGTTCTCACACCGGCAGCATCTCGGTATGGAATTACACATAAAACAACTTATGATTTCGCTTGATACTGAACTTATATATATAGGCATCAGGATTTCGCTTGGAATGATCTCAAGCGAAATCTAAACATGTTGATTTCGCTTGAGGCTTCAAGCGAAATCTCTACAACATACACAAGTTCAAGCGAAATCTCATAAACTCTCTCTCATTCTCTCGATCTACGTGCCCTGATCTATTCTAACTAGTGTAAGACTCGATACAAGACGAAGTCGACAGATGTAGTGCACCAACAGACTCCCCCTCAGATGTTGACTAGTCGACTATCGAGTCACACCAATTCTGTGTCTTCACATCTTCATTCTTGATCAGTCTCTGGGCTTTTCTCTCTTGATCTTTTTCTCTAGAATCTCCTAGCTCTATCAGACTCCCCCTCACAATTTGCTGGCATTCATTTGTTCTTCAGCAACATCTGCTTTAGGATCAATGTCTGTTGTTTACAAGATCATTGCCTGGCTTTTATCTAGTTCTCTTGATCAGATCTCTTGATTCCTTAAGTTCATCAGCATCAACAGCTAGCAAACTTTTTAGATTCATGATCAGAGTTTGTCTTTCATAATCTTTGAATGAATTAACCTGGCTCACCTGTAACAATCTTAACCCAGAAATAAATTTTCTAAATTTAACAAGTTAAATGCACCAACAATCTGATTTAAACAGATAAACCTCTTTTCTATCATCAACCACTGATGAACCAAATGAAGGTTTTAAAAAACCAATTGTAGGATTTATCAAAAAAAAATTTTACATTTTAAGAATCACTCCCCCTCACAATCAAGTCATCATGTTTAGCACTTGAAATTTTGACAATCAGCTTTCCAATATCAGTTGTCAAAAATCTTTTTGAATTTTTTAAAATTTATGCTAAAACACACTAAAATCTTTTTGTAATTTTTGATTGTAAAGAAATGCAATAAAGAAATATTTACAAACAATATTTTTGTGAGTTCGTGCAAGAGGATCATATCAGTTTATGTGACCAATCACTAGCACCGTTAAGCTTTAAACATTTTAGTTCTAAACGATTCACGTTGATTGACGATATTGTTGTCCACTTAAACTCAATCTAAAAACTTTCAATCTGCTTACCGATACTTTAAGGTATATTAAGATAGCACTAAGTTCTTATGGACCCCACAATCTCAGCATATCCCCTCATCATGCAATACACTAACTCAAATAATGCCTTTAAACTTTTATCAACTGTGATTTGTGCGAAAACAAAGCAGAATGTTTAAACATTAACAATCAGGTCGATACTTCCGTATACGCAGAGAAAGTCCAATGTTTAAACAAAATAAGAAAATAAAAATAAGTTGAAGTTGTTTAGGCTTTAACCACCAGATCGATACTTCCGTATACGCAGAGGTGATCCAAAGCTTAAACGAAACACCAAAGAAAATAAAGCAGAATGTTTAGGCAACAACATCCAGGTCGATACTCACGTATACGCAGAGGATGTCCGATGCTTAAACAAAATAAAGAAATCAAACAAGTTTAAATCTTTGCAAAATAAAATGCACAATCACAGTGATTTTTCAGCAAAGTTGTGAAAGTTCACAAACTTAACCAGTTTTATGTCTTTCGACAATCAGCGATTACCGAGTAGGCACACAGTCAAGAAGGACAAAACTAAGTACTATGCTTTCAACCGTGTTTCCCACTAGAACTAGGCTTTTTCATTTAGGTTTGTATCGTTATCGCAAATCTACTAGTCTAGCTGAGCCTATCGTCACATCTTTAGTAAGATCGCTTATCACATTTTAACTTTCCATTTCTTTTGCATGCTGTGACAGTCCAACTGATGTACTATCATTTCCTCTTTTATGCAACAAAAACTCATTTTTCATTTTATCATGTTTTTGTCTTTTTTCAAATTTTCAAATGTTTTTGGATTTTCTGAAAATTTTTTACTCCCCCTAAAATGCAAACACATTTTAGGAAATTTGAAAACAAAAACTTTTAAACTCTACCTGTACAGTTTATTTTCTAAAAAAAATGACAACCGATATCGAATTGCATCAAATCGCCATCCACTTGGCATAAACAATCAGAACTCCCCCTTTCACAAAACTATTTTCTCATTATGATTTCAAAACACTTAAGTTTGTTTTAACCAAAATGATTTTTCCGGAAAATAAGTTTTGTTGATTTTAAACCATTTGTAGGTTCGGGGTGTGGTTCATCACATTGTCTATCCTTAACCACTTGTAGCAAATCAAGTACAAATTAATGTCCCTGATTTACCACTTGCATGTAAGCACCTTCTATACCAATTGTAAAAATTACCACATGTACAACACAATACCATTTGTAGGAATGTTACGTCTACATCACCATTTTACCAATCAAAATGCCGATTCCTGCTATGCACTTACCAACCTGAAAGCTCCGGCGTAGTCCTTCAATTTGTAAACATTCAAACACTATCAAAATCTTTCAACCAAAATCTTCAAACATTAGAAAGATGCCGATTCCTGATCCACAATATAAACTTGGGATCTCCGGCAAGTCATAAGACTTTAAGGAAAACAAACTTCCACCCAAGTCTTATTTGACTTGGTGGCTTCCAATTCCTGAGCAGTAGGGTTGTAAGTTGCCTTTTTAGTTGCATAAAAATCCTTAACCCCCTTTACTTTCCCATCAAGCATTTTCTTGAAAATTTTCTTAACATTTTCATTGAATGTTTTTTCAATATCAAAATCTGAGCTTTCAACTTTATCAGCCAGTTGTTTAAACTCTTCCACACTCAATGATTTAATGTCAACATCATTCATCAAATCTTTGAACTCATCTTGTGACTCCTCTGATTTTGTGGAATCAGAATCATCGCCAGATTGTACATCTGATTTTTTAACAATCCATTTTTGATTACCTCTTGCACTCTTTTTGTACATTCTTTTAGAACTTTCACCAACTTCATTCTTTGAATTTTTAAAAGTTTTGAAGTTTGTAGTTGGTGATTCATTCTTTTCAACCACTTTTTCTTTAAGTTTTTCAGAAACTTCCTGTTTTTTGTTGATTTTGTTTGGACAATTGTGAGCGATGTGTCCAACCACTTGACATTGAAAACAAATTCTTGTATCTCTTGAAATGTCTCTTGAATGAAAAACTCCAGTTCCTGTTCTTTTCCTTTCAACAAGAAACTCCTGGTTTGTTTCTTTCCAGAAAGGTTTCTTCTGTTCTTCTTCAACACTTCCACCTGAAACAAATTTTGTTTTTGGTTTAGAATTGCTTACCTTTCTGTAACTTTCTTGCTGAATAAAACCTAAACCTTTTCTTTTGTAATTACAATTTTGATTTGTTTTCTTTTGAAAACTAGAATCAGAATTGTAATTCTTTTTCCCTTTTTTCTTGTTTAATCTTTGTTGAACTCTAGAAGTGTATTTTTTAGGTTTTTCAGTAGATTTTAGATCCTTAATTTCAGAAAAATTAATTTCTGTCATTTTGAAAATCTTTTTAATCATGTCAAAACGAACACTTCTAATCGGAAACTCTTTGTCAGAGTATAACTTGTCTGAATCATTTAAAGTATATGCAACTTCAAATGTTTCATCATCCAAATTAGCCTTTGATAACAAAAATTCTTTACTGTAAGACCATTTTTCCGATGATTTTGAACTTTTGACTGACGAAGTTGAACACCCAGACTCAGATTTTGACTCAGACACTTCCTCAGTATCCAACACCTGATCGACCACCTTTTTGATTAACTCAGACTCATGATCAGTATCAGACAAGGTAAATGTGATATCAATATTATCTGGTAAAACGTCAGTTGTCTCGGATTTTAACTTTATATTGACTGCTTTTTCGACTTGCTCCTCATTTGGTTTTCTAGGAGAATACCCTTCCCAGATAGGAGGCGGACACTTGTTGTATTTAACAGTCGATTTCTTACCAGTCTCATTCTTTTGCTTCTCATCCTGAAATGCTTCAAAACCTGCAACAGTAGGATAAACTCGATCAATAACATAATCAGAACACGAATAACTCAGTAATAACCTTCTGATCCTTTCATTTTCGATCTTTTCTTTTTCCAACTCTTGCTTTAGATTAGCATTTTCTTCGATGTAATGATTAATCGCCTTTTGCTTTGTCATCAATGTAGCATTTGTCATCGTTAAAGCCTTTTCTCTTTCAGAATTCGTTGTTTGAAGACCTGTCACTGTTCTGTTCAACACGCTATACGATTCTTTCACATAGCTGATGTCAGATAGTAACTTTTCTATCAGTTTTTCTCTATCAAACAAAATCACATCTTTTTCTTCACAACTTTTACAAGCTTCCAAACACTTCTTGCAAGGCTTTTCAACTTCAACAATCTTCTCAACCTCGATTGTTTTTATCACTTCAATTACCTTTTCTTCATCATTTATCTTCTCAGCTTCAGTCACTTTTTCTTCAACAACTAATTTAGCTTCCTCATTTTGTTGTTGTTCTTTTGCAACTTGTTTCTCCTTCAATTTCTCCATGCGATCTGCAAAATAAAAATGAAAACTTTCAGGAGAAAGATAAGTTTTAGTCATATTAATATATTTCTCTTCTTCATCATCACTGCTACTCTCCATCGGTGTTTGATCAAACTCTACAGATTTTTCAGACACATCATCTGAAACACCAGAATCAGATGGTGTTTGATCAAAAACAACTTCTTTTTCTGAAGTATCCTCATTTTGCATACTCTCATTTGTACTTAATGATTCAAAATCAACAACTTCTGAACTTTCTTCAGATGTACTCGATTGATCTTTCACAACCTCCTCAGAAAAACTTTGTCCATCTGGAAGATTCAAGGCAATATTGCATTGTATCACACAACCATTTCCTGTCTTGGTGCTTTGAGACTGAAATTTTTCTGATGAACTCTTTGGATTAACACTCGGATATAATGAGAAACCACCGCTGTTTTTGTTTGAACTTTGATCAATCTTTTCTGTAGAATCCCCAGCACTAAACGCAGTCTGGATTTTCGGACTTCTCTCAGCTTCTTGAACCGGAACACTTCCTTTGTAGTACATCTTTACATCCTGTTGACCACTTGGACTGTTCATCCTCGCGATCTTCTGCTGTTCCAAATCTTGACCCTCAATCTTTTCGATAAACTCACCAATTGATAACCCATCATAAACCCCTGTGTTTTTCAGGATCATCAAATAAGTTCCCCACTCTTTTTGCGGTAACGCATCAGCTAATTTGTCTACCCACTCTTCAGACTCTTTTTTTATACTAAGCATTGACATAGATCGCACAAGGTGACAGTATCTTTCAATCAGCTTCTTTGTGTCTTCACCTGGTAGACTGCTGAACAGATCAAACTCTTTCTTTAACAGTGCCTTTTTGCTTTTAATCATTTTCTCGCTACCCTCAAATTTGACTTTAAGTGCATCCCAGATTGACTTTGCAGTTTTGTCATGCTGTAGCAGAATGAAAATGTCTTCTTTGATAGCTTGTTGCAACAGACTAATCATCATTTTTTCGGCTCTATACATATCACGTTCTTCATTACTAAATTCAGATATTTTCTTGTCAACTTTCAAATCAGTCTGTGGTAAAACATATTTCTTCAAAATACATTCCCATGACCTAAGATGGTTAGCCTGAACCCAGTTTTCGAATCTATCTTTCCACCCATAGTATTCTTCGATACTCATCAATTTCGGGGGCTTTTGGGTGGTTCCCGTCTCGTTTTCCAAATTCATGTTCTGAGCAATAGTAGATGGACCAGACGGTGTTGCAAATGCATTGTAGAACTCGGTATCCATGACTTGAAATCAAATAATTTCTCAAACAATCTTTCACACGAACTGATTCTCCTCGTAACACAATAATACCTGACAAACAAACAAACAAACAACAATCAGTTTAAAGATTTATTAATTAATCGAAACAAATTGGTACTCGGACTGGTGATGATTCTGTGTGAACTGAATGTTGACCAACTATACGGACTGAATGACCCGGATCGAATTCAAATGACCTGACCCTTTGAAACCTTCGAACTCCAAACCGTACGAACTGAACTATATCAAGTGACTTGACCGCACAAAACAACTTGACTGAAACCGCGACTCAAACCACGCGACTTGACAAACAAACGTACTGATCAATCCGTGCTAATAGACTAAACACCAAACCTTTCAAATAGAAACACTGACTACGACAACAACTATACGATCCTAATATGCTTATCAATATTCGACATAAGAACTATATCAAACAAAGATGATTATCACAAATATGATTATCACATATACACTTAACAAACAAATGATGGCCGACAAAAATAAAAGATCACATGTAATTTCAATGATGACCTACTAAACAAACAAACTTTCTTTGACTAGTATTACACAATTCATCAATTTTTGAATATTATATGCACTAAAACTGAATGGCTGATATTTCCTCTAAACACATTCACACACTTCAATACATGCTAACTGACACATACCACATGATGATTTACGAAAATCACATGAATTCAATCATGCAAACCGACAACTTCCTTAATCATATTCACATGGATAAAAACAAATCGACTTATGTAATCACACAATCACATGAGTTCTGATTGAATCGATAAAAACAAAGTCACATGGATTCTATCAAATCGACTTATGTAATCACGTGATTTCTGGACTTTGACAAACACACCACTACTTTACCTGCATGCTGATACAAACTTTACAACAAAAGCTCGTGAATTCTTGTATCAATTAACTAACAACCTCGATCAGAATATTTCACACAATTCAACGTATACACTCAAATGAACTTCACATGCAATCACATGACCCCATAACTCGATGTACTTTAAATCAACAAAACAATACGTGTTTTCAATTAACAGCAGAATTCAATGATCAGCAAAATTCAGTTAAGACAGCACTGCAGGTTTCAAACAGATGCCAACGTATTTTCAAGCGAGATCAGACGGAATCAAAACAACTTTTTCAAGCGAGATCCAATCAGATCAATTTCGCTTCAACTATTCAAGCGAAATCTTTAGTTCTTCAAGCGAAATCAATCACAAAATGTTGCTGATGTCATCATATGTTCGAACAATTGAAGCGAAATCACACAAAATTACAAGTTTTAGGCTGATTTTGATGCTGAAACTTTCCAGGAACTGTTAAAACATGATTATGCGTGATATGTGAGAATTTTAGCCTATTTTATCCGTAAAAAGTTTGAAATTTCGAAAAAGAATGATGTAGAAACAGAAATCGTGGTGAAAACTGGCTGTTTTTGGCAAGAACTCCTCGTCCTGAGCTCTGATACCAATTGTAGGATCGGTTTGTGGATCCGAATGAGTCGGTTCAGAGGAATTCCATCAAATACAGGTGCGGAATACAAGTATTTGACTTTAAAACAGCTGAATCTTCACTTTAACACTGATTATATTGATATTTGAACACAAATACAATCAGTTCTCACACCGGCAGCATCTCGGTATGGAATTACACATAAAACAACTTATGATTTCGCTTGATACTGAACTTATATATATAGGCATCAGGATTTCGCTTGGAATGATCTCAAGCGAAATCTAAACATGTTGATTTCGCTTGAGGCTTCAAGCGAAATCTCTACAACATACACAAGTTCAAGCGAAATCTCATAAACTCTCTCTCATTCTCTCGATCTACGTGCCCTGATCTATTCTAACTAGTGTAAGACTCGATACAAGACGAAGTCGACAGATGTAGTGCACCAACAGTTTTCATTCGTTGCCTAAAATTAACAAACAAACACAAACGAACACGAACATGTTCATTTCCTTAACAAACAAACAGGAACATAAAATCTCGTTCGGTAAGCGTTCATGAACAGTTTGTGAACACATATATTTCTTAACAAACAAACATGAACAAGAACTTGTTCGTGTTTGTTCGGTTCGTTTGCAGCCTACGAATAGAGATTTGAATAACAAACTGTGGAGAACTTGTTTGCGTTATCCATCAACATAAGCTAAAATACTCTAAAATTAACAAGGCGGTCTCTTTGTTGCGTACTGATTATTGAAAAGATTTGTTGAAATCGAAGAAAAGAGTAAAAAATATGAATTGAGGCATACATTAAGAACAAGAAGTCCAACAATCCGTTCATTATCTGTTGTTGTCTAAAACAATATGAATGCACGCAAAGAATTTGACAACTTTGGGTATATTCGAAACCAACTAAAATACATTGGGTATATTCGAAACCAACTAAAATACGTTACAATACCCTAAAATACGTTAAAATACGCTAACTTACGTTAAAATACGCTAAAATATGTAAAAATACCCTAAAATAGGTTAAAATAAGCTAAAATACGTTAGAATACGCAAAAATACATCAAAGTACGCGACTAACGATATTTCCACACACGTATACATATAATACGGCACTACGGAGTACAAGTGGATTTCAAACAAAACTGTACGTAATCATAGAATACGATATTCGCACGCAACCGAACGGCACCGAAACGACTTATGTTGAAGGTATACGTAATAAAACGACAAAATATGCGAAAGTTCGGCAAAAAACGAGACGTATATGCGTCGAACCGAGGGAAACACGATAACACTAAATTTGAAATAATGTCATATACGATCGTATAGGCCTATGTTGTATCGTATATCAGCTTAATACAAATCATATAGGCCTATACGATTCGTATTAAACTTTGAATTTTCTCAAAAATACCCCTGAATTTATTAGAAAACCAGGGGTATTTCAGTAAAATCATCAATTAATACGCATCGTATAGGCCTATACGATGCGTATTGAACTATAAATTTCTCAAAAATGTTTTTCAAATCAAGGGTTCCATCATTACAACCACTTGTTTTCAACAGGTATGTAATGCAATGATTCCTCTCAATTGAATAGACAGAGAAACTGTTCGATTTCACGGTGAGTGGAGAAATTAGCGACGGAGAAACTGTTGGAATTTGTGGATTTCGGTTGGTTCAGAAACTTAATAAGAGAAGCAACTAAAAAAGCAGTGAACGGTATTTAACGTACACACCGAATTCGAAGATCCTTGCATTAGACATAATTTGTTGGAATTTGTGGATTTCGGTTGGTTCAGATCTCTATTCGGTCATCTTTCCTCTCAATTGAATAGACAGACACTTGCTTCATAGGACTTACTTTAATCAAACAGGCATGCCTCAAACACTTAACATTTTTAGAAGTTTTCAATAAAATTTCATTTTGCAGTGAACTTGTTCTCTATGAAATGTCTCACTTAACAAGAGAAGCAACTAAAGAAGCGGTGAACGGTATTTAACGTGCACACCGCATTCGAAGATCCTTGCATTAGACACAATTTGTTGGAATTTGTGGATTTCGGTTGGTTCAGATCTCTATTCAGTCACCTTTCCTCACAATTTGGATCTCTATTCGGTCATCAAACAGGCATGCCTTGAAGTACTGAATCAACATAAATAACTGAAATAACACCTTCGGAATCTATTAACCCACAATTTGTTGGAGTTTGTAGACAGACACTTGCTTCATAGGACTCACTTGAATCGTCTCGGAAGTACTGAACACCAGAAGGATGAGATATCTGCAGTTAGCTCGAAGAAGTTTCTCTCAATCAGGTGTTCCAATAGATTCTCCCTTTTAACAATGTCCTGTTAATTGTTGGAAATTTGTGGATTTCGGTTGGTTCAGACATACACAATTTGTTTCAACAGGGATGTAATGCAATG
Source organism: Helianthus tuberosus (assembly GCA_030545235.1). Classification (NCBI taxonomy): domain Eukaryota; kingdom Viridiplantae; phylum Streptophyta; class Magnoliopsida; order Asterales; family Asteraceae; genus Helianthus; species Helianthus tuberosus. The sequence continues at coordinate 23,293,619 of CM060357.1, read as the reverse complement.
ATTCCTCTCAATTGAATAGACAGACACTTGTTTCATAGGACTCACTTGAATCGTCTCGGAAGTACTGAACAACAGAAGGATGAGATATCGGTAGTTACGAGATTCTTCGAGAATTAGAAAAGGAGAAAATATGCAACGGCAAGGGTAGTATGAGTCTGAGTCCATTGTGGTTCGTGTTAGGTTTGTATTTCCCATGGCCACCGTTTCCGTAGTAAAAAACGGTTGCGGTTTTCCACATTCAATCTTCATTGCTTCATTATAATTAATAATGCGGTCTTGATTGAAGATGTAATTGCAAGACTGTTTGTCGGGCTTCCAATGCTCACACAGGGTGATAAACAACGCTGATATTGAACAGATTATTGAACCAAGAAAGTCATTGGACTGCCGCAGATGAAGTCAAATGTGATCAAACTTGGACATCAGACGTAAATCTTGAAGAAACGGAACATAATCCCAGATTGTCTAAAGAAGCGCTTTTATCATGTGTGGTCCAGAGGTCGGTCTCGGGTGGGCATAAGATCCGCGGGCCTTATTGTCGGATTATTGAACCAAGAAAGTCATTGGACTGCCGCAGATGAAGTCAAATGTGATCAAACTTGGACATCAGACGTAAATCTTGAAGAAACGGAACATAATCCCAGATTGTCTAAAGAAGCGCTTTTATCATGTGTGATCCAGAGGTCGGTCTCGGGTGGGCATAAGATCCGTGGGCCCTATTGTCGGATTATTGAACCAAGAAAGTCATTGCACTGTCACAGATGAAGTCAAATGTGATCAAACTTGGACATCAGACGTAAATCTTGAAGAAACGGAACATAATCCCAGATTGTCTAAAGAAGCGCTTTTATCATGTGTGATCCAGAGGTCGGTCTCGGTTGGGCATAAGATCCGTGGGCCCTATTGTCGGATCTTTGACTCAATGGAAGATGTGATTAAGGTAAGCGTGCCGTATCATGTGTCATAAAATGGAACATAATCCCCGATTGTCTAAAGAAGCGCTTTTATCGTGAATGTTTCGAATCATCATAGAAGACGTATCGGGTGAGTTGTGGTTGATTTATAGGAGGTTATGAAACGAATATATGTTTATGCGAATTTAAAGGACAATACTGACAGATGTGCTGGTCTTTTCTCCCACTATGCAAACTTGAAAAATTTCACCATAACACATCTAATATGACACATGATAAAAGTGCTTCTTTAGATAATATGGGATTGTGTTCCGAAAATTGGGAACCACATATTCGTGTGTAAAAGCTTGGAAAGATGAACGAATAGAGATCTGTATATACACCCTTGTTATTTGTTTACCACATGACACATGATAAAAGCGCTTCTTTAGACAATCTGGAATTATGTTCCGCAAATTGGGAACCACATTGTAGACTGGTGGGCTTGAATGGTTTTAATAATACTTGAAAATGGAAATAATCGTGTCAAGATCATTATCTATCATATCATCGACCAACTGCTCGAAATCCCTTTCATTTCTCGGGTTCACATTCGACACAACACAACAAAAAATAAATTCAAAAACTGTGGGCTGATACGCATCGTATAGGCCTATACGATGCGTATCAAGCCCGCCGCCAGACATAACATGCACCTGTCAGTCTGTCATGTTTTTTACTTTAATTCAATACGCATCGTATAGGCCTATACGATGCGTATTGAATTGAAAAAATGTGTAGATAAACAGGAGGTGTGCCATTAGAAAACCCCTATTATATATGTGGAAGGAGCATATGCATATGTGTGTTCCTTGTTGCCAAAGCATTGTCCCTCTTTAATTAAAGTTAAGTTTATATATATTTAACTTAGTTGCAATGTTAAACAATAAAGTATGGATAATATCTTCCATCTATAGAGATGAGCCTTCCATCCCTCTCAAGCTTTCTTTTTCTGTTTTATTGGATCATCATAATATCTAACATTTTATTTAATTATATTACATGTTTTTGTAAACAAAAAAAAAAATAGTTGTTTTTATTTGATTTTGTTAACTTAAAAGTTTTCCTACAATGACTAATGATGGGGACTTATAACTTGAACCGACGGATGAGTTGTATGTGGACCGATGGTAACGAGGAAGAAGAGTGAAAAAAAAAAACACTTTATAACTCGTAAAAAATGATTAAGTAAAACATTTTCAATAACTTTATTATAATCGAATTTAATATACTTGTTATTTTTTATAATACTCTCTATGTCGGTTATTTTGACATAATTGACATGTAGTAAAGTAAGATATAAGTAGAGGATCATTTGTAATGTTTAAAACAACATCTCTCATAATATAAGTTAAATCCAAACATGTGTTATAACCTATATAACATTTTTACTTTTGTCTTCTAGATATAAGATGTGATAGCTAAAACATTAAAAACACTTCGAATTTTGAATATAACATCTTGAAATGAAGTTATAAGTTATAACCATATACCCATTTGGTCAATAACTTGAGTTTTACATGTTTCTATTTCATATTAGACTTTATATAATCATAAAATATACATGCTCAAAATTTTCGACATATACCACAATAATAAATAAAATCAAAGAACATTCACTACCACAAAATATATAAATATTGTACTTTTTAATTAAATCCAAATTACACAAATACACGTATCAATCATCCTCAATCCTTGGAACCATTTAGTGTTCAACTTAAAATAGGCATCTATAAATATCCAATAAGTTTTATCAAGCCCAATCACTCTCATTTACACCTACACTAAAATATGTGTGAATATACTAATTCCAGAAATTCTGATATGGAAATTTGAATTGAGGCTGGTTAGTTCATACAATATAAAACCGTGAGCCGCTTTAGGTTACGTTATTATCTAAAGAGTAAAGTCCTATTTGAGTCCCTGTGCTTTGTGCAGTTTAACCATTTGAATCCAAAAACCAAAACTGTCTTGATTTGAGTCCCTGTGGTCTCTAATTTTAACCATTTGAGTCCCTGTGGTATCTAATTTTAAACATTTGAATCCAAAAACCACATGTTTCTGCTTTGGGTGTTGTTTACTTTTGGATTCAAATTGTTAAAATTAGAAACCACATGGACTCAAATCAAGACAGTTTTGATTTTTGGATTCAAATGATTAAACTGCACAAACCACAAGGACTCAAATAGGACTTTACTCTTATCTAAAACACGTTTCGTAGGACATAAATTAAAAAAGAAGAAGAATAGAACGAGTCATAATAAGCGTAAACAGAAGTAGAAAAACAATAACACCGTTGTTATTTTTTCTTGTCATATGCTACCACTAGGGATGTTCTTTTTTATCCGAAACCCGAAAACCAACCCGAATTCGAAGTCATCCGAACCCGAATTAGAGAATAACCGAAAAACCCGAACCCAAACTACCCAAACCCAACCAACCCGAACCTTAAATGGGTCGGTTATCGGGTCACTTTTTCCCAACCAAAAACCCGAACAACCCGACCCGAATAACCCGAAACTTGAAACCCGAATAAAAACCCGAACATTAGTTGTCTTTTTTTATAGATGCGATCTGATTTGGAGTGTTTTGTATTTGAAACATTAAGTTTTGAGACTTTTAAATATTATCATACCATTTTATTAAATGAGGTTTGAATATGTAATGATATTTTTTTAACAACATGATATATATGATGATATTTTATAAAAAAAAAACATTCTTTTTTTTCATTTTACATCTAAACCCGAAAACCGAACAACTCAACCCAAACTAACCTGAACAACCCATACCCGAACAACCCGAACTTTAAATGGGTTGGTTATCGGGTCATGTTTTCCTAACCAAAAACCCGAACAACCCGACCCGAAAAACCCGAAACACGAAAAAATAACCCGAAGAACACCCCTAGCTACCACTCATGTCACACCCCCAAAATCCAAAAGCGGAGTATCACCGCATGGAGGCGTGACTGACCAGGATCAAGCCACCAATCATATTGAACAACGTAATTAAGTAAATAAAACCTAACACAATATAATTGGTGTCCAAAAGAAAGTAACCAACTTTAAGTTAACAGCGGAAGCATAAAATGTAAAACCCTAACATAAGTAATAAGTTCATGAAGTTTAAATGTTTAACATGGAACTCAACAGTCCATGTCCCACAACGATCACTCCTCCCTGTGCAAGCTCCATAAGCACCTAACGACCTGCAAGGCATGTAACAACGAGTCAACAACAAAGTTGAGCGAGTTCACAGTTGGTGTTCATTGTTAAGTTGTTTCAAAACCATGAGTTCATTTGTAAGTCATAAGTTAACCAGTTTTCCCTGTTTCCCAAACATATCCATAACCAGTGGGGGCTTCCCCATGTGAACCACTAGACCCGTTTACCATATCGACCACTGACTAAAGTAAGTTGGTGCCCTGACGTCAATGTCTATCATCATTGACTAGTGCCCAGATCCATTAGTTCACGCCTGTCCTCTGCGGCACGGTGTGAGGCTTGTCAAACCTAAATAGCGCTATCTAAGTAATGACCCGCTCGCCATTGGCCCGACGATTAAGTCGATATAAAAGGAGGGACTTCATGATAGAGATTTTGGTCTAGTATCCGTGTTGTCACCCTTCAATAAAGAGGGTGTGTACGAAATCCCCAAACCAGGAGATTATGTAGGTGCCAAATCAATTTCCTTATCACATGTTGTCACCCTTCAATAAAGAGGGTGTGTACGTGTTCCAAACTAGGATATCACGCAGTTTCAGTTTAAATCCTTTACTCATTCCCAACCCTTGGGAATCCCATGCCTTGTGAAAAGTGTGAACTCACCTCGGTTTGCTCGGTATACTTATCTACTGGTGCACAAACAATTCAGTCAAAGCCTATAGTATGCACGTACACACAATCAGTTTATGTTCGTAATGACTCACATGCAATCTATATCACAAAGTATGCTTGGGCATTTATTATCAAGTAACACATACTCAGTTAATCAACCCATACAAGATCCCTAGTTTACATGTAAGTTCCATAACCAGGTTTATCAGTTAAGTGTACTATGTGAAAAACTAAATCATGTTATCCACCTACAAGCAAGCATCATTAACAGTAGCTATGATAATATAAACAATTATTAATAAGGTAATATAAACAATGAATAACATACATGCGATATCCTAAAACAAATCAACTTACTGTTTCCCTATAAGCTTTCACGACGAACATTGGGATTTCGTCGACATAGGGCCACGACGAACATTGGTCACGATGAAAACATGGGATTTCGTCAACAAGGGAGTTCATCGGCCCTGGGTTTTCGTCGGGGTAGTGATTTCGCCGGCTAGGGGTTTTCATCAACAACAGTTTTCATCAACAACAGTTTCGTAATACCAGAACCCTAATTACATACTAACAGTTACATGATTATCATCATTTCTATCATACGATCAGCATCATTAGAATATAATCATGACAATACTAACAATCTATCATTCTCAACAGACTATATACGATCACACAACCACAAAGATTAACCAGAACCATTCAAAATCACGAAGATCTAACCACTTGTTCATCAATCATTATCAAATCATATGATCATAAACCCTTCACAATAACAGTTAATACATGATACCAAACAAATAATCCATAATGATTTCAATCGAATAATTATCAATAGTTTATCACTAACCCAAACAGGAGGAACAATGAACCAGTCGATGCAAGAGGCTTCGAGGGTTTCAAGGCTGCCGTCGCACAAGGGATAGGGAGAGAGGGAAGGTGAGAGGTGGTTAGGGTTTTGCCGATTGAAACTTTCACGTAAAGGTTGGGAACCAAACATTATAACTGATCGCTACTGGGCCAAAGGCCCATTCGATTTCGCCGGCCTGTTAGTTAACGAAAACACTAAAGTGTTTTCGCCAAGGGGTGTTTTCGCCAAGGGGGGTGTTTTCGTGGGGTAGTGTGTCCGTCGCACAGGGAGTATATCAAAACAACTTATAAACAATTTATAAACAAATCACATATCAATATAAACAACTTATAAACAAATCACGGTGCACAGTTTCAATGCAATGAACCACAAGACACAGTATGAAACAAGTAACATATAGAGGAGAAACCTTGGGAACTCGAGTTGTCACATTATCCCCAACTTGAAAGAAATTTCGTCCCAAAATTTAGCACGTGGTTACTGAGGAAGCTAGATAGGTTGCATGTTTTCCTGGGGTGTCACATCATCCCCCCATTGGTTTGGAATTTCGTCCTGAAATTCCGCAGTTGCTTCAGCCTCAGCAGTGGTTGCACTTTTCTCGAACAACTGGGGATACTTGAGTTTCATTTGGTCTTCTCGTTCCCAGGTGAACTCTGGGCCACAACGGGAGTTCCAACGAACTCGAACAAGAGGTATTCTGGTGCGCTTGAGAACGTTAACGTCTCGGTCTGTGATTTCAACTGGTTCCTCGACGAATCGCAACTGATCGTCAATTGTGAGCTCCTTCAAAGGAACTATGAGGGTCTCATCTGACAGACACTTCTTCAGATTTGACACGTGGAATACGTTGTGAACTCCACTGAGTTCTTCAGGTAGATTCAACTTGTAAGCGACTTTGCCAATTTTCTCAATGATTTCGAACGGTCCGACATAACGCGGATTGAGTTTGCCTCGTTTGCCAAAACGAACTACACCTTTCCAATGTGAGACTTTGAGTAGCACTCGATCCCCAACCTGGAACTCGAGTGGTTTCCTGCGCTTATCAGCGTAGCTTTTCTGACGGTCACGAGCTGCCGCCATTCGTTGCCTTATCTGAGCAATCCTTTCCGTTGTGTCTACTACAAGTTCTGGACCCGTGATTTTGCTGTCACCAACTTCTGCCCAGCAAAGAGGTGATCGGCATTTACGCCCGTACAATGCCTCAAACGGAGCGGCCTGGATACTGGTGTGGTAACTGTTATTATACGAAAATTCCACTAAAGGTAGATGTCGTTCCCAGCCGTTACCAAAATCAATCACACATGCCCTAAGCATGTCTTCAAGGGTCTGGATGGTGTGCTCAGACTGCCCATCCGTATGTGGATGATAAGCGGTGCTCATATCCAAACGTGAGCCAAAGGACTTGTGCATTGCTTGCCACAGTTCAGAAGTAAAACGTGCATCGCGATCGGAAATAATGGAGGTTGGCACCCCGTGCCTCGAAACCACTTCCTTTACGTAAACGTCTGCTAAAGTAGAAAATTTGTCTGTTTCTTTGATCGCCAGAAAGTGTGCAGACTTAGTCAATCGATCCACTATCACCCAAATAGTGTCATTTCCGCGTTGAGATCTAGGCAGGCCAGTAACGAAATCCATGGAAATTTGCTCCCACTTCCATGTCGGAATCTCTGGTTGTTGGAGCAGGCCTGATGGTTTCTGATATTCAGTCTTGACTCTCGCACAAGTCAAACATTTGCTAACGTAAGTTGCTATGTGGCCTTTCATGCTAGGCCACCAGTATGTAGTCTTTAGGTCGTAGTACATCTTATCCGAACCAGGATATACTGAGTAACGAGACTTATGTGCTTCATCCATCACTAGTTCGTGTAAGTTTCCATAAAGTGGGACCCAAATGCGCCCGTTTACATAGTAGGCGCCGTCTTCCTTTTGCTCTAACCGTTTCCTCGATCCCCGTAGGGACTCCGCCCTGATGTTCTCTGTTTTCAATGCTTCAACCTGAGCATCTCGTATCTGAGTAGGAAGACTAGATTGGATGGTCAGTTGTAACGCACACACTCGCTTAGGTGTTGTATCCTTTCGACTGAGGGCGTCGGCCACAACATTGGCCTTGCCCGGATGGTACTTGATCGCGCATTCGTAATCATTCAAGAGCTCGACCCATCGACGTTGTCGCATGTTTAACTCCTTTTTCTTGAAGATATGCTCGAGACTCTTGTGATCGGTGTAAATGGTGCACTTGGTACCGTACAGGTAATGTCTCCATATCTTAAGTGCGAATACAACAGCTCCCAGCTCCAAATCGTGTGTAGTGTAGTTCCTTTCGTGAACCTTAAGTTGGCGCGATGCATAAGCAATGATTTTATCCCGTTGCATCAACACACAACCAAGACCCTGAATTGACGCGTCACAATAAACCACAAAATCGTCTGTGCCCTCTGGCAATGAGAGAATTGGTGCGCTACATAGTCTATCTTTTAAGTGCTGAAATGCAGATTCCTGTGCATCACCCCAACGATAGGTGACGCCCTTCTGAGTTAGTGAGGTGAGAGGTTGTGCAATCTTGGAGAAATCCTTGATGAACCTTCTGTAGTAGCCCGCCAAACCCCAAGAATTGGCGAATTTCTGTTGGTGTACGGGGTGCAGGCCAGTCTTTGATCGAATCAACCTTGGATGGATCAACATGGATCCCATCCTTGTTTACCACGTGGCCTAGAAAGTGGACTTTCGCCAAGCCAGAAATCACATTTCGAAAATTTGGCATACAACTGTTCTGGTCGAAGGAGTTCCAAAATAAGTCTCAGGTGATGCTCGTGCTCCTCCTGACTCTTAGAATAGATCAGGATGTCGTCGATAAATACAATAACGAACTTATCCAGGTAAGGTTTGCACACTCTATTCATAAGATCCATGAAGACCGCAGGTGCATTCGTCAATCCAAAAGGCATAACCAGAAACTCGTAATGCCCATACCGAGTCCTGAATGCTGTCTTAGAGATATCCTCGTCTCGGTCTCGGACTCTCAGTTGATGGTAGCCTGACCTCAGGTCAATCTTCGAGTAGTAGCTCGACCCTTGCAGCTGGTCGAATAAGTCATCGATGCGTGGAAGAGGATAGCGATTCTTTACGGTCACCTTGTTGAGTTCGCGGTAGTCAATACACATTCTGAAGGTACCGTCTTTCTTCTTCACAAATAATACTGGAGCTCCCCAAGGCGAAGAAGAGCTAGGACGAATAAAACCCTTGTCCAAGAGCTCTTGTAATTGCGTGGACAGTTCTTCCAGTTCTGATGGAGCTAAGCGATAAGGTGCTCGAGCTATGGGCGCTGCTCCAGGAGCTAGCTCGATTTGAAATTCAACCTGACGGTGGGGTGGTAGACCTGGTAATTCCTCAGGAAACACCTCAGGGAAGTCACGTACGATCGGAATATCTTCTATCTTCTTCTCTTTCTTTGAGGTGTCAGTAATGAGGGCTAAATTAGCAGTGTGGCCCTTTCGCAAACACTTCTGGGCTTTAAGGAAAGAAATTATGCCCACCACAGCACCACTCTTGTCGCCATGAATCACTAAAGGTTCTTCACTAGAACGAGGAATGCGGACGATCTTCTCCTTGCAAAGAATCTCTGCTCGATGTTGAGATAACCAATCCATACCAATAACGATGTCGAAACTACCAAGAACGATGGGGATAAGATCGATAGAGAAAGTCTGACCAGCTAAGATGAGATTACAACCCTTAACTATGTGTGTGGCTTCAAGGCTTTTACCGTTTGCTAGTTCTACCATGTGCTTGGTGTTCAAAAGTGTTGGGGCACGCTTAAGCATTTGACTAACTTTTAGGGACACATAACTAGTATCGGCACCCGAATCAAATAAAACAGTAACAAAGAAATCATCCAAAAGAAACTTACCCATCACCACGTTGGGATCGTTCCTCGCATCACCCTGACCAATCACAAAAGCTCGACCCCTGGCACCATTGCCACCATTGTTTCCCCCATTATTGTTCCTGTTCCCCTGATTGTTGTTGTTGTTCTATCTCTGATTCAGCTGGGGGCAGTCTCTTTGAAGTGGCCTTCAGCACCACACTGAAAGCATCCTTTTTTGTTACCCTGCTGCTGCTGTTGCTGCTGACGCTGATTCTGTGGAGTTTGTTGCTAATTCTGTCGTCGCTGATTTGCAGGGTAGAGACTCCTGCAATCCTTGGCCGCATGGCCAGGTTTGTTACACCTCTGATAAGTGCCCTTAGTACACGGTCCGCTATGATGGAAATCACATTGATTGCATTTGGGGTGGTTCCCCTTGTACCCACTTTGCCCTTGACTACCAAAAGATTGTTGACCAGGGCTCTTGTAGTCATCAGTCTTTCGCTGCTGAGAGTGAGACTGAGCTGATGTTGAACCCTTGCTTGAGACTCCATCCCATTTGCGTTTGTTGTCACTGCGGGCATCAGATGTAGTAGTGGTAGTAGCACCAATTCGCTTGGGCAGCCTGTTCTGCTCGACTGCCTGATCAGTGAGACGATGAGCCAAACGAATAACTTGCTGGATAGTGGCGAGGTTTGCTGCAGTCACATGACTCTGGATCTCTGGCACTAAACCTTTGAGGTACAGCTCGATGCGCTTGATATGAGGATCTACCATGGTAGGACACAAGATTGCCAGCTCATTTGATCTTTTCGTATACGCTTCGATTTCCGACCCCGTCATCTTTAAGTTGAAGAACTCTACTTCCAAATTGTGGATGTCATCACGATTGCAGTACTCTTCCTTGATTAAATCCTTGAAGTCATTCCATGGGGTGGCATTAGCAGCAACCAATCCCAACATTTGAACCTGAGTGTAACACCTCAGAAATTCATGTCCAGTAAAATAAAGACACGTGTCATGTAATGCAAACGTGCTATGGAAACGGATCCAGATAAAGATGTGCGATAGGATTTAAAAATGTCGACATGTTAATTTATACCTCTGAGCGACCTACTAATAAATCCCTAACCATGATATAATTTATCAACTTCTCAAATTATGCAAATTGTAACACCTCGAAAATTCACGTCCTATAATGTGTTGACACGTGTCATAGGTTTGAACGTGTGAAAGAATGTTCTAAAAGGACTAAAGTTGACAAACATGGAAAGTATGTGAATATACGGGTTCAAAATGTCAACAGTGAATAAATATACTTTACAGTAACCCTAAATGATGCTCATACCTTTAAAACGAGTAAATCATGGATCATACGAAGCCAATTGTGAAAGAAAGTGAGAGATTACAAACCACAAGGGTTAAATGTGTCAACATGTTTAAGTTATACCTCTGAGTGACCTTTTAGCAAACCCGAAGCTTTGTAACGGTTAATTATGCTCACTAGAATGCACGATATAAATTTCATAAAGTTTCGTTATCGTATGAGAAAGTTATGATCAAATTCGTATTCAAGGGGTTAAAGCGTCAACGTTGAAAAATATGGCTATTCGGGTAAACACAAAGCAAACCAAGGACTTAACAAAGTGGGTATAAGTCTTAAAGCCCCTATAGGTAAATATGGAGGGCTTAAAATGCAAGAAATAAAGTCGAATGCCCTTTCGAAGAGCCAAGATCCAACGTGTAATAATTGAAAAGATTTAAAATCTGACAACAGGATTCAGGCGGGCCGCGTAAAGGTTAACAGACCTTTACGCGGGCCGCGTCCGATCCCTAGATGCAGAAAGTAAAGACAGCAGCCTGTTCAGCCCCATAACCGACATAAATCCGATATTTTCGCAACATGGGCGACCCCTACATGCTTTTAGACCCTAGGGGACACTTGTGGATGATCCATTATCACTTGTAGCCTTTGTTGTCATGATCTAATGAGATCAAAAACTCTATAAAAGGGCCTTGTGTTACAACTTTGTAACCACACCTTCCATCTGCATTTCTGATCATTTCTGGAGCTCCAAAGCAGACTCAAGTGATCACAAATCGTGCATAGGACTTCTGTAAGTATGCTTAACCTTTCTTAGTTAAGTTTTTGCTTAGTTTTAGCTTAAAAGTCAAACCGTCGTAATTACCGTTTGACTTAGCGATTAATCATTGATGGTCCAGTGATTAGTCGAATTGAAAGTAGTTATAAGTTGGTAATTATGTGGGCAATAAACCCTTAAAAGGGCTCCCTCTGATTCCCACTCTAACTAGATCATTAGTCGGGTCAAACTTGTTATTAAAAAGTCAACAGGATGCTTAATTTCAAATTACTACATAATTAGCAATGTAGAACCCCTACAACCTGTTTGATCATTAATATAACTTAGTAATTAATGTAAGAACATGTCTAAACATGTTCAACCCGACAATTTTCTGTTTAAACCCGGTTCGGAACCGAAAGTCGCAAAGCTTTGACTTTTGCTTTGACTTCAGTTCTGACCCGTTTAAGCATGTTTTAGAAATGCCTTAGAGCTTTAATTGGACTAGGTTACATGCTAGTATAACCCTCTGTGATTATACACCTTGGTTCATTAGTTATCCAATTAATATGCATGATTCCGTTAATTGCTCATATGTTGACCATTATGCCCTTTTCACCATAAAACGTGATTTTTGAAAATGTAAAAGAGTAGAAACCTTAGTTACTGATATACAAACTTGTACCCAAAATTTGACATCATTTTGAGGTGTAGATTGAGAGTTATGCTCATTAGCGTAATTAGAAAGCTTTTTAGCGATTAAACGGCATAATTAGCATATAGCCTATTTAAACCTACATTTTGATATCAAACTTTTTACCCACTGATGTAATATATTATTTTGAGATTTTTGAAGATTTTTAATTAATTTTAGGCTGAACATAACTTAGAGTCATAAGCATTGTTAGGGGTCATTTTCTTGACATACGTATCTTGACCAATATCCTGCCTTTGTTTGTTTATTTGTGACCAGGATGCTGGAAGAGGATATTGCTAACATCTTGAGCGATATCCTGAGGCTTATTGAATTAACCACGTGCAGGTTAAAGGCTGAGGCTTGCTAACGGTCAAGAGGACTTCTTCTCCTCAAGACTCGGACGAATTTGTTGATGGAGAGACGTTGAGCCCGAAAGACCAGGTCTACAACGTTCGAAGAAGGAATATTCGGTGGATCCCGCAAGTTTAGGATAGTTTGTTATTTTATCTTTACTATAAATAGATGGGGGCGGATCAGCTTAGGACACACAATTCTTCACTAACACTCTCGTACACTTTCACTCTCTAGCTCATTGCAAACACCACACTTGTATTCAAATTTCGTTGTAACACTTAGTCGATCCGCACCACATCCTGCACTGTATCCTGATATTTGAAGCAATAGAAGAACAAGGCAGCTGCGATTGTCAGCTCCCGAGGTTTTATGCCGGCGATCTAGATTGATCAAGGGCTTTCCTCGTACATCTCGTGTCATTTACTTTACTTTTGCTCATAGTTTGATCATAGATACAGCTCAATATCCTGAGCCGTATCCTAAATACTGATTTTCTAAATAACTTAACAAGCATATTTTCAACACACTTTCTAGCACACTACCTCACTTTACTAATTTGATCACTAAGTTACTTCGGTAATTTTTGACCAAAACAAGCATGATTCGGTAAATGTCGGTTTTGCCCTTTCGGGCTATAAAATGAGTTTTACATATCCTTTTGACCCCAAACCTTTTGCTACTGATTTTGTATGATAAATAAATTATTTTAGACCTTCTGGAATAATAAAAATATCAGCCTTATCTATAGAACCCGGAAACGGCTTCTAATCGCCTTTTTAGCGTTTTAAAGCATAGTATGTACTAAAACTATTTTAAAGATACAAGGGTTGATACCTACTGATATTTTAGGTAAATTATAATATTTTAACAGTAAGCAAAAGTTGTTTAACTCAGACTTCAGTTTTGAGCTTTTCGGCTTATGTGAAATTACCAAAATGCCCCTACGGTGCATAGTTTGGTTATAATTGATAAATTTCACATACATGCAATACCCTACTATTATAAATTATCAAATTAAGTATTTTTGCTGATTACATCAGACCTGTAACTCAGGTTAATACTTAAACTCTTTTATAACCTTGTAAATGACCAAAATGCCCCTACGGGGCATAGTGTGTGTTTAAATTCATTTCGGGCATAATAAAAGATATATTACTGATGTCACAACATATTTAAGGCATATTAACTTAGGAAACCTGTATATGGCTCTAATGATTACCCGTTACGCCTCTTGCGTGTTCGGTTCGGTTTATGTAACTAGTTTGCATAAATTAGCCGAAACGGGTCAAACCTTATCGGTTTTATCTCAAAATCCAGAATGTGTTTAGATCACCCATATAAGACAAGTCTTCAAACTTGTCAGGTCTAAATCACATTCTATTCCGGTCTTCCCTTAATCACGCGTTCGAACCGTATCGTTCCTTAAAACTAATCGGTCTAAGCTTAAGCTTAACTAAAGACCGTTAGGATTCTAATAGGTTATTATAAACCTTTGTTCCAGAATAGGAGGCCTAGTAAAAGCTACCCGCATTTGATATTTGTGAATTATACTTGCAAAGGTAAATACTTTTAACTTATTTTCCCTTATACGGGCTTGGGGTACGATATATAAAATACCGCTTGGTCGGGCACTCGACCTTAATCGCTTGGTGGTTAAGTATTATCGAGATAACCTGTTTTGAAATGTTTTGTTTGCTTAAAGCATTTGGGAGGTTAATGACCATGTCCCGGATATCCTTGGCATCATTTTACGAAATGGCCACGACCTAAGCGCGGGGTGTAGGCGTACACCCGTCAGTGCCAAAATAAATAATGTGGTGTGTCTATTAATCTTTAACCCGGCACGAACCGGGCTACTGAACGCATAAGGAACATGTAATCCTTTTACAAGTTTATATATTTAAATAATTATCCCAAGTTATAAAAAGCTTTGTGCCACGTGCATTCAAATCAATTTTAACCATTTTTAAAATGAGTCAGTTAAATTGTATTTACCAGTGTAAACTGACGTATTTTCCCAAAAAGATTAAATGCAGGTACTACTCGTAATAGGCTGGCTACTCCTAGCATCAATAAAGAGTCTCGCAAGCTTAAGATGCCTAAAGTCTGTTGAACTACTGTTTCCATTTTTTTTATCCATCTGTGGATAAACTTTCGACTGTTGTGATACTTGATATTACAATTACATTCGATTGAAATATATCTTTCATTTGCTTCCACTGTGCATTTAAATATTGTGTTGTTTGACTGTAATGTTGCCAACCACGTCACGATACTCCCCACCGGGCCCACCGGTCAAACGTGTAAATATCGGGGTGTGACACAAATAAATCTGGTTATCCTAAATAATAAATTAATTATAACTCTAGACATGGATCCAATGCAAATTCTTGGTATTTCCGTCAATTTAAACCTCCCACAAAGTACCAAAATGTGTAAGTGCATGCCTAGACATGCAATGGCTGAAAACATGGTCCCCATTCTGATTAAAATGCATGAGATTCAAAGATGTAGACGTTACATGGCCACAACCTGAATTAAAACAAATTTTTGTCCTCTGCTGAAGCCTTACGGACCGTAAGGGTTGGAGCTTACGGTCCGTAAGCAGTGTATCTGGGCGATTTAATTGACAGCTGCCTGTCCAAACGGTTACACCACCTTATTTCAGTGGTATTCGAAAATCAGGGACTCTCTAGGTGGTTTTTAGCATCTTAGGTAGACCTGGGATGATCTTACAACACCTATAGACTAATTTGGCATGATCTAAAGCTTTTGGGTTCACTATATAAGAAGATCAAACTTGCTACATTTTGGTCTTTGATTTGCAACTTCTCTCAAGATAGTCTCTGGAGCTCTCCTGATCAGCAACAAGTTTCCTAGTGGTCCCTAATCATACTTAGGACTTTTGTAAGTGTCCTTAAACCCTTCTAATTCAGTTTAGCTTAATTAATTAGCTAAAAGTCAAACCGTCGTAATTAAGGTTTGACTTCGTGATTAATTAATATTTGCTGAGTCAAATCACAAATTAAAAGTACCTATAAGTAGGTAATTATGTGGGTAATAAACCCTTAAAAGGGTACTCTCTGATTCCTACTTTAACTATGTCAATTGTCAGGTCAAAGCTAACTTTAAAAAGTCAACAGAATACTTAGGGGCTGTTTGGCTAAGCTTTTCAAAATGACTTATTTGCTTATTTGCTTTCTGAAAAGCAAATAAGCAAATAAGTCATTTTGAAAAGCTCCATTTTATAGCTTTTCAAAAGAGCTTATTGACTTATTTGCTTTTCAGAAAAGTAAATAAGCAAATAAGTCATTTTGAAAAGCTTAGCCAAACAAGCCCTTATTTTCAAATTAGTACATAATTAGTAATGTAGGATCCATGTAACCTGTTTTATCATTATTATAACTTGGTAAATAATGTAAGAACATGTCTAAACATGTTCAACCCGACAATTTTCAGTTTAGGTTCGGTTCGGAACCGAAAGTCGCATAGTTTGACTTATGCTTTGACTTTCACTTCTGACCCGTTTAAGCATTGTTTAGAAATTCTTTAGAGCTTTATTTGGACCAGGTTTCATACTAGCATAACCCTCTGTGATTATACAACTTGGTTCCATAGTTATACAATTCGTATGCATGTGTCCGTTAAAAGCTTAAATGTTGACTATTATGCCCTTTTCACCTCAAAACGTGATTTTTGAAAATATGAAAGAGTAGAAACCTTAGTTACTGATTTATAAACTTTTCCTTAAAATTTGATATTAGTTTGAGGTCCAGAATAGGAGTTATGCTCATTAGCGTAAATATAAAGCTTTTTATTAATTAAATGGCGTAATCAACATATAGCCTATCTAAACCCGATTTTTAATACCAAACTTTTTACCCACTGATATAATATAATATTTTGGGATTTTTGAAGATTTTTATTTATTTTTAGGCTGAGCATAACTTAGAGTTCTAGGCTTGATTCGGTTGCTGACGGTTTTGCCCTTTTGGGCTATAAAATGAGTTTTTTCAAAACCTTTTGATGTCAAACTTTTTTTTACTGATCTAATATGTTAAATAAAATATTTTGAGCCTTCTGAAATAATAAAAATATCAGCTTTCCTTTAAGAACCCGAAAATGGCTCCAAATCGCCTTTTTAAGCGTTTTTGACACATAGTATGTATTACAACCATACTAGATATATAAGACCCAATACTTACTGATATATTAAGTAAATTTTGAGGTTCTAGCAGTAAGTAAAGATCAGTGAAGTCATATTCCAGTTTTGACCTTATAAGCCTATGTGAAATTACCAAAATGCCCCTTCGGTGCATAGTTTGGTTAAGAATAGTAAATTTCACATATAAGTCATACCCTACTGATGTAACTTATAAAAATAAGTATATTTACTGATTATACCAGACCTGTAACTCAGATAATCATTTAAACTCTTTTATAACCTTTAAAATGACCAAAATACCCCTACGGGGCGTATTTTGAGTTTAATATCATTTGGGGCATAATAGGAGATATCTTTCTGATATCACAACATATTTAAAGCATATTAACTTAGGAAACTTGCATATGACTCTTTTGGTTACCCGTTACGCATTATTCGCGTTCGGAGCGACATATGTAACTAGTTTGCATATATTAGCCGAAACGGGTCTAACTATATCATTTTTGTCTCAAAATCCAGAATGTGCTTAAGTTACCCATATTAAACAAGCATGCAAGCTTGTCGGGTCAAAACCACATTCTAAACCGGTCTTCGCTTTCCATGCGATTAAACTGTATTCTTTCCTTATAACTAACCGGTCTAAGCTTAGGCTTAATTAAAGACCCGTTATGATTCTAATAGGTTATTATAAACCTTCTTTCCAGAATAGGAGATCCAGTAAAAGATACTTGCATTTGCTGTTTGTGAAATATACTTGCAAAGGTAAATACTTTTAACTTATTTTCCCTTATACGGGCTTGGGGTATGGTATATAAAATACCGCTTGGTCGGGCATTCGACTTTAATCGATTGGTGGTTAAGTATTATCGAGATGTTCCGTTTAAAAATTTGTTTTGTTTGTTTAACGCCTTTGGGGGGTTAATGACCATGTCCCGGATATCCTTGGCATCATTCATTGAAATGGCCACGACCTTAGCACACGGGTGTAGGCGTACACCCGTTAGTGCATTTATAAATAATAAAGGTATAACCGATGGTTAGGGAATAAACCCGCCACGGGACTATATCATGTGGTGTGTCTTTTAATCTTAAACCCGGCATGACCCGGATAACTGAACGCATACAAACATGTAATTCTTTATAATGATTATATACAAATAATTATCCCAAGTTATAAAAAGTTTTGTGCCATGTGCATTCAAACCAATTTTCTTAAAACGTTTTCAAAATGAGTCAGTTAATTGTATTTACCAGTGTAAACTGACGTATTTTCCCAAAAAGGTTAAGTGCAGGTACTAAGCGTAATAGGCTGGCATCTCCTAGCATCAAGTAGAAGTCTTGCAAGCTTAGATGTCTCTGTTGAACAATAAAATTTCCTTTTTATTCGATTCCGCCTGTGGATCTGTTTCAACTATCTTGTGATACTTAATATTACAATATATTCAGTTGAAATAATATCTATCTTTTGCTTCCGCTGTGCATTTAAAATTTGTGTTGTTTGACTATAACGATATCAACTACGTCACGATACTCCCCACCGGGCCCACCGGTAATACGTGGAAATATCGGGGTGTGACAGGTTGGTATCAGAGCCAACGCTGAGTGAATTAAACACTAGCCTTTTTGTGTTTAATCTCAGTTACACAAATTGCACATTCCTCGATCCTCGAGTCTAAACAAATAACATAGGACAAATTCTGTTTTGTTTTAAATTTTTGTCTTTTATATATATATATATATATATATATATGCTTGTGTTATCTCTGTTTATGCTGACAGGTTCAAGATACCGCCGCAATTCTTCGGAGGTAGAGGAAGAGGTAAGGGGACATTCCGTGCCCCCAATGACGATGAAGCCGGACCTTCCCACCGGCGCACACCATCCGTCAACATGAGCACTAGTCCCCAGGAACCCTGGAGGACATATATTGAACCAGGGAGACGATCCGTCTCTCTGAGCTTGTCACCATCGTACCTTCATTCTTTTGGACCCTATTCAGAAAATGAGCCCAACGAACCACAACCTTCCTTCATACCTCTACAGCGATCTAACTCACACCATTCCTTCGGAGACCCCACTCCCGCTTTTCAGAGCCAGTTCAACCCGGCTAACTACATTCAAGAGCCAATGGGTTTTAACCCATTGGGCCCCGAAGACCATTTCCCTGAGGCTCAGGGAATGGATATGGATGAGGATCCGGAGCCTGCAGAACCACAAACCGGAACCCCTAACCATCCCATTGAAATCTCCGATGGGTCCTCGTTTCATGGATCGCCTTACCCCGGTCCAGATAGCTACCAGGCGAGGTTCAACCAGATTGATTGGTATTTTACCCCTTCTGAACACTCGTCTCCGTACCACCACCACCAGCAGCAGCAGGATCCTTCCGAGGATTCTCGTTTTGTGGCAGTTACTCCACCGCCACCACCTCCTGTTCAGCAGCCGCCTCCGGAACCACCGAGGCGGAGGAGGTCAAACGCGCGGATGTCCGCGCGAGGAGGAGTGTGTATCAGCACCCCTCAACCCTCAAGTGGCAGCCATTATCCACCACTTTATGAAGACCCAGAAATGGGGGGACCCTCAAACCCTGTCTCTGAGGTAGATTATGCGCCTGTAGCGCCACCACCATTGGGTTTTGGTAACCCAATTCCGACTTACGCCGGTTCAGCAGCATATAATCCCTTTGAACAGCCGGTCCACACCAATTATAATTATGCAGAGGCCGACCCGTATCTTGTAGCTGCGAACTACAACGCCCTCCACCCAGAAGGACCTTATGGAACTCCTTGGGGAACTGGGTACCCACCTTATGGGTATCATCAACAGCCGCCTCCTCAACCTCCACTATATCAGTAGCCCCCGCAGATGTCTCCACCACAGCATCAGGAAATTCTGCAAAATATTAGAGAGGTGCGACATGAATTGCGGGAAGACCGAAGGCACAACCATGGGATGTTCAAGACCTTGGCAAACTTAATTAAAGGAAAAAGCAAGAAGGATCGCTAAATCCTTTAATTGTTTGTTTAATTTGAGTGTTGTAATCATGTCCCTGCGTGGACATTTGTTTCAGTACTCAGCCCCTGCGTGGGCTTATCTTTTTGTATTCTGCCCCTGCGTGGGCATGTCTTTCTGTTGACCCCTGCGTGGGTATGTGTATTTGTTTCGCCCCTACGTGGGCATGGTATTTTGTAGAAGTCCCGTTTAGGGCAAAACTTGTACCGTTTAAATTTATGTTGGAATGATTTAATTTTAAATTTTCATTACTATTGTTAATTATATGCATAAACTTAAAGCATAAAATAAATAAAAATAAACATTCATATTATAAGATCTACCATTATAATAAAATGGCAAAAATCTAAAAAGGACAAGACCTAGCCATGTGTCGTCCTAAGACAGGGCCAAGATGGTAGTCCCATAAGTAGATTCAGATCTATATTAACACCTCAATTTAGGATTGTTCTGCGTAAATTATTAAAAAGAATCTTAAAGGTAAAACCTAGTCTATATGTCATTGCAGACATGGCCAAAATGGTAAGACCTATTTAAAAGATTCCAACCCTTGTTAACATCTGTAAGCATGTTAACATTTTTGACAAACTGTGATACGATAAAATCACATAGGTCATCTTTAAATTGGGTTAACTTAAATTCCCTTATTTTGTAACCATTCTTTAATGATAAAATGCCTACGGGCTATACTTGTTATCATATAAGACAAAAGAGAGATGTGGTCTTCGACCCCCTATTATAAAGAGGTAATAAGTTATGATTAAAACCTCAGTACTTTGAACCTATAAGGTCATAAATGAAAATTTAAAACTGTCTACGTGACTAGGCCTCTTGTGCCACTAATAATATCTTTATTATTTTAATACTTAGGATAAATTATAATAGAAATCCTAAATAAACGTGTCTGAATAAATTAACCACATATGGGTTGTAGTACCTTGGTTAATGAATTGCCATTAAAAACAATTCAATAATAGACTCCTAAATAAATCCCTGTTAATATCTTATGTAGCACTGCAAGCTACATGGCTGGATCTGATGAAGTTAATAACCACCCTAGGGAAAATCATGATGGGGCCAGAATAAATATAACGAGAGCAGAGCTGCAGGCATTGGTAAACAATGCTGTTACACAAGCCCTAGACAATAGAGATAATGAGTCTAGTAGTACCCACAGCAGAACCCTGTCGGTTCAACGTGTGAAGTCACACTCTAAATCTCATTCTGAGGCTCATAGCAAGACACCTTCCAAACAGGATGAGCCAAAGAAGGATGGCGATCGACACTCCTCAAACCAACGCAGCATTCCATCGAAGAAGATTGTATTTGATCAGGAACCCCGTACTGGAGGTTGTTCCTATAAGTATTTTGTTTCTTGCAAACCCCGAGACTTTACTGGAGAGAAAGGGGCAGTGGATTGCATGACCTGGTTGGATGAGATGGACACTGTGGTAGATATTAGTGGATGTGCTGAAAGGGATATCGTGAAGTTCGTATCTCAATCAATCAAGGGTGAGGCCCAAGCCTGGTGGAGATCCTTGATTCAAGCTACCGGGAAGGTTCCATTATACAATATGACATGGGAACAATTTGTTGTCCTCATCAAAGAAAACTACTGCCCTCAGCATGAGGTTGAAAAGATTGAATCTGATTTTCTGTCCTTGGTAATGAAGAATCTGGATTGCCAAGCTTACCTCACGAGCTTTAATACGATGTCAAGATTGGTTCCGTATCTGGTGACCCCGGAACCTAAAAGAATAGCTCGATTCATTGGGGGTTTAGCCCCAGAAATTAAGGCAAGCGTGAAGGCCTCTCGGCCAGCTACATTCAGATCCGCAGCTGATATATCACTGTCTCTCACTCTGGACGCGATCAGGCAAAGATCGCTGAGAAACGCTGATGCTGAAAAGAGAAAGTGTGAGGATGACAACTCACGACGGTCAGATAAGAGGCATAAGGGAAATAATGACCACAAAAAGAGTTCTGGTTCTAAGAAGGATGGTCAACAGTCAGGCGAGAAACCCAAGTGTAAAACTTGTAAGAAGCACCATTCCGGGAGGTGCAGATTTGAATCGAAATCCCAGTCTCAACCAAAAGTGTGTGGGATTTGTAAATCAAGCGAGCACAAGGCCTTAGACTGCAAGAAAATCAAGGACACAACGTGCTACAACTGCAATGAAAAGGGGCATATAAAGTCAAACTGCCCAAAGTATGCAAAGAAAACCGAGGAAGGGAAAAAGACCAATGTAAGGGCTTTAAGATGGATGCTAAGGAAGCTGTTAAGGATGATAACGTGATCACAGGTACCTTCCTTATTAATGACATCTATGCTAGAGTACTTTTTGATTCAGGCGCTGATAAGTCATTCGTAGATAACAAGTTTTGTGAATTATTGAAATTGCCTGTTAAGATCTTAAGTGTGAAGTATGAGGTTGAATTAGCCAATGGAACCATAGAAACCGCATCAACTGTGTTAGATGGATGTGTTATATCCATTAGGAACTACTCTTTTCCATTAACCTTACTTCCTTTAAAGTTAGCCGGTTTCGACGTAGTTTTAGGCATGGATTGGTTATCCCACAACCAAGCTCAGATAGTGTGCAATAAGAAGTAAGTGGTGATCAAGACTCCGTCTGGTGAGCCACTTACCATTCAGGGGGATACCCAGTATGGACTGCCTGAGCAAGTGTCCGTGCTCAAGGCGTCTAGATGCTTGAAGAAAGGTTGTGTCATTTATATGGCACAGGTAACCATTGATGAACAAAAGCCTAAGATTTAAGATATCCCCGTCATTTCTGAATATTCCGAAGTATTCCCTGAAGAACTACCTGGTTTGCCACCAGATCGGCAAGTAGAATTCAGAATTGACATTATTCCTGGAGCCGCACCTATCGCAAGAGCGCCATACAGGCTAGCACCAACAGAAATGAAGGAATTGAGGACGCAGTTAGATGATCTGCTAGCCAAAGGTTTCATTAGACCAAGTTCGTCTCCTTGGGGAGCGCCGATCCTGTTTGTCAAGAAGAAGGATGGATCGATGCGGTTATGCATCGATTATCGCGAGCTTAATAAAGTCACTATCAAGAATAGGTATCCTTTGCCCAGGATCGACGATCTGTTTGATCAGCTTCAAGGAGCAAGTTACTTCTCTAAAATCGATTTGAGGTCAGGCTATCATCAATTGAAGGTTAAGGATGAAGACGTACACAAGACTGCATTTAGGACTCGGTATGGTCACTACGAGTTCTTAGTAATGTCGTTAGGGCTCACTAATGCACCAGCCACATTCATGGACCTCATAAATCGCGTCTGCAAGCCCTACTTGGATAAATTCGCCATCGTCTTCATTGATGACATTCTCATTTACTCGAAGAGTCAAGCTGACCATGAGAAGCATCTTCGATGCATTCTGAGACTCCTTCAGCAGGAAAAACTCTATGCCAAGTTTTCAAAGTGTGAGTTTTGGCTTCAAGAAGTCCAATTCCTTGGACATGTGGTTAGTGAGCGTGGTATCCAAGTGGATCCCGCTAAGGTAGAAGCAGTTATGAATTGGCAAGAGCCAAAGATGCCCACTGAGATTCGTAGCTTTCTAGGCTTAGCAGGTGATTATAGGCGTTTTATTGAAAACTTCTCAAGGATTCTTGCACCCCTAACTTCATTGACTAGGAAGAAAGTTAAGTTCGACTGGGGTCCTAAGCAGCAGGAATCCTTTGACATTCTTAAGCAAAAGTTGAGCAATGCACCTGTGTTGACATTGCCGAATGGAATAGAAGAATTTGTGGTGTATTGTGACACATCGCACACAGGCATGGGATGTGTGCTAATGCAAAAAGGCAAGGTTATTGCCTATGCTTCTCGACAGTTGAAGGAGCATGAGAAGAACTACACCACCCATGACTTGGAGCTGGGTGCCGTCGTATTTGCACTAAAGCTGTGGAGGCACTACTTGTATGGAACCAAGTGTGTGATCTACTCGGATCACAAAAGCCTTCAACACTTGTTTAATCAGAAGGACTTGAACATGAGACAGCGATGCTGGATGGAAACTTTAAATGATTATGATTGTGAGATAAGATACCATCCAGGCAAGGCGAATGTAGTCGCTGATGCCTTAAGTAGAAAGGAGAGAATAAAGCCTATAAGAATCAACGCCAAGAGCATTGAGGTAAAGAATAGTTTGAATGAAAGGTTGTTAGCTGCACAAAAGGAAGCTGTGTTGGAAGCTAACTATCCTGAGGAAAAACTAGGAGTAACTGAAGAACAGTTATCCTATGGCAAGGACGGAATCCTAAGGCTAAATGGACGAATATGGGTTCCAGTTTATGGAGGACTTCGGGATGTTATCCTCCAGGAAGCCCATAGTTCTAAGTATTCCGTTCATCCTGGAGCTGATAAGATGTACCAGGATCTGAGGGCAAACTATTGGTGGATAGGCTTGAAGAAGTCTATAGCTGCCTATGTAGCTAAATGTTTGACGTGCGCGCAAGTCAAAGCTGAACATCAGAAGCCGTCAGGTTTGCTACAACAACCTGAGATTCCTACTTGGAAATGGGAAATGGTGACGATGGATTTCATCACCAAGTTGCCAAAGACAAAGAAAGGGAATGATACTATATGGGTGATAGTAGATAGACTGGCTAAGTCAGCACTTTTCCTACCCATTAAGGAAACTTATAGTTCTGACATGTTAGCCCAATTATATGTTGATAAGATTGTATCTCTGCATGGAGTACCAGTGGCTATTATCTCAGACAGAGATACCAGATACACGTCACACTTTTGGAAAAGTTTCCAACAGTCTTTGGGCACGCGCTTGAATTTCAGTACGGCTTACCATCCTCAGACGGACGGACAGAGTGAGCGTACCATACAAACTTTGGAAGAAATGCTTCGTGCGTGTGTGATTGATTTAGGTGGTAGTTAGGATAACCACCTGCCCTTGATTGAATTCTCCTATAACAATAGCTACCATACAAGCATTAAGGCAGCGCCTTTCGAGGCATTATATAGTAGAAAATGCAGAACGCTCGTTTGTTGGGCGGAAGTAGGAGAAGTTCAATTATCAGGACCCGACTTAGTCTTTGAAACGACGGACAGGATTGTCCAAATACGTGACCACCTGAAAGCTGCCAGGGATAGGCAGAAGACCTACGAAGATTTGAAGTGTAAACCTCTAAAATTCGAGGTTGGTGAAAAGGTTTTACTTAAAGTGTCGCCCTGGAAAGGGGTGATGCGATTTGGTAAGAAAGGTAAGTTAAGCCCGAGGTATATTGGACCATTCGAGGTTATCGAATGTGTAGGGTCAGTGGCTTATAAGTTGAATTTACCTGAAGAGCTCAGTGGTATCCACAATGTATTCCACGTCTGCAATCTAAAGAAATGTCTAGCTGATGAATCACTAGTCATACCACATACGGATGTGCATATAGATGAGAGCTTGAAATTTGTGGAGAAACCGTTGTCGATTGAGGATCGACGGGTTAAGAAACTTCGGAGGAAGTATGTACCTATCGTAAAGGTCAAATGGGATGCCCGCAGAGGTCCCGAATATACTTGGGAGGTAGAGTCTACCATGAAGGAAAAATACCCTCATTTGTTCCAGTAAATCTCAAGGTCGAGATTTCTTTTAAGGGGTGAGGATGTAACACCTCAGAAATTCATGTCCAGTAAAATAAAGACACGTGTCATGTAATGCAAACGTGCTATGGAAACGGATCCGGATAAAGATGTGCGGTAGGATTTAAAAATGTCGACATGTTAATTTATACCTCTGAGCGACCTACTAATAAATCCCTAACCATGATATAATTTATCAACTTCTCAAATTATGCAAATAAATCTGGTTATCCTAAATAATAAATTAATTATAACTCTAGACATGGATCCAATGCAAATTCTTGGTATTTCCGTCAATTTAAACCTCCCACAAAGTACCAAAATGTGTAAGTGCATGCCTAGACATGCAATGGCTGAAAACATGGTCCCCATTCTGATTAAAATGCATGAGATTCGGAGATGTAGACGTTGCATGGTCACAGCCTGAATTAAAACGAATTTTTGTCCTCTGCTGAAGCCTTACGGACCGTAAGGGTTGGAGCTTACGGTCCGTAAGCAGTGTATCTGGGCGATTTAATTGACAGCTGCCTGTCTAAACGGTTACACCGCCTTATTTCAGTGGTATTCGAAAATCAGGGACTCTCTAGGTGGTTTTTAGCATCTTAGGTACACCTGGGATGATCTTACAACACCTATAGACTAATTTGGCATGATCTAAAGCTTTTGGGTTCACTATATAAGAAGATCAAACTTGCTACATTTTGGTCTTTCATTTGCAACTTCTCTCAAGATAGTCTCTGGAGCTCTCCTGATCAGCAACAAGTTTCCTAGTGGTCCCTAATCATACTTAGGACTTTTGTAAGTGTCCTTAAACCCTTCTAATTCAGTTTAGCTTAATTAATTAGCTAAAAGTCAAACCGTCGTAATTAAGGTTTGACTTCGTGATTAATTAATATTTGCTCAGTCAAATCACGAATTAAAAGTACCTATAAGTAGGTAATTATGTGGGTAATAAACCCTTAAAAGGGTACTCTCTGATTCCTACTCTAACTATGTCAATTGTCAGGTCAAAGCTAACTTTAAAAAGTCAACAGAATACTTATTTTCAAATTAGTACATAATTAGCCATGTAGGATCCATGTAACCTATTTTATCATTAATATAACTTGGTAAATAATGTAAGAACATGTCTAAACATGTTCAACCCGACAATTTTCAGTTTAGGTTCGGTTCGAAACCAAAAGTCGCATAGTTTGACTTATGCTTTGACTTTCAGTTCTGACCCGTTTAAGCATTGTTTAGAAATGCTTTAGAGCTTTATTTGGACCAGGTTTCATACTAGCATAACCCTCTGTGATTATACAACTTGGTTCCATAGTTATCCGATTCATATGCATGTTTCCGTTAAAAGCTTAAATGTTGACTATTATGCCCTTTTCACCTCAAAACGTGATTTTTGAAAATATGAAAGAGCAGAAACCTTAGTTACTGATTTATAAACTTTTCCTTAAAATTTGATATTAGTTTGAGGTCCAGAATAGGAGTTATGCTCATTAGCGTAAATATAAAGCTTTTTTATTAATTAAATGGCGTAATCAACATATAGCCTATCTAAACCCGATTTTTAATACCAAACTTTTTACCCACTGATATAATATAATATTTTGGGATTTTTATTTATTTTTAGGCTGAGTACCTTAGAGTTCTAGGCTTGATTCGGTTGTTGACGGTTTTGCCCTTTTGGGCTATAAAATGAGTTTTTCAAAACCTTTTGATGTCAAACTTTTTTTTTACTGATCTAATATGTTAAATAAAATATTTTGAGCCTTCTGAAATAATAAAAATATCAGCTTTCCTTTAAGAACCCGAAAATGGCTCCAAATCGCCTTTTTAAGCGTTTTTGACACATAGTATGTATTACAACCATACTAGATATATAAGACCCAATACTTACTGATATATTAAGTAAATTTTGAGGTTCTAGCAGTAAGTAAAGATCAGTAAAGTCAGATTCCAGTTTTGACCTTATAAGCCTATGTGAAATTACCAAAATGCCCCTTCGGTGCATAGTTAGGTTAAGAATAGTAAATTTCACATATAAGTTATACCCTACTGATGTAACTTATAAAAATAAGTATATTTACTGATTATACCAGACCTGTAACTCAGATAATCATTTAAACTCTTTTATAACCTTTAAAATGACCAAAATACCCCTACGGGGCGTATTTTGAGTTTAATATCATTTGGGGCATAATAGGAGATATCTTTCTGATATCACAACATATTTAAAGCATATTAACTTAGGAAACTTGCATATGACTCTTTTGGTTACCCGTTACGCATTATTCACGTTCGGAGCGGCATATGTAACTAGTTTGCATATATTAGCCGAAACGGGTCTAACTATATCATTTTTGTCTCAAAATCCAGAATGTGCTTAAGTTACCCATATTAAACAAGCATGCAAGCTTGTCAGGTCAAAACCACATTCTAAACCGGTCTTCGCTTTCCATGCGATTAAACTGTATTCTTTCCTTATAACTAACCGGTCTAAGCTTAGGCTTAATTAAAGACCCGTTATGATTCTAATAGGTTATTATAAACCTTCTTTCCAGAATAGGAGATCCAGTAAAAGATACTTGCATTTGCTGTTTGTGAAATATACTTGCAAAGGTAAATACTTTTAACTTATTTTCCCTTATACGGGCTTGGGGTATGGTATATAAAATACCGCTTGGTCGGGCATTCGACTTTAATCGATTGGTGGTTAAGTATTATCGAGATGTTCCGTTTAAAAATTTGTTTTGTTTGTTTAACGCCTTTGGGGGGTTAATGACCATGTCCCGGATATCCTTGGCATCATTCATTGAAATGGCCACGACCTTAGCACACGGGTGTAGGCGTACACCCGTTAGTGCATGTATAAATAATAAAGGTATAACCGATGGTTAGGGAATAAACCCGCCACGGGACTATATCATGTGGTGTGTCTTTTAATCTTAAACCCGGCATGACCCGGATAACTGAACGCATACAAACATGCAATTCTTTACAATGATTATATACAAATAATTATCCCAAGTTATAAAAAGTTTTGTGCCATGTGCATTCAAACCAATTTTCTTAAAACGTTTTCAAAATGAGTCAGTTAATTGTATTTACCAGTGTAAACTGACGTATTTTCCCAAAAAGGTTAAGTGCAGGTACTAAGCGTAATAGGCTGGCATCTCCTAGCATCAAGTATAAGCCTCGCAAGCTTAGATGTCTCTGTTGAACAATAAAATTTCCTTTTTATTCGATTCCGCCTGTGGATCTGTTTCAACTATCTTGTGATACTTAATATTACAATATATTCAGTTGAAATAATATCTATCTTTTTCTTCCGCTATGCATTTAAAATTTGTGTTGTTTGACTATAACGATATCAACTACGTCACGATACTCACCACCGGGCCCACCGGTAATACGTGGAAATATTGGGGTGTGACACTGAGCGTTCCACCACGTGAGCGCTACACCTTCAAGAGTACCAGTAGCATACTTCACCCTACGAGCCTCAGGGCATTCACACATCTCGAAGACAGACTCGAGCTTCTCGAACCAGTGGAGGAGGCCTATAGCTCCTTCAGTGCCGTTGAAAGTAGTAGGTCGGCAGTCCATGAAAGTTTTGAAAGTACACGCAGGAGGCTGAGCATGTTGACCTGTCGTGTGTGTAAGAAGAGACAAAGTTAAGCACAAGTGTTGGTTCACTAGAATAGGATCTAAAGATCCTAGAGTAAGTAGCAATGGCGGGTTATACCTCCTGCCTGAGCGGCTGCGAGTGCTGCAGCAACTTGTTCATTGACTAGAGCCGTCAGCTGGGCTTGAGTTAGGTTGATTCGTCCACTCATGATCTTCACAATAAAGAGAGCATAGGTGAGAAAAGTGTCGTGACAATGTGTAAGTGTGGAGTGACAGAGGAGAGTAAGCACACAACGAGTGTCTAACAATAGTTGCTACGTTAACCAAAGCATACCATGAACAATGTACTATGTAACTAACAAGTAGGCAATATAACATAAACCATATCACCTAGAAGGTTGAGTCTTGCACGTGGAGCGAAGCGTCGTTGTGGATCGTGGAGCACTGTACATGTTATAGTCTGGTTTTGTCAAAAAGCTTTTCCCTTTTCAAAAACCAAGTTCACTATAACCAATGGCTCTGATACCAATCTGTCACACCCCCAAAATCCACAAGCGGAGTATCACCGCATGGAGGCGTGACTGACCATGATCAAGCCACCAATCATATTGAACCACGTAATTAAGTAAATAAAACCAAACACAATATAATTGGTGTCCAAAAGAAAGTAACCAACTTTAAGTTAACAGCGGAAGCATAAAATGTAAAACCCTAACATAAGTAATAAGTTCATGAAGTTTAAATGTTTAACATGGAACTCAACAGTCCATGTCCCACAACGATCACTCCTCCCTGTGCAAGCTCCATAAGCACCTAACGACCTGCAAGGCATGTAACAACGAGTCAACAACAAAGTTGAGCGAGTTCACAGTTGGTGTTCATTGTTAAGTTGTTTCAAAACCATGAGTTCATTTGTAAGTCATAAGTTAACCAGTTTTCCCTGTTTCCCAAACATATCCATAACCAGTGGGGGCTTCCCCATGTGAACCACTAGACCCGTTTACCATATCGACCACTGACTAAAGTAAGTTGGTGCCCTGACGTCAATGTCTATCATCATTGACTAGTGCCCAGATCCATTAGTTCACGCCTGTCCTCTGCGGCACGGTGTGAGGCTTGTCAAACCTAAATAGCGCTATCTAAGTAATGACCCGCTCGCCATTGGCCCGACGATTAAGTCGATATAAAAGGAGGGACTTCATGATAGAGATTTTGGTCTAGTATCCGTGTTGTCACCCTTCAATAAAGAGGGTGTGTACGAAATCCCTAAACCAGGAGATTATGTAGGTTCCAAATCAATTTCCTTATCACATGTTGTCACCCTTCAATAAAGAGGGTGTGTACGTGTTCCAAACTAGGATATCACGCAGTTTTAGTTTAAATCCTTTACCCATTCCTAACCCTTGGGAATCCCATGCCTTGTGAAGAGTGTGAACTCACCTTGGTTTGCTCGGTATACTTATCTACTGGTGCACAAACAATTCAGTCAAAGCCTATAGTATGCACGTACACACAATCAGTTTATGTTCGTAATGACTCACATGCAATCTATATCACAAAGTGTGCTTGGGCATTTATTATCAAGTAACACATACTCAGTTAATCAACCCATACAAGATCCCTAGTTTACATGTAAGTTCCATAACCAGGTTTATCAGTTAAGTGTACTATGTGAAAAACTAAATCATGTTATCCACCTACAAGCAAGCATCATTAACAGTAGCTATGATAATATAAACAATTATTAATAAGGTAATATAAACAATGAATAACATACATGCGATATCCTAAAACACATCAACTTACTGTTTCCCTATAAGCTTTCACGACGAACATTGGGATTTCTTCGACATAGGGCCACGACGAACATTGGTCACGACGAAAACAGGGGATTTCGTCGACAAGGGAGTTCGTCGGCCCTGGGTTTTCGTCGGGGTAGTGATTTCGCCGGCTAGGGGTTTTCATCAACAACAGTTTCTTAATACCAAAACCCTAATTACATACTAACAGTTACATGATTATCATCATTTCTATCATACGATCAGCATCATTAGAATATAATCATGACAATACTAACAATCTATCATTCTCAACAGACTATATACGATCACACAACCACAAAGATTAACCAGAACCATTCAAAATCACGAAGATCTAACCACTTGTTCATCAATCATTATCAAATCATATGATCATAAACCCTTCACAATAACAGTTAATACATGATACCAAACAAATAATCCATAATGATTTCAATCGAATAATTATCAATAGTTTATCACTAACCCAAACAGGAGGAACAATGAACCAGTCGATGCAAGAGGCTTCGAGGGTTTCAAGGCTGCCGTCGCACAAGGGATAGGGAGAGAGGGAAGGTGAGAGGTGGTTAGGGTTTTGTCGATTGAAACTTTCACGTAAAGGTTGTGAACCAAACATTATAACTGATCGCTAATGGGCCAAAGACCCATTCGATTTCGCTGGCCTGTTAGTTGACGAAAACACTAAAGTGTTTTCGCCAAGGGGGGGGGGGTGTTTTCGTGGGGTAGTGTGTTCGTCGCACAGGGAGTATATCAAAACAACTTATAAACAAATCACATATCAATATAAACAACTTATAAACAAATCACAGTGCACAGTTTCAATGCAATGAACCACAAGACACAGTATGAAGCAAGTAACGTATAGAGGAGAAACCTTGGGAACTCGAGTTGTCACAACTCAACCAAAAATTTATTTATTTTAGTTACAACTACTACAATATGTTATTTTTAGATATTTGATACTTCTTTTTAGGTCTGTTCAACCCAAAAAAAAAAAAGATTGATGAGAATCTGTTTTAACCCGCACAAAGTTAATCTTTTTAAAAAAGTTTAACTAAACTGACCATGCATTTTGCTAGGCCTAATGTTGCATAACTTGGAATTTACCAATGGGCCTATGGGAGTGAATATAGATTTTAAAGGTAGGTTTCTATCACCCAAACTTGCATTTTAGGTATCCAAAGTGACATTAAATACCCATTAAAAAGATGATGCTGACAAAGAACTGTAAAATAACCATACTTAGAACATTTCCAATAAAATATCAAAAGGGAGAATATTAAACCATTTTGAAATGAATTAGATTCACATCATGTAGGTCCCATGGACCACCACAAATTTGTCAAGTTATGAAAGAAGATAATAATGTCCCAATGCTATGTATCATCCACACCATCATCAATTCATCATATATATGTAGAAGTGACTTATGCTTGAATTCAACATTTCAATTTTTCAATCCAATAGCAATAGGACCCATTTGAGGTTGCTATGATGCAAGTAAATGTTCCCTACTAAACTAAACCATCTTCACTAATTCAACCAATTCATCAATCTTTCTACTTTTTGGTTGAATCCAAGAAAACTTTATCATTGATGCAAAAAAGATGGATCTTGAAGATGAAGGGTGGGTGAGTGTTCCTTATGATGGGTTTCTTGAAGTCCATGATGATGGAGATGAGAAGATCTTCTCAAGAAAATATGTCAAGAGTCCCACAAAAGTTTACAAACAAAATTACTTCGACGCCTCACACGCGTCCCAAGATTACGCCGAAGATGGACCCGTACTTGAAAAGCAATTTAATGACAAAGAAGAGGTGAAAGAGATCATCAAACTCCCAATTTTGATCACCGAGCGTAAAAATACTTCACTTGATCATGAGCCTGAGCCCGAGTCAAATGAAGATCAAATCTTTCAAGTTTTCTCAAAGAAAGAAAACAAGTACGTCGAAATGAAAATGGGTTCCCCAAGACTGAGTTCTCAAGAATTTGAATTGTCTCGTACTGAAACGGCCCCATTTCAGTACGAGGAAAAGAAAGATGATCATGTGGTGAATTGTTCAACATCACCAAAGATGATCAAGAAAGAAGTGGTTATTTGGAAAGAAAGTAATGAAAGATTAATGAATCTCTGGAAGTGGGGTTTAAATGGGATTGGTGGCTTTTGTTCTCTTGGCATGACTGCTGCTACCATTTGTATCATCATGTATGTAAATGGCAAAAGGCACAAACAACAAAAGAAGCTTAAATTTCAGAATTATCCAGAGAACAAGGTTTGGTCACTTGTTTTGTTTTGGAACTTTTCATACCGGTATACATATATGTATATTTTTTTATCGTAAAAAATATATTTTCTAACATGTTTAAATGAACATGTTGTGTTTAAGTTAAACTACTTAACACGTTTAATTAAATGGATCGTGTTAAAGTGACTGTTTGAACTCCTTTAATTAAAAAATCAACCCACCAATATGCTTGATATTATTAAGAGTAAAAATTTGTTTTTTATAAGGTCAACTGGCAAGCCAATTAACCAATTTATTACAACTTTAACCTGGTTAACCCCTTTAAAACTTGACTACAACCCGTCAGCTTGTATGACTCGTTTAAATAAAGTTGGAAGGGTCGTGTTTGGTTAGACAATACCAGGTGTGTATGTGTTAGGGTTGATATTTTTGACATGAATAAATATGTGGTTCGTGTTCGGGTTCATCTATACGACCCACCAACCTAATGTTGGGGAATTTTGTAAACACGGATAATCAGAGAGCGTGTGATGCATATTTTTTAAATATCGTTGATCAACTTGGATCCTGCTCTAGGGGGCGCTGCCCTCGGACCTAAAAAGATGCATATTTTTTAAATATCGTTGATCAACTTGGATCTATGTATTTTGACTTTAAGATGCTTGTTTGGCCAGAGGATAAATCAAGTGGTGCAAAAAGCAAATGAAGCAATGTCAGCAGTGAGAGGGGTTCCTTTAGTCAATGCTCAAATCACTCATGGTGGACACTATGAAAGTCTCTAGAGACCAACTTGGTATCCTAATATCTTGATATATATATATAGGTGTATGTGTATTTTAAAGAAGTAATGTTTGTGAAATCTTATATAGTAAATTATATGTGTACATGTACTTGTATTGTTTAATTTCTTGATGATGAGATGAATCACTCCAATATGTTAACGAATTTTAGTTAGAAAAGCGACCTGACTCTATTCTGAAAGGGCCTATTTGACAACTAAATTAATCCCGGTTATTATATATGATAACCTATTAGGCTATAATAACCTTATTTACAAAACTAAACTCTATTTCAAAACTTCTACAACCGGTTTTTTCATATGATGTTTCAAATCCTATATGTTTTTTTTTTTTTTCCGTTTTATTGACAAAACTAGTTTGTATTGTAAATGAAGATCTCAATGTCTTAAGAGATTCAAAAGGATATAGGTAGTACTTACAAATTGAAGCTTAGTTTAACGTATTTCATTAACCTTAGTGTCGAATGTCTAATGATAAAGATTATGAGAAAATAAACTTTTTAGCGATGAAATGAAAGATGATATCTTTATGCATTGATTGATATTCGTGTAAAGCTCGAAAAATAACACAAACATAAGATCAGCCTTCTCAAGGCATGTTGATTTTCGTGGCTTTAACCGGAAGCAGAATCGTAACTTATTTCTCCAAAATTCCTGAAGTAGAATTGTAACCCACACTCGTACAAAACTACAAACGGTCATTTTATTCAGGGGCGGATATAGAGTGTAACAATGGGTAACCCCCGTTGCCTCTTAACGCTCCGACGGTAGTGTAAATTTTGAAAAAATTTGATGTTTTTTTCAATTTTGTTACCTATTTAGGTTTTTTTTTATAATAGAACTTTTTTTTTAACTAAAACAAGGAGTTATAAACTTCCGAAAAATTCGATAATCGTTATAATATGGTAATAGAACCCGGTTGTCTAGTAGAAAACAGGTTGCATTACATATTATTACATATTTAAAAAATAAAAAGTAAGATGTAACAGAGCCCGAATGATTGGAAAAAAAATCCAATATATTTACATTGTTTTCTAAAAACTATTTACATTGTTTTCTAAAAATTATCTTTATGTAATAGATTGGTACTTCCATGCTATAAAGTGAAGTTCTATTAATCTGCTCAAGTGCTCAACATCGGACTAAATATAGTAACTTGTTTTCTTAAAGTCGCGACCCAGAGTTGTAATGATGATATGACACGATTATTGAATGTTCACTCGCATGGGCGGATTTAGAGGGGTTTACCTGGTTCCCAGGAACCCAGTCGATTTGGAAAAAAAACGTTTTTTGTAGTGTAAACCTTGTATGATTTGGAAAAAAAAACGTTTTTTTTGTAGTGTAAACCTTGTATGATTTGGAAAAAAGGAACCCAGTGAAAAAACTGGCTGGATCCGCCACAGTTCACTCGACCCAATTCATTATCGATGGATATGAATGTACCAACGGGAGGAATAACGTATGAACCGTCAATTTATGTTTTTACCAAATGAGTGTCTAACAAATACATGTTAGTTTGCAAATTTGAGTTTGTTACATCAAAATGTAATGGCCCCTTGAGTTTTGATCATCATATAACAACCATATTCATAACTATTGCTTTAAATGTGATCTGTTAACGATTTTCCAACCAATTTTTTTTCTCTCCAACTGTATATGGCCAAAAAGGGATAATTTATTTATGCATAGTGATGTACAAATCGGTTTTTTTAGGCTAGCCGGTTCAGTTTATGAACCAGATCGATTTTCTTCATTGTGGGCTCAAAGTTGTTTGGCCCAAATCAGTTTGGTTTAGAAATCAATTTATGGGTTGAAAATCCAAACCCACTATAATCGGTTTGGTTTGGGTTGGGTTCCCTGCCAAACCGTTTTTTTTACAGTTCCTTGAAACGGTTCGGGATCAAACCGGGTTGTTAATGTGAAATCATAAACTGGTTTATGAAATCATAAACTACTTGTAAACCGTCACGCTAGGTAAGGCCCAACCCAGTTTGCCCCAGACCATTTTTTGTTGGGCAGACTTAGGGGTGTAAACGAGTCGGGCTGAGCCCGTGCCCGACTAGGCTCACGCTCGGCTCGTCATGTTTTTATGAAGCTCGAGCTCGAGCTCGGCTCGGTTCGAGCCTACTTATTTGAGCTCGAGCTTGGCTCGCTAGTTAAACCAAAGCTCGAACTCGGCTAAAGCTATTTTGAGAACAAACTCAAACAAGCTATAAGATCCGCTCGAGCTCGCTTTAATATCGCTTAAACAAGCCAAAGCTCGGCTTGAGCTCGAATTGCCAATGTTATTATCATCATTATTATTATATCTTTCTATACTAATAAACAAAAAACTTTTTTGAACACGTGTCATTCTCTGGTGATTTCTCACCCTTATTTTTTATTTATCTCTTTTATTAAATAATAATAATAATAATAATAATAATAATAATAATAATAATATTAAACATCAGTTTAACTAAATCTATTTATCTCTTTTGTTTTCATAATCTGAAATTGATTTCTTTTTTTAACTCTAAAGTTTCAATCTTTGGCAATTTAAGTCTAAAGTTTCAATCTTTGGTATTTTAACCCCTTTGATTAATTTGATTTTTTCACTTCTAATTCAAGAGTTTTCATCTTTTGCAATTTAACCCCTTTAATTTTTTTTTTACTTTCAACTCAAAGCTTTTCATCTTTCGCTATTTAATCTCAACATTTTTTTTTACTTTCAACTTTAGTCTCTTATATACTTTTCATCTTTCATAAGTTGCCCGTTTAACGTGTCGTTCTAAATTTCCGAGTTAACACGCCGCAACGTGCGTGTGGGGTTCAACGTTTTTTCATCTATTTTTTTTTCCTGTTTGACATGTCCATCGCAGCGCGTCTATTTTTCCCCTTTGATAGGTCTGTGGCAACGTGCGAGTCAGAGATCGACTTAATTATTTTTTTCTCGGTTTTACACATAGGCTCGTAGTCATGTGAGAAACATTTGCCTTTCATCTAACATGATATATAACTAATGAATCCCCCGCCGCATTGCGGCGGGTGGTAATTCTAGTTATATATATACAAAAAGTAAAGTTTTGTTTGGGCTCGTTTAGGCTCGCGAGCCTAAACGAACATTGTATTTCAGGCTCAAGCTCGGGCTCGATAACTAAACGAGCTCTATTACAGGCTCGACATCAGCCTCATTATAGTTCGTCTCGTTCGAGCTTTTAACCAAGCCGATAACGAGTAACTCTCGAACCTCTGGACTTGTTTACACACCTAAGCAGGGTTGGGTTATGAACTCGTTTGGTGGGCTCAAACAGGTTTTCTCTAAAACGGGAAAGTTGTTCCAATTGGGCTCATAGACCCACTAAGACACTAAGTAAATATTACTAGGCTTAGAATATCGCTTGTGGGCTTTAAGTAGCTTAATGTCCAAACAAAAAAAGCCCAAACAGAAAAGTGGAAAGATATGATACAATGGATCTACTTTATTTCAAACCATAGACCTCCAAATCATCATACACCGTTGATTCAGATCCAACGGCCACCACTCCTCTAAACTTATCTCAAAACAGACCACACCATATATAAATAGCAAACAAGAAACCGAGTAACCAAACAATTTCATTTCTTCTTCTTCACAAACTAATCACCCAAATTCATCATCCATTAACACTACTTAAACAAATCACTTTAGCTTATGTGAATTTTGCAGGTAACAGTTACAAATTTGTTTCAAATTATGTAAGTTTTCTTCTAATTAATCAGATCTGTCATGATTTTGACTAATTTTGTTGCTAATTTTGCAGGTTTATGTTCTTCTTGAGCTCAATTTGTTTGCAATTTCTCACGATTTGAACCAGATCTCTGTTTTTTTGTCAACAATTTCTAACCTAAAGCTCAAATTCCTCTGAATTTGAGCAGGTTTACTTCATCTATAGCACAATTCTTCTCAATTTCTCACAATTTCATCCGGATCTCTGTTTTTTTGTCAACAATTTCTAACCTAAAGCTCAAATTCCTCTGAATTTGGACAGGTTTATGTTCATCCAGAGCATAATTACTCACAATTTCATCTAGATCTCTGTTTTTTGTCGATGAATTTCTAACCTAAAGCTCAAAATTCCTCTGAATTCGAACTTTATTTTAAAATTTTGAGCATGTTTACGTTCATCTGGACCACAATTTCAACCAGATCTCTGTTTTCGTCAACAAATTTCTAACCTAAACCTCAAATTCCTCTGAATTAGAACTTTTTTTCAACAATTTCGGCAGGTTTATGCTCATCTAC
This sequence comes from Helianthus tuberosus, assembly GCA_030545235.1. Taxonomy (NCBI): domain Eukaryota; kingdom Viridiplantae; phylum Streptophyta; class Magnoliopsida; order Asterales; family Asteraceae; genus Helianthus; species Helianthus tuberosus. Next base: position 23,255,409 of record CM060357.1, on the reverse strand, counting down.
ATCACAATTTCTCACAATATCAATCAGATCTCTGTTTTGCCTGAGCAAATTTCTAAAATAAACCTCAAATTCCTCTTAATTTGAACTATATCTTAGGTTTATGTTCATCTCCACCACAATTTCTCCATAATTTCTCACAAATTCAAACAGAAAGCTCAGATTCCTCTTAATTTGGACTTTATCTTAAATTTTAAGCAGGTTTAGGTTCATCTATACCACAATTTCTCCATAATTTCTCACAAATTCAACCAGAAACCTCAAATTCCTCTTAATTCCTCTTAATTTGACCTATTTTCAAACCCTCTGCTTCAATCAATGGAGAAAATAGACAAAAGAGGTTTGTGTAAACAACAAACAGAAAGTACAACAGATTTGTTTTTAAAATGGGGGAATAAAAAGAGACTCAGATGTGTGAGAGTTAACGACTCCGATGATCCAACTGGACCGTCGGTAGCCGTTTCAGGCCGCCGGAGAGTTCGCCGGAAAGTTAACTCTCATTTTGTTACTTTTAGTTCTGATAATGATAGCAGAGAACCATCTGTTACTCTACCTTCTGCTCGTGTCACAAGGTAAAACAATTAACCCTGATTTAATTGCACCTCAACAAACCCTAAATTCTGACAAAATTTCATAAGATTGTATGAAATTACAGAAAATTTCATGAAATTAGACGTGAATTTGATGAAAATTTGCCCTAATTTACTTGAGCTACAAAAAAAAAAAAAAAAACCCTAAATTCCGACAAACTGTCATAAAATTGTAAAAAAAACCGTAAATTGTAACTAATTTCATGGAAAATTGCCTTAATTTGACTAAGCTACAAAAAAAAACCGTAAATTACGACAAAATTTCATAATAATTGTAGAAAGTTACATTAAATTTCTTTAAATTGGACTCGGATATGACGTTTTCGACGCTAGAAACCGGAAATTGAAACCGATTTCATGACGATCAGATGTGAATTTGATACATCATCACGATTGAAACACAAAACCCTAAAAGAATTGAAAAAAAAATCCCCAAAATCGGCAAAATTGGGTGAAATGAATCGAAATTAGACGCGAATTTGGATCAAGATTCACACTTTTAATGCTTAATTTCACAAATATGTTGCAGGAACGCTGAGTTAGCGACGAATTCAAGATCGGAAAGTAACCGGAAACCCTCATCGGAGAAGGAAGATAGATTTTATACGGGGAAAGGGTGTACGGTGGCCGGAGGTGGCGGAGAGGTGGTGGTGGAAGAAAGTGGCGGGAAAAGTAAGCATGTGTGGCCAAAATTGTATATAACATTAACAAGTAAGGAGAAAGAAGAAGATTTTATGGCAATGAAAGGTTGTAAGCCTTCTCATAGGCCTAAGAAGAGGGCTAAGATGATCCAAAGAACTATTCTTGTAAGTAATCAATTTATTATGTATCTATATTTGTTCATGCATATGCATATAACACGCACTAATCTCACTTTAAGTGTGTGTGTTACAAGTATAAAGAAAGGTACAACTTTTGATGAAAGATGTACAAGTGATTAATGCATTGTTATGATGATTTTTTTTTTTCTACATATTTGTTGAAAAGAAAAAGATTTTACTTTTCGAATTGGTTTATTTTCTTAATTTTTTTGTTTAGTTTTTATCTTTTTTATAAGTATGCATCTTTTGCATGTCTAAATTTCTAAATAATAAAAAACTAAAGAAAGTACAAGTGATTTTGTTGATCTTTTGAAGAAGATTTTACCCTGAAAATGGGTTTTACTTTATGAGAAAATAATGAAAATGTTTTTTCTTCATATTTATAAGTGTTAAATATAAGTTTTGCCACGTGATTTTTGCTGTGTGTTTTATTTAAAAAAATGGATCAATTTTGTACATTCAAGATATTTGTGACGACAGGTAAAGTATATAATGTCACGTGATTTTTAGCCTGTTTTTGAAAAAGCTTTTACCCTAAAATTAGTGAAATTGGGTTTATTTTTGAGAAAATTATTAAAATAGAATTTTTTTTTTAATATTTATAAGTATTACACAAGTTTTACCACTTGATTTTTGCTATATGCTTTATTTAACAAAAAAATGGATCATTTTTTTACATTCAAGATATTTGTGACGAAGGTAAGGTATATTATGTCACATGATTTTTTTACCAACGATTTATCTTTGATATTTTTCCTTGAGTTTTATAAAAATCTTTGGGCATTTTAGTGCTATGACAAAATTAGCACAAATTTCTATTTTAATGCAAGTGGTACAAGTTGGACCGCAATTATGTGAAATTTTAACTCTTTGTGGAAAAATATTCTTTCATATAAATAGTTTATATATTCTTTAGCGTCGATTTTGGAAGCTTTTGTTTGACCAATTCCGGTACACTATCTCTTTTTTGTAAATTTGTCCCCATGATTTGTTTATGTTTGGTCACAAATTACAACTCTTAAAATGTACAAGCTACTTTCGAATATTTTATCGTGTGAATTATTACCATTTTCGGAAAAGGATCTTACTTTCTAATTAAACCCATAAATCTAACAATGCAAAATCATGACAATAGTATAAATTTATAAGTTAGTTTTAGAAAAAAAAAACTCTATCCAATTTTTACTTCTTTTATTTATAGGTAAATTGTTTTTTTTTCTGAGCATTAAATTTTTTTGTATATCCACTTTTCACAAAAAGCTTGCAAGTTTTGTATAATTTAAGATATTTTGATGCAATTTTTGGTCTGAGACGGCGATGCGTATAAATATAATTAAAAATGATTATCTTCGTGATTATTGTTAAATTTCCAACTAAGCATAAATTGAAACTTTTGATACAAGTTGGTAGTTAATAATTGTTGGGAATTTTGGCCATTTGTAGAAAAAGAATATTCCGGGCTTTTTTTTTTAATTTGATATGTCTACATCCTTTGTAATTTTACTAATTTGTCCCATTATTATTGTAATGGGTTGATGGAGCAGTTGGTGAGTCCAGGGGCATGGTTGTCCGATATGTGTCAAGAGAGATATGAAGTCAGAGAAAAGAAGAACACCAAGAAGGTATTTCTGTGATTTAACTTTATTTTCAATTGGATTTAAGGACTAATCTTTTCAATTTATCCCGTTTGAATAAGCAACTTTAAAAATTTTGGCTAGTAATCCATCAAAGTCGAGGGCTAAACGCTCTCGAAAGAGCCTATTCCTAGGGTTGGGTGCAAATAACTCGTGTCTTACATCTCTAATTTGACCTCTTAGCAAGATCTAGAAAATAATTATAGGGGCAATGTTTTCAACAAAAAAATTATATATGGGCAGCAAAATCGAATAAACGTCAGATTAAAAAAAAAATTGCGCTACTGCCGGAGCGTCAGCTACCCCTTGTCCTAAGGTATATCCGTCGCTGCCTGTTAGCTCGGGTCAGCTCAACTTGGATTATTATTGGCTTAAGTCCGAGTTGATGTTGGCGGGGTCGAATTCACTTGTACTTGAATCAATAATTTTTTTTTATATATATAATTTATGTTTTAATTGTGAATTGAATGCAGAGACCAACAGGATTGAAGGCCATGGGAAGCATGGAGAGTGATTCAGATTGATGTTCTGTATAATCATGTCATGCTTTTTGAACCACTTTTGTATATTTTCTATGTTAATTATTAATTTCAAATGGAATTTCATTTCTTTTTGGCTTAAATATTGTCAAATTATATCATACTAGGTTATAACCCCGTGTATTACACGGGTTGAATAAATGAATTTTATATACCAAATGATAAAACATTATCTTTTTAAAAGACCCCTTTATTGCACGGGTTGAAGAAATGCAATTTTATATATTAAATAATAAAATAAGTTATATCTATAAGAACCATATGTATTGTACGGGTTGAATAAATGTAATATTATATACCAAATAATAAAAAAAATTATATCTTTAAAACCATTGTATTACACGGGTTGAATAAATATAATATTGTTTACCAAATAATAAAAAAATTATATTTTTAAAAACCCTCGTGTATTACATGGGTTGAATAAATATGATTTTATATACCAAATAATAAAAAAAATATATTTAAAAAAACAAACGGATTTTTTTATATTTAAAGTATGATAAGATTGAATATTAATCTGAACTAACGGATTTTTTTATATTTAAAGTAGGATAAGATTGAATATTAATCTTTATTTATTCAGTTAATATAAGATTGAAAAATCATATGATTGAATAGGTGGGAGGTTGTATGACGATAAATCGGTTAACCGTACTGAATGATAAAGATAATAGTGATTGTTGAACAAATTAATTAATCGAATTTAACAGAAACATTTGTGATGTTAGGTGGATTTTTTTTTAATTATTTGAAAGTTAATATCAACTTTGGAATTCGTATGAATTCTTATTAGATTTGATTAAATATTATTGATAATAAAAATTTGTATTAGATTAGATTTTAGATTTGATTAAATATTATTAATAATAAAAATTTGTATTAATTTAGATTAAATATTATTATTATTAGTATTATTAATAATTTTAATCAATTAAATGAGAGAATGAGAAGTGTCCCAAAACAGTTTTCTTTTATTATATAGTATAGAAGATAGATAAGTGAAGATCCTGGTAAAACTATCATTATATTAACTTGCATCATGTGTAGATAAGATTTGGTTATTTTCTCACTTTACCCTCAACACCTCATTTTTATGTTAAAATTCGGTATTTTAGTAAGTCACAACTAATAAAAACTGCTTTCAGATTCTATAGTTTTATTATTGATAATAAAAATTTGTATTAGATTAGATTTTAGATTTGATTAAATATTATTAATAATATAAATTTGTATTAATTTAGATTAAATATTATTATTATTATTAATAATTTTAATCAATTAAATGAGAGAATGACAAGTGTCCCAAAACAGGTTTCTTTTATTATATAGTATAGATTGGATGGTATGATGTATAAACAATGACCCTTTAATAATTCATTAACCTATAAATTAATAAAAGTATTATATTATTGAGGTTAAGTAAGATTTTAATTAATCCATTATATCTTCTCTCCTAGATTCTCCAATGGAGAAGTGCTTTACGGTCTCTTCGAAAATCTTCAAAAATTTGTGGGCTCTGTGCGAAGATAGAATACGGGCCCCTAAAATATAAACCATTTAAAAAGAATATACAAAAAAAGTTTTAAATATATGAAAATGAATTAAAAATTTGTGCAATCACCCGTATGTTGCGGCGGACTGCTTTTTTACTTGAAAACGTAGATAAAAAGCACACCACACGTGCATTTGGACAACGAAACGTAGAAAGAAAACACGTTGTAAGGATAAATTCAGAAAATACGGAATAGTTATGTCGTAACTTTAAAAATCATTATTTACGATCATGTAAAACCATCGTAACATATCCAAATTTATTTAGAAAATACACAAAGTTAAAAGAAAAAAAAAACAAAATATGACTTTTTTTTCATAAAGAAAAAATGGAACACACAAAACTAATTATAGATTAAATAATATTTTAAAAAATTAACATAAATAATCATTTGTAAACTAGATTTGAGAAGTAACTATGATTCTCATTTTGATTTAATGTAACACAAAATTAGTCAATTAATGTCATTTGCATATAATGCATAGGTAATAACATAAAGAAAAAAAATCAATTGGGTAATAACATAAAGAAAAAAAAATCAACTAAAAATGAAGCTATCAGGATTAGAACCCAAAGTCTGCTTGCTAATAAAGCGACATGGGCACCACCAAACTATGCGCCTCATCAAGTCATTTTCCAATTCAGTACTTATATACTCTAAGTTCTACAGCGTAACTTTAATAAAAATAAATAAATTTTTGGGCCCCTGGAGGGTTTGGGCCCTAAGCCGTCGCCCACCCCGCACCCACTCCGGGCCGACCCTGCTTTACTAGTTTCTCTTTAAAGGAAGAGATCACTGGTACACTAAGCGTTTCACTAGACAAAGGTAGTGATCACCTTATACAACGTCTCCCTATATCAAGATAGTGATCACATTCTTCGTTTCACTAATCTCCAGATAAGATGTAATAATCATAACCACAACTTCTCACTAATTTAATGGTAAGGGTTCACCAAACAATTGTAACACAAGAATGAAAAGATTGGAAGTTGAAGCACTAATCTACAACATCTCCCTATATCAAGTTAGTGATCACAGTTTCACTCATCTCAAGATAAGATGTAATGTATATGTTCGGTCAATACTAGTATGGTACTAGTATTCGGTACCGTACCCCATAGTACCCATACCAAAAGTGAGATAAAGTCAATACTGAATAGCGTACTATATATGTCCTGTCAATACTGATATGGTACCGGTATTCGGTACGAAGTTTCTCGTTCCTAATATCAAGGGAATTAGAGAAATAACTATTAGATATGTATATGAGAGTGTTTAGGGTAAAAGGGGTAGTGAAAATGATTGAGAGATGCCTCAATTTAGAGTTAAATGTCATTTTAGTTCCTGTGGTTTGGGTCATTTTACCAGTTTAGTCCAAAGGTTTGAAATGTTGTCATTTTAGTCCAAATAGTTTCAAGCGTTGCCATTTTAGTCCACTGAGTTAACTCCGTCCATTTTTTTGTTAGCTAGAAAGGTAATTCGATCACTTTATATGGTCGAATTGCCCTTCTAGTTAACAGAATTACATATAAAATGACATAAATGCCCTTCTAGTTAACAGAATAAAGGGATGAAGTTAACCCAGTGGACTAAAATGACAATGTTTCAAACCTTTGGACTAAACTGGCAAAATGGCCCAAACCACAGGGATTAAAATGGCATTTAACTCCTCAATTTATAAACACCAAGTCTTTCCCCAACCACTCCATATCAGACACGTAACATCCCGACGCTACTCCTGCAACATGGCAAACGAATGATTACAATGACCAAATTTTCCATTCGTTTAATTATTTAGAGTAAACTGCAATTTTACCCCCTGGGGTTTAGGCCAATTGCTCTGACCCCCTCTAACGAAATAATTGCAATTCCCCCCCCCCCCCCCCCCCACCCCCAACGTTGTTGTTATGTCGCATAATTACTCCCTGCTGTCAACTTCTGTTTAAAGTCAACATAAGTAAGTAACGGTCAAAGGGTATAATGGTCTTTTCCACTCTACTTTTATATCTTACTCAAGATACACCCTACATATATCACACTCTTGCACTCTTACCCCCCACCTTCCCCCACCTTATAAGCTACTCCTGTTTCTTCTCCGGCGATCCCTGATCAACTGTGATCCTTCACATCTTCTACTCTCCTCCTCTGTCAAACACAACTCACAAACAAAGAACACCAAACAGCAGATAATCCCATTTTCCCTCAATATATATTGAATTAAAAAACCCATTTAAGTTGCAGTAGACTCCTACCTGTTCACGATGTTTTTCTCCAAGTTGGCGGATTTCTCCAGTAATGTCTTCATTCCCGTTACATGATAGATCAGGCTGGCCAAAACGAAAGTGTTTAGTTAAAAATTATTGCACTTTCTTTGGCTTCATACAATGATTGATGATTGACGGCATTTGGCTCTACATCTGTTTCAAACTCAAATGAAGATCTATAAACATTAAATTTGTTGTCATTGTTCCCACTAAAAGGAAGCCCGTCATTTCCTTCTTCGAAAATTAGGGCAGAAAGTAGTCTCTGACAAAGGGGAATTCCCTCCGCACCAACGGTTGGTTCAATGCTTCTGTTCCGTTAGGAAGTGTACCAGAACTATAATTGTCTTGATGAACTGGGTTTATTGTGTTAATATTGGAGTTAGTGATTCCCTGTATAAGAGTAGAAAAAAGTAAATTAAAAGTTGCAATTTACAACATCTAATATTGCCTTTACAACCCTGAAGAACCATCACCTGTTGCTTTAAACAGGACATGTCCTCATCAGATACAAAACCAAAAAGCGGTTCCATTTGCCTCCAAAATGGACTGAATAAAGCATTGTGAACAAAAAGAGTTAAATATCAATGTGGATGGAAAGAATTCTGAAAAATGTGCTCAATTAGAAGTGGTGGTTGGTGGGGGAGATGGTGGTGGTGATAGGTGGTGGCAGTGGTGGTTGATGGTGGTGGTGGAGGGCTTATGAGAGAGGGGGTAATATTGCAGAGTAGAACAAACCATAGGAGGTAATATGAAAGGGTAACATAGTCATTTCGCATTCCATTTAACAGATCTGTTAACTTATTTGACGGCAGGGGGTAAAATTGCGACATAACATCAACGTTGGGGGGGTAAATTGTAACTATTTCGTTAGAGGGGGTCAGAGTGCCAATTGGCTTAAACCCCAGGGGGTAAAATTGCAGTTTACTCAATTATTTATTTGTTATCAAGGGGAGTAGATAGGCTCAAAGGTGTACGAAAGCAACATAAATGTTTATCGAGTGCAATTTCTCTACTCGTCTATTACACATTCACAGTCGCGTTCATTAGCTCGTTCGCATTCACATATTCCAAGAAAAGACAGTTTCTGATCCTTCCTATGATCCTGCAACTTTCACAACCACTATCGAATCAGTTCATTAAAGATGCTTATAATGAATCCGAGCCAGCCCGTTACACAACAAGTCTTGTCAAACGGTCTGGGTTAAAAAAAAACATTTTCTATCACCGCCCAGGCCGGGCTGGATCAACGCATGATTTTCAACCCGTTTGGCCTGTTTCACTTACCTATTTGAGATAAACCAAAACCCAAATCGACAGCTATACATTCAGGTAAAGGTTAGCAGACAACCAAATTTAACTAAATATACACCTTTATTTCCCACAAGACAAGTCTAAAAAGGATGACACGGATCTTAATTGACACGATAATAAACGACACCAACGATTTTGAATCATTTTCTGTAATATGTACATTATAGGTCCTATATTCATGCATCTATGGACCCATAATCATCTCAAACCAGATCATAGGATGAACATTGCAAGTGACAAATGAACATGATGTATTAGTGGATTAACGTTTAACTTGATGCACATGGTTTAAGAAACGTGTCTTCTAGTCGAACCTCGTTAATTGACTCGAGACTTGGCAGCTTGAAGCATTTCAACTATAAGTGTCTTTACGTCCCTACAAAAGTTGGATAACTACATGAAACGCCACACGCCAGAACAAATTTTGAGACTCAATTTTAGGGGTGACAATTTCGACCCGTTTTGTGTTTGATCTTAGCAGACCAGATTAAAAAATTTAGACATACAGTGAAAAGGAATAACTGGTTAGAAGTTGTTCAAATTTTATAGAGTCAACTTTCGTTTTGCTCCCTGTAGTTTGGTCATTTTAACGGTTTTGCTCCAATAGTTTAAAAATAGCTATTTTCCTCCCTGATCTTTCGAGTTTGTCGCCAGTTTGCTCCCTGGCTCTAACTCAGTTAAAACGTTCAATTAAAAGTACGGGTATTTCGGTAGTTTACTCCCTGGCTCTAACTCAATTAAAACGTTTAGTTAAAAGTCGCGGTAGTCGTGGTCGGCAGATGGTAGTTGCAGGTGGTGGTGGATGGTGGTGACCGGTAGAAAGAGTGGTTGGAAAGATGGAGGATCAGAAAAAAAAATTACTTATATACATGTAAATAAACAAGTTATAGGTTTATTTAGGTGAAAAGACTTACATGCCCTTGCTTTTATATATAAAATTACCAAAATACCCTTCTAGTTAATGGTTTTTTTGGATGGAGTTAGAGGTGGGGAGCAAAATGACGATAAGTTAGAAAAATAAGGAGGAAAATTGCTATTTTTAAACTATTGGGGCAAAACTGTTAAAATGACCAAATCACAGGGAGCAAAATGGAAGTTAACTCAATTTTATATTTTTAAAGGAAACAACCTCTTGAACCGTTTCCAAAGATTTAGGTTGGTAATTTTTTTTATATTGTTATAATCATATCAGGTGTGTTAATTATTTACAAGTTTTAGAGCGGAAAAAACCCATTGGCAACATGTTACCCGACCCGCCCATCTGGCCCCCTTTACTCACTTTCTATCTTCTGCGCGCCTAGGGAACGGAATCCGAAGCTTAAAGTTTGTCCCTTGATAGCCAACCTGAAATAAAAACGAAAACGTTAAGCATCACAATTAGCATCTACCGAACTCACGTGATTTTTTCTTAAGTTTAAATTGACTACTTGACTGAATTCCACGTGAACGAAAATAATCAACATCACCTTTACATTGAACCCAAGGCTATCAAGATCCACCATATATGCAAAGTCCACCTGTAAAATAGTAAAAGCAAACGGTGGTAATAAGATACACTTAGGTTTTCCTTTTAGTAAAGACGGCAAGTCAAGATAATGCCTTACCGGAACTGACGTGGAGCCTTGAACCATGAGTTTTGTATCTTCTGAGTGGTCTTTATTCATGTGAGACTACAGTGTTACACAATATGTTAATTAAACGCAAATGAAACTGGTATAAAGAAAATTAAGACATCAATAGTGGAGTCATACCGTTACAGGCTTGGAGAATTGATAGATCGGATCCACCTTTGCTGCTGCAAACTCCTCCTTCGTGAACTCTAACGAGAAAAAAAATGACAATTCAAGGGTAAGTATATAAAAATCATAAATCGTTTTAATTAGAATTTAGAAACTAGGGCAAAAATTTGGAAACATTTAACGTTTAGCAATTAGAAACAGGTCGTTTGCTCGTTGAAGAGAATTTGTTGCAAAACACACACTCTAAGATGAAACATAATCCCTATTGATATGAAGAAAAAAATGAACCGTGAATTTTAAATATACCAACCTCCTGACCCTAACAAAGCAGTAGCAACACCAGAGACGAATCGCACAACCTTTGGCTCAATGCGAAGAAATTGGAAGTCACCAAAGTCAACCTTCACCGTAACCAAACCTTTAGCATCATTATAAATGTCACATATAAATAATTAAATAATAAATTAAAAACCGTAGTGTTTTTCTTTTAAACAATTGCATCATTATAAAGATACGTGTTCATAATGAACCTAAGATTTGATTTATTTTTTACACCTCGTTGTTTATAATTTATATAATTACCTTGGTTTAAAAAAGCGTGAGGCGCTCCGAAGCGTTTTGGTTCCAAAAGCTTTAAGCGAAGCTTCAAGCGCGAAGCGAGAGCTTCACGTATTCGAAGCGCTCAAAATAAAATAAAAAATAAAAAAAATATATTGTACACATCAATATGACTTATTCTACTTGTTAATCAATAATAAACACAAAAACATGATTAAAAAACACACTTAACACATAAAAAACATAGTTAAAACATAAATTAAAGTCGAAACACACTTGAAACATAAACATAAAAACAGTCTTTAATCAATAATCATCATAATCAAGTACGTATTCATCTCCATCAACATCACTCAATAAGATCATGCAGCTAATAGTTAGTAGCAAAAGTTTAGGAGTTATATGTTGGAAGTTTTGGGTGTGTGAATGAAAGTCTCAAAAGGTGGTAAATGAGTTTCTGAACTGGAATTTGGTTGAACTCGTGCGTGCCCACACGAATGCAGCTCCGAAAACCCGGGCCATCGTGAGGCAGTTTTTGCACGCACTATTCGTTTTTAATGTTGTTTTCTAAAAACATACATTTAAACCTATGCTGAAGCGTCGTTTTTGCACCTGATTGGGCTGAAGCGTCGCCTCAAACCAAGGTCGCTTCGCGCTTAAAGCTCGCCTCAAAACGCTTCACGTGTTATGACGCTTCAGACCAAAAAAAGCGCTATTCCAAACGCTTCATCGCTTCACGCGCGCTTAAAGCTCGCTTTTTTAAACCAAGATTATTACCTCATGTCGTAGTCAACCAACTACAAACAAATATAAAAAATATATTATGTTTCAACTCGGTAAGAGAACTTTGCCATTTATCATTCCTTTTTAGTTAATTTTAACATGTGTAAATTGTCATTTTCGTCCCTGAGGTTTGGCTATTTTGCAACTTTCATCCAAAGGTTTGTTTTTCCGCATCTGGGTCCTCGTGGTTTTAAAATCTTCTCATTTTCGTCCCTCAAGGGCCAAACCTCTAGGTACGAAAGTTGCAATAAATTGCCAAACCTCAGGGACGAAAATGTCAAGATTTTAAAACTACGAGGACCCAGACGCGGAAAAGCAAACCTTTGGATGAAAGTCACAAAAGTGACCAAGCCTCAGGGACGAAAATGACAATTTACTCTTTTTATATTTTACTGGTCTTCTAGAGATGAAACATCATCATCATCATCATCATACTCAGTATATCCCACCAATAGCAAAGCTAAGGTAGGGTCTGAGGAGGGTGAGATGTAGACAGCCTTACCTCTACCCCATAGGAATAGAGAGGCTGCTTCCAATGAGACCCCCGGCTCGATTGTAGTTTTGCATCAAGCCTTGGACATAAGGCACATAACACTCGGCAATTGAGACAAACACCGATTAGTGCATGTACCCCCTTGTCTTTTGGCTATCAACGCCACCACATGATGCATGATTAACCATCCCCCTCTTTTAACGTTATTTTCACGAAATTAGTAAAATAACGTTAAAATTAGTGCCCTTTCACTTTTGCCCCCCGAGCGCCCACACATATATACATTATATGAGCATACCACAAGCGGGGCGTATAGAGATGAAACATAAGAGAATCAACTCCGTTACAAGTAAATGGGTTATAACCACCATCATATTATTAAATATTTTACCCAGAATGCCTCAGGATGTCTAGCCAAATATGCAGTACGTATAGCATCTCTATCCTCCTTAGGAACCTTTTGAAAATGATCAAAACAAATGAATCATTGACCATTATAGTATGCGAGTCAAAGGAAATATAACAAAAACTAATCTTGCTTACAGGGACCGCATCACCATGTACAGTTATGACCAAATCGGTTCTATCCTCCGGGTCTTTTGCCAGAAGCAATGAGCATTTAGAATTAGCAAGAAGGTCCTACAAAGGAAGAATATTAATAGCTGAAGTATCTTATAAGATAGAGTAAAATGTGCTTTTCGTCCCTGAGGTTTGGCCAGTTTTGCTACTTTCATCTAAAAAGTTTGTTTTTTCACATCTGGATCCAAAAGGTTTGAAATCATGCCATTTTCATCCGGCTCGTAAACTCCATTTTTCTCCGTTAAGTTAGGGGTATTTTCGTCTTTTTTATTTAGTAAGGGTATTTTGAATATCTATACATTATGCTAAATGCTTGTACAAAAAAGTGAAAAAGACCGAATTGCACTTTAAGTTTACATAAAAAACGAAAATACCCCTGACTTAACGGAGAAAACATGGATGGAGTTAACGAGCCGGATGAAAATGGCAAGATTTCAAACCTTTTGGATCTGGATGCAGATAAACAAACCTTTGGATGAAAGTCGCAAAACCGGTCAAACCTCAGGGACGAAAATCGCATTTTACTCTATAAGATAACATCTCTTGGTTAAACGTTTGTATGACGATACAAACTCGTGCTTGAAAACCTTGGTATGAACTGCCAAACTGCTGACTGCTAATATGGGAGATCCAGAGGCATCGCATGCAAAGTCAACCATTGATCCTGACGGATAACCATCATACTTCTGCAAAGTGAACTCAAATGTCATAAGTATGCAAAAGACCCTATTCTACAAGTTATGCGACGTTTATGGCTAATAACGAAAACTGTAAACAACCTGAGAAAAAGTGGAAAGAATGCCACGAACGCCGTAATGAAGGATAGTTTTAACCTCTTCGATGGGCGGCAGTCTAGCAGCCTTCTCCTACAGTGACAAATAGAACACATGTCATTATTTCAAACACGCAGACATATGTATTTGTATGTATTTTGATGAATTGATACAAACAAAACTCATACACACGGTACATTGTGTCATAGGAGTACCTGATGATCTTTAATGATTTGAAACACATCAGTAGCAGCATCCTCAGATGAAGCACTCTAATAAACGCAAACATATACAATCATAATTAGGTATAAAAGGTGTACTTCTTAATCATATCCACAAACTTAGCTAAAGGAGATTAAAACTGAAACAACTATTAGAGCCTTATATATTCAGTTACAGGGCCGCAAACGAACCGAACGTTCGGCGAACAGCTAGTGAATTGTTCGGAGGGAAGTTCGTTTGTGTTCATTTGTTTAATAAATGAACGCACACGAACAAAAAATATTCGCTCTTTTAGCTAAATGAACGAACATAAATAGAGACCGCATTAATTCTTTATATTCGTGAGCGTTCAGTAACGTGTTCGTTTGTGTTTGATAGTTCATCAGAGTTTTTAATTTTTATATCTTATTTAAATACATCAAAATTCCCACCAACAACATATAATATATATAGGGGGAGGGATAGAAAGAAAATCCATGTGAGTTACAAAAACTCTAGAAACCTCATCTCCACCATCCATCTAAAAAAATCAATGGTTGAAATTGGTCCTGTTACACTTTTTGTTTTTTCAGAAAAAGTTGAAAGTCTACAAAAGTTGTTACACGTAACACACTAACACGTGGCTATCTCTAGGGGTTACACGTAACACGTCTGCAAAAAGTGTAACACGTGGCAAAAGGAGGTCCATTCATTTGGGTTTCATAGTTTTCTTAACTAATATGAGATTCTTCTTATATACATTACATGCCTTGTAACAATTTAGGGTTCACAACATTCTCAAATTTCAGCCTTGAGAAGTTTCTCATCGCCACCTACATAGTCAACGTCGTATTCTCGAGGACCACCGTCTTTTATTCAAAATTTAATATATATACTTGTTTGTGTTTGTTCATTAACGCTTGATTGTGTTAATTTGTTTGTGTTCAAAATTTAATATATACTGATAGTAAAGCGAAAGTACTAGACCAACAAACACAAAAGAAAAGGAACACATTCATTTCCTTAATGAATTAACAACAACAGAAAATCTAGTTCGATTTCCTAAATGAACTAACACGAAGAGAAAATCTACTTCAGTTAGTGTTCATGAACAGTTGGCGAACACATTTATTCCTGTAGAAACAAACGAGAGCTATAGTATAACATACGTATCTATCACACAGTATGAGATATAGTTATATAGGTAGTTGAATTGTTCATGTGGAAGTGAAATTAAATTAATCATATAAATGAGCGAGAAAAGGAAATTAAGAAGTGTATGAAGAGGTAGGTACCTGTGAAGGAGATTGAGTGGATGAAGCCATGGCAGAGATAGGCGGAGGACGGCGGCGATTGGTGGAGAGAGAAAGGAGGTGGCGATTGGTTGTGCAACTGGTGGTGATTCGGCCATTATTGTTATTGTTGATGAAGAATCGAATACGTGAGGTTATTGATGGAATTGAGCATCGTAGAGGTGCTGCTAGAGTCTTCATCTTCCCCAATTCTCTCGCTCACACTTTGATGGATATTTTCGTTTTAATAATTTATAGGTGTAATTATATATAACTCTAATTTACAACATTTTGGTGCATTGCAAGTTGTACACTTTGCTTAAGCTGTTGTATCACTTTGAAAAGGACTTATCTTCGTATTAGTCCATAGAGTTGGTGAGTCATCACAATGTACGTTTCTCCTCTTCTTCCCTGTTTCTATACTTTTTTGTTTAAAAAACTACCCTACAGACCCATCTCTCACACAGCTCTCTTTTGCTTGGTGTTCTACAATTTTTGTTAACGGGGTTAATGGCACTTCATGACGGCGATGGTCGCCGACCTCCGGAGTGCTTAGCGACAGGATTAGGGTTTCGCCGCGTGTGGCGGTGAGGATGGTTTCTTCCAGCAATGGTGGTGGTTCAATATACTTCTAATTTGTAACAACTTTGAGCATTAGGTATTTGTACATGATGCTTAAATGATGTTTTATGCTTATAAGAGTAGTACTCTTCTTGTATCATCTGTATGTGTGCTTGGTACATAAAAGGACACCACCGCTTCTTAAGAAAAAATGAAGGCGGCCATGGTGATTTCATCTCTGCACGTCACGGTGATTTGGATTCGGTCTGAGAAAACCCACCAGATTACCGGCGTCTAGGGCCAGTCAACGACGGCGGCGATTTGGTTGTACAATTTGACCGGTTCCGACGAGTAGGTGAGGGTTTTGCTCGGAATCCGGTCGCTACATAACTCAAAGTCGGCGAGTAAGGTAAACCTGACCATTTCAAGCTTTGTTCTTTTCAAGTGATGTTCAATTTTGTTGATGATTATGATGATTTGTAAGGGTTGTATAGATGAAATCGCACAACATACAACCCACAAATGTTACAAGAGGTGAACAGTGACCCGAAGCCGAACAATATGGGATCTGTAAGATCATTCCTCCACAGAATTGGAAACCCCCTTTTGCCCTAGATTTGGATACTTTTACATTTGGATACTTTTACATTTCCCACTAAAACCCAAGCTATACACCAGTTACAAGCGAGGCCACCCGCTTGTAATTCGAAAACTTTTGAGTTGGAGTATAATAGATTCTTGGATGAACATTGCGGGAAAAAGGCTGTGAAGAAGAAGGTGGTTTTTGAAGGGAAGGAGTTGGATTTGTGCAAGTTGTTTAATGGGGTGAAATGGTACGGGGGATATGACAATGTTGTCAAGGAAAAGAAGTGGGGTGAGGTTTTTCGGTTTGTGAGGTCGGGTGGGAAGATATCTGAATGTTCTAAGTACGTGTTGTCTCAGTTGTATTATGACAATTTGTCTGATTATGAAAGAAATGGTACGGGGGATATGACAATGTTGTCAAGGAAAAGAAGTGGGGTGAGGTTTTTCGGTTTGTGAGGTCGGGTGGGAAGATATCTGAATGTTCTAAGTACGTGTTGTCTCAGTTGTATTATGACAATTTGTCTGATTATGAAAGTTATTATAACAAGTTAGATCAGGTGAAAGAGAAGACTTGCAAGAGAGGATTGCAAATCGAGAAGAAAACGCTACAACAAAGTAGTAAGAAAATTCACGTTAATGAAACTGGTGAGAAAGTTAAAGTTAAACTAGATGAAGTAATTGGTGAAGAATCATACAATCAGATATGTGAACAGTGCAGAAGTGGGTTGCATGCAGAAGTAATGCTTTTGTGTGATCGGTGTAATAAAGGATGGCATATTTATTGTTTATCGACGCCTTTGAAACGGATCCCCCCCTGGTAATTGGTATTGCTCTGAATGCTTCAACTCTGAGAAAGATAGCTTTGGTTTTGTTCCTGGTAAACAGTTGTCATCAGTGGCGTATCCAGGAATTTTTCCTGGGGGGTTCCTTTTGGTATTTTCTCACTAATTTTTTCGAAATCGATCAAGTTTCCACTAACTTTTTCCATTTTTTTCCAAACCGAGGGGGTTCCTGGGAACCCAGGAACCCCCCCTGGATCCGCCCCTGGTTGTCATTGGAAACGTTTAGGCGTGTGGCTGATCGGGCTAAGAAGAAATGGTTTGGTTCAACATCGGCATCAAGGGTACAATTGGAAAAGAAGTTTTGGGAAATAGTGGAAGGATCTGTTGGTGAAGTTGAAGTTATTTATGGAAGTGATCTGGATACTTCAGTTTGTGGTAGTGGTTTCCCGCGTGCAAATGATCAAAGGCCATCATCTATAGATATTAACGAATGGGATGAATATTGTTCTAGCCCATGGAATCTTAATAACTTGCCCAATTCGTGCTGTTCGCCATAACATTGCTGGTGTTATTGTACCTTGGCTTTACATTGGGATGTTATTTTCGTCTTTTTGCTGGCACATTGAAGACCATTGCTTCTACTCAATGAATTATCACCACTGGTATGTTAGTTATTGGAATCCTAACATATAGAGTGCATATATGGCTTATAAATGGTTCAGTTAAGCATAACAAAGAAGAACGAATCGCCAGGACATGGGGAACCATTGCTCCCGGATTACCTTATGTTGGAGAAGCAATAACGCCAGCTGGCAACTGGCTTATTGGTCGAGATCCAGAAGTATAATAAGGCCCTACCACCAACCCTTCGGGGCTTGCATCAAATGTGACAGGGGCAGTAGCACATGACCAGAGTTATTAAGCGAGTACCCGCCGCATCGCGGCGGGTTACTTTTCTAGTTATATATTATAATTTTGCAACATGTTTGTGCAATAGGTGGTAGTACTTCTAGCTTTAAAGGTTTTTTATGCATTAGTGAGTTGTATTGCCTTAATTCTTTGTTGTACCATAATAACAGTTAGCTGTCCTGCTATGTGTCCTTCACAAGACTCCTACGTTTCTCATACATTTGTAATTTCATCTTTCCCCTGCCCTTTTTTCTCATAAACTCTCTCTCAGCGGGGCTTCTTGGCTTTCAAGAGAAGTTCAAAACCCTAATTTAATAATGGAAGTTATGGAGACAGCGAAGCTGTAGCGATGGTGTTCATGGTTCCGGTGGTGGCTTGGTGAGTTATTAGGGTTTCCAGTTAGAGGGCACCGACTAGGACGATCGGAGGTCCGATGATGGCTTCCAGTGGTAGCAACAACGGTTTCACTTTTTCCTCACTCAATCTCTCAACCTAACACAAAAACTTCATAAATAAAAAAAGAAAAGGTAATTTTCTAATTCTTATAATCTGATTGCTTAATTATGTGCCAATTGTTGGTCTTGATGTTTTGGTTTCATCTTAAGTTACGGAAGAATAGGATTATCAATATAGGGGGTGACTCGATCTAGGGTTTTTGTTGCAGCCTCTTCTCAACAACCCTGATTTGATTCTTCAACATGCCTAAATCAGCCCAAACAAAGGATCTTTAATGGCGGTGAAAGTCTCCAACAACGCCTAAGGGGTTTCGATGATGATGAACGGCGACAACGAGGGTTCCGATCTAGGGTTCCGGCGACCATTCAAGAGGGTACGATGAGGGCCAGGAGACACTAATCAACAACCGGTAGGTCAATTGTTGACGTCACATTCTGCGGCTTACGTCGGTGTTTATGACGGTCACGCTGGCCCTGGAGCGTCGACGTTCATCACGAAGCAACTCTTCGGTACCTACAGAGTAATTTGCTTCTGTTAACCCTAATTTTGTTACTGATTTGTTTTATAGATCGATGTTTGTTCTGTTTTTGCTTTTTAGGCTTATTTGTTGTTTGATTGTAAGATATTAAGACTGGAAGATGTTAACAGACTTCAGATAGGTCACTAGAAAACAGTTTTATATAATTTAGTTTATAGATTGATGTTCACGGTGGTCATGAAGTGTCTTGATTCGTCACTAATCATCTCTTCGCTTACCTACATAGTAATTTGCTTCAGTTAACCTTAATTTTGTTATGGTTTTGGTTTATAGATCGATGTTTGTTATGTTTTTGCTTTTTTAGGCTTATTTGTAGTCTGATTGTAAGATATTTTTCTGATAAAGTTTTATTTTGATATATGTACTACAAAGACCTAAAGAAGGTGCGCCATCCAAGTTGGGGTTGGATAATCAGCAACCAATAAGTGAAATTGGAACAAATCTACATTTGTAAGTTTTGATATGTGTTTGTGATTGTAATAATTATATTTATTTGATCTACATTAGTTGATTTGATTATTATTTTTTTTGTTGTGAATGAAGAAGATCTTCTGTACAGGGGATTACCAGTGTGATTAAAATTTCACCATCACCACCTATTCACCTACTGGAGTTGTGAGTTTTCTCTTTGATTACTTATTGTTTCTTTATTGTTAACATGTTACTGTTTATGATTGTAGCCTTTTTTTTATCAGTTTGTTAAGTTTTATATATGACCTTACGTGTATTCTCCAAAAGTTGCAAATGTTAGGGTTTGGTTGTCCACGTTGTAATAACAACTAAGGGTAAAGATGTAAGTTAGAAAGTTAGTATTGGTGTAATGGTGTTCATCGTCGTCTATTGGTATATTTGCTGTCAGAATGTCTAATATGAATTCGTATTCTGTCCTATTTAGGATGGTTATTAATTTTACAGTGGATTTAGTAGTTTTATGGCCTTAAAAGTATGGATTGTATGATTGAGTCATTTGGGGAAGGGGTTGTAAAACATCACGTCAAGTCATCAACACTTAGTTGTGGTCACTTATGTGGGTTCTACCCTTCGTATGGAATATCGTTTCAACATTCAACCAGCAGGCAATCCACCATGTCGATGCACTACAGACCTGCTGTAATTTCAATTCAAAATCAGAACTGAATCCGTAAAAACTTCGAAGAATCTGTTCTTAAATTGTTGTCTGTGTGACAACCGCCACTTTCTGGTAATTTACGTACATTTAAAGCAATGATTTACATTATACAAGTATGTAGGGCTGTAAACGAACCGAACGTTCAGCGAACAGTTCGCGAACCGTTCGACGGGAAGTTCGTTTATGTTCGTTCGATTAGCTTAACGAACGGACACGAACAAAAACTTTCGTTCGGTTAGCTTAGCGAACGAACATGAACACAGGTCTCGTTCGTTCAACTACGTTCGTGAACGTTCGGTAATATGTTCGGTTACGTTCGTTCATGTTCATTTGTTTATATTAAAAAAACAATAAATGATAAACCTTTTATCTAAACATATTGAAAACTTAAAACCATATTTTTTTCTAAGTTATCTAAAATTTGGACATTCTAAGACATTTTTGGGGATAATTATGTCTAACTTAGTTAAACTTGATTCATCGTTTGGTGGTGTAGTAGACTTCTTGTGTTTTGATTTATCATTTGATGGTTGTATTTAACTACTTATATCAAATGTTTAAGGATAACAATGTTTTTATGTTTTATTTTCAAGTTAAATGTTCGTTTGCGTTCGTTTTTATTTGCTTTCATTCGTTTGTGTTCGAGACCAGTGTTCATGAACTGTTCATGAACAACTGAATTTGCTTAACGAACGAACACGAACACAAACTTATGTTCAGTATGCGTTCGTGAACAGTTCGTGAACATGTTAATTTCCTTAACGAACGAACACGAACATGGCCTTGTTCGTGTTCGTTCGGTTCGTTTACAGCCCTACAAGTATGTGTTTTGAATATTTGAACTGCATGATTACATGATATACATCTTAGAACACTCAAGGAATATTCATTTATGATGCATATTATTCATTTTTATTGGGTACATTTGAAATAGTGCAAACAATTCACCAAAACAACTAGAGTAGTGCCTAGTGAACTAGAGTGCTGACGAAAACTCCGGATCCGCAGAAAATATCTAAAATGACATCTTTAGGACTCGGATGAGAGTCCAATATCAATTATATATTAAACCCTTTATGGGAATACAAGAGTTTGGTTAATATTTTACCGATGTCCGGTAGCACTAAAAACTGTCCGAAATGCGCTAAAAGTGACCATTTCATGAATTTTCCGCAAAAATTCAGCAATTGTATTTTATTACAAGATGCAAAAATTGATGTTTAGGCACCAATTCCATATAAAAATAATTATGGAATATCCATTACACACATAACTGGAATTTTTCCTACAACTTCCTTAAGCGTGCCTTTCGACTATCTACTTGCGAAACGAGCGCTATACATCGAGCCGAACTATATTTTGACACATGTAGTGAACTAGTTAAGCTTATTTTGGGATTCAAAATAACTTCATACATCTTTTAAATGCGGAATGACAACTTACGGCAAACTTCCGTCGGTACGCCACAAAAGTGCCGTAAACTAGCCAACGACGAAACGAAAAGCATTCAAAGTATCAAAACATGATTTCTACTAGTTTAGTGAACTAGTTAATGTTAATTTATGTTCCGAATCACTAATTACCCCCTAATGGTGAAAGATTACCCTAATCACCATACTTAGCCTAATTACCAAAATATCTACATGTTTAAGACATTTTTATAAAAATGTTACACTTTACCCCCCCCCCCCCCTCATATTAACGATTTTTTTTGTTATGTGGGTCCCACACTCATTAACAACTTGCAAATATCTAGATATTTACTCCATTTGAGCAAGTGGATGATGTTGGTGATTAATTAACAACTTACTAACTAAGTAACTAGATATTTATCATACTTTTACACCTTATCTTTCACACACATAAGAACTCTTTCAATCTTCATCTTTTCACCAAGAACACCATCCAAAAACCCATTTCATTTTATCATTTCTTTGATGATCAACATGGAGTTTTATGGCACATAAGGTGATCTAAAGCATTTACAAGTTAAAGGAAGCTTTTTCATCCATTCAAGAGTCTTATACCAACAAGATCATCATCTTCTTAGTTCTTAATAATCTTCTAAGATCATCCCTTGCCTAGTGCTAGAAGTAAGCTTCTATATCTAATTTTTTTTTATACAAATGTATTAAGTTTATGATTGTTATTATTACTAATAATAACCAAGAGATCATACATATTAAACATGAGAAAAATACAAAGAAGCAAAGATAAAAATCATGATATATTTATGTTTGGTTATATTGTGATCTAAGACTTGTTATATGCATATTTAGTCTTGTTATGATGATGGTGATACAAATAAATTGTTAGAAGATGTTTTAAGATATGATCTAAAAATTATGCATGTTTATGTTAAAGGGTTTTTAACATAAAGGATTAAATGGATGATCATAACTATTGATCTTGTGAAAGTATTAAGGGTTTTTATTTGAAAACAAGACTTTTACAAGATTATAAAAAGTAACATACAACTAGAGATTTTTATAAAAGTTGTTAAAACTAGAATTAAACTTGGTTTTTGAACTTGTTAGCATATGAAATGATCATGGTTAAAACCCTACATGATTTGGATATCATCTTGATAATTTCATGTTATAAAAGTCTCATATATTTAGTTAAGATGTTGAGTAAATTGGTGGTGATTTGATGAAGAAAATGATATGTTTATGAAACATGGTTAAGATAAAATACAAAGGTTATATAGCCATTTTTCATAAAAACTTTATTTTATAAAGTAACCACATTTTTGGGTAAATCTCTACAAGAATAAAAAGGTTGTTAAAGAAAGTTTTTATAAAATAAAAGACAAGAAAAATATATATTTTCTTAAAAATATACATTTGGTTACTTTAACAATTTTTGTGTGATGTATTACTTGATGTATTAGTTATATATATCAATGTAGGAACTTGTATCTAATGTCACATTTAAACTCAAAACACCTTATAACAAAAGTCCTACAAGACTTCACATATTTACGCCTTAAAACGAGTTACGGACGATTCGAATAATCGGACACCATTTATGGTCAAAAATGAACGACGGACGACTACATAAGTGAATTGCCAATCCGAATAGTTACTACGACGTTTAGACGATTTATCGACACGAAATATAAGTATCCTATCGATAACAAATTTCGGACATCTTGAGACTTATAAAAACTATTATATTTTTATTTACTAAAAAGTATACTTAGTGAATTTTTATAAAAATGTTTTTATAAAAATGAAAGACTTATATTTACTAATGGGCTATTTTTATAACAAATGGGCTTATATTACTTAATGGGCTATTTTTCTTAATGGGCTTATCTTCATAATGGGCTTAACATAAATTCATGGGCTAAGCCCAAATACTAAACATATGGGCCAAAGCCCAACACTATTCAAGCCCAACACTATTCAAGCCCAACACTATTCAAGCCCAACACTATTTGAGGCCCAACACTATTTGAGGCCCAACACTATTTGAGGCCCAACACTATTTGAGGCCCAACACTATTTGAGGCCCAACACTATTGAGGCCCAACACTATTTAAGGCCCAGCACTATTTAAGCCCAATAACTTGAAAACATGGGCTTGGCCCAATGTTACCATTATTGGAAACACAACTATACACTTGATACATATAAGACACGAAATTCAGCGGACTAGATCCGACTATACAACTCACAAGATACAAGATAACATATATATATATATATATATATATATATTTGGTGAAAAATATATATATAACATTTGAACAACTCATTCATCGAATACACAGTTAACGAACAGTAAAGACATACAAGTCTTACACATATTGAAGACACAAGACTTGTACTCAAGTTCTTTACAAAGACCGAAGAGTCTAACAAAAATAAGAACATTTGTAGGTCGCAACGCTATTCAGGACGACCGCACGTGAGATCTTATTTACATCTATTCACAGGATGCGATACAGTGAGTTCATGTCCCCTATTCATTTAAATGTTTTACAACTTTACAACTATCGGGGAAAATACATGTTCAACGTATGTTAAAGTTAGGGAATGAAACACCTTAGATCATGTGCGAATTAGGGTTATACATATAAGCACCATTAATCCAGTTTGGACCTAGGTACAAGGGGTTAGATCTAATGGGTTTTGGCGAGCCCCACTCTTGGTCGTGGACCCATACAGAAGAGTGCGTTTGTGTCCCAGTCGATAGGAGTCGACATAAAATCGTCTAGGGTTGGATTGCTTCCTAATTCGTCACACATATTAATGTCCTCGCGACACATTAATGATCAACGATTTCATTGACGCTTTACATACTACATCATACATATAGATACATTTTATACATCATACATACAGATACATTTTATACAACTCACATGTTGTGGATACAGTTTATACATCATACATACAGATACATTTTATACAACTCACATTTTACAGATACATTTTATACAACTCACATTTTACAGATACATCTCATACAGCTAAACTGCATGAACTCGCTCAACTTTTGTTGATGTTTTCAAACTTAACATGTATTTCGGGAAATTAGTGGACCTGGCAGACATTTCAGTCAAGGAAAACAAGTATCAATACTCCATGCCAACTATTGAAGGGTTTGCCTGTTATATACCGCCTCTTTGCGGTGATATAGTGGTCAAAGCCTTGACATTTTTTAGACTTACATTTGATGTATAAAACAATGACAACTTATTTTCATTTGATGGTTTGTAAATAATGTACTTAAATTATGTTGCGATCTTTTGAACAATTATGACAATGGCATTGGAGCATGTTTTATTCATTTAGTATGTTCACTTATATTGTTATGCAATGAGAACCGATCAGATCACACCTCGCGCTTCCGCTACGAGCGGGTGTGACAGATTGGTATCAGAGCATCGATTGTAGTGAACCAGGATTCTTTCTCGAGTCTAAGTCTACAATCACTAGGGATCTCTCACGAAAACCTCTTGTTCATGTTGAACATATTATAAATAAAATTGGACAAGTCAAAAGGTTTTCATTGCATAAACATTTTTCAAGGTCCACTACAGCAAAAATTCATTTCACATAAATCAAGCGAGGACATTTCCATGGGTGAGGTCTATGAGAAACAGACACAATACATTAATAGACTATGTGCCTACAATACATTACATTATCAGTTTATGCATTATAAACTGTTCACAAATTCAGCTTATACAAGATAGAAATCCTTGATTGATAGGATTTTACATGATTATATATATAGGTGGTTCATATATATGTTGCATGAAATATTTTGCCAAGAACAAAATACCTTCGACTTCAAACTCTATTATTATTCTTTACTCACACGGTGAAAATATCGACCTCACGTCTACTGCGGAGCTTATGGCGAACATGATTCCTAAGTGAAATCTTAAACTTAATTCCGTAAAATATGGTTGCTTTCTCGCGAATGCTGAGATGCCTGACCATGATAATGACGATGAGGCGAAGGTGGTAACCTTGGACAACAACTCCATTAGTGGGACGAGATCCATGTGACTCATACTAATCAAGGTGGATATACTCTTGTCCTTACAAGGAAGATGAAGTACTCATCTTGAAGGTGCCTCTTCAATTGTTATTGTTACAGATTCTTTTCATTTCTATTTCACCTAACGGCGTACCGTTCTGCGAGTAACAACAACGGACGTTGACACGTGAACTATCACGAAGTTTCCTTCTATGTTGAAGGTATATAAACAATAGTGTCCTCTCTCTGACTGATCGCCTGCTCTGAACGAGAGAATGCTAGGGTGACCATGCAAGACAATTTATTATTACGGGGGCCCACGTAATAACAACTTGTAGTGCATGGGAATTCTGGTGGACTCTGCGGGTCAAGCTAATGATCACTATTCATTCAAAATTCTTAAGTTATTACTTGAGATTCAATTCTCCCTATCTAGTAAAACACGAACTGGGGGTGGTTAGTATAACACCCTACAATACAATACAATACAATACAATACAATACAATACAATACAATACAATACAATACAATACAATACAATACAGGAAGACGACACATATTTGTTCACACCTAACATTCGATCTATATCACGATTCAGTTTAGACTAGTCATTTAAACAAACAAAACGTGTTAGCTACTCATGGAGGATTTTCCTCAACATTCTCGAAATTCTTGAACATGGGTTGGTTCCAGGGTGTCTATGACACTTTATCCTACTTTACCTTACCTTACTTTATCATATTCCACCTTATCATATTTATTGGAAGTGATACAATAAATTCCGTCGTTTGACATTTGTCTTTTTCCAAGGGATGGTATGGCATGCGCCATGCTGCAACTCCCTCATTACATTCTATTCGACATCTTTGGAAATTCTAAATAATTTTGCTAGAGCTCGTGAAACTCAAGCACTATTACCATAATTGTCACATGAACAAGTAAGACAAAGGATTTTCTCTACTTAGGACGATCGAGGTCCATAGAGTAGGGAATACATATTATATGGACGAAGACCACCGGTTGTTTCCCCTCCTCAACGAATTTTTTTTTCTTTTTCCATTTAAACACATGACCAATACACGCAAGAGGAATTACACCTTTTGGTTTTGGTTATCCACATTATCATTTATTCGAACATGTATGCACAATATGGTCTTGAGGTTTCCATGACCGATTGATTTCATTCTTCATTCTTGGGCACATGATAGACTTTATTTATCCAAATACATGTCTAGATTCTTTTAATAGTGTGTATTAAAAAGATCATGGCGCCAAAAGAATCAAATGTTTAAGTCAAAAGTTATGTGTTGAAAATCATTGCTTTTACACAAGACGTGGTTTATACATGACACTGTTAAGCAAGACATTGTTATACATGTCATTTGACGTTGGTATACACAAGACATTTTTGGTGGTTATTTGTAAGTGATGAGACGTGTGTAATATGATAAAAGCATGGTGGATAAGCCGTTGGTACTTCCTATATATAAGTGCTTATATTATATTGCATATCGTGGTGTTATTCAAATCTCTTCGACAAAGACAAGACATGACATTTTTGCACAAGACGCGACATCCTCTACACAAGACATAATATTCTATTTCAAGACATGATATATTTATACACTACATTTCTATTGGTTATTTATTTAATCATACATCCTTCTTTTATATCATCTGATTTTCATATCTATTTTCATATGATTTTATAAAAGAACTCGATCATAACTGGAGCCAATGTTGATGGTTACACTTGATGCTTTCACGGTCTCTCAAGGGTTGTTCCATACTGGGTAACACCTGAATTCAAACACACTGAGTGTTACATTTCGGGTTTAGCCTCGGAGATCCGAAGCATGACAGCATCATCCCTCCCTTCCTCAATCACTCAAACAATAACTCTCGCCATGAGAGAAATGAAGGCAACTGCTGCCATAAACGATTTTGGCACCTGGATGTATGCTGGTAACTGTCGAAATCCTAAATGTGAATAAGTGTGTGCGTGGTTAGAACTATGAATATTCCACAAAAAAAATCCCAATGAAGTCATGAGTACGTACACTCTACGATCATCATGTATCAATTCTTTAATACCAACACCTAGCTTAGCTAGTGTCTTGAGATGTTAAGCATATACTCGAAATAGAGTCATGTTAGACACACATTACTATATCAAGTTAGCTAATGGGGAATTAGCTGAGTCATATCAAATCATTAATGGTCACCGGTATGTATCCTATTCATCAACATTTCACATCCATGTTATTTGATACCATTGCCAATTTTAGCTTCATCTCAACATTTCATATACAAGAGTTTCATGGCTAGGGACGGGATTGTCCTAGCTACAATTAGGGATTGGGTTATCCTACATCTAAACATAGGGATTGGGTTATCCTACATCTAAAAATAGGGATTGGGTTGTCCTCTACATCTGTACAGGGAAGTCCTTACTACATAGAATTCAAAATGTACTTGGCCTAGAGTCAAGTAAGCTAGACGTCTCCTCATTCTATAGAATTGGCAAAAAGTAAACTAGTCGAGTCTAGAGCTGAAATTCAATATCGATCTCTTCCCTGTTCAGTTGAGTATTTTCGAAGTAGTGGTTGACATGGATTGGTTATCCGATAACCTAGCCAAAGTCTTATGTCACGAGAAGATCATTCGCCTACCACTACTGAACGAAGAGACACTTGTGATACATGGAGAGAAGCGCGACACCCCATTGCGGATCATCAATGGCATGAAAGCACATAAGTGCTTACGGAAAGGTTGTATTGCCTATCTAGCACTTGTTGTAGACAAGAAGGCCGTTGGGCCACAGCTGGCAGATATTCTTTTGATAAAATAATTTCCTGAAGAAATTCCTGAAGTCTTGCCAGGACTACCACCATATCAACAAGTTGAGTTTCACATCGACTTGGTACCTGGAGCCGCACCCATAGCCAAATCTCCATGTCGATTAGCACCTTCTGAACCTTGTAGTTGACCGAATGAGGATGTTGTGAGTTCATAACCCCTACTCTTTACCACTATACATCTTTATAAAGGTTTTGGGGGTGGAAAGACATGCAAGTTTTGCAAAAATGCACAACATTTCGATGAACGAAAATTCATATTTCTAAACCATGTTACAAATGAATTTCCAACTAACTCAAATGGTTTATGAAAGGTTCTAGCTTCTACTCTAAGATAGACTTACGATCGGAGTATCATCAGTTACGAATTCAAGAGGAAAGCATACCGAAAACGGCTTTTAAGACTCGTTGCGGTCATTACGAGTTTCTCGTTATGCCTTTTGGTTTAACAAATGCACTAGCGGTCTTCATGGATTTAATGAACCGTGTGTGCAAGCCGTATCTCGACAAATTCGTCATAGTGTTTATTGACGACATTTTGATATACTCTCGATCGACTGATGAACATGAGCAACATTTGAGAACCATTTTAGAGTTGTTTAAGACAATAAATTCGCCCCAAATCGAAAAACAAGATATAGCCTTACAACTTATTCTTAAGATTGGTGCATAGCATTTTACAATCTTATCATTATCCGACGATACCGATGACTCTGTTGTAGACTATGATGCTTCGCATCAAGGATTGGGTTGCGTACTCGTGCAACGTGAAAAAGTTATTGTGTACACGTCGCGCCCATTTAAAAAGTTCACGAGAAGAACTATACCACTCTCGACCTTGAGTTAGGCGTGGTGGTATTCGCTTTAAAAAAATTATGGCGACATTATTTATATGGTACTCAATGCATTATTTTCACGGATCATAAAAGTCTTCAACACATATTCAACCAAAAAGAATTAAATATACGTCAACGATGTTTGTTGAATTGTTGAACGACTATGATTGTGAAATAAAGTACCATCCGGGCAAGGCAAACGTTGTAGCAGATGCCTTGAGCCGCAAGGAGCGAGTTAGAACACTAAGAGTTCAAGCATTAGAGAAGATGATTCACAAGCGCTCAAGGAAGAGTATATTCAAGCAGAAACACTTCAAGGCATGAAGGAACAATTAGTGTAAAGAAGATGGAACTTTATACATTATGAGTCGAAATTGGGTTCTATTCTTTGGCGGCCTTCGAGATGATATTTTGAGGAAGCACATAGGCCTAAGTAGCGAAAGAATACTACTGGTGGCCTAACCTCAAAAGTGATATCGCGACTTATATCGGAGAATGCTTGACTTGCCCGAAAGTCAAAGTCGAGTAGCAAAATCCCTCGGACTTGTTACAACAACCCGAGATTCCCGTTTGGTAATGGGAACAAATATCGATGTACTTCATTACGAAGTTACTCAGGACCTCAAGAGGTCACTACATGATATGTGTAATCATCGATAGACTAACAAAGTCCACGCACTTCTTACCGATTTGGTAGAAGGATAATACTGAGAAACTAGCGGAACTCTATCTCAAAGAAAGAGTGGCTCGTCATGGAGTGCCTATTTCAATCATTTCAGACCGAGACGGTCATTTTATTTCTAGAATTTGGAAATCATTTCAACAGGCCTTTGGATCTCATTTGAATCCAAGTACAGCCTTTCATCCATAAACTGACGGCCAGAGCGAACGGACAATCCAAACACTCGAATATATGTTTCGCGCATGTGTTATGGATTTAGGCGAAAATTGGGATACTCATCTACCTTTAGTTGAGTTTTCCTACAATAACAGCTACAATACTACTATACAAGCTGAACCGTTTGAAACTCTTTATGGTCGAAAGTGTCGCTCTCCGCTATGTTGGGCGGAAACAGGCGATAGTTAATTGATTGGTCCGAAACTAGTCCAAGAGACTACGGATAAAATTTTTCAGACCCGATACCGTATCAAAACGGCTCGCGATCGACAAAAGTGCTACGCAGATAAAAGACGAAAACCATTATCTTTCGAGGTTGGAGACAAAGTCTTGTTGAAAGTCTCGCCTTGGAAGGGCGTATCAAGGTTTGGTAAACGTGGAAAGCTTAACCCACGTTACGTTGGACCATTTGAAATCTTAGAAAAGATTGGCACTGTTGCCTACAAGTTGAAGTTACCAGATGAACTTAACAGTGTGCACGACACGTTTCATGTGTCGAATCTTAAAAAGAGTCCAACACAAGCAACCGTTATCATTCTATTCACATTGACGACAAACTCCAATTCACTAAAGAACCTGTTGAAGTCATGGACTGTAAAGTCTAGAAATCATGGAGGAGTCGTATCAAATTATTAAAATGTACGTTGGAACTCTCGACACGGACCCGAGTATACTTGGGAACGAGAACATTAAATCAAAGCCAGATACTCTCACCTGTTTGAGAACAATCCTGCAAAGGATGACTCATCTTGAATTTCGGGACGAAATTCTCAATAACAGGGGGAGAATGTGACAACCGCCACTTTCTGGTAATTTACGTACATTTAAAGCAATGATTTACATTATACAAGTATGTGTTTTGAATATTTGAACTGCATGATTACATGATATACATCTTAGAACACTCAAGGAATATTCATTTATGATGCATATTATTCATTTTTATTGGGTACATTTGAAATAGTGCAAACAATTCACCGAAACAACTAGAGTAGTGCCTAGTGAACTAGAGTGCTGACGAAAACTCCGGATCCGCAGAAAACATCTAAAATGACATCTTTAGGACTCGGATGAGAGTCCAATATCAATTATATATTAAACCCTTTATGGGAATACAAGAGTTTGGTTAATATTTTACCGATGTCCGGTAGCACTAAAAACTGTCCGAAATGCGCTAAAAGTGACCATTTCATGAATTTTCCGCAAAAATTCAGCAATTGTATTTTATTACAAGATGCAAAAATTGATGTTTAGGCACCAATTCCATATAAAAATAATTATGGAATATCCATTACACACATAACTGGAATTTTTCCTACAACTTCCTTAAGCGTGCCTTTCGACTATCTACTTGCGAAACGAGCGCTATACATCGAGCCGAACTATATTTTGACACATGTAGTGAACTAGTTAAGCTTATTTTGGGATTCAAAATAACTTCATATATCTTTTAAATGCGGAATGACAACTTACGGCAAACTTCCGTCGGTACGCCACAAAAGTGCCGTAAACTAGCCAACGACGAAACGAAAAGCATTCAAAGTATCAAAACATGATTTCTACTAGTTTAGTGAACTAGTTAATGTTAATTTATGTTCCGAATCACTAATTACCCCCTAATGGTGAAAGATTACCCTAATCACCATACTTAGCCTAATTACCAAAATATCTACATGTTTAAGACATTTTTATAAAAATGTTACACTTTACCCCCCCCCCTCATATTAACGATCTTTTTTGTTATGTGGGTCCCACACTCATTAACAACTTGCAAATATCTAGATATTTACTCCATTTGAGCAAGTGGATGATGTTGGTGATTAATTAACAACTTACTAACTAAGTAACTAGATATTTATCATACTTTTACACCTTATCTTTCACACACATAAGAACTCTTTCAATCTTCATCTTTTCACCAAGAACACCATCCAAAAACCCATTTCATTTTATCATTTCTTTGATGATCAACATGGAGTTTTATGGCACATAAGGTGATCTAAAGCATTTACAAGTTAAAGGAAGCTTTTTCATCCATTCAAGAGTCTTATACCAACAAGATCATCATCTTCTTAGTTCTTAATAATCTTCTAAGATCATCCCTTGCCTAGTGCTAGAAGTAAGCTTCTATATCTAATTTTTTTTTATACAAATGTATTAAGTTTATGATTGTTATTATTACTAATAATAACCAAGAGATCATACATATTAAACATGAGAAAAATACAAAGAAGCAAAGATAAAAATCATGATATATTTATGTTTGGTTATATTGTGATCTAAGACTTGTTATATGCATATTTAGTCTTGTTATGATGATGGTGATACAAATAAATTGTTAGAAGATGTTTTAAGATATGATCTAAAAATTATGCATGTTTATGTTAAAGGGTTTTTAACATAAAGGATTAAATGGATGATCATAACTATTGATCTTGTGAAAGTATTAAGGGTTTTTATTTGAAAACAAGACTTTTACAAGATTATAAAAAGTAACATACAACTAGAGATTTTTATAAAAGTTGTTAAAACTAGAATTAAACTTGGTTTTTGAACTTGTTAGCATATGAAATGATCATGGTTAAAACCCTACATGATTTGGATATCATCTTGATAATTTCATGTTATAAAAGTCTCATATATTTAGTTAAGATGTTGAGTAAATTGGTGGTGATTTGATGAAGAAAATGATATGTTTATGAAACATGGTTAAGATAAAATACAAAGGTTATATAGCCATTTTTCATAAAAACTTTATTTTATAAAGTAACCACATTTTTGGGTAAATCTCTACAAGAATAAAAAGGTTGTTAAAGAAAGTTTTTATAAAATAAAAGACAAGAAAAATATATATTTTCTTAAAAATATACATTTGGTTACTTTAACAATTTTTGTGTGATGTATTACTTGATGTATTAGTTATATATATCAATGTAGGAACTTGTATCTAATGTCACATTTAAACTCAAAACACCTTATAACAAAAGTCCTACAAGACTTCACATATTTACGCCTTAAAACGAGTTACGGACGATTCGAATAATCGGACACCATTTATGGTCAAAAATGAACGACGGACGACTACATAAGTGAATTGCCAATCCGAATAGTTACTACGACGTTTAGACGATTTATCGACACGAAATATAAGTATCCTATCGATAACAAATTTCGGACATCTTGAGACTTATAAAAACTATTATATTTTTATTTACTAAAAAGTATACTTAGTGAATTTTTATAAAAATGTTTTTATAAAAATGAAAGACTTATATTTACTAATGGGCTATTTTTATAACAAATGGGCTTATATTACTTAATGGGCTATTTTTCTTAATGGGCTTATCTTCATAATGGGCTTAACATAAATTCATGGGCTAAGCCCAAATACTAAACATATGGGCCAAAGCCCAACACTATTCAAGCCCAACACTATTCAAGCCCAACACTATTTGAGGCCCAACACTATTTGAGGCCCAACACTATTTGAGGCCCAACACTATTTGAGGCCCAACACTATTTGAGGCCCAACACTATTTGAGGCCCAACACTATTGAGGCCCAACACTATTTAAGGCCCAGCACTATTTAAGCCCAATAACTTGAAAACATGGGCTTGGCCCAATGTTACCATTATTGGAAACACAACTATACACTTGATACATATAAGACACGAAATTCAGCGGACTAGATCCGACTATACAACTCACAAGATACAAGATAACATATATATATATATATTTGGTGAAAAATATATATATAACATTTGAACAACTCATTCATCGAATACACAGTTAACGAACAGTAAAGACATACAAGTCTTACACATATTGAAGACACAAGACTTGTACTCAAGTTCTTTACAAAGACCGAAGAGTCTAACAAAAATAAGAACATTTGTAGGTCGCAACGCTATTCAGGACGACCGCACGTGAGATCTTATTTACATCTATTCACAGGACGCGATACAGTGAGTTCATGTCCCCTATTCATTTAAATGTTTTACAACTTTACAACTATCGGGGAAAATACATGTTCAACGTATGTTAAAGTTAGGGAATGAAACACCTTAGATCATGTGTGAATTAGGGTTATACATATAAGCACCATTAATCCAGTTTGGACCTAGGTACAAGGGGTTAGATCTAATGGGTTTTGGCGAGCCCCACTCTTGGTCGTGGACCCATACAGAAGAGTGCGTTTGTGTCCCAGTCGATAGGAGTCGACATAAAATCGTCTAGGGTTGGATTGCTTCCTAATTCGTCACACATATTAATGTCCTCGCGACACATTAATGATCAACGATTTCATTGACGCTTTACATACTACATCATACATACAGATACAGTTTATACAACTCACATGTTGTGGATACAGTTTATACATCATACATACAGATACATTTTATACAACTCACATGTTGTGGATACAGTTTATACATCATACATACAGATACATTTTATACAACTCACATTTTACAGATACATTTTATACAACTCACATTTTACAGATACATCTCATACAGCTAAACTGCATGAACTCGCTCAACTTTTGTTGATGTTTTCAAACTTAACATGTATTTCAGGAAATTAGTGGACCTGGCAGACATTTCAGTCAAGGAAAACAAGTATCAATACTCCATGCCAACTATTGAAGGGTTTGCCTGTTATATACCGCCTCTTTGCGGTGATATAGTGGTCAAAGCCTTGACATTTTTTAGACTTACATTTGATGTATAAAACAATGACAACTTATTTTCATTTGATGGTTTGTAAATAATGTACTTAAATTATGTTGCGATCTTTTGAACAATTATGACAATGGCATTGGAGCATGTTTTATTCATTTAGTATGTTCACTTATATTGTTATGCAATGAGAACCGATCAGATCACACCTCGCGCTTCCGCTACGAGCGGGTGTGACAGTCTGTTTACTTGTAATTTGCAGGGGAAGAAGAAGGAAGGGAACGCTGCTAGATACATCCTAGATCGCAAGCTATCAACTATCTTCACGTCAGTTTATCCGTTTTCAGGTATTGTTTTTAATTCAATCTTATGACAGTGACGGTTCAGTTTAGAACCGTGAAATCATTCAAACCGGTCGTCGGTTTAGTTTCCCAGTCGTTTTTTTCTTTAACTTTCGGTTGGTTGTTTTCAAAAATTTCAAACCGTAGTGAACGGTTTAGTTTGCGGTTTATACCGGAAACCGACCGTGTAAAACCGGACCGCATCATGATATTGAGATATATATGATATATATATATATATATGTATATACATATATGACATGTTTTATATTAGTTATAATACTTAAATTTATATGAATAATATGGACATACTTGAATTAATACTGGTTGTGAGTTAGTGAGTATTGGTTTAACATATGTACAAGCGGCCAAGTGGGCTTAATTGAAATGCAATATGGTGGTTGAATTTTAATTCAAAGTTGTGAACTATGAAGTCAGAAATGCTAAATATTTAGATTTGAAGCTTCTGGCCTTCCCAGTTCACACTCATGCAGCCTACCACTTACACATATAACATTTTCTAACTTGAAGTTATAATGTTTATTATGTATATTGTTTAGTCCACTATTTGTTATCCTTTTGAAGGTTTTTTAACTCCAAGCTATAATGTTTAGATTTGATAATCTTTATAGTCAAATAAACATAGTTACCCACAAATAAAACGAGCTACAATACCAATTTTTGATGAAACAGCCCCAAGGTTTAAACAGTGGAACCAAACCGATAGTCACGGTTCAGTTTAAATTTTCAAGGTTTGGTTTCGGTTTTGAATGATTAAAAGCCGTTACCAACGGTTGGCTCATGGTTTGACCTAAAAACCGTAAAACTGGACCGTGAACACCCCTAACTGTAAAACTTGTATTTAGAAGCTGGACCGTGAACACCCCTAACCGTAAAACTTGTATTTAGAAGCTGTTAATATTAATTGGTCACTTTCACAAAATTCATATGGTATAAGCTTTAGTGCACTAATTTTAACGTTATTTTACTAATTTTGTGAAAATAACGTTAAAAGCTGAGGACGGTTAATCATGCATCATGTGGCGGCGTTATAGCTGAAAGACAAAAGGGTACATGCACTAATCGGTCTTTGTCCCGATTGCTGAGTGTTATGTGCCTTATGTCCAAGGCTTGATGCAAAACTACTATCGAGCTGGAGGGTCTCACTGGAAGCAGCCTCTCTATTCCTACGGGGTAGAGGTAAGACTGTCTACATCTTACCCTCCTCAGACCCTACCTTTGCTTTGCTATTGGTGGGATTTACCGAGCATGATGATGTTGTAGTGTAAACAATTAGAATATATTAATAAGTGCCTTTGTCATAATAGTATAAAAAGTGATGCACTTTAGACTACAACTATGTGCTTTGTTATAATGGTTTAAACTGATTAGTTAGTTTACGGTGTAACTTTAACAGATTAAGAAAATGAGCACCAACTATTATAGTTTAACATAATTTTATTTTTACGCGGTCATATTTATCGTTGTAAGTTTAGAGGATTAATATGCACAAAATAGAATTTAATGTTACATATCGTTTTGTGTCAACCGCACGGTATTACAATATTTTTTTTAGATAATTACAAGCGAATTTATTTTTGAAAATGACCCATTCTATCCTAAAAGCTTTTGACCCGTTACCCAACCCAGGCTACCCACCCACTTTAGCAAAACCAGACCATCTAATATGTTGCATAGCAAAGGCAGACCACCCACGGAGAACTGATATATTTGTATTGCTTTTCTTTTTTTGGTTTAGGCGATATTAATGGACAATATAGTGACTTATTAAGACTTTTTGAATTTGAATATGGCGGATTTTTTTCTTGATTTACGGATATGCAATGGGCGACCATCTGTTATTAAATAAGTCATCTCTCTGAATACTTTTATGGCGGGTATCCAAACAGCATGGTGTAGTCTTAGGTGCTGTTTGTTTTTTCTCCAGAAGCTCTTCTGAGCACTTATGTCTGCGTCGCGCAGAGGCGCGCAGACATAAGGTTCCTGCAGCTTGTTTGTTTTCTTGAAGATCTGCAGACCAAAAACGTCTGCAGAAGCTCTTCCCCAAGCAGACTTGTCCACAAGTCTTCTAACCTCTGCAGACCTCTTCTCCCTCTTCAAACCCACCTCTCAGCCACCACCTCCGACACCACCTCCACCTCCACATCCACCACCATCATCTCAGCCACCACCATCATCATCATCGGAGACCTCCACCTCCGACACCCATCACCTCCACCTTCAACAATCACCACCTCCATCTTCACAAGAACCGCCGCTCCAGCCCTGCTCCGCCGCCCACCCTTGCTCCGCCGCCACCACCTCCAAATCGAAAACAAAACCCTCATCATCATCAACATCGCAAACAAAACCCCCAAATTGAAAACCCTCATCATCATCAACATCGATCATAAACAAAACAGACCTGCAACTTCGATCTGAACTTCGATTCACAGCCGTCGAGCATCACCACCGCCTTCGAGCATCACCACCGCCGTCGAACTCCTCTCTCTAGCTGTTGTTTCTCTCTCTCTCTCTCTCGCTGTTTCTCTCTCTAGCCGCCTTCGATTCACAGATCTGAAGGAGAAAGGGGTGGGGGGTGGGGTGGATTAGCAGGTTTGATGGCGGTGGTGGTGCGGTGGTGGTGCGGTGGTGGTGGTGGTGGTGCGGTGGTGGTGGTGACAGATTCTAGAGAGAGAGTGTGTTTGTAGAGAGAGAGAAAGGCAGAGTAGTGTGTGTGTTGTGTGTGAACTGTGAAAAGGTTTTGTAGAAAAAAAAACAAACCCTCTTCTCCTTGCAGACTGCAGACATTTGGTCCACCTCTTCTCCTGCAGATGCCTGCAGATGTGGTCCGCAGACTGCAGACCTTTTGCCGCAGAAAAAACAAACAGCACCTTAATGTTAAAATGGATGAAGATGAGGTGGCCGAGATCAAGGCTGCCCACTTCGAGGAATCCATAGAGTAAACAAATAGACAAGTGGCTGTAAAGTTAATGAGGCAGCTCATGAATCATGTTGCTAAAGTCGTATCTGCAGATAAGGATGTCTTAAAAGAGCTGAAGCAATTGTGTGAACATCTCAAGGCATCTGATATATCGCCAAATGAACTGTTGCAGCTAGAACAAGCTAATCTTTTATTAGGTAACACATTTATTTAAATGATTTCTGGTTTGTCATGTTTAGCATTATGTGGTATAATCTTATGTGATCTATGTGATATAATAGAGAAGTCGAATGTGCAAATAGACACTGATGATGATGAGTCTCCAACGTCAGAAAAAACCAATTTTTTTGCTGAGGCATTGCAGCAGTCCAAGATGATTTGGGACTGAGTTTCTCGTCCTTGAAGCAACATCCAGGATAGCAGCGGGTGCAGGGTGCTGATTCGTCTGCTGGAGGAGCTGATAATGATGACTTATACAGCATAGATCGTGTTACAAGTCATCACTCATACGGGATCAGCGATGCCAATGCCGTTACAAATCAAACGAACACCCGAATAGTCTTTTCGAATTCTACGATATGCGAATGTGCACCCCGCCGCAACGCGGCGGGTGTTACACCTAGTTGTTACAATAAAGTCAACAATAATATTAGGGAAAAAACACTTTATTGAAAAAAATTTACTATTTTAGAAATAAACTAGGATTGCGACCCGCCGCAATGCGGCGGGGATTCTTTAGTTATAACTAAATCAATCTAGGACCCGTACGTTATGTTAAACCTGTCAAACGGGGAAAAAATAGACGATGTAAAAACGTTCACCCACACACGCATGTTGCGTCATGTTAACTCGCAAAATTTAGAACGAAACGTAAAAACGTTAAACCAAATACGCACGTTGCGATGTGTTAAGTCCCAAAATTTAGAACCAAGCATAAAGCGAAAAATTTACGGAAAATGAAAACTATAAAGGAACAAAGTTGAAAGCAAAAAAAGTTATGATGATAGATTGCAAAAGACAAAAAGTTTTGGGTTAAAAGTAAAAAAAAAAAATAGTTTTGAGTTAAAAGTAATTCATGAAATACTTTTAGGTGAAAAGTAAAAAAAAAAATCAATTTTTTTGGAAAACACCCAAAGCCAATGTTACGACAACCATATGCATAGCCATTTTTTCTTTGAAAAACCCCCAAAGCACACCCCGCGTTGCGGCGGGGCGTAAAACGGTGTCAAATGGTACTAATGTCACACAACCGTCATCGACCACCAACACTGACTCGACCTAGGATAAGCGTGTTGCGACGAACCTGTCAAACATGGAAAAATAGAGGTAAAAACGTTGAACCACACATGCACGTTGCGTCGTATGAACTTGAAAAATTTAGAACTATACGTAAAACGAAAATTTGCGAAAGATGAAAAGTATAAGTAACAAAAGTTGTGATGTTAAATTGCAAATAATAGAAAGTTTTGGGTTAAAGTTAAAAAACAAATTATGTAGGGTTAAAATTGTAAAAAGTAAAAACCTTTGGGTTAAAAATAAAAAATCAACTTTTTTTTTTTGAAAAACACCCTAAGCACAATGTACAAGTAGTAATACACAAAAAAGTTACAAACTTATATATGGAATAATAAAATTATGAGTTTATGATTCATCATTTTTTTTTTACATGTAACATAAAACTGTGTTATAGACATGAGATATCAAGTAGTTAAACGAGTTGTATTCATATTTAATACTTATGTTATACGCGTCGTCAGAATCATGTTAAACCCGATAAGACACGATTTGTCAGCCTTAAATAATATATGTTATCTAAAATAATAGTTGACAATGAGTTAGTGGTGGAGTGGTTGGAGAAAAAATTGTGTTTTTTGTGACATAGGTTCAATTCCTACTCTTCTCGTTATTTTCTGTGACATCCAGCTGAAGAGCGAATACGGGTGGCGCCGGTTCAACTTTTACCGATTATTCCACTTTCGGGCTGGTGGAGGTCGAGTTTTCGCGCATCTGGGGAGAGCCAAGGTGCTGGCGGCGGTCGAGTAGTCGACCTTGACCACGAGTAAAATGCCAAAATGGTCCCTGAATTTAGGTCATTTTTGGTACTTCAGTCCAAAAATAAACTTTTAGGTCATTTTTTTCACTTCAGTCCAAAAATAAACTTTTAGTATCTGGCTCTCCGAGGTGGAGATTGATAGTGATTCAGGCATCATTATTATTGTTGATGAAGAATCGAGTGAGATGAATATGTTACGTGAGGTTATTGATGGAATTTAGCATCGTAGAGATGAAGGTGCCGCTAGAGTCTTCGTTGTCCCCAAATTCTCTCGCTCACACACTTCCTTGGATCTATTTTACTTTCGTGGATCTATTTTATACAACTGTTTACAAAATAAGTCAATAATAAAATCTCTCACACTTTCGTGGATCTATTTTATACAACTGTTTGCAAAATAAGTCAATAATAAAATCTCTTCTTTAAATAAAATAAGGGGTATTGGATTTTAATAATCCCAAGTTTCACTAATTGGCCGGTAATAATCTCAACTTCAAAAATTGCCTACAACAGTCCCAACTTGTAAGATTTTGGCCACCAATAATCCTTGTCTAACTGGGTTATAACCTTGTTGGGCTGGTGACCTGCAACTTATTCCGGCGACCCGTTTTACCCCTGAAACCACCAAACGAGACCACCACCAATCATCTCCGACCTCCTGTAATCTTCTCCGCTTCTCAAACGTTTAAAATTTCCACCATCTACGCAACTCCGGTGACCTGCAACTTATTCCGACGACCTTCTTTACCCCTGAAACCACCAAAGGAGACCACCACTTGTCATCTCCAACCTCTAGTGACCTTCTCCGCCGCTCAAAACTTCAAAAAACTAACTGGGTTATAACTCAGTTAGACAAGGATCATTGGTAGCCAAAATCTTACAAGTTGGGACTGTTGTAGGCAATTTTTGAAGTTGGGATTATTACCGTCCAATTAGTGAAACTTGGGATTATTAAAATCCAATACCCCATAAAATAATAGTAAAAATTATTTTATGACAAGATTTAAATGCAATTTGCGTCTCTGATCATTCTAGCCGGAGGCATCTTGAGTCCCTAAAGTCTTTTTTTTGTTTTGCTTTTTGAGTCCCTTGTAAAAAGCATTGCCACACACGAACAGTTACTTAGTCGAACCGAACAGTTAATCAACAGTTCGGTTAAGCCATAACCGAGTAACTAAAAATTATGGTTCGATTATGATTTTAGTGTTTGACATAACTTAACCATATATACACACGCGTGTATTCAAATTTCTTCAAAATGCTATATAAAACATGGTTTATGCCAAGAGAATATGGCAAACTGCAAAAAAGCTAAACATTGTAACTTGTAAGGATTTTGTAACCGTAGATTAAATATGATAATACGAGTCCTAAGGATTGCATTGCACATATACTTCTTACAAGAATAAACATCAAGTTCTTGAAAAAGATTGAAATAGAAACTTTCAAGCAACAATGCATGTTAATGTTTGATTCACAATATGCTAGAGAATAAAAAGGTAACAAACTTTGGTCAAACGTTTATGTGGATTTGTTGTTGATATAAGGTTTATGCAGGTGTTAGTGGGATATTAAACCAAAACTTGTCCAAGATTTAAGTGGCCCATTAGCTAATAGACCTAAACAAGTAAATCTATAACATGATTTTAATCATTTTATGGCCCATTAGCTAATAGACCTAAAGAAGTAAATCTGTAACTTGATATGAATCATTTTATTTATGGCCCATTAGCTAATAGACCTAAACAAGTAAATCTTTAACTTGATTTTAATCATTTTGTGGCCAATTAGCTAATAGACCTAAACAAAGAGTTTTTTTTTTATCTCTTTAACCGATATTTTGGTTATGGTTATGGTTTTGAACAAAAACCAACCCATGTACACTCCTACGTTATTGTATATATAATATACACCTATAGTCCATTTAATGATTATATTTGTTTCTCAACGTTCCTGTATAAACTTTATT
This sequence comes from Helianthus tuberosus, assembly GCA_030545235.1. Lineage (NCBI taxonomy): Eukaryota > Viridiplantae > Streptophyta > Magnoliopsida > Asterales > Asteraceae > Helianthus > Helianthus tuberosus. The sequence goes on along the minus strand of CM060357.1, from coordinate 23,213,234 downwards.
GAAAACGGAGTTGTATCAGAACTAAAATATTTTTCTGGTATAGTGACTATGCCGAGTACTAGTGTGGTAACAAACCTATCCGATACCAATTAAACAACATCGGTACTTGTACCAGTATTATCAGTATCGGTATTCCTTTTTAAGGTTTTTGATGAGTACCGTTACAAACTAAACCAATACCAGGAAGTGGTATCGTCGAAACAGGTATCGGTATACCTTTTTGTGGTTGTCGATCAATGTAAAAGATCTGTCGATATCCTTTTGGGTTGTACCACTAGCGAACCGATACCGACCTAACAACATTATCATAACAACATTTTCCCTGCGACATCGCACGGGTGAAACTTGTAGCTTATACAGATTAGGAAATGAGTTTCTCCCATTTTATCATTGTGAATTCATGATGCCTTTTTTTAGACATGGATGTCTTCTTCTGTTTAGATTTTGCAAGATTTCATTTTACACTTAGCACCTTGTCTATTCTTTTCACTCGTGGCCATGAATTAGCTTCCAAAAGAGAGATGATCATCATTTTTGAATTAGTTAACTGAAAACACCTATTAAATGTTAAATTCTAATAACTCTAATTAGTGGGGGCAGTTTTGAGTTCTTGAGAGTTGTTAAGCATGCTTCCATCATAAATATACTAGTGGTTAATTTCAAAAAGAGTTATTTTTCTACCAGTTTATCTAACAAAGGGTTTTTGGGTTTTGGCTGGCACCTTTCTTGAACTCAATGCTTGGTATAGATACCTTTTGAAGGAAGCTTATAGTTTATAGTCTCAACACAAACCCAAAGTTATTTGGCTGCCACTACTCTTCACATGTTATAGTTATTTATTACTCTTATGTATGTGAAGAGATATGGGCCCAGATCTCCCGCAGGTCCGGGGAAAGCCCAAACTCAAACCACAGCCCGAACAACTGGCCAAGACAAATCATCCGCGGGGTCCACCTGCCACGTCGGATGCGTCATCACTGAGGATAAAAAAGGAGATTATGAAAGCGACGTGTGGCCAACGATGTCCCACGAGCCATTGTACTATGGATCTCCACTAGCGATTAACATAGGGGAGACAAGAAGTACAATGGGCAGCGACATCCAACCAATCGCGTCCTTCAGACTCACACTCCTCTCAATCTCTATTAGTGGTTAACACAGAAGAGACCAGAAGGACATCCTGAAAGCGACTTGTGGCCAATAGCAGACCGCGGACGTGCACCCTCCTCTGTCACTGCTAACGGTCAGCAGAGTGGGGGACCAAATAGATATTCTGATAGTGGCATCTCGCCCAAATCATTTCCCACCATTCCGTTTATTAATGCTACACTTCATAAGGTGACATCATTCCATACTCACTACTCTCACTCAGGAATCACTCTCTCAAAAAACAATACTTATTCTCACGCCGGATGGTGGTTACAAGAAGAATCCCCAACCTCTCCTCGTAACGAGACTCATGGTGTTATTCAATTAATTGTATCATTCTTTGGAAATTACATGCAATTCTAGACAAAAAAAAAAGTATTAAGAAAAGTACATAAAAGTAATACGAGTTTATTCTTAATAATAACACTATCATAATAATAATATGATAATAAACATTTCCCGTGTTAATTAGATTTCAAAAGATGCTCTTTTGCAACGTTCATGATGGCAAGGAGTGGCTCGGTGGTGACAAAAGAAGCATTAGCAGCAAACTCTTCCTTAATGTCATATTTGATTGTTAGTTTCATAACACATGTTAAGCCCGACCCATCTTTTGGGTTCTCTTTGATCTCAACCCTTATTCGATATAAGTTTAATCCGAAATCGAGAATCCCCCCTTCCACTACTTGGCTTTCTTTAACCATATTTGCATGATCAACCTTTGTGAACTTCTCTTTGCAATATGAGAATCCTAACCCTAAACATGTAAAACCACCATATATACCATCTTATTTTTCATTTCTTTCGTTAATATTTATCTTTTGTGAATAGGGTTGCAAACGAACCAAACATTCGGCGAACAGTTCGTGAATCGTTCAGTGGAAAGTCTGTTTGTGTTCGTTTGTTTATTAAACAAACGAACGCAAGCAAGAAATTTCGTTCGTTTAGTTAAATGACCGAACATGAACAGAGGTCGTATTCGTTCATTTATGTTCATGGACGTTTGGTAACGTGTTCAATTGTGTTCGATAGTTCATTAGTGTTTTTTTGTTTTGTATTTTTTATCTAAATACTTCAAAATTCCGACAAATTAAATATTTAATAAGTGTGAGTGTATTATATATTTTGTTCATGAACGCTTGTTGGTGTTCGTTTATTTCTATTTGTGTTCATGAACATTAGTTTGTGCTCATTTGTGTTCATTAACGTTCGTTTTCGTTTGTTGCCTCAAATTAACAAACAAACACAAACGAACATGGACAAGTTCTTTTCCTTAACAAATGAACACAAACATAAAATCTCGTTCGGTAACTGTTCATGAACAGTTCGTGAACACAAACAAGGTCTTGTTCGTGTTCGTTCGGTTCGTTTGCAGCCCTATTGTGAATGATGAGACGTACAGGGCTTGAAGGTAAGCTTAAGAATGGTTCCCGGCCCTCCATCACCTTCAACGATGTCAATCCCTTCAAAGATTTTTCCGACGAGAAGGTTTCCAAGCTCAAGAGAGCTAAAGAGAGCCCAAGCTTTGCTTACCGGCACCTTCACTTCTGCCTCTTCTGATAAGGTTCCAAACAATTTTTTTTTCTAATTGATGGATGATTGAATGCACATCTGAGGCTGATTTTATACATGAAAAAAAGTTTCATGTAATGTGCCAAATTTATTGTACATATTTTGTTTTCATTTGGAGTTATACATGAAAAAAAGTTTCTTGTAATGTGCCAAATTTGTTGTACATATTTTGTTTTTATTTAGAGTTAAATAAAGCAAATCCCAAACACGCTCTAAAAGATTCCCAGATTATTTCATTATTTTCCCTAATTAATTATTTATTGAGGGCCGGCATTTTATTTTATTTTTCATGTTTTTTTTCTAGTGGACTTGGGATAATGGATAACACTCCCTGAGATGAGTATTAGTAATCTTATTTCCATGATTGTAATTTTTGTGTTTTATATATGTTCTCGGTTGAGTACTCGTAGTTGGGCATCGGGTAAGCATTGGTTATACTCGTTAATTTGTTTAAAATATCTGTTAGGTTTTCTAAATACATTTCTTACTATTTTAATTTTCATATAGTTTTATTACTTAAGGCATTAAAAAATGTAAACACTAAAAAAATAGTGAGTTAGTAGATTATTCTGTTGCCCAAGAACAAATTAAATAAATAAAAATACATCGGGATAATCAACTAATCAGGTCAACATATCACCTAATACATTATCCGTCCTATACTCCTAAACTAATGCAATGTCCGATCCCATTCCCGAATACCCGTCTCATATTTTTCAGATTTCAAGTTTAGTGTCAAATTCGAGTTTGGTTTTCATCCTTAGGAAGAATTCCTAGTCTTAAAAATGTTATATAATAGATGTGATGTAGTCTAATGAGTCTTTATTAAAGTGAACAATGTTTCTTTTTTTTAAGAGTAAATTGCCATTTTAGTCTCTAATTTTTTGTCTAAATTGTTATTTTAGTCCAAATAGTTTTTTTCTCCTCTGGGTCCTTGACTTTTCATTTTTTTTTTTTTTTTGCCATTTTGATCACATTACCTAACTTAGTCTAAAAACCAGGTTATAATCAGGGGTATTTTTGGCATTAAATTATTATGAGATTTATAAATTATGTTGTAAACTACCCCTGATTATCACTACACAACAGTTATGCCAAAAATACCCCTGGTTATAACCAGATTTTTAGACTGACTCAGTCAATGTGATCAAAATAGCAAGAAAATGGAAAAATAAAACACAGAGAAGAAAAAAAACTGTTTGTACTAAAATTGCAATTTAGACCAAACTTCATGGACTAAAATGACAATTTACTCTTTTTTTAACAAAACTTAAGCCTCTTCATTATAATGTCATTGCTTTCTATTATATTAAAGGATTTTAAATATATTTAACATTCGGTATAAACATGTTACTCGTATAAGACTTTTTAAACAAACCAATTAAAAAACAACTCACAATTAATCACACTATTCTAATTCGCCTCAACTCTTTCTTTGAAGATATCTTTGTTTTATATGTTTGGATTCCATAAATAACTCTGAGGTCTCCCAAGTTTGAGTTATTGAGAGTTGTTAAATATACTAGTAGTTAGTTTCAAAAAGAGTTTCTATTAGTTAATCTCAACAAAGATTAATACAACTTATTTTTCAATTCGGTAATACAAGTTTATTCTTAATAACAACACTATCATAATAATAATATGATAATAAACATTTCTCGTGCTAATTAGATTTCAAAAGATGCTCGTTTGCAACGCTCATGATGGCAAGTAGAGGCTCGGTGGTGACAAGAGAAGCATTGGCAGCAAACTCTTCCTTAATGTCATATTCGATTGTTAGTTTCATAACACATGTTGAGCCCAACCCATCTTTTGGGTTCTCTTTGATCTCAACCCTCATCCGATATAAGTTTAATCCGATATCAAGAATCCCACCTTCCACTACTTGGCTTTCTTTAACCATATTTGCATGATCGACCTTTGTGAACTTCTCTTTGCAATATGAGAATCCTAACCCTGAACATGTAAAACCATATATACCATCTTATTTTTCATTTATTTCGCTAAAATTTGTATACTTTTGTATATGATGAGACGTACCAGGCTTGAAGGTAAGCTTGAGAATGGTACCGGCTCCACCGTCACCTTCAATAACATCAACCGCTTCAAAGATTTTCCCGTCGACAAGCTTTGCGAGCTCGAGAGTGCCAAAGAGAGCCCAAGCTTTGCTTGCCGGCACCTTTACTTCTGCCTCTTCTGATAAGGTTCCGAACATTTTTTTTATTGATGGTTTTGATTGAATGCACATCTTAGGCTGAATTTATACATGAAAAAGCTTACATGCATTGTGCCAAATTTATTGTACATATTTTGTTTCTAAAAGATTCCCTGATTATTTCATTGTTTTCCCTAATTATTTATTTTGTTTCTAAAAGATTCCCTGATTATTTCATTGTTTTCCCTAATTATTTATTTTGTTTCTAAGGGCTGGCATTTCTTCTCACTTTTTTTTTTTTTGGTTTTTTATGTATTTTTCTAGTGGACTTTTTTTTTGGTTTTCTATGTATTTTTCTAGTGGACTGGAAGAATAGTACGAGTATAAGTGAAAATTACGAAAATGTTGGTTGACCAAGAGGGTTTTCAATTTTGTCACTCTTCTGTGTCCTTGGAAGGACCACTGAGCATGGGATGAGTCGGCGTATCATGTTGAAGAGTCCATGTATCACGCTCATTCGGAAGAGTCCACCGACGCTTCGGAAGAGTCCACCGACTCTTCCCATAAACATGTTGGACACGTGTCAGCTTCTAGGGACATGGACGCATCAACATAACATGCGGACTCTTCCGAAGCTCAGTATTCCTTCCAAGGACGCATGAGAGTGACAAAATTGAAAACCCTCTTGGTCAACCAACAATTTTGTAATTTTCCTCGAGTATAATGCGAAAGAACAGCACCATGGGCGGCTATGATGGTGTGTGGGGAGGACCTCCGCACAAGACCCGTGATTTCGAGGGCACGCGATTTAAAAAAAATCCGATATATATATGTTATTTTTTAATAGTAAACAAACACATACCAATTCCAATATAGGCCCATTTACAAATCATTTTTTATGGTTTAGAATTTAGCTCACTTGGCATTAGTTTTATTGAACCCAATACTAATTTGATTTTTTTTTAAATACTAGTAAAACATTATGGAAGGGCACAGTTTTTCGAGCTCGAACAGGTTACGTGAATTCTCAGAGACGCCTCTGAACAGCACACACAAGGATATGGATAACACTGAGATAATTAACTACAAGTAACCTAAGTTCCATACTTGATTGTAACCCGTGTTTTATATATGTGGAGCATTTGTCTATTGATTATTCGTTGGGCATCGGGTAGGCATTATCTAATACCATAGTCTTCAACATGTTATGCTTTGTGGGTTTTAAAAAAAAAATTGATTTTTTATTTTTAACCCAAAACTATTTAATTCATTACTTTTAATCCAAAACTATTTAAATTTTTTAGTTTTAACATCAAAACTTTTCATCTTTACTTTTAACCCAAAACTATTAGATTTTTTACTTTTAACCCCAAAACTTTTCATCTTTTCCATTTAACCTCACAACGTTTTTTACTTTCAATTTGATCCTCTATACTTTTCATTTTTCGCAAAATTTTTGTTTTACGTTCCGTTCTAAATTAGCGAGTTAACACAGTACAACGTGCGTTTGTGGTTAAACGTTTTTACATCGTTTATTTTTTCCCGTTTGACAGGTTCATCGTAATGCTCAGGTTCTAAATCGACTTAGTTATTTTTTATATGTTTTACGTTTTGGTTTAGTTTCTTCGCATTAACACGCCGCAACTTTAATGTTAGTGGTCGTTGACAGTAGTGTTGCATTGGTGTTGGCCCCCGCCGCAACGCATAAGTGCTTAATACTAGTTGATTATACATGTTAGTTTGTTTAAATTATCCGTTGGAATTTCTAAATACATTTCTTACTATTTTAGTTTCTGTATGATTTTTCTACTTAAGGAATTTAGAAAAATAAAAACTAAAAGTTAGTGAATTGGTAGATTATTTTATAACTTAAAAACAAATTAAGAAAAGAAAAATAAAACGGAAATGTATGTTTCGAGTAATCAACTAATCAGGTTAGGTATCACCTAATACAATATAGAGTAAATTGCAATTTTACCCCCTGAGGTTAGGGGCCATTGGCACTCTTACCCCCCCCCCCCCTAACGAAATAATTACACTTTTACCCCCCCACTGTTTGAGGTTATGTCGCACTTTTACCCCCCAGCCTCAGACAACGGTAGTTTGACCCTAATAGTTGAGGGTATTTTGGTAATCTTACCATATATTTATTTTTATTATTATTTTTATTATATATAGAGTAAACTGCAATTATCATCATCATCTTCAACCATTATCTAAACCTCCATCATCATCGTCAACAACCACTGCCGCCACAACCATCACCGTCGCCATCATCACCACCCCCGCCACAAACCTCCATCATCATCATCTTCAACCATCACCGTCGCCATCTGAACCGCCACCATCTGAACCGCCACCATCTGAACCGCCACAACCACCACTGCCGCCACAACCATCACCGTCGCCATCATCACCACCCCCGCCACAACCAGTGGATCTTTGATAACCGCATCGTCACCGGGAGCAGGTGACGAGAACTTTCTCTCTGTTTCTGAATCCTATAGATTCTTGTTGGGTTTCTGGTTAATTTTGATTTATGTGGATGTTTGTTTGCTGTTTGATTCCGTTTGTTTGCTGTCAATGGTCGCCGGAGTGGATGACCGGAGACGGAGATGGAGATGGAGCTGTTGTGACGGTTGACAGGCAACTCCGGTCATCTTCTCCGAATTGGCTACATCTTCATCGGTAAGCACATTTCATAATTTCTATCAAAACAGAGCATGTATGTGGGTTTGAGTTTATGAAGAAATTTGTGATTGAATTAAGGGTTTTGGGTGGTGGAATAAAACAGAGCATGTATGTGGGTTTAGAGTGATGACCTGCAAATTTAAATCTTCTTATGAGTTTGTAAGGGCATCCATCAATATGTATTGTGATTTTGCTAGATTAACTATCAAAAGATGATAACTTTTTCCCAATTGGTAGCCAGCCATTCCTTTTTTTTAACAAAGGTTCAGTAATTATAACAGATGGGGTTGAGAACTTTTTATAATGGAGCCCAAGAATGTTGTTTACATTTTTATAATGGTATTATCATCCTAAATGTCACTTTTAGATATACATAGGCATTAGAAGGTGCCAGACATAAAATGGGAAGAATGAACCAGAATATAAAATGAACATATGTGTATTTACATCTGCAACAAGAATTTGGATATTGTATGTTTATGCATTATCTTGGTTTACTGGATATCCAAATGTGTTTTCACCACTGTAGGTCATGTAGAGGAACCCGTCTTCATCCTTGTTTTCCTCATAAATTGCAGACATCAAAGCAGCTGTTACAGGAACTATGAGTTTATCTTAACAACGATGATTATTAAGTTAATGGTAGATGGCACTCTCACCAGTTGGCGGTGGTGGTTGTGGTGGTGAATGGAGGTGGCAGTGGTGGTTGTGGTGGTGAATGGTGGTGGCAGTGGTGGTAGTGGTGGTGAATGGTGGTGGCAGTGGTGGCAGGGGGTAAACATGCGACATAACAGCAAACGTTGGGGGGTAAAATAAAAGGGTAAAATAGTCATTTCACCCCCAAGTCAACAGACCAGTCAACAAAATTGAAGCCGGGGGGTAAAATTGCGACATAACCTCAAACAGTGGGGGGTAAAATTGCAATTATTTCGTTAGGAGGGGTAAATGTGCCAATGGCCCCTAACCTCAGGGGGTAAAATTACAATTTACTCTACAATATATGTCCTATACTCCCAAACTACTGCAATACAGGTCTCATTCCCAGATACTTGTCCTATGTTTTAGATTTTGGGTTTACAGTCAAATTCGAGTTTGGTTTTCATTCCTAGTAAAGTATTCTAATTTAATGAGTCTTATTCAAGTGGATAGTGTTTAGTTTTTTTTTTTAATAAAAACTAAGCCTCTTCATTTGAAATGTCATTGCTTTCTGATATATTAAAATATTAAAGGGTTTTATATATAATTAACATTGGGTAATACTCACAATTAACCTTACCACACTATACTAATTCGTCGGGACTCTTTTCTTTTGAAGATATCTTTGTTGTATATGTTGGTCTTTTACCAAATACAATACAATTAAACATGTATAATATTTGTTAGTTTAATCCCTCGTTATCCACTATTTCTTGTTCTCAACTTCCCCTCCAAAAGTACCCAACAACCTCTAGAGCATATGCATGCAGCATCTTAATTATGTCGGACGGCTAAGATGGTAACAAACAATCCGGACACCACGATGTAAATGCTATTTGATTTTTTAACGGGTTTTGTCTGAAATTTCAAACAAGACAAACACGTATATAACTATGTAATATTATTTTAATATTTAAAATGATGTTTGAAAATGATGTAATGTTGGAGGAGAAATGGGTGTTTGTGGATGTTTGAAGTGCCATGTAAGTAGGGGTGTAAACAAGCCCAGAGGCTCGAGAGCTACTCGTGATCGGCTCGGTTAAAAGCTCGAACAAGTTGAGCCTTAACGAGCCCGAGCCCGAGCTCGAGCCTGAAATACAAAACTCGTTTAGGCTCGCGAGCCTAAACGAGCCTAAACAAAATTTTAGTTTTATATATATATAATATAATAATGATGATGATAACATTGGTGAGCCGAGTTCGAGCCGAGCTTTGGCTCTCTTAATCGCTGTTGAAACGAGCTCGAGCCGAGCTTCTAGCTCATTTGAGGTTGTTCTCGAGCCGAGCTTGAGCATTGGGTTTTACTCGCGAGCCGAGCTCGAGCTTAGAGAAGTAGGCTCGAACCGAGCCGAGCTCGAGCTCGAGCTTCATAAGAACATAACGAGCCGAGCTCGAGCCTAGTCGGGCTCGGGTTCGTCTCGGCTCGTTTACACCCCTACATGTAAGACTCCAAACCCGGAAAACCATAGTTGGGTTAAATCATCAAGATATGGTTCTTAAATTGATAAATGTCATGCAATCGTAGCGGAAAACACGGATAGGATACTAGACTTAGGGTAAGGTAGCCTTCAATCAGTGCCAATGTGATCTCCTATCAATCATCGCTATATGTTTAACCTAACATGCATACTAAAATAGTCCGATTCTGCTGGACTGCTGCCAGATGTCCGATTCTGCTGATAAATGGATTTGGAGTCCCGCTGCGGACGGTATCTTCTCAGTTAAGGATGTGAAGAGGTTTATTCAAGAGGACCGACGTATAGAAAACAGGTACGTGATGGAGTGGTGTAAGTGGGTTCCGGCCAAATGCAATGTGCACGCATGGAGGATGGAGCTGGAGCGAATTCCGACCTATGAAGCGCTGAAAAAAAGGAGTATTCAGGTAGGCGAAGGGACCTGTCGTTTGTGCTCAGACGCCGAAGAAAACGCTGACCATGTTTTCATCGGTTGCTTCGTTGCCACCAATATTTGGATCGGTATAAGCAAATGGTGTAAAATCCCGGGAATATTTGCGTTTTCGCTCAAAGATCTCCTCGACGTCCACAAGAATATTATTGGCTCGGATAGGAAGAAAGAAGCGGTCCATGGCATTATTATTATTGCGTGTTGGAGTCTTTGGAGAGCCAGGAATAAGCTGATTTTTTCCAACTGTCCGATCAAAATCGAAAGTATCATTAGCGAGATAAAAGCCTTGGGTTTTCTTTGGTTTTCGAATAGGTCGAAACATAAAGGAATTGGTTGGGAAGATTGGGTTTCTTTTGTAAATATGTAAATTTCTAGTCGGTATTGTGTTGTGCGTGGTCGGCCTGTTTTGGGCCGGCTTGCTGTTTTAATGAAGTATAAGTTTCAAAAAAAAAAAACTAAAATAGTCAGCTTTTTGTGAAGTGTGTTGTAGATCTGCATCCAGGGGCGGACCCACTTGATGCGGGTCGGGGTCCACGGACCCACTTGATGCGGGTCGGGGTCCACGGACCCCAATGTTTTTTTAGAAAAATAGTAAAACCGTATGTTAAATTTTTAAGGACCCCATAAAATAAATTAGTTGGACCCCATAGTATTAAAAGCAAAGATGGTATGGTGGTAAATCTCCTTGTGTTCCAACAAGTAGGTCTCAAGTTCAAGCCTTACATCTCTTGTTCTTTAGTTTATTTTTTCCATCAAAAATAAACTAGTGTTTTAAAACACCACAACCACCTATTGATCCTCTAATTTGCTTTTTTAAATTGATACGTTTAGTGTCTCCGGATGATTTTATTTCACATTTGATTACCAAATAAGACTTTCAACATATAGTGACGTTAAAAAAAAAAAGCTTAAACAAAATTTTGAAGTTATGTGAAGTAATTGTGTTGTTTAGGTAGCTATTGGTTTCAAGCAACTTATTAATCACCACAATTTGATAACTTAATTATTAAAAATGGTTCTTAATAATGTAGTGGTTTCATGTCCACTAAATGCTTCTACATTATTTCCTAGCCCCGACCCGACCCGATTACCATGACCGACCCGAAAATTTTAATGTTTGGTTGCGAAAAATTCTAACACAAAAAATGGACCCCAATGAAAAAAAATCCTGAGTCCGCCACTGTCTGCATCGATGTTAACTTCCTACTTTATACGATGAACGATCTGGCCCTTGAACACTTATTCAATATGATCAAAGTTTACATGAAACTACATAAACTTCACACCATAAACCATGCAAAACTAGTTTCATGACCCGCCGCGCGTTGCGGCGGCGTCAAAAACTAAAGTAACTCGAACTTATACCGTCAAATATTTGACCCGACTCGTTTTCGAACAAAATTTACGTCAAAGCATAGGTCAACTAAAAATGTAATAAAAATAAGCACAAAAATGTATTATATTTGACCGACTTGTATTTATAACGAAAAGTACTTAAAATAAGCAAGTAAGAAAATAGTGTTTTTTTACGTTAAAGAATGGTACCACGCGTTGCGGCGGAGTCAAAACGTAAAGTTACTCAAATTTATACCGCCTGGTGAAAATGAGTTATATTTTACCCAACTCGTTTCTGAACAAAACGTAGACTAACAAAACACGTAAATAAAAATAAGCACGAAAACGTATTATATTTGACTCACACACATAAATTAAGCATTTGTAAAACTCGAGAGGGTCAAAATGACATTTTACAAAGTTTTTAAAAAGTTGAGGTGGTATAAGTGGCAATGCTAAAAGTTGAAAAGATGAAAAACCCATGTGTTTAGATGGTATTGTTGTAATTTGGAAAAGAAAAATAATAATAAAATAATAGAGGTTGTGTCTTAGGCAGTATTACTAAGTCACCCTCGTTTATTATATCAATAATAGTTATTTAGCCATGCGTTGTGGCTGGAACGCGGCAAGAACTTAGTCGATATCAGCTTGGTTTGTACAAAAATGGTACGGTACCACCAATCGCTAGCTATAACAACTGAAAGGAAAAACGTGTTTGGTTCGTTGATTTTTACATTATTCAACTAAAACATAGCCACGGACCATAAGGTTTTATTATAGATGATAGAATGAATAACATCAGGTAAGTAAGGTGGAAATTGTTCAAATTATGTATATGAAATATAGAATATAATGTGTAACTCATTTGGTAAATCCCTTAGAAATTATTCAAATTGTTTGTCGAATCTCAATGTATTATACACCTAGTAGACGTATCAAAGCTGTGTGTTGCAACAGCCACAAACTCGATCGATTAAAGAAAAACCAATTTCTAAAAATTAATTAAAAGTTAGTTTAGTTAAATTTAAGTTAATAAAATAAAAGAAAGTGTTCTAAAAATGAAAACGAAAAATAAACAGGAAAAAAAGATAGATGATTAAAATTTATATTATGAAAAGGTTAAAACTAAAGAAAAAGAAACAAAACAATGAAAAGGTTAAAACTAAAACTAAAGAAAAAGAAACAGCACAAAAAAAGTATATTGATGGTTGTAACTGTAAGTAGTTAGTAGTGCATAATTATTAGGCTTGATAATGTAAAAAACATAGAAGAGAAAAGTATGGCTGACCGAATCGAACCCAAGCAGCGGACAGCGGAGATACAACTGCAAAGCATTAACCAATCCATCATCACTTTACTTTGTTTTAAATTTGGTTGCCAAGGTATATATATAGAAATATGGGTCGGTGGCTTTTGATGTGACAGCCACCGACCTTTCTCTTTAATGTTATATAAATGTAAGCTTTCACCTTTCGTGTGGACAGAGCTTTCGCTCAACTATAATATTTCGCTAATTAATTAGTAACATTTCGTGTACTGTGCATTTCGCGAGACTTTTCGCGCTAAGTGGATAGCGAAAACTAAAATCATTCATGTGAAATGTGCCACCATATTAAGTTTTCACATGCTAAATTAATTTACCACCTTGCCTTTCATGGCCTTGCCATGTTATTTCCCAAGTTTGGTTTTAATCGTGACTTTTTTACAAATCCATTTAGATTTATTTTATTCTCATTACAAGTATTATTAAAAATTGGGGCATTACATGCGAACTGGCGTAATGAGTTTTGTGAGCGTTTGAAATGTCTAGCCGTCAAAGATTCACAACATATTTTTTTCTTTTTTTAATATTTTAAAGTTTCAAATTTACAAAAATGTGTATAGAATTGAAAAATCTTTTTCTTATTTCTCTTTTATAATCAATCATGACATAAACACATATTTTAATCTATTAAAATAAACGGATTAAATGGGCAACCTGGCACGAAGACGAACTCAACTCTATAGTTAAATGTGTCAACAAATTAAAACCTAAATGACCTGGAACCGTCTAGACTAAATCTAAACCTTTAAATTTTGTGTTGTGATCACGTCATGTTTTTCCCCACTTTTGTCAGATGTCAGCACTTTCCTTTTTTAACATAAAACGCATGAATCTTTGATTGAATCAATTCACGCGTTTAATTACGTCCTTAATTTCAGTATTTCTCTTTAATTTATAATTTAAAAAATTTGGCAAACCTCCAAATTTAGAACGTCCCTGTAGAAGGGCCTTTCATGTATTGTTATATGCATTCAATTTTCAATTCAGTTTCTTTGAAAAAGCATTCTAGGTTTATTTTGTGCTTCCACTTTGTGTCAAACCCCCAAGACCTCTCACCTAAGAGTCTTGCACCTCTACTATATGCGCTAGTCCTGTAATGGATTTGTTAAAAGGAAATAACACAAGACAAGATACACATGTAACTAACAATAGTCCTATATGTTTTACAACATGAACAATATGTGTACCTCATAGCTTACATCCAAGTAGAGTTCACATACAAACATGTCTTTTATGGTACCACAAGAACATTAGTGAGTCATTGATGGTAATATTTTTCTAACAAGCTATTCTTCCCCTATTTCAAAAATCAAAGCCAAGGAGATGAGTGCCCCCACACTAAAGCTAACAAAGAAAAGTAATATTAGTTTATTATTAACTAGGACAATACATGTATGATAATAAATGTTACCGGTGCTAATTTGATTTCAAAAGATGTTCATTTGCAACACTCATTATGCCAAGGAGATTCCTGTTGGTGACCAGAGAAGCATTAGCCGCAAACTCTTCCTTAACGTCGTATTCAAGTGTTAATTTCACAAGACACGAAGAGCCCGAACCATCCTTTGGATTCTCTTGGATTTCAATCCGTATAATATAAAGATTAAATCCCATATCAAGAAACCCCCCTTCCATCACTTCGGTTTATTTGACCATATGAATGTTATCCACCTTGGTGAACTTCTCTTTACAATAAGAGAAACCTAGTCCTACACAAATATAACTATAACATTAATTCTTTTTTCTTTCATTTCATTTGTTTCCTTCATATTTTTCGGACGTACCAGGGTTAAAAGTAAGCTTGAGAATGGTACCAGGCCCACCGTCACCTTCAACAACTTCAACCGCTTCAACGACTTTTCCAGTTACGAGCTTTGCGAGCTCAAGCGTGCCATAGAGACCCCAAGCTTTGCTCGCCGGCACCATTACTTCTGCCTCTTCTGATAAGGTACCAAACATTTTTATCTATTATTTGATTGATTGTACATGTGAGTGAGGTTGAATTTATACGTGATAGAAAAGATTCCTAAATATTTATTTAAGTTGTTTTTCCTAATTATCTATTAAAGGCCTGCTTAATTCAAGTTTTTTTTTTTTCTAGTGGGCCAGTGGCCTTGAAAAATGGTATGAGTTTAGTGGTTAGTGTTATATAATAGATGTGACATAATCTAACCATAGTCTAACGAGTTTGTATTAAAATAGATAAATAGATAAGGTTAATATAATTATGTATTGACATTACTTTCTCTTAGGGGAGTGGGGGTGGTCACTAGTGATAGAATTCTATCACTCCCAATATCCAATCAACTCATGCCATGTCATCACCCACTATTCTATCACTAGTGATAGAATTGTAATGACGGTGGTCACTAGTGATAGAATTCTATGACTCCCAAATTTTTTTTATTTTTATTTTAAAATTGGAAATTAACAATAAAACACTATAATATAAATTTCATTAAAATTAAAAAATAAATTACATAGCAAAATAAAAAAACAACTAAACATTGGGAAAAAAAAGTTAAATTAAACGGGTGGCATCTCCCAACCCCACTTTACGCAAATCTCGCGCTTTTGTTGAATTACAATTGACTTAAACGGTTCGTCGAGATCGGTGTGGTTTTCACACAAGATTTTTAAATCATTTTGTCTTTCAACCGTTTTCAAGTGTCCCATGTAGGCCTGCTCGCGTTCAACTTTTACGGACATAATTTTATCTTTTCTTTGTTCGGCCTTCTTGTATTGCGTCATTTTCTCCTCTTCGATTCTGAAGATCGACTCTGCCACCGCTTCCTTCCCTTTGCTTGACGATTCACCACTTCTCCTGCGGCGTGGCCTTGTAGGTGTATATTCTTCAACGGGGTTGTCGACGGGTTGATCGGGTTCGTCAAGGGGGCAAGTTATCCGACGCGGAAGTCGTGTCGTTCCCCGAATCGGATGTCTTTGATCTTTTCGAACCTCCTCGTTTTTTTGGAGCGGTAGGACCACGCATGTCAACCAACTCAACCGGGACCCACTACGGGTGATTTCTCGCAACTTCTCATGCCGCCACGTGTGGAAAACTCCTCTTTTTGTAGAGATCGCAATACTCTTCGGTGGCTTGTCGCATGATTGTCGCCTCCCTCGCTCCACTTTGTGAATTTCGGTTCTACAAAAAATATAAAACGTTATGTATTTAAAAAAAAATCTGTTTTCTGTTTAAAAAAATAAACTGTTTTCTGTTTTAAAAAAAAAATAAACTGTTTTCTGTTTTTTTATAAAAAATCTGTTTTCTGTTTTTTATAAAAAATTGTTTTCTGTTTTTTTTTAATAAACTGTTTTCTGTTTAAAAAAAAAAACTATTTTCTGTCTTTTTTAATAAGCTGTTTTCTGTTTTTTTTTTTTTTAAATAAACTGAGAAACTGTTTTTTTTTAAACTGTTTCTGTTTTT
Organism: Helianthus tuberosus; assembly: GCA_030545235.1. Taxonomy (NCBI): domain Eukaryota; kingdom Viridiplantae; phylum Streptophyta; class Magnoliopsida; order Asterales; family Asteraceae; genus Helianthus; species Helianthus tuberosus. Next base: position 23,196,977 of record CM060357.1, on the reverse strand, counting down.
TTTAAATAAAAACTGTTTCTGTTTTTTTTAAATAAACTGTTTATGTTTTTTTAATAAACTATTTCTGTTTTTTTTTTAAATTAAAAATTGTTTCTGTTTAAAAAAAACAGTTTTGAATGAAAAAAGATTTAAACTTTATAAAAAACATACCTTTTGAATGAAACAAGCGTTGAACTTACTAATTTCCTGTTCAAATCCGTCCATTTCGACGTCATTTGGTCCATATTTCGTGCCTTTGCACCGGGAAGTCGGCTAAACTGATTAAGACAAAATTGCACAAATCAACCTTTATATTATACCTAAACTGCACTTTATACCTTTCACTATGAAATCGGCCAAACCCAACCTTTACCTTCATGTTTTGTTACATTTATAACCTTTAGAACTAACGTCGTCTAAAAAACTCAGTTAAGTTACCTCACATGCTTTGCATGTGAGGGTATTATGATCTTTTCACCAACCTTTTATAACATAAAGGTTGATTTGTGAAATTTTGTCTCATAATAATAATAATAATAATAATAATAATAATAATAATAATAATTATTATTATTATTATTATTATTATTATTATCAGAAACTGTTTGTAAAAATACTAATAATTATTTTAGAAAACATTTTTTTAAATAATAAAAAATGTTATTATTTATTAATTATACTAAAATGCTTAAAAAACGTTTTTTTTAAATCCTTAATTCTTGTTTTACCAAATAACCAAATCCTTGTCCAACAAATAAGTTTAAAAAACATTTTTTTAAAATCCTTAATTCTTGTTTTACCAATTAAACCAAATCCTTGTCCAACAAATAAAAAAAAATGTTATTATTTATTAATTACAAATTTACAATGCAACGTTTAAAAATGTTGTTTTTAGAAAATCTTTAATTCTTGTTTCTACAAAACTAGTTTTATACTGGCGAACCCGAATCTTTGGTGAACCAATCAAGGTGGGTGTTCATCTTTCTATACACAACGTAAATTTCATAAATTAATCAAAATGTGTTTTAAAGTTTCTCGGTTTCAACCAAAATAATAATAATAATAATCATAATAATGTATATGCTATTTATTAATTTCATCCGAAAAGGATTTGGCAAAACAAATAGACAGCAACTATGTTTTGCTATGTAATTTACATCAGAAAACAAACGAACTTGGTAACAATTTGGTTTTCGGTAAAATCTATGTTTAAGCAAAAAAGAGAGAAAAATAAACCATAAATAATTTTGTTGATTGGATCGATATTCGGTTGCTATTAATTTTAAGGAATATAAATATGCTATGCTTTTTCATTTTTTTTACGAACGTATTTTTATCTCGATATAATAATTAATAAATAATAACATTTTTTTTATTATTTGTTGGACAAGAATTTGGTTATTTTGTTAAACAAGAATTAAGGATTTTTTAAAACGTTTTTTTAAACGTTGGTGTGTAATTAATAAATAATAACATTTTTTATTATTTAAAAAATGTTTCCTAAAACCACAATTTGTCTTTTTTACAAACAGTTTGTGAAAGTTATTTTTTATAATAATAATAATAGTTAATAATAATGAGACAAAATTTCACAAATCAACCTTTATGTTATAAAAGGTTGGTGAAAAGACCATGATACCCTCACATGCAAAGCATGTGAGGTAACTTAACTGAGTTTTTAGACTACATTAGTTCTAAAGGTTATAAATGTAACAAAACATGAAGATAAAGGTTGGGTTTGGCCGATTTCATAGTGAAAGGTATAAAGTGCAGTTTAGATATAACATAAAGGTTGATTTTTGCAATTTAGTCAATGATTAATGACCCGTCTCCAAAACGTATCATTTCTTTGCTTGTTGGCATGTTTCTTGTTCTCGGAGATGTGCAAGTACGCCTTCACCAAGGACACCTCCTCCTCGCTCGTCCAATGTTGTCGGACGGTTGGGACGATTTCTTGAGCTTCATCATTTTCTTCTTCTTCCTCTTCCTCTTCTTCTTTTTCTTTTTCTTCTTCTTCTTGTTCTTGAACGTAATCATCATCTTCATCGTCGTCAAGACTTTGTTGTGGTTCACGATAAGCGTTTGCAAAATGATGGATGAGGGTGTTGTTTTCTAGTAGTGGGTCGAGTTGGTGGGGTTGGGTTTGAAAGTTTGGAAACGATTGGGGTTGAAATTGGTGAGGTTGAAACGGTGGAACGAACGGTTGGTTTTGATACGTTTGCGATTGAAAGGGTGGATATTGTTGGGTTTGAAAGGGTGGATATTGTTGGGTTTGAAAGGGTGGGACTTGGTCGGGTTCGTCTTGCAACCTAAAGCGCGTCGGCTCGCCAAGATTCGCTCGAACCTTGGGTCTTACGGGCTTTTTCTTCGTACCCGAACCTCTTTTTTTCGAACCCCCACCTCTCTTGCTTGAACCTTCCATGTTTGTTGTATAATTTTTGAGTTGAATTGAAGAATTTTTTAGTTGAATTGGAGAGTTTTTGAGTTAAATTGGAGAGTTTTTTGATTAAGTGAGGGAATTATTTGGATTTTATATAAAAAACCCACAAACAATTAAATCCCAAACAGTCAAATTTTGTTCCAAACGGTCAAAAATCAAACGGTAACATTCGAAATTCAACGCGTGATATTCTCGACTCGTTGAATTTATCACGCGTGACCATTGGGGCGGCGGCGGTGTTCGTGATTTTATCACGCGTGGTGGGACGGCCATAACGGACCGCCCCCACTCCCCTTATATTAAAAGTTAAAAGATCTTAAATATACTTAATACGGTTATAAAACATGTTACTAGTATAATAACTTCATCTTTAAAAAAAATCAAACTAGTGGGACTTCCCCGACATGTTTTCGGTCGGAAAATTTTTGTTTCATTACAGTGGCGAAGCTTGAGATTTCTGACCGAGGGGTCGAAAACGTATATACCAAAAATTTCTATAAAACCGGGGGGTCAAACATGTATATACCCAAAAATTTCTATACGAAAATTACATACTTTCCACTAACGAACGAAAAGTTCGGGGGATCGGCCACCCCCTCCCGCCCCTACAAAGCTACGCCATTGTTTCATTATAGTACCGGTACGTAAATTAAAGTCATGATATAACCAAGAGGACATCAACACATGTTTTATATCAACCGAAAACCATAAAAACAAATACTGGTATCGGTTCCGATAGACCCGTATCGGTTCGATAACACCGATATTGGCACCGTTTGTTTGAATTGGCACCAGTTCGGTTTGTCACGGTATATGCACGTGCTACAACTTACGATACCAAACAAAAAAAACCTCTTTGTTAACTACATCATTTTTAATAAAATTTATATTGTAAGGAATAAAATTATATTATACATATGAATAGAAAGTTGTCATGAACAGTAAATGAAAATTTTTAAATATTTGTTTTTTAATAATATTTTATTTAGTGAATTAAGTATGAACTAGAATTGCGACCCGCCGCAATGCGGCGGGGATTCTTTAGTTATAACTAAGTCGATCCAGGACCCGCACGTTATGTTAAACCTGTCAAACGGGGAAAATAGACGACGTAAAAACGTTCATCAACACACGCACGTTGCGTCGTGTTAACTCGCAAAATTTAGAACGGAACGTAAAACGTTAAACCAAAGACGCACGTTGTGATGTGTCAAGTCACAAAATTTAGAATCAAGCATAAAGCAAAAAAATTGCGGAAAATGAAAACTATAAAGGACCAAAGTTGAAAGTAAAAAAAGTTGTGAGGATAGATTGCAAAGGATAAAAAGTTTTGGGTTAAAAGTAAAAAAACAAATAGTTTTGGGTTAAAAGTAATTTATGAAATACTTTTGGGTGAAAAGTAAAAAAAAAATCAATTTTCACATCCCAAAGCGCCGCGCTATGGCCAAAGCGCGGCGCTTTGCTTGACAAAAGTTGATTTGACTGACATAAAGTGATACGATGTTGCAGAGACATAAAGGTGATACGAGGTTGCAGTGTCCCGTGAACCCTAAGCGCCGCGCTATGGCCAAAGCGCGGTGCTTCGACCCCAAATTTTCATTATTTAAACCTGCATAGACAGAACATTTAGCATTCGAGGGTATTCGAGTGTTTTGTTGTTTGTTGATTTCTTTGGTGTATTAGTTACGTGTGTTGAAAAAACGATGTCGTGGTTAAGCAACTATCTTTTCGGTCAATATTCTGACGAGTCAGTTGTTCCTGATTCTTATGAGGGGACCGCTATTTCTGACTCGTATGAGAAACCGGTCTCGTCCAACTTGAGGGAGGCAGAGATTGTATCTGGCATTCGTTATCGTGATAACACGGTGACGCTGGATTTGAATACCCCTGTGGAGGACCCTTACGCACAACAAGGTTATTCGAATTTCGGTTACGGTGGCGAGTACAGCTTTGTACAGCAGGAGTGTTATCCAAACGACAGTTACGGTTGTCAACAGAGCTTACAAGGTTATTCGAATTTCGGTTACGGTGGCGAGCACAGCTTTGTACAGCCGGAGTGTTATCCAAACCACAGTTACGGATGTCAACCGAGCTTTGAACATCAAGTATATTCGGACCTCGGTGACGATGGTGAGCCGGGGGATGTGTCTGTTGACGAGGAAGGCTGTTACCCGGTTACATTTTCGTTTGATACAACGCAGACCTTTTCGTCACGTAAAGAGTTGGTGCGTTTGGTACAAGACACGGCAAAAGACAACGGTTACCTCATTGTGATTAAGAGGTCGAATAAAAGAGGAGAGAATTACAAGATTTGGTTTCAATGTACTTTTGATGGGGAGCATAAGAATATAGCTACACAGAGGAAAACGGGTAGCAAGAAAATAGGCTGCCCGTTCGAGATGATCGGGTTTTCGGAATCATCCGGAAGTGTTTGGAGGATCGAGGTGACGAAGGCGAAGCATAACCACACTCCTATTGAAAACTTAGAGGGTCACGCGTATGCGAGAAGGCTTTCTTCGGAGGATAAAAAACTAGTTAAGGAGCTGGCAGAGCAAGATATTCCCAACCAAAGTATCTGGCGAACGCTGACAAAAAACAATCCGGCTAGAAAGCTTATTCCGAAAGATATACACAACGCTGTTCAGAAGATCAACGCCAAAAAAAATGTCGGTAAGTCTCCGATGCAAAAACTTGAAAACATTCTTCTCGAAAAAGATTACACTTATTACATGCGCACGAATGAGATATCGAACGAAGTTGAAGATGTCTTCTTTGTTCACGAAAAATCATTCACTATGTGGTGTGCCTTCCCGCATGTGCTAATGATTGACGCCACCTACAAAACGAACATGTACAACCTGCCATTTGTTCAGGTCGTAGGCATGACGTCGACAAACAAATCGTTTACGGCTGCTTGTGCGGTAATTTCCGCTGAGAAGTCAGAGAACTACCTATGGGTGTTGCAGAGGATCAAGTCTATGCTGGTAGGATGTATGGAACCGCGCGTGATTTTAACAGACAGGGATTTTGCGCTAATGAACGCGTGTGAACAAGTTTTTCCAAAAGCGCATAAGTATCTTTGTCGGTTTCATATTCAACAAAATATTAATAAGAACAGCAAGAAGAAATTCTCTGACAAGGATTGGAAAGAATTCGTACGTAGATTTTGGTTATTGTGCGAGTCTACGACCGAGGAAATATACAGGTATAACTTGGAAAACCTTGAAGCACAGCTGAAAGAAGATGACCGTGAACGTGGGTATTTCTTACATAATTATGTTCAAATTTTATATAATAACAAAAACTGACTATTTACGCTTTTTTAATTTTAAAGGTTTTTGATTATTTGAAGAAATCCTGGTTGGATCCGTACCGTGAAAAGTTTGTATCTTGCTGGATTAACAAAACTATCAACTTTCACCAAACTACGACCAACAGGGTTGAGGGCATGCATGCAACACTAAAAAGTCACTTTCCAAGTCATCGCAACACACTGGATAAACTTGTACTGTATGTTGATCATGTTGTTGATAGACAATACGCCGAGATTAGTAGTAGCTTTGAAACAAGCCTCCGAAAAGTGATGACGCACCACAAGAATCAGCCCATGCTTGCATATATTCTCATAAAGGTTTCAATATATGCGATTGAGCTTTTGAGTAGGGAACTAAAACGTAAGGAAGACGGGTTGAGAGCCTACGGTGCAAGCTGTGGTTGCCAACTTTTTACCAGCTGTGGTTTGCCATGTGCCTGTCGTTTGGAAAAGTTGGAAAATAACGGTAATTAATATCTTTGACCTTTCTCGTTATGATTTTGCCACCTAATTTGTTTTCATCCACAGGTCAGCAACTCCGGATCACACACATAGACGTGTTCTGGAAGAAGCTTGACTTCAAGCCTGCAAAGAAAAACATAGAGGATATCGATGTAGACGCGGAATTTGAAAAATTGAAACAACAGATCGATCCAACACCCCCTCAAGTGAAAAGGAGCTTCTTTGAAAAGTTTCAGCAAATCCTCAATCCAGGGAACAATAACAAAAAACCTCCTGCTGTTCTGAAGAAAACTCGTGGTCGCCCAACATTGAAAACGCAGGAAGAAAGAAAGGTTGAAGCCGCTAGAAAAAGCTCGTACATTCCGTCGGAAGAAACTTGGGTCGAGGCCTCAGACGATCTTCCCCGTCACAGCTCGTACATATCACCCGAAGATTCTAGAAGACAAAAGAATACCAAACCGATCAACCTACACTCTGATTTCCCGATGATCAAGCTCGGTCCTAAGACGGATATAGCGATCCGCAACTACGCATCTCAGATTCCCGAAGTGATCCATCCATACATCGTTAGAATAAAGGACGTGAAACCAGATGGTCATTGTGGGTTTCGATCGGTGGCTGTTGGGTTAGGAGTGAAACAAAATTCATATTTGATGATCCGGAAACAACTTATAAAGGAGTTACGTACGAACGAATCGCTTTGGAGGCAGGTTTTCGATCCGAAAAACATAGGACATTATGATGCGCTGCTTAGACGGATCGATTTCAAGGGGGTGGGACGAGCAGATATCGAAAATTACATGACGATGCCTGAGACGGGGTTTCTTATTGCCCAACGATACGGTGTGATTGTTCACACCTTCGACATGCGTGGGAGCGATACAATTTTCCCTCTGCTGGGCGGGCCAAACGAAGCTGAGGAACCTCACCTGGTGGTTGCGGTTGTGTTCATCGACCATGGGCATTTCATACATGTAGAGCTTGGAGGTTGTTATCCAATGCCTCCCCCAAACCTACTCTGGATAGCGAACAGAACAGAGCGCGCAACAGCCTGGCATACAATATACAGGGATCAGATCAACGCGTACGAAATGCTTACGTATCGTGCCCCTGACCTTAATGTAACCCCATATGTTCACGATGTATGTTAAATGTGTTTAATAATAATCACGTTTGTGTTTGTTCAATATATGCGTTACATCACGTTAAAAACCGAATGTCACCGACACGACCCAATCAGATTCAATACGCACTTGTACGACCCAAAATGACAATATACATCATAATACTACAATTAATGAAAAAATACGGCATGTTCATGTACGGTAGGCGGCTGATACACATAACACCTCTCATAGGAGTACTTGTGCTTTCAAACCAAAATGATACGATATAACGGAATAAGACATCACACGTAACCGATTTGATCCGGAACTTGCAGTATAGTCCATATATAATAAAAAATGATGCATAATGGAAAAAACGTAAAATTTAGACTATTATCGACGCGTTTGTGAATTAAAAACAATTTTAAAAAATTTAAAAAAGGCCCAAAGCGCCCCGCTTAGGCCATAACGCAGCGTTTTGGAACCGAAGCGCCCCGCTTAGGCCATAGCGCAGCGCTTTGGACCCTCGTTATACCTGAAGCGGGGCAGCCTTCTCCCCCATTTCAACAACAAACAAAACACACACACACACACGGTGCGATTACACACACTAGGCGAAGATCTTCTTTTTCCAGATTTCAAACGCTATTAGGTACGATCGAACTTCATTTATTGTTTTTGTTCAAGTTATATGTATGATTATGATTGGATTTTGGTGGATTTGATCGAGTTGCTGCTGCTGTTCTTCATAATGAAGAACCAAAGCGCCGCGCCGAGGTCATAGCGGGGCGCTTTGGTTCATGTTTATTTTTTTTATATTATTTGTTTATTATATTATATGTTTATTATTATTATTTGTTTATTTAATATTATTTGTTTATTTAATATTATTTGTTTATTATTATTATTTGTTTATTTAATATTATATGTTTATTATTATTATTTGTTTATTTAATATTATTTGTTTATTATTATTATTTGTTTATTTAATATTATTTGTTTATTATTATTATTTGTTTATTTAATATTATTTGTTTATTATTTTTTATTTAAATTGTTTAATAATATTATTTGTTTATTATTTTATATTTAATATTATTTGTTTATTATTTAAATTGTTTAAATAATATTATTTATTTATTATCTTTTCAACGTGCAGGGATGGATTCCTCCGATGACGAGATTGAGCATATGGAGGCTGAGGGAGAGGTGGGAGATGTGGGAGAGGAGGGAGAGCCGGCATGTCCGTACCTACAGTTTTCGCAGGGGTCACGGGCGAGGGGGAGATACGCTAGGTTGCGCACCATAGAGATTGGGGGGCACGTAGGGATAGACTGGGACCTGCTGGAGACCGTGGGAGAGGCCGCGCGGGCGCGTGATATAGTTGGACTAGATACTCCTTGGTCGCGCCTATTTCAGATAGCGATGGAGGACTCGTACCCTGAGCTTACGGTCGAGTTTCTTTCCACGTTTACATACGCGCCGCATCCGGCGGATTACGTGGAGGACCCGGATTTTCCAGTCCACGAGGTTACATTCCGTCTCACCGGTCAGCAGTTTCAGATGAGTGTGCGGCAGTTTGCTGTCCATACAGGTTTGTACACAGAGCCCGAGCTTGATACTGATTTATATACGCAGGCGGTTACGGCGATGGACAGGCAGACGTTTATCAGTTTCTGGAGGGCCATTTCCAGGGTTCCCTTTGGGAAATCCTGGCAAAAGGCCACCACCATTAGAGACCCCTTGTACCGATACCTGCACCATGTTATTGCGGCAACTATCGTGCCGCGGGGTAACAGCAGGGAGAAGGTCAACCTCAGTGACATTTTCTTTCTATACTGCCTACTGCGCCGCCAGCCCTGCGATCTAGCAGCCTGCCTGGCAGATTACTTTGCCACAGCATACCACCGGCAGCTCCGCGGGTACGTGCACACTGGCTCATACATCACCGCCATTGCACGCTCGCTAGGGCTCGTGCCCGAGCATGATACGGAGCTGTCCGATCCGGTCCCGTCTACCAGGTTGGGCCGCGCGTCAGTATCTGCCATGCAGATCACCCGTACCTTTGATGTTGGTCTGAGGTTTAGGGCCGTGACGGGCTGATTTGGCATCCGGAGGTGATGCCGGAGGTTATCCCGGTTGTTATTGAGTTGAGGCCTGGAATGTTAGCCCCTCCTGATGTTCAGGAGGCCGCTCGGCAGGCTCAGCTACAGGCTCTGGGCCTCGATCAGTACCCGGGCCAGCCTCAGGCTCAGCCTCAGGATCAGGCTCAGCCTGTATTCGAGGATCCGGCTCAGGAGGAACATGTCGAGGAGATCCCGGTACCACCAGTTCAGCCAGCTCCTGAGCCGCCACAGTACCCGCAGCACGTTTACGCTGACCTGCCTCCGGTAGCGCGTGAGGTGGCTCGGGACTTCGACCGGCGCCTCAGACGCCAGGGCGCACGCATTGACTGGATCGTCGAGACGCTCGTTGCTCTACGAGAGCTCGCTGGGTTACCTCCACTTCCCCTCCCACCGTCCCAACCGCACGAGGATTAGTACCTTAGTTTGTTTGTATAGTGTTTTGTTATGTATTATGTACTCAGTTGTACCTTTTTGTTTTGTATGTACAAACTGATATATATAAATATATATATTGCAGTTAATCTTCTATTTACATCACGTTGGTTTTGGATTGTTTACGTTTAATTCTTATGGCTTTCTGTACATTTTATTTAACGTGTTCGTTTAATTTAACAAAATAAACTAGGTTAACAGTTTATAAAGACGCACTTATATCATATACGTTCTATAAAAATAATGACGTAAAAAACGTAATTATAAAACAACTATGAATTATATGTAACTAATATTTTATAGAGTTAATAGCCAAAATGGTCCCTGAGGTTTGCTCACTTTTGCCACTTTAGTCCAAAATCCAAAATTTTTAAATCTGGGTCCCTGAGGTTTGCATTTTGTTGCCATTTTAGTCCAAAATTCAAAAACCCCATTTTTTGACTGTTTCAACCAACCTATTTTGTCCTTTTGTGCAGGGGTATTTTGGTCATTACAAGTTTTATTATTACAAATTTCTAATTAAAATAATAAAATAAAATTCATCACCTTATAAACTCAGATCATCTTCCCTCCCCCCAAATTAAACCCTAATCCACACAACCATCTGCCTCTCCCACTACAACCATCTCTACCACCACAATCGTCACCACCACCCGACCACCACTTTCAGTTGATTCAATCTGTATATCATAGCGTTGATTATCAGCTGATTTCATCTTCATCTTCATCATTCATATGCCAAATCAGCCCGTCACGGCCCTAAACCTCAGACCAAATCAGCCCGTACGGGCTATAAATTATGATTTTGGCCCCTGTGGTTATATCACTTTTACCATTTTAGCCCAAATTTTTTTTTTAACATCTTAGCCCCTAACGTCTTTTTTCTAACCCTTTTGACCCCTAACACTAACCCCATCCATTAAATGTTAGGGGCCAAAAGGGTTAGAAAAAAGACGTTAGGGGCCAAAAAGATTAGAAAAAAAAACGTTGGAGGTTCAGATGTTAAAAATTCTTTTTGGGCTAAAGAGTAAAAGTGATATAACCACAGGGTCAAAATCGTAACTGACTCTATTAGTTAAATAAATAATATTATAAATGAGAAGGAGATTAAACTAAATAATAATCATCCATAAGAAATTAAACTAAATAATATTTAGTAGGAGGATTATATATAATTAATTTGAAAAGATTAAACTAAATTAATACTTATCTATAAAACATGGCATAATATGATGACAGGTGTCCCAAAAATGGTTTCTTTTATTATATAGTATAGATTAAATTTCTCATACAACTCGAACACGACACAAAAAAAAGGTTTTGGGTATCCTTTTAGTAAACCGATCAACCTAAACACAACCTTTTTAATAAATAGGCTAACCCAAACACTGATGAATCCAGAAATTTTTTTCAACAAGGTCCATTTTTCTTGGTGTTCAAAATTTTCACAATAAAACGTTAAAATTTTTGGCTTAGTTCTCGTTCATATCGGGTCTGAGCGAGGAACTTATACAGAAAATATATAATTATTACTCATTAGAAAACACACAATAAAAATATGATGTCATTCTAATTTCTAAACTTAATATTCATAGTAACAAATCCTGAAACAAATAGACAAGTAACATAATTCAAGTTATAAAACTAACCTAAAATAAATAGACAAGTAACAAAATTCAAGTTATAAAATTCAAGTTATAAAACTAACCGCGTGTAGGGAGATTTGCCCCTTCAAGAGCCCTTGCAACGCGGGCCTCCGCCTCCTTGGCCTCTTCAAGAGCCTTGACAAGGCGAGCTTCTACTTCCTTGCCTTCTTTGGCAGCCGCATCAGCTGCGTTTTTCTCCTTAATCAAAGCAGCATTCGCTGCCCTGATATTGGTAAGCTCCTAGCGAACACGAAAGAGAGTTTCATTCTGTTTGGCCCAAGATTCTTTCCAAGCCTTGCACTCATCAGAAAGTGTCTTGTGCTCATTAGAAAGAGATTCTTTCCAACTCTTGCGCTCATCAGAAAGCAGTTTTGCAAGGGTACGAACCTGTTTAAGCTCAGCAGTTGCAGCCCACTCTTCAGTCTGCTTACGCTTTTCAAAGGCAGCCTTGTCCTTTTCAAGCTGCTCCTTCACCAACTCTTCGACCTCAGCCCGCAAGCGCGTATTCTCCTCCTCCTTGCGCCCTAGCACCTTGTACTTTTCCATAATGACATTTGCCATTATGGAACCCCCCACAAGCATGGAGGAGAGTTGGTTAATCCGGACCTCACTCGGCAATGAACGGGCCCGATTGATTTCAAAAGGGGTGCCCAAACCACCCAAAATCTCCCTACACGCGGAGGGGTCAGCAGTAATATCATCCCCTTGCATTACAGACCAGTGGGGGCGGTGATAGGTCATGGCCCGATCTTCAGTATAGGTGCGATAATAAAACTCCAATTCAGACTCTTCAGGCTGAATAGGAGTCCCTGTATAACCCGCACCCCCAGAAGAAGAACCAGAAACCTTCTCAGCGGTAGGGGATTTTTTCTTCTCACCATCAGTGAATTTCAAGTGAAGATCGTCAGTATCCTCTGGGGTGATAACATTATCATGGGAATCCACCGTGTCATAGATCTGAGACGCAGGACCCTTCCCAATATCCTCAGCCCGCGCAGAGGGCTCAGGCACTACTTTAACCCCCACATCCGCAGCTGTCTCATGCGGGGGAGAATGAGGAGCATCAAACATGGAAAACCCTTCATCTTGCGGTTCTGCAATCAAAGCAAAAACACTAAGTACAAGTACAAACACAAAATACTTGTAAAAGTTATGAATTACTTACCAGAAGCAACCACAGGTTTCACAGGTCCCACAAAAGCTGCCCGTTTGGTCTGTATCTTTGGACGCTTCTTCTCACCAGCGTTAACAGCCTTCTCTGCCTTTCTCTTCTTCTCATCAGCAGGCTTGGAACCCGCAGAGGTCCCACCTGCAGCCGCACCACCACCTGGAACACCCAAACCCTCAAGGGTGTCAGATACTACCACGTAATCGGTATATCTGCGGAAATGAGAACGAGAGATACATGCCGCCTGCGGCACCAAAGGCGGAACAACAGAAGCCTCAGGTTTCTTCTTGCCGTGACCCCGCACGGGTTTATCCACTTGCTTCTTCTCAGCATGTTTTTTGGGAGCACCTTTTGACTCAAATTTACCAAGGACCCCAAGAGTACCAGTAGGACCGGTTTTGACTCCGAAACGATTGCGAAACGAACGTGAAACGTGCGGAATCCGTACACGAACGCGACCTAACACACGTAACGTAATATAAACGTGATTCTATTATAAATCTGATATTGTACAGCACCTTGAATCACAATGACAACACTTTCTCTCTCTAGATTCTCTCTCTAGATCTAGAAAGCTCCAAATAACAAATGTAGCAAAAGTCTCTAATCTAAACATAAAGCTCCTATTTATAGTCCAAAGCATTTAATGAGATTTCTCATTATTACAATATTGCCACCTTGCCTTTTGTCTAGATATTACATCATAACGACTCGTTTTCTTCTGTTTCTCGCTACGGCTCGGATTGACAAAGGCTATAGACATAAATGCACTAACAGACTCAATACGTAAAAATGTATGTTTGATGAAATCAATCTAAGACTCGTTGTCGAAGATTCTCTGATTCGTTCCAATCTTGTTCGGGTGAAATCACTAAATGAATGAATGAATGAATGAACACCTCTTTACTCAAACAATCACATGCTCACAAGCAAACTATAATTCGTGATGGTCAAATCAGTTATCACAAATTGATTCCTCAAGCAAACAAATACAATCACATGCAATCCGGATATCAACAAGTGTATTTGGCCAATGTATTTGTTACTTTTGAATGTATTAAATGTTGATTGGACCGTTCACAAATGAAGTCACATAGGCTTACACATACTCACATGAACCATTTAATGATTTACTCGATATATGTTACTGCACAAAGTTTTAACTTTTTGAAAATGGCCAGACACTTAACAATTATAATTGGACCGCCACAATATAGATCAAATCAATATATCATGCACATGCAATTTTGATTGTTCACATACACTTTATAATGGCCGACACAATTCTAATTGGACAAATGATGTATGAATTACGTGGTCTGATGATTGAAACTCGGGCTGTTTATTACTTGAACAGTGTGATCACATGGGCCACATTTTGAAAATATTGAACAATTTATATCATCAGTGGTCAACAACAATTCAACTATTTTAATTTGACCGTTAACTTTTGTGAGCTGACAAACCCCAGATGTATTAACTTGATTGGGTCGATAACCTATGAGGTCACATGGACAATTACACGACTAAACACTATAAACCTAGATGATCACGTGAAACTGTTGACTTTCAAGCGAGATACCCCCAAATACTTTCAAGCGAGACACCTAAATATTCAAGCGAAAGTCTGTGTTTCGCTTCAAACAACACCCCTTTTTCAAGCGAAATGGTTTAATCTGAAAAGTCCAGTTCAAGCGAAATGCTATAATCCCTTTTCGCTTGAATCTTTCAAGCGAACTATGACTTTTTCAAGCGAAACTATCTGGAAATCCTTTGTTTTCAAGCGAAATGGGTCCCTTTCAAGCGAAACTAACAGATATCTCAAGCGAAACCTGGCTGTTTCAAACAAAATCGGACCTAAAAACTTGAATTTCTCCTAAACGGCTAGGAGTGAGGATCTGAAACTTGGTAGGGTTGTAAATCAAATGTTTTCGCACAACATATCAAAAAATCATCTGATTTGGACCGTAAAAACCTGTTCAATTTTACGTTTTTCAGTAAAAAACGTGATAAGAATGAAAAAGATGAAGAAATCTATGAAATTCTGGTCTGAAAACGATGTAATCTGGTACGAATCTATGTGTTTGATCAGCGCAATCGAGCTCCTGCTCTGATACCACTTGTAGGATCGGTTTCGACACCGTACGATTGCGTAACGAACGTTCGACGTGCGGAATCTGTGAACGTGCGTGACCGAACACACAAGAACGTACTAATAACCATGATTCAATTGATTATGATGACGTGTACAAAGCACCGAGAATCACACGAGAGAACTTTCTCTCTCTAAGATTATCTCCCTAAGCTTCCAAATGAGCAAAAGTCTACTAAACTATGACATAACTCTCCTATATATACCCTTTGGAATTAATGAGACTTCTCATTAATTACCAAAATGCCACCTTGCTAATTCTAACTAGATATAACAATATAAGCTTGATTCTAACTAGATATAACAATATAAGCTTGATTCTTCGATTTCTGCTACGGACTAGATTGACGAAGGCGATAGACAGATAATGCACTAACAGTACCTGCACGTAGAAAATCAGCAAGGTGAACCTTATAAAGCAAGTAAGAAGGTCATGGATTATACCTTTGCCTTGTGGCAGGGGTGCGATCAATGCATCGCGTTTAGGAACGCGGAAGTTGTGGACAATGGCCAGGTTAAAACCTTCACCTTCCGCACACTTAACAATATCAACCTTGCCGGTAAAGGTTGGATCAAATATCTTCCACAACTCAGCAACTTCTGATAATACACGTACAAATCAATAACAAGCAAAAGAATAAAGAAACCGCACAAGAGTAAGAACACTTACCACCACTTTTCTCCCGCACAACAGGCCTTGCATGCCTATCAGGCCTGGTCAACATCATCCGCAGCACCCACAACTCATTGTTGTCCAGCTGCTTATGCTCAATAGTCCTCAACCTTGGGAACCACTTCGCAGTCTGCGCACTAGGAATAACAATATCCTCCGCGGGGATAGGCTCATTAACATTCCGCAAGGTCATATTGGCAACAACCGCGGCAGCCTTAACGTAGAAGAACTTTCTCTTCCACGTTGTGATACCCTTGGGTGGGGTCATCAGCTTGGTGCTTCCATACCGTTGGCTGAACGAAAAGAACCCGGTGTTCACCGTCAACTGATAGAACCCCCGGAAATTATCAACGGTAACCGGCAAACCAAGAGCACGAAAAGTGTACTCAAAGTTTCTAATACGAATCATCCCAAAAGGACTCATCTGGGAGATATGGACCTTGTAATACTCCAGGACCTCAGCAACAAAAACGGTTAATGGCAAACGAAGGTTACCATCAGTGAATGAATCGGCCCACATGGTGACATGACCGGCCGGAGCACAGGCACCAGTGTCACCTTCCTGAGGATAAACAGCCCCAAACTCCTGGGGCATCTGGATGCTGGTCATCAGTCGTTAAACAGCACCTTTGACCACTTCAAAGGTGGTAGACCACCACCGGGGGCACTACCACCGTCGTCTTCTTCTTCGCCACCCACCGGAGAAGAACGTGCCGGGTTTTCACCCTCAGAATGGTGTGGATCAGATGGTTCAGCCATCAAGAAATATAAAGAAGAGAAGTATCGAGTTTACAAGAAAACTCAAAAAATCACCGGAAGTACAGACAGATTGGTCGGAGAAGATGAAGGGAATACTCTTTTCTTTCAACAGAAAATTTTCAAAAAATTTGAACAAGTAAGGAAACCACAAACGGTTTCCCCTTATATACTCATCGCAATTAATGCGATGCAGTAAACCGACTCGGCACGTTCAAAATAGGCGAATTACACGGCGACACGTGTTCAGCGACGGTTCCGCTGAAGGTTATCACGCGCGCGTGGCCTCCCACGCGCCTAACAGAAGAGACGTTTACACGACTTGCTACAGTGCATTTATGACCTCGGGCAGTGCAAACGTCCTTTCATTTCAGCACATAGCAGAATCCTACCAACTTTCACCAACCCACACGTGCAATCATGACGTATGCAACAGAAAGCGACAACATTATCCAAACATAAACGGCATGCGGTTTCCCTGGTTTACCGCACCATAACCCATACCGCATGTCGTTTTTTACACACCCCTCAAAAAAGGGCAAAAATATATATCTCTACATTATATAAAGGGGTATAAACAATAACCGCACATACCCACGAGCACACGCGGAATATGCGGAGAGGACACACACGAACCCGCACAGGTGTGTCAGATACTCAGAACCAGCATGATTCTTTGGACTGCGAAAACCGCTTCTCAGGATGCGTTAAACCCTCATTTCCGGTTCACAACCACAGAGGGGACGAAATCAGCTTCTCCTTAGGGAAAAGGACAAGTATGCTGGGCAACCGCACATCAGCAACCCTGACTCCTAATCCTTCAAGAGCCACATCCAGGCTACAAGACTTCTAGAAGCGAGTTCTTTGCTGCAAACCGCAACCACTCATGGGTAGCTGCTACAAACCGCAACTATGCGAACGGTAGCTACGAAAGAGCCACAACTAAACCACCACGCGGTTGAGCAAAGCTACTTCAAAGAAAACCGCTTTCCAACTAAGCATAAAGGAAAGTGGTTACAGAACGAATGCGGAAGAGTTTCAACCAACTTCCCAAGCACCTAAGGTGATCTCCTCCGGCGACACTACTTAAAGGAAAACTACTTTCCACCAAAGCGTGAAGGAAAGTGGCTCCAGAACGGTGGTAACAAGTCTGCTTATGACTAGTTACCCACCTATGGACCACATAGAATAAACAATGGTAGGCACAACCATGCCTATGACCATGTTTATCTGCCCATAGTCCAGATTCACATTGTTCGACCAAACACGGCCAACAATGACGCAACTACCCCACGTGGCTCAAACACACATGGCCAACAAGGTACAGCAACGAGGTAACCGCAAAGGACGTGCGGTTACTTGAGAGCTAAACCGCAGAGGACGTGCAGTTACTTGAAAGCTAAACTGAAGAACACGAACGCCCCACAAAACAGGGATCATCATTGCATTTCCAGTTGCTGAACATAGAGCTTGAGCAAAGTACTTACAACTTTGCATTAGCTGACGCAGAGGTTACAACTAGAGTGGCGGAGACAGACATCTTCCGTCACGATCTCAAAGGTTGGTTCGAACCCTGCTAACACCTACAGTCACCGTTTCAAAGGTTGGTTCGAAACACCAACAGGTGGCTGATGACATCAGGAAAAGGTAGACCAAGAGTCAAGTCCTTGGCTGAGAATTCCACATCAGACAGAACTTGCTCACCAGACATCCTTCTCAAAGGAAGAAACAATCCACTCGAAAGGCCCATATTCTACCTTCTAGACACCATAGTCCAGTATTCCTCCCACATGCAACTTGCATAAGGAAGAAACACTAGACTGGGGGGACTTGAAGGGGTATGGTCCCAGATATCGCGTCAGCATGACCGCGAATGACCATTACCCTTATCAAAAACCCCCACCAGCAATAACTTACCAGTGTCTGTACGGGCACGCGCGAACACAGCGGTCCAATCTGTCCATTGATGAGAAGACTTACCTTAAGTACGGAAATAAATGTTACGCATAGCGATGCGGCTTGGCACCGCATCCTATGAACATTTTCATCACGACAAGGGATCTAGACAATAGTAACAGTCACTAAGCGGCGATGCGGCATGGCACCGCATCCCGCATGCTTCTTGAATAGAACAAAGAACGCGGGAACAACATCAGTGACCGCAAGCAGCGATGCGGCCTGGCACCGCATCCTGCCTACTAGGCAAGTAGGTCTGACACTCAGTGCAAGTGGCACTGAGAACAGTCGCCTACTAACCCACACATGTGCAACAGTCTGACACCACAGCAGGACGTGGCAGCACCACCGTAACTGACAGGTCTGACACACCTACAGAAGACTGTGCGATGTCAGACTAGCTACTCAACTACCCTCCTTCACTCATCGGCTATAAATACCCATCCCAAACCAGGTTTGAGATATCACTTTCTCAAACTCTCTCACTACTACTATAACACTTTGCTTCCCAAGCAAATTACTGATTCTCACGCCGGAGAGTGGTAACAAGGAGCACCCCCCACCCCCATCCTCCTTGTTACGAGTCACGGCTTGTTTCCTTGTGCAGGGAACCAACCAGCGAACGATCTAGCCAGCGATCCTCGGAAAGAAGGGATTAACCCTACTTGACGAGACCAGTGAGTTAACCCCACCCGATTAACCATTGTTTCATCACCCGCTAGCTGTAGCCAGGGCTAACTTGCGCTGCCTATTGAAATTACAAAAGTTCCCTACATGAAAACATACAATATTGCCATTTCGTCCTTTTTAAAACTTTTTTTTAATCAAGGAACAAACATAGAAGCACATGGTACAGGCACAGGTCCACCAGACCACCACCACCTTACGCCACTACCGAAATTGTCGCCGGAATGTGTTGTAAGCATTAGACCCACTTGACCGATGCTAACACAATCCCTAAGCCGACAGTACAGTTGTGATAACCTTAGCTACAGAATGTCAGAAATTACAAATTTGCTTCAGCTTTTTTTCACCCATATGTATCATCAGTTGTCGATCTATTAAAGTAAGTCGAAAAGAGGTGAGAATATTACATGCCGAACGCTAGATCTGTCACTGCATGTGACCGAAACCGCCCTTATCGTCAGTTACTGGAATGCAACCAGATCTGATGATGGATGGGAAGATTGACTTTGGATCTCATTCAGTTCTTGCTGAAGTAGCGGCTGTTCCGACAAAGACGACAGGAGGCCGTTAGAAGTCGCCAGTGGTTTCAAAGAGAGAGATAGACGAGTTGGGGAGAGGGGAGAGAGAGAGTAAGAGCAAGAGTGACGGAGACGGTTACGTGATGGGGCTGTGGTGGTTGCGGTTGCCGACTGGAGCCGATGGATGTTTTGTGGTGGTGGTGGTCGTGGTGTTTTAGGCTTAGGATAGATCTGGTAAAAAAAAGAGTTATGCTTTTGTATTTCTTTCATTTACTACCCCCAGCATTTACTTTATTACATATCTAAACTCTCATAAAATTCCGAATATCCCATACTAATAAAACTCTCATAAAATTCTAAATGTTCATGTTATATTTCATTATAGCAAATTTACTCTAGGACCATAATATGGATGATATACGTATTAATATACATATATATATATATATATGTATGTATGGGTAGAGGATCCTGTAAAAAAGGCCTAAAGTGTGAGAAGGGTAAGAAAGAATCTCAGCCTTTAGATCTTTTGATCTAATGATTGAGATCAATAGGGACCAAATTGTAAAATAATTTCATTAATTTGGACTGATTTGAAATATCTAGGGGCAATATAGTCTTTTAAACCCACTAGAAATTAGGTAATGCACATGTAACTTCCCCTCGTCTTTTTCAAACGTCAATAACTTTTTATACGTAACTTTTAAAAAAAAAATTACACCATAATAACGAGCGTTTTTTTATCTTTAATATGAGTACCATATTGCTATGCTTATATAGAGAAAAAAATATGTTTCGATCAGATGTTTAGTCAATGAATGGTGTTATATACTTGCTGAATGGTTTATATACTTACTGAATGGTGTTATATACTTGCTGAATGGTGTTATATACTTTATGAATGGTGTTATATACTTGCTGAATGTTGAATGGTGTTATATACTTGCTGAATTGTGTTATATACTTGTTGAATGGTGTTATATACTTGCTGAATGGTGTTATATACTTTCTGAATTGTGTTATATACTTGCTGAATGGTGTTATATACTTGCTGAATGATGTTATATACTTGCTGAATGGGGTGTTATATACTTACTGAAGGATGTTATATACTTACTGAATGGTGTTATATACTTACTGAATGGTGTTATTTACTTACTGAATGGTGTTATATACTTCCTATAATTAAGGTGGCGGTTATGAGAAGTTTTTAATTAATTGAATTAATTATAAAATTACTTGTTTACCCTTTTCAATTAATTTAGATCTAATGGCTGAGATTCTTTCTTACCTTTCTCACACTTTTGGTTTTTTTTTACAATAACCTTACCCTATATGTATGTATATATATTGGTTTAAATAAGAATGTGAGTATATAATTAAAGTATATATAAGTAATAAAATATAAAAATAACGAAAATTGTTTTTTAATTATTATTATTATCATTATTTTAGATGTGGGTTGCATCTTTATATTTATTATTATTAGAGTTAAATGCTTGGTTGGTCCCTGTGGTTTGCAAAAATTGCAGACTTGGTCCCAATGGTTTACTAATTACACGCGTGGTCCCAGAACTTGTCAAAAATGCACTCGGTTGGTCCCTAGCCCTAACATCAGTTAAATTTCTCAGTTAAGTCCATGTTAAATGACCAAAATACCCTTGCTTATTAACTCTCTTTATAATCCCTTTGACCACATCATCTTCCCCAAACCTGCATAGAATCGGCGCCATCTGCCATCTTCCCCAAACATCATCCTCCACGGCTCCACCTTCACAACCCACCGATCGACGGAAAACGGCTCCGATCGCCGGAGGACTTGATCGAGAATCAGAGGGCAAAAGAGGGGTGTTTGATGGCTGCTTTTGGTGTAATTCAGCTGATATGGTTGATGTTGCTCAAAAAATTGAGCATCTGGAAGGTGTTTTTGGTAATGATGATGGATTATCTCAGATTGCTTCTGATTCTGTGCATTATAATCCTTCTGATTTGCACTCATGGCTTGAATCTATGATCTGTGAGCTTAATCCTTCACCTGAACCTGTTATCATTGATGATTCGTTTGTTAATGATTCTGATCTACAAGCTATAATTTATCCTTCGGCTAAGAAAGTTAAACCTAATTGCAGTTCTTCGTCTTCTTCTTCAACCGTTACCGGTTCTGTAAACCCTAACCCTAGCATCCAGAACAACAACAGCAACAATCAGGTGGTGATTGTGGACTCATAGGAGAACGGAATTCGATTAATGCATACGTTAATGGCGTGTGCTGAAGCCATACAACAGGAGAATTATCAGTTAGCTGAAAGTCTAGTGAAACAAGCCGGAATGTTAGCGGTTTCTCAAGCCGCACGATCCACCGGCGTTTTCAGATCTACTCCAGATGCACTTCTACGAGACCTGTCCGTACCTGAAATTCGCTCATTTCACAGCGAATCAAGCGATTTTGGAAGCGTTTGCAGGTAAGACGAAAGTTCATGTGATTGATTTCGGTATGAAACAAGGTATGCAGTGGCCGGCGTTGATGCAACAGAGAAGGAGGGGGTGGGTGTTAGAGGTTGAAGAAGATGATTGGGCTTTCAGGGGTAATATAGTCATTTCACACATAGTTAACTGAGAAATTTAACTGATGTTAGGGCTAGGGACCAACCGAGTGCATTTTTGACAAGTTCTGGGACCACGCGTGTAATTAGTAAACCATTGGGACCAAGTCTGTAATTTTTGCAAACCACAGGGACCAACCAAGCATTTAACTCTTATTATTATTATTATTATTATTATTATTATTATTATTATTATTATTATTATTATTATTATTATTATTAGAGTTAATTGCACGGATAGTCCCTGTGGTTTCAAGTTTTTTCATGTTTAGTCCCCAACTTTTCTAAATAGCAGCTGTGCTCCCTGTGGTTTGTTGGTTTATCACTCGGATAGTCCCTGCACCTAACTGAAGTTTGTTTTAAAGGTTAAGTCCCCTCACGTGTCCCTCACGTGAGGGTATTTTCGTCATTTCCTTTGCTTATTTAATATTTTATTATTATTTGCCCTATGAACATTTTCATCACGACAAGGGATCTAGACAATAGTAACAGTCACTAAGCGGCGATGCGGCATGGCACCGCATCCCGCATGCTTCTTGAATAGAACAAAGAACGCGGGAACAACATCAGTGACCGCAAGCAGCGATGCGGCCTGGCACCGCATCCTGCCTACTAGGCAAGTAGGTCTGACACTCAGTGCAAGTGGCACTGAGAACAGTCGCCTACTAACCCACACATGTGCAACAGTCTGACACCACAGCAGGACGTGGCAGCACCACCGTAACTGACAGGTCTGACACACCTACAGAAGACTGTGCGATGTCAGACTAGCTACTCAACTACCCTCCTTCACTCATCGGCTATAAATACCCATCCCAAACCAGGTTTGAGGTATCACTTTCTCAAACTCTCTCACTACTACTATAACACTTTGCTTCCCAAGCAAATTACTGATTCTCACGCCGGAGAGTGGTAACAAGGAGCACCCCCCACCCCCATCCTCCTTGTTACGAGTCACGGCTTGTTTCCTTGTGCAGGGAACCAACCAGCGAACGATCTAGCCAGCGATCCTCGGAAAGAAGGGATTAACCCTACTTGACGAGACCAGTGAGTTAACCCCACCCGATTAACCATTGTTTCATCACCCGCTAGCTGTAGCCAGGGCTAACTTGCGCTGCCTATTGAAATTACAAAAGTTCCCTACATGAAAACATACAATATTGCCATTTCGTCCTTTTTAAAACTTTTTTTAATCAAGGAACAAACATAGAAGCACATGGTACAGGCACAGGTCCACCAGACCACCACCACCTTACGCCACTACCGAAATTGTCGCCGGAATGTGTTGTAAGCATTAGACCCACTTGACCGATGCTAACACAATCCCTAAGCCGACAGTACAGTTGTGATAACCTTAGCTACAGAATGTCAGAAATTACAAATTTGCTTCAGCTTTTTTTCACCCATATGTATCATCAGTTGTCGATCTATTAAAGTAAGTCGAAAAGAGGTGAGAATATTACATGCCGAACGCTAGATCTGTCACTGCATGTGACCGAAACCGCCCTTATCGTCAGTTACTGGAATGCAACCAGATCTGATGATGGATGGGAAGATTGACTTTGGATCTCATTCAGTTCTTGCTGAAGTAGCGGCTGTTCCGACAAAGACGACAGGAGGCCGTTAGAAGTCGCCAGTGGTTTCAAAGAGAGAGATAGACGAGTTGGGGAGAGGGGAGAGAGAGAGTAAGAGCAAGAGTGACGGAGACGGTTACGTGATGGGGCTGTGGTGGTTGCGGTTGCCGACTGGAGCCGATGGATGTTTTGTGGTGGTGGTGGTCGTGGTGTTTTAGGCTTAGGATAGATCTGGTAAAAAAAAGAGTTATGCTTTTGTATTTCTTTCATTTACTACCCCCAGCATTTACTTTATTACATATCTAAACTCTCATAAAATTCCGAATATCCCATACTAATAAAACTCTCATAAAATTCTAAATGTTCATGTTATATTTCATTATAGCAAATTTACTCTAGGACCATAATATGGATGATATACGTATTAATATACATATATATATATATATATATATATGTATGTATGGGTAGAGGATCCTGTAAAAAAGGCCTAAAGTGTGAGAAGGGTAAGAAAGAATCTCAGCCTTTAGATCTTTTGATCTAATGATTGAGATCAATAGGGACCAAATTGTAAAATAATTTCATTAATTTGGACTGATTTGAAATATCTAGGGGCAATATAGTCTTTTAAACCCACTAGAAATTAGGTAATGCACATGTAACTTCCCCTCGTCTTTTTCAAACGTCAATAACTTTTTATACGTAACTTTAAAAAAAAAAAATTACACCATAATAACGAGCGTTTTTTTATCTTTAATATGAGTACCATATTGCTATGCTTATATAGAGAAAAAAATATGTTTCGATCAGATGTTTAGTCAATGAATGGTGTTATATACTTGCTGAATGGTTTATATACTTACTGAATGGTGTTATATACTTGCTGAATGGTGTTATATACTTTATGAATGGTGTTATATACTTGCTGAATGTTGAATGGTGTTATATACTTGCTGAATTGTGTTATATACTTGTTGAATGGTGTTATATACTTGCTGAATGGTGTTATATACTTTCTGAATTGTGTTATATACTTGCTGAATGGTGTTATATACTTGCTGAATGATGTTATATACTTGCTGAATGGGGTGTTATATACTTACTGAAGGATGTTATATACTTACTGAATGGTGTTATATACTTACTGAATGGTGTTATTTACTTACTGAATGGTGTTATATACTTCCTATAATTAAGGTGGCGGTTATGGGAAGTTTTTAATTAATTGAATTAATGATAAAATTACTTGTTTACCCTTTTCAATTAATTTAGATCTAATGGCTGAGATTCTTTCTTACCTTTCTCACACTTTTGGTTTTTTTTTACAATAACCTTACCCTATATGTATGTATATATATTGGTTTAAATAAGAATGTGAGTATATAATTAAAGTATATATAAGTAATAAAATATAAAAATAACGAAAATTGTTTTTTAATTATTATTATTATCATTATTTTAGATGTGGGTTGCATCTTTATATTTATTATTATTAGAGTTAAATGCTTGGTTGGTCCCTGTGGTTTGCAAAAATTGCAGACTTGGTCCCAATGGTTTACTAATTACACGCGTGGTCCCAGAACTTGTCAAAAATGCACTCGGTTGGTCCCTAGCCCTAACATCAGTTAAATTTCTCAGTTAAGTCCATGTTAAATGACCAAAATACCCTTGCTTATTAACTCTCTTTATAATCCCTTTGACCACATCATCTTCCCCAAACCTGCATAGAATCGGCGCCATCTGCCATCTTCCCCAAACATCATCCTCCACGGCTCCACCTTCACAACCCACCGATCGACGGAAAACGGCTCCGATCGCCGGAGGACTTGATCGAGAATCAGAGGGCAAAAGAGGGGTGTTTGATGGCTGCTTTTGGTGTAATTCAGCTGATATGGTTGATGTTGCTCAAAAAATTGAGCATCTGGAAGGTGTTTTTGGTAATGATGATGGATTATCTCAGATTGCTTCTGATTCTGTGCATTATAATCCTTCTGATTTGCACTCATGGCTTGAATCTATGATCTGTGAGCTTAATCCTTCACCTGAACCTGTTATCATTGATGATTCGTTTGTTAATGATTCTGATCTACAAGCTATAATTTATCCTTCGGCTAAGAAAGTTAAACCTAATTGCAGTTCTTCGTCTTCTTCTTCAACCGTTACCGGTTCTGTAAACCCTAACCCTAGCATCCAGAACAACAACAGCAACAATCAGGTGGTGATTGTGGACTCATAGGAGAACGGAATTCGATTAATGCATACGTTAATGGCGTGTGCTGAAGCCATACAACAGGAGAATTATCAGTTAGCTGAAAGTCTAGTGAAACAAGCCGGAATGTTAGCGGTTTCTCAAGCCGCACGATCCACCGGCGTTTTCAGATCTACTCCAGATGCACTTCTACGAGACCTGTCCGTACCTGAAATTCGCTCATTTCACAGCGAATCAAGCGATTTTGGAAGCGTTTGCAGGTAAGACGAAAGTTCATGTGATTGATTTCGGTATGAAACAAGGTATGCAGTGGCCGGCGTTGATGCAACAGAGAAGGAGGGGGTGGGTGTTAGAGGTTGAAGAAGATGATTGGGCTTTCAGGGGTAATATAGTCATTTCACACATAGTTAACTGAGAAATTTAACTGATGTTAGGGCTAGGGACCAACCGAGTGCATTTTTGACAAGTTCTGGGACCACGCGTGTAATTAGTAAACCATTGGGACCAAGTCTGTAATTTTTGCAAACCACAGGGACCAACCAAGCATTTAACTCTTATTATTATTATTATTATTATTATTATTATTATTATTATTATTATTATTATTATTATTATTATTATTATTATTATTAGAGTTAATTGCACGGATAGTCCCTGTGGTTTCAAGTTTTTTCATGTTTAGTCCCCAACTTTTCTAAATAGCAGCTGTGCTCCCTGTGGTTTGTTGGTTTATCACTCGGATAGTCCCTGCACCTAACTGAAGTTTGTTTTAAAGGTTAAGTCCCCTCACGTGTCCCTCACGTGAGGGTATTTTCGTCATTTCCTTTGCTTATTTAATATTTTATTATTATTTGCCCTATTAATACATACCTAATCATCATCTTCATCCAAACAACAGTTCAGAAGATCATCATCTTCAACCTCCCAACAGTTCAGAAGATCATCATCTTCAACCTCTGGTCATCGTTCAACCTCCCAACAATGGTGCTTTGCACATGTGGTCAAGATGCAACCATACGTACATCTTGGACAGATCTCAACCCAGGACGCCGTTTCTATGCATGCCCTAACATGGTAATTTCTCTAAATCCTTTATTCCACTTCACAATTTAGGGAATTAGTGTACTGACCTTCGTTCTAATTTACAGAACACCAGATGTGCAAGGTTCTTAGGTTGGGTGGACCCCCCAATGTGTCCGCGTGCAATTGCAATCATTCCAGGTCTTCTAAGATACAGGAACCAGATGGAGCTTGAAGTTGCTCAGCTGCAAGAAAAAAATCGATTGAAGAACAAGATAATATTGGTGTTGTTGATGATTTTAGGGTTTGTTTGTTTATTGTTACTGGATATTTGAATTAGGGTTAGGTTAGTTGATTAGTGTAGGTTTATGTAATATTTTTGTAAATCATGAATCAATGAAGTGTGTTAGTTGACTGTGCAAAACATGTCTGTGCCGAAATGGTGTTGTGCCGAAACAAGTTTGTGCGATAAAAAGTGTCCGAAACACCAAACCTGTTTATGTCGAAACAAGTTTGTGCCGAAACTAGTTTGTGCCGAAACAAGTTTGTGTCGAAACACCAAACCTATTTATGTCGAAACAAGTTTGTGCCGAAACAAGTTTGTGTCGAAACAAGTTTGTGCGATAAAAAGTGTCCGAAACACCGAAACCTGTTTATGTGCATAATCAAACATAAATCTGCCAACCCATGTGCAGAATCAAATATAAAGCTCCCAAACATGTGCAAAATCAAACATAAATCTGCCAAACATGTGCAGAATCAAATATAAGTGTCCCAAACATGTGCAGAATCAAACATAAGTCTGCTAAACATGTGCAGAATCAAATATAAGTGTCCTAAACATGTGCAGAATCTGCAGACTGTGCAGAATCAAGCTTAAAGCTCCCAAACATGTGCAGAATCAAATATAAGTGTCCCAAACATGTGCAGAATCAAACATAAGTCTGCCAAACATGTGCAGAATCAAATATAAGTGTCCCAAACATGTGCAGAATCTGCAGACTGTGCAGAATCAAGCTTAAAGCTCCCAAACATGTGCAGAATCAAACATAAATCTGCCAAACATGTGCAGAATCAAACATAAGTGTCCCAAACATGTGCAGAATCAAACATAAGTGTCCCAAACATGTGCAGAATCAAACATAAATGTCCCAATCATGTGCAGAATCTGTTTTGTGCCAAAAAGTGTGCTGAATCAAACATAAAGACATCCAACACATTTAAATAACTTCAAACATCCTAACATAAACATCCATAACAAAACATGAAGCATAAGTGGTAGCAATTGTTTTAGGGACAAGCCCTTAAAAAACATTGTCTTAACAACTAATTACAAAAGTTGGTAGCAACTGTTTTAGGGACAAGCCCTCAAAAAACCACCAGACCAAAATGAGCTTTCCACCTGCATTGATCCTATTCAAACACTTGTACCTTCTTGATTCCCAGCATTGCCTTGGTCACTTTTCTTTGGTTGTTTCCCTTTCTTCACTTTCCCACAAGTCCTTATATTATGACCTTTACCCCCACATTTCTTGCAGTTAACTGATTTCCACTTTCTTGTAAGCTTTCCACTTTGATTCTCAACTTCCTTCCCCTTCCTTTTTCCTGCCTTTCCAGCCCTTTCCAGTTCATCCTGCAATTTAACTTGATCCTTTCTCCTTTTCTTCTTGGGCCTGCCAACTGACTTGTGGTGCAATGGAGGGGTCAAAGTGGTTGGGACATTGGATTTTGGCCAAAGGTCCCTGCCATTAATGGGCTCTATTCTGTGTGAGTAGACAGCTTTCCAAGTGTCCAACTAGTAGCATTGATTTACCCATGATTCAGGGGGCCCAACTTGCTGCCCATGTAGAGCCATGTCCCAGTTAACTGCAACTGCATGTCTACATGGGATCCCAGTAATCTCCCACTGCCTGCAACTACAAACCATCTCTACAACATCAACAACCCTTTGTGAAATTTGTCCACCTCTACTAACCTGGTACTTAGGCCCACCAGACCATTTAACAGTGTACCTTGATGCATCTTTTTTGTTTTCTGCTAGTATTTTGGTAGCACTAGGTGTTAGTGGGCCATTACACCTACCTATCTTTCTGATCACATTCACAATCCTCTGCATTAAATACTCTCTCATAAACTCCAAAGCTGAAATTATTGGCTTATCTCTGCCCTCAACTGTTTTAGCATTTAACACCTCACACATATTGTTCAGAAGCACATCCGATATGGCCCTTCCTGCATAGTGTTTACAAGGGAATTATGCTATGAATCAAATATAGAGTGTGTTGTAAATCAAATGACATGTAAAATGTCTACCAGTGAAGTGGGATCTGGCCCAGTGTTGTGGTGGGATCTCTCTCAACCAGTTATATGCATCAAGGTTATATGTTTTGAACTCCTCCATCTTCTCTTCAAACTCAGGGACAGTAGTTGCACTTGCAGCATTTCTGATGAAGTGTTTGAAAGCCAAGCCTCTCCATTGTAGCTTCATGTTCTGGTGAATATGTCTAAGGCAAAAGCGATGCTCAGCTGCTGGAAAAACTTGACTGATTGCAGGTATAATTCCCTGATCAAAACAGAATTAAATGTGAAGTAAATGTGAAGTAATAAATGTGAAGTTTGCATGTATACCTTCTGCCTGTCAGAAATAAATGTGAAGTTTGCATTTGATGGAAGATCTAAGTCATCTTGGATATTTTGCAAGAACCATGTCCATGAGTCCTTGTTTTCAGTCTCCACAATGCCATAAGCCAATGGGTAGATGCCATTGTTTGGATCTAACCCAACTGCAGTTAACATTTGTCCGGGGTAGGGGCCTTTCATAAATGCCCCATCTAACCCCAACAACTCCCTTCTACATGCTTTGAATCCCTCTTTTAATGGTCCCAAACAAACGTAGATCCTTTTGAAGATCCTAGTAGGTGCACTAGGGTTACATTCTGGCTCAACCATAAACTTAACAGTTGTGCCTGGATTTGTGTTGGTCAACTCTATAACATAGTCCCTCAACTTAGCATATTGATCTTTAAAATTCCCCTGAATTTGCTTTGTAGCTTTTAATCTTGCCCTAAATGCCTTCAACAAACATCACCACAATATTAGCAAGTAAATGTAATAACAATAAACAGAATCTTTGCTACTTAACAGGAACTGTAATAACAATAAACCAGATATGCACCTTCATGGTTGAAACACCAAGCTCATACCGCCTTCCAAGCTCATCTTGGATGCTTTTAACTGGAACATTAGGGTTTGCCTGCACTTGGTTAATTATCCAGTCTTCTTTTGCCATGAATGTTAATGTGAATGCTTGAATCTTCCTGGATGGTAAGCACTTGTGTTCCGGATTGTATGTTTTAACTACCAATGTTTCTTCATTAGCATTAAGTCTTGAAATGTAAAGCAACCAAGGACAAGATACACTATTTAACCTACTCTTTCTTGGGTCATTACATGTCCCTGCACTTTTTTTTGGGCCACTTGACCCACTTGCACATGTTGGCCCAGTCTGACTAAGCCCAGTGGAAAAAACAGGTACATTCCCTTCACACACTACTCTAATCCTCCTTTTATCATTTCTCAAAAATGAAAGTTCCCTCTTTGTTTCAATTGAATGCCTATTAATACTTTCCTTTGCTTCTTTAGCAGTTCCAAACATTTGCCCAATATAGAACCTCACTTCTGCTACAGAAGTAGCATCCCTCATCTTTCTTTTAATTTCTTTCAATTTCATACTTCTTCTAGTTTCAAAGTCTTCCATTGAATCTTCAGTTAGACTATCAAATGATTCCCAGCTTAGATTTTCACCAGCTAATACCTCATCACTATCATCCCCTTCATGGTTGCCTACAGATTGATGATATGATCCTATATACTCCTCCCCATGGTCAACATGTTCATGGAATTCCCTATTGTCAACATCAGAATCTTCCTTATCTACATAATCTTTCTCAACCTCATAATCACTATCTTCAGAGTCATCATTGTCTTCATTTGATGCCTCATTACCATCAGACTCATTGACATCTAGATTATCCTTAGAAAATCCAGCATTATCAAAGTTAAAAGAAAAACCATCAGCCTCCTTATCAGTTTGAACCACCTTATCAGTTTGAACCTCCTTATCAGTTTGAACCTCCTTATCAGTTTGACCTTCCTTATCAGTTTGAACCTCCTTATCAGTTTGACCTTCCTTATCAGTTTGAACCTCCTTATCAGTTTGACATTCCTTATCAGTTTGACCTTCCTTATCAGCCTCACTACCTTTCACAACCCCCTTATCAGACTCACCACCTTTCACAACCCCCTTATCAGACTCACCACATTCCACAACCCCCTTCTCCTGCACACTATCCTTAACAGCCTCACTAGAACCCTCACCAGATTTTTCCCATTCCAGAAGCAATTTTTTTGCAACCCTAATCTTCTGTCTAGGTTTAACCAGTGCAAGGGTATTACCAGAATTCTCTACATCATCTAATTCCTGAATAACAACTTTAGAAGCTTGTGGAGATGTAAGGTAAGTTGTAAG
This sequence comes from Helianthus tuberosus, assembly GCA_030545235.1. Lineage (NCBI taxonomy): Eukaryota > Viridiplantae > Streptophyta > Magnoliopsida > Asterales > Asteraceae > Helianthus > Helianthus tuberosus. Next base: position 23,165,629 of record CM060357.1, on the reverse strand, counting down.
GTAAGTAACACCATGTTCTATGAACAAATTAACTACCTTATTTTGTGCAACATACTTCCCCAAATGTATAACATCAGCATCATTACCTAAAGGTGCTAACCCAAAGTCTAAGTCTTTTCCAGGAATTTGAAAGTGGTAGTATAATTTGACATTTTGAGTTTCAATCTTTAGGTCTTTCACCATGTAATCTATTTCGTGAACTGAGAACTCTTCAATGTTACAAAAGTCAACGAAATTATACCTCCCATAGGTGTATCTCCTTCCAGGAAACTTTCTAAATGTTCCACTATGATGAATCTTTAATGTGAACCAGCTTTCAAAACCCTCTGTTGCAAAAAAAAAACAGTACAAACAACACTGAGGCATCTTTATAAACAATTTCCTGTTCTTCAACAACATCAAGTTAGGGTTTAAAAACTTACCATATACTTCCTCTGGAATGAATGGAGCATCGCCTTCTTCAGTATACCTTATTTCCCAACTCTGACCTGGCCCCCGACGAGGAATTGGTCGGTCATCTTCATCCATTCTGATCGATTTTAGGGTTAGAAGAGAGAGAATTACAGGGAAGGTGAACTGGGTTTTTTTTGGAGGGAAGATACAACTGACATGGTCAATAATGAAGAGCTGCATGCCTTTAATGGGTGAACAGGGTTTTGGGAGCAAAGGAAATGACGAAAATACCCTCACGTGAGGGACACGTGAGGGGACTTAACCTTTAAAACAAACTTCAGTTAGGTGCAGGGACTATCCGAGTGATAAACCAACAAACCACAGGGAGCACAGCTGCTATTTAGAAAAGTTGGGGACTAAACATGAAAAAACTTGAAACCACAGGGACTATCCGTGCAATTAACTCTTATTATTATTATTATTATTATTATTATTATTATTATTATTAATTTTATAGTATTTTCAAGATTGTGTTTTACTGGTAATATGCCAAATTATAGATGTATATTACAAAATATCGACCGTATCACGCAGGCTAATCGATCCATATAAAACACGACATATTACAACAACTATTTTTTAGGTTTCTTTCGGTTGTTACACTGAGATTATACCAACACCATAATGAACCGAACCGATAACAATCGTATTTCCGCGCAACGCGCCGGCTATTTTTCTAGTTCTATAATATAACAATTCACGTAGTTCCTTATCTACAGTGTCCTTGGGGCATTTTCGAAATTTCCCACGTTTAGATATTTTGTAGTGTGAGGTCAGCACAGCAGTGTAGTGTCTGTTTGCAGTCAAGAAAGAAAGATAAGATGTATGTTTTCAAGAAAGAAAGACAAAGGTTTTCCTAGGGGGGATACTGTTGCACATCTACCGTCATTCCCCGGTCTTCATCGGAAGGCCAACAACCACCTCTGGACGCTACCGCCACAGCAAACGATCTGAGCGAGCTCAAACGACCATTTTCCTCTTCTCTAGCGGGTTAGCTTCAGTCAAATCGACTGTTGAAACAGTAACGTCGGTGGTGGTGCTATGGTGGTGGCGATTAGGTTGTGGTGGCCGTCAGGTGATTGTCATGTGGTGATAGCAGCTGACGGGTGGTTGTGGTGTGGTGGTGGTGCGGGTCGGTGGTTGTGCCGTTTAGGCGGTAGCAATGGGGGCTTTGATGATGGTGGTGTTGGATGGTTGTTGTGAATGTCAAAGAGAGAAAAATATGGTAAAGAGAGAAAGTGAATTAGGGTTAGTAGAGTGTGTTTGGGAGAAAATCTATGGAGATCTTTAACAAAGACCCAGAAACAAGGTGTAAAAGCACAAATTGGCTAAGAAAAAGAGCTTTTTTGTAGCTGACAAAATAAATTGGTAAGAGTGGGCTGGTAAACTGGGATGAAAACTATCACAAATTTGCAGGGAATGTAGTAATGTCGATGATGGTAATACGTCTCATGTATGGGAGAAATTGTTCTCTTTCTTTGTCACCAAATTTAGATGTTTTATTAATATTTAAAGATAAAGAAATGCAATATAGAAAGTTAACTAATTTAAAGTAACTTGTGAAAAATTGAATTTTTAACCCTTTGCTCTGATGGTTAGTGGTTATGTTAGATGGTCTCCGCCATAAAAAAAAAAACAGGAAAAAAAATAAAAAAGTTAAATATCCGCAAAGGTTGAATGGGTGGAGAACACGACTGCATACGTCAGAGATTTTTGGATGTTGATTTGGTTCGATTAGAATCCAGCTGTTGTTCATCCCGTCGGAGGATCATTCAGCTTAGTTAGAATGTGACGCGACTCCTTAATACCGACATCCCCATTGGTGGTTGACGACGGTTTGATTGATGGTAGGAAAGAGGACCGCAATGTGCCACCTCCCAGAAACCCTACCGTTGTAAACCCTTTGTATCAGATGGTATATTGGAATAATATAGTACCCCTCTGCTTATTGCTATGAGGTCGTTTAGTTGAACGAGTTAATTGCTACGATACCATAATTGTATTTATCAGATGGTCCTCAGTAATTGTATTTAGTTGTCTTATTAGTTTAATTTGAAAAATATTTATATTCATACTTTAGTTAACTTGAAATTGAATAAATATTTTTTATTTACTTTTAAATATTTTTAACGAACCGAACACATGTCACTACTCTTTTGGTCGCTATATCGAGTGCCGATACTGTAATAAAGTGAAACCTCCGAATACTCACCGCGAAGCGCGGGTTATCACACTAGTATATAACAATTACCGTGGCTCTTGTGAACAGTACACTAATTGGACAAATTAAGCATGTTATTTACGTTACTGCCACACAACTTTTTATTTACCACACCAACACGACACCGCCTCAAAGCAAAGCAAAGCCTAACCGCCATGAGAAAACGGGAAGAGAGAAAAAGTTGACAGGAGAGAGTGAAAAGGGAGGGGCCGGCTTTGGTTGTTCCGCGGTGGCGCGATAAAGGCAACACCATTGTACATCCGAGCGCGGCAGTGACGACGTTCGACGTTGTAATCGCTCAATGGTCCGCGTCAAAACAGTGCCCGAGGTGGGAGGAGAAAGCTGAGAGATAAAAAGAGAAAAGAGAGGGAAAGAGAGAGAGAGAGTGGCCGAGGATGGAGGAGGATCTGCGACCTCTCCCTGTCGGATGGCAGCTTCCGACAGTGACCTCCACCATCGGCCTTCACCTGCAACAGCGCTCACGGATATGTGTTCTTCTTTCGACCGCCATTAGCTGCTACAAAACAACACAGGTATGCCTTCTGTTTTTTCCTTTTTCGCCGCTGTAGTGAACCTTGATAACATGGGGATTATTAGGGTTTTCCTGATTGATACTTTATTGTGTTCTGTGTGTGATAGTTTCGCTACGACTGATTGAATTCCAGTTAAACATTTTGAGACTTAACTGAAAAGAAAATAGAAACATAGTATCATGGGGTAGCCCTAATCTGCCATTTCTATTCCATTGTAATGATTTTGACTAAATTAGGACGATTTTTTAGTTTTGATTGAAATTTCTTGTGTTTCGCTTTGTGGATAGATGGCATACGGTCAAGTATAGGATTTGTGATGTTTCTTGATTATTACATGATTTAAAAAATTTGCAAATCTTTTTCCTATTTCTTTGTTTTCTGTTTGTGTTTATCATCAACAACATCAGTTGTAAGCATATTGGTTGTCGACACAGATTCTGTGTGAACAACATAGAGAGGCAGCGAACATAGATGTGTTATATGCGATGGTTGATCACAGTGAAAAGGACAAGCTTTAAGAAAAAGAAAGCGAGATATGGGTTCCGGAAATGCAGGTTTCACTCCGGGGGAGATCAACGGGGAAGGGAGGTTGTCGTTGCTTGGTTATCAGAGAGGATGAAGGATACCGCCTGTGCTTCTTTGGGCATGTAGGATGGGTGTTGTAGAATTTGTCTACTTGGAGCACTTTATACAACTTATACGACGCAATAAGCTTTTCTTAACTAATCACATCAATGATGCAATATTGAAGCCACATATGACATCTAATATAGACTTCATGACCATTTAATTTCCTATGTTCATGACCTTTGTTTTAAATTGACATTTGTAGGGATAGATGAACTAATGAAGTGGAACTTTCGAAAGCATGATAAGGATCCACAAATGGCTAAAGAATTTTGCAGGTTTCTTCAGTAACTTTTACTACTTCTAGGTTGGTGTTTTGATAATTAATAGATTATGTTCATCCGATTGTGCTCTTTACGTGTTGCGTATTGTGGCGGTATCAAAACGCGAAAGTCTTTAACCGGGTAAACACTTTAATCATTAAAGTTGTGGAGGAGGTCAAGGAAGTTTCATACAAATGGGTACAATAACGCTCAAAGTTCAATGGCACCACATGGAGTAGCTGGTGCACTTTTGACAGTTCATGTTGAAGTTATTTAGTTTGTTTCTTGTATGGTGATGAATTATGACATGCTAATGTTCTTAGTCTTCTAAGCATCTTTGCTTGGGGACTCGAAATTTGATATAGAAATAATAATGTTTTCTTTGGCCGTTAAAAAAATTGATTATGTTTCACTCCATTTATTCGGTCAAGCATTCCCAAGCACATACAAATATGTCATTACATTTTGATTATATGCTTTATTGGAAGTTTATCGGTTAATGTTCTTCCTTATTTTCCTTTCATATATAATATATTCAGGCTTTCCCACCATCAGGTCTAGAGTTTAACCAAAACCAAGTTTTTTTTTTGTATCGTATGTTATAGCGATTGATGTTACGGTTGCGGTACTGTGATGAATCCACTTGCTTATGAGATAACACCGTTGCCATTATTTTACCCCAGTGAAAATGGCAACTATTTACCCGAATGAAAACGCGTCGATGCACACTTTTATGTTTTCCGGCAAGCCAAACCCAACAATGACCAAATTCCTACAACGTTTGCGTACTCCCGCCGCGAAGCGCGGGGTGAAACACTAGTTCTATATAACAATTCAAGTAGCATCTTAGCTACAGTAGTTGGATTACCCTTCATTTGTTACTTTTTTTTTAATGTGACTTTCTCTGTACAGGACCGAATTGGTCACCGGGGTCATGTCGATGACATTCCCCCGTCAGCCCCGCTCTTACGGACGCGATGTTCGAACGGGCCCTGGCCGGTGTGCAAGCTGACCTCCGCCCGGAAACCATACTGCCCCCACACGAGAGACTCGCTGGGGTAACAGCTGGGTAAAACCGGGTTGCCCTCAGGACCGCACCACACCTCGGTAGGAACGATCCATCATTGAGAAGTCCCACCCCCCGAATACCGCAGATGGGAGTCAAACCGGCGACCTCCAAGGAGGAAGCCGGCCCAACTTAACCAACAAGGAGATACCCAACTGGGCTAGGAGGTGGGATTCATTTGTTACTTAATAACTACAAAACTACCACTTCTTTACTTATTTGATTTGAAACTAAATTGAATTGAATATCCTACTTCTTTCTATACTTTTACACAGAAGGGTAGTGAACTTTTATGAGTATTTTTCACTTTTAAATATTAAATATTTTTTTATATTTATAAAAAGTAATATTAGTTAGTTAAATAATTGGTATTTGTCTTTTTTTAAAACTATATCTTTGATCTAACAATATAGTCAATCGTGTTGGTATATATTTAGGGCAGGCGGGGTGGTTTACTAGTGATAGAATTCTATCACTCATAATATCCAATCATATTCCACCATGTCAGCATCCATTTTTCTATCACTCACAACCCTTTTTAGGCAGGGTGGTCATCACTCACCACCACACCCAACAATTTCCCCCCAACCAACAATTACACTCACAAAACACAACCATCACGCGTTGAAAATATCACGAAATTCTGATTTCGTTAAACTATCACGCGTTATAGCAAGCATGCGGGGTGGGAACTATCGGTTTTCCACGCGTTATAAATGCCATCACGGGACCGCCCCGTGTGGCCTTAGTTTGTTTACATTTTACGACGGGTCGTGGTATAAATTCACATTTGTCTTTACCTGCGTTTTACGTCACGTGACAACACAAATTAACATTGTTGCTTTACATTTTTTTGTCGATTTTAGTCACCGTTTGCTTACAACCTTGCACGGTTTTACGACTCATGCCCTACAACGCGGGGGGATAAACGCTAGTTATTTAATCAAATCAAATAGTTTAACAAGATTATGTCTATGTGATTCTTCAACGTGGTAAATCTTGGTTATTCGATCCGCTTCACATATTTGAAACCCAGGTGTGATCTTTGTTTTAATATATATATATATATATATAGGAGACCGCTAAAATAAAAACTACCTCCAGTTGTAAGAACCGCGAGAACCAGTTCATAACCATTAGATCTTCAAAATCAATAGATGAGATTAAAAGTAACAAAAAATAATATTAAATAATTTTTTTCTTATTATGTCTTTAATATTTTAATCCAAAAGGGTAATTTAGTAAAACGACTATATTTTGTCTTTTTGTCTTTATTGTTTTTTATTAGTTTTTTGTATTATTATATTAGTTTTTATTTTTAAAACATAATTTTTTTTATTAAAAGAATTTTTAAATTTAGATTTTTTTAACAAGACAAATTTTTTTGCGCGCCGGTTTTTGCACGCCGGGCTTTTTCAAGGGTCGTTTTTTTTACGCGCCGTTTTTACACGTTTTTTTAACGCGCCGTTTTTTACACTTTTTACGTTTTACTTTTACGTTTTACTTTTTACGTTATACTTTTTAGACTTTTTACGTTTTAAGTTTTACGTTAAACTTTTTACATTTTACTTTTTACGTTAAACTTTTTAGACTTTTTACGTTTTACGTAAAACTTTTTACGTTTTACGTTACAATTTTTAAGTTTTACGTTTTACGTAAAACTTTTTACGTATTTACGTTAAAAAGTTTACGGTTTACGTTAAAAAGTTTACGGTTTAACTTTTTTTTTTTTACAAAAAAATTGTTTACGCAAAAAACGAACGCACCCAGAAATCTCAAACTCGGAAGGTGTCTCAGATATATTGTTATCATCATCGACTAGGGTGAAAAAAAAATAAAAACCAACAACATCAAAACGAAGTGTATCTCGAAAAAAAACGGGGTTTGGCTCAGAATATCCGATAATCAGAAGGCTGCAAAAGTGGGGTTGCAGGTTCAAAAAACCTACCCTCCGCCGTCCTTGCCGCGCCATCGTCATCAAGATCTACGTGTTTTTTTTTTTTTTTTTTTGCATCATCGCCCGCCCAATCCATCAACGGCAAAACGAGATCTGGGGACTAAAATACCAACAGATCAATACCAACAGATCAAACCCACAAAAATTCAAAGAAACCCACAAAAATTTCAATGAAATACCAACATATCTAAACCACAAAGAAATATAGAGATCAAAATGGCAGTAGCAAACAAAATGACAGTAGCAACAAACCCAAAAGAAATAGCATTCACATCTTTACCAAAATCACCAAAATCACTTTCTCTTCGTTCAAATCTTTAACAAAATCACCTTCTCACCCCCACAAAAAACCAGACCCACCTTCTCTTCATTCAAATCTTTACCAAAATCACCTTCTCACCCCCACAAAAAACCAGATCCACCTTCTCTTCATTCAAATATTTATCAAGAAAAGTAAAACCCACTTGAGATGTAGTGATCGCCGTCGGAAACACCCACCGCCCATCTACCACCGTCGCCGTCACAGGTGTGGGTGACCCACCACCACCGCCTTCATCCACCGTCACCGACACACCGCCGCAAAAAAAAAACCACCGAGAGAAGAAGATGGATCTGAGATATTTGAGGGTGGTTGTGGGTGGCGGAGAAGGGTGGGCATGAGGGGACGTTTGGCATCACCGTCGTCGGAGAAACGAGGGGGCGCCGCCGTCACAGGTGATAGGGGGGTGGTTGTGGGTGAACGGCCGGAGGTCCGTCGTCACCGGTGATCAGGAACCCAGTGGTTTCAATTCTTGATTTTAAGAGGAGGTGAGAGACAAAAAGATGGGTTTTAATCTTCATCAGTGATGGATGAATTTCAAATGAGGAGAGAGAGACAAAAAGATGGGTTTTAATACACTTTAAAAAAGCTGGTGGGTATTTAATGTGGAGAGAGGTAGGATTTGACAATTGGGGTAAATGATCAAATTATCCTTTTTGTTGGTAGAATATGATTGGTGGAGAGTGGTTCTCACGGTTCTTACAACTGGGGGTGGTTTTCATTTTAGCGGCTCCCTATATATATATAGGAGAATGATCCGTTAGGAACCACCCTTTATTGCGAGAACCGCGAGAACCAGTGTGAACACAAACAGTAATACCTAAAAAAATATAAAAAACACCAATTTTTTTTTACTATTTTTTTTTGGAAAAATCGCTATATTTCGTTTATAATAAAAAAAATTCGAGTCACAGTTATCCATGCACATGTGCATTTGTATCATTTCTTTGACAAATTCCGTAATTCATTACAAATATTAGACAATTGCACTTTCATTTACACTACCACGTATAATACACTACTTTTTACGTTAACAATATTAGAAATGCACATGTGCATCTATATGTATCAACATGAAATAAGGTGTGTTGGTACACTACTTTCTCTTTCATCTATCATTCCATCCATAATACACAAACATGCACATGTGCATTTTTGTCTTTTCTTTGATAAATTCTGTAATTCATTACAAATATTAGACAATTGCACTTTCATTTACACTACCATGTGTAATACAATACTTTTTACATTACCAATATTAGAAATGCACAGGTGCATCTATATGTATCAACATGAAATAAGGTGTTTTGGTACACTACTTTGACTACACTTTCCCTTTCATCTATCATACCATCCATAATACACTACCATTACCTCCTACCATCCATAATACAATACCATTACCTCCTACCATCCATAATACAATACCATTACCAATATTTTCACCTTATTACATGTATGTAAACACCATTTATACCATCCAATCAAGATATTACATCATAAATTGACAACTATAACCAAACCATCAACCACTAGATATAACTAACCAAAAAACATGTATATGGGCCTACTTCTCCATTCAAAATCACAAACTTTTTGTACCAAAACACGTTATATCATGGTTATACCTAATGATACACATGTGCATTTTGAATATTGGTAATGTAAAAAGTAGTGTATTACGGATGGTATTGTAAATTAAAGTGCAATTGTCTATTCCTGATAACGTATTACCTAATTTGTCGAAGTAATGATACATATACATATGCACATGTGCATGGATAACTGTTACTCGAAAAAAATAGGTTTTTTTTTTTGTAACGAAATATAGCGATTTTTTTTAAAATATTAAAAAAAATTGAGTGCTTTTCTTATTTTTTTTAGATTTTATTTTGTGTTCACATTGGTTCTCGCGGTTCTCGCAATAAGGGTGGTTCTCGCATGAACCTTACCCATATATATATATATATATATATATATATATATATATATATATATATATATATATATATATATATATATATATATATATATATATATATATTAAAATATAAGTTTCAGTTTCAGTTTCAGTTTCAATTTCGTTTTTGTTTAACAACCAAATCACTCAACCAAAACCAAATTTTCTTTTGTCTAGTTAATTAATCAGATGAAGAATAACACATTTAACTAACACTCTATGGTTTGACACTTACTTGCCTTAATAGCTAAGGTGATTAGGAATAGAGGTGCACAAAATAACCGGTTAATTAACCGTAACCGGTTATTAACCGAAACCGTAACCGGTTAATAACCGATTTAGGAATAACCGGTTAGTGGTTATTTTTAACCGTAGGTTAGTAACCGGTTATAAGTGTTTAGTATAATAACCGGTTATTAACCGGTTTTTTTAAACCGTTTTTTTAACCGATAGACTGGTTAACCGAAAAAATAACCGAAAATTTCAAAAAAAAGGCAAAAAAACCGGTTAATAACCGAAAATAACCGGTTAATTAACCGAACCGGTTAAAGTAATTAACCGGACCGGTTAAAAAAATAACCGGTTAAAGTAATAACCGGTTAAAGCATTAACCGGCTAAAGTCAAAAAGTCAAATTAACCGGTATAACTGGTTAACCGAACCGGTTATTAAAATTAACCGGTTTGTGCACCTCTAATTAGGAAACACATTTTAACTTATCAGCACATTAGCCCAACATTAATAAAGTCTTGTTTAATGCTCATAAGTAATAACTTCATATAGCCCAGGCCCATTGTTCTCATAGCCCACTGTATTAGAGTTAATTACACGATTAGTCCATGTGGTTTGTCAAAAGTAACAAGTTTGGGTACTAAGGTTTTAAAGTAACAGGTTTGACGTTTTATACTTAGTTTTTGTTATAATGTTGGGTGCTAGGAGTAACGCTGATTAAATTTTATGTTAAATTTAAGTAAAATGACTAATATACCCTTTTGAGTCTAGGATTGTATATGTAAACTACAAAAAGTTTATAAAAACAACTCCACCCTTGCTATCCCTTTTGTCAAGCGAAAGATATCGGTTGAACCCACCTCCAACAACCAAAACAACCGTATCGTCAATACTCCATCACGTGGCTACCTCCATATCCGTTTTCATGCTTTAGTTTTGGTTAGGCGCAAGTGATAACGGTAGGTGGTGGTCGATCTAGTAACTAGAAAACCAAAATTAGATCTCTGTCATTCCTTTTCATGTTCGCCACTAGAAGCACCTAGGAATCAAACAGTGGGTCAGTGGCTTTAAAACGCCACTAAATTTACTCCCTCCCCACATCATCCCCTCTACCCCTCATCGCCCAATATACATAGATGGTGACAATTGGGGGTGGGTATGTGTTGACTTAAGAATAAAGTTGGTCCCTCACTCCCTTCTCTCTCTTTTTTTTTTTGAACGACAAATTTGGATCACTGACGGACGACTGGAGTATCATCGTACCATCAGCGGAATCACCCGATCATATCTATCTCCACTAGACATAATGCATGTACACCAATTTAGGAAAAAAACAAATAAATATGGAAAAACCCTCTTGTAGGAATCGAATACAGGACCTATTGGTCCAAAGCCTTATTCCACCCCCAAGATGTCACTAGGCTATAAAGCCATGGTTAGGGGTGTTCAAAAATATATGTATCCGAAAATCCGATATCCGAAATATCCGAAATTTTGGATATTCGAATTTAAGGATTCAGATAGCGATTTAGAAAATTTTCGGATATTTCGGATATCCAAAATATCCGAAAATTTAGTTTTATTTTTTTATCAGATATCCGAAAATTTATATTCGGATATCTAAAACTATCCAGAATATCCGGTTCGGAATATTCAAAAAGTAATTAGAAAATAAAAATTAAATAACTAATGGATATTCGGTGTATAAAAATTGAAATTGTAAGAAAAAAATGTATATGAAAATTTCAAACGGGTGAAACTGAAGAAACAATAAGGACACTTATAATAGTTCAAAACATCAAAATATAAAATGAAGAAATATTAACCACGTGTTTGCCAAGTCAAAAGAGGTGACAATGAAGATCAAACTAAGATCTCAGTAAATCATTGATGATAATTTTCTATCAAGTCATTAGTTTCCGAAACAGAACGCGAGGACTTCACCAATACCACTTAAAGCATTGACAAAAGAAAGTAATACGAGTTTATTCATAAAAGTTACAACATCATAATACATGATCATAAACGTTTCCCATGTTAATTATTTTTTCAAAAGATGCTCGTTTGCAACACTCATAATGCCAAGGAGAGGCGTAGTGGTGACAAGAGAAGCATTAGTAGCAAACTCTTCCTTAACGTCGTACTCGATTGTTGATTTTAAAACACATGATGAGCCCGAGCCATCCTTTGGATTCTCTTTGATCTCAAACCTTACCCGATAAAAATTAAACCCCAGATCAAGAAATCCCCCTTCAATCGCTTCGGTTTCTTTGACCATATTTATGTTATCCACCTTCGTGAACTTCTCTTTATAACAAGTGAAGCCTGACCCTGGACATATAAGAATATAACATCAATTCTTTTATTTGTTACGTTTATATTTATCTTTCTTTATATAGGGAATTGACGTACCAGGGTTAAGGGTAAGCTTGAGAATGGTACCAGGCCCACCGTCGCCTTCGACAACATCAACCGCTTCAAGGATTTTTCCGGCGACAAGTTTTCCAAGCTCAAGCGTGCCATATAGAGCCCAAGCTTTGCTTGCGGACACCTTTACTTCTGCCTCTTCTGATAAGGTTCCGAACATTTTTGTAAATTTATGTATACTTATTTGTGGCTGATGGAATGCACAATAGAGGTTGATTTTATACATGAAAAAAAAACTTACATGCATTGACCGAATTTGCCGTATGTTTTGTTTTCTAAAAGATGCCAATCATTTTGAATTTATTTTCTAAATATTTATTAATTGTCGGTTTTGTTTTTTCAAGATTTTTCAACTTTAAGCTTGTTAGACCACCATGGAATCTACTCCTATAAATATAGTCTGTCATATCACATCCGGTATGATACGACGAAAAAAAGTTATACAGGTACTGAAAAACCAAAGAATCGTGTCTAGGCCGGAGCCCGTAAACGAGGGTTTGGATCTTGTAAGAGAGCTTGGGGAACAGTCCTGCAAAACAGAAAACCGTTAGGCTCGCCGCAGAGATGGGAGGGCCCCTCTGCGACCACCCTCCGGCGTGAGGATAATATTGGTAGAGAGAAGGTAGAGAGAGAAAATAGGGACGAAGGTTCAGAGAATCGTACTTGGCTTTGTACTTGATGGAGTATTTATAGTAGTCAACTGAGATGACGTCATTCGTCCAGACGCACTTAAATGGAGGTTCGTCTCCGGAGGTGCTTGGTAAGGAATGGACATATTTCAGATGCCCGTTCAGGTGGAGTCCGGTTCGTCCCAAGGGTCATGTCCGGCCTCGGATATGTATCTTTAAGTCCCCCAGTTTGTTAAGTCTCGGTAGAGACTTAGCAAAATGTTGCTTCAAGTTTTGTCTTATTCGGATGACGTGTCGCTGTCGGAGTGGTCTGAGTCGATGACGTGGTGTGGTTTGAATGGTGATGATGTGGCGTGGGTGACTTTTGTGATTCGACCGTCAGTCACCCACCCGTGATGGTAGCGAAACCCCGTGTTGGGACTCGTGGGAGGTGACGGTTTGACATGACCACCCCTGACCGACTTAACCCCCCTATAAAATCGATTTTTACCATTTTATTTTTACTCTTTTTCCTCTCATCTTTTTATCTTCTCCTACTGTTATCCCCCTTTTGCTTTCTGATCTTCTTCTTCTACAAAGTGCGTCTTTCTTATTTGTTATGGCGGGTAAGGAGAATATGTCGGCGAGTGTTAGCACCCTCACCCAACGACAACTGGATAAGTTTGTTAGAGGGTATAGGATCCCTCTAGATCTTCACCCGGTCCTTCCCTCCGAAAACGAAACCATCTACCCTTTACGCCAAGGGAAATTTCCCTTTTATACTCGCGTCTGTAATTTCGCGAATTATAGGGTCCCGTTTTCTCGTTTTTTGATTAGGGTTCTCCAGTGTTTTAGGGTTCATATCAGTCAAGTTAATCCATTCGGCCTTAGTCGCATCAACCATTTCGAAATTTCTTGCAGGGCTTTAAATCGGAGACCGGACTTAGGGGTCTTCCGGTATTTTTACTAGTTTATAACTGCCGGAGATTGGTATACCTTCGCACATCGGAAGGGTATACCTTCCCCGTCCTCCAGCGAACGTTCTAGCTTGAAAAATTGGAAAGACAATTTTTTCTGGTTGGATGATCGCTGCCTTCCGGAGGATATGAGGTGGAGTTTCAAGGACCAGACGATGTCTTTTGATCTGGGCGAAGACTTCGTCTTCGACCAAGAACTGGCCCGTGCTTTGATTGAGCACAAGTCCCCAATTCGTCCCCTTCCCGAGCATTTCCTTTGGTTAGGTCGAGTCTGTTTTTCTTGGGCCCAAGGGGATAGGGATTGGCCGATTATTCGCCGAAAGCGTGATCGTAAGTTCCGGCCTTTTTCATCCCCTTCGGCACCATTACTTTGTTATTTTACTAACTTTCTTTTAATTTCGAAAATGTAGGTGCCATAATGTCTCTCCTAGATGCTCTGAAGGTTCCGAGTATGGATGTTTTTTATTTCAATTTTACAGATCAAGGCGAGGACGAGGTTCCTCTTATGAAGCAAGTGGCTTCTTCGGCTCAGGAGATTCGTCCAGTGAATCCTCAGAATGTTTCTGAACGACCTGTTGCGGAGGCCACTTCTTCCGTCCCTTTGGGTACTCATGATCAAGCTGCTGTGGAGGTTACTTCTTCTATTCCGACATCTTTAAAGGATGCTGTTGGTTCATCCGGATCTCAGGCTGAGAAGAGATCTATCTTGGATGATATTGATGACGATCCGGAGATCCGTGAGTTAGACGAGGCCCTTCAATACCGACCTTCTTCAGTTTCTTTGAAGAGTAAGGGTGTTGTGTCTGATCCTGAATCGAAGCCCCTTATTCGTAAGAGGAAAAACGAAGCTTTGCACATCCGTTCTTCTGATCCTTTACCGATGCCGAAGGCGAAGAAGAGTAAGAAAGGGTCTTCTCATTCCGAAGGTGATGTGATGAATGAGCTTGATGAGCACCTTACTGGTGGTAAGTTTTCGAGGGAGGAGGCTGCCTTGGCTAGATCGGAACCAACTCCTGCGTATTCAGCTGGTTTCATTCCAGACAGCGAAGTTGAGAGCATGGAGGTAGAAAATCCGGAGGGTACGGATAAGGGAAAAGCTCATGGTGGTCCGAAGGTGGTGACCTTTTCAGGTACTTTCTTGGACTTATCCTTGGGTCCGGACTGTTTTTTAGATGATGAGGAAGATCAAGTGTCTTCACTTCCTTCATCTTGGTTCGGACCTGAGTTGATGTCCTTTTTTCGTTATGCAGATACTTTCTCAGATGAGATGGAAATTGATCCGGCGACGGCCGATGAGAAGTTCATTCCGGATTGGGATATCCGGAACAAGGACACAGTGATGGACGAACTTGTTGCAAGAACCTTGCTGTTTAATATTAATACTCCGCTGGACCATGCCAAGAGCCGGAAAATGAAGAGCCAGGATCTGGCTGCGGCTGTTTTGACTAACCAGGCTCAATCAAACATTTTTGTGATGGAGGTTTATCGAAGATGGATCGAGGCGGAGTCTGTGAGGGAAAACTTAGAGAAGGAAACTCGCTCTTTGAAGCGGAAGGTTCTAAAAGCTCTGGATATGGAGAAAAAAGTCGCTCAACTGACTCAGGATCTTCAGGCTCAGCAAGAGAAGGTTAAGTCTTTGATTGCTCAAAATCAAGCATCCCAAGTGGCTGCCGCTTCTTGATGTGTGTAAAATGCAACATATAAATTACATCAAATAAGGCATAAAACTAACCCTTTTTAAGTACTAATATTGGAAAAAGAGTGTTTTTGTCTTCCTTTTGTATTTTCAGGATTAAATGAGCTCAAAAACGCAAAAGAAGCAAAAAGACAGCTAAATCCAACATAAATACAAGAAAAGGAATATTAGTGGACTGCCCGAACCCTCAACGGCACCTTCCAAAGCAAAATAGAGAAATCAGAAGACTGAACACGCCCCGTGCTCAGCCAGCACGGGGCCGTGCCCAAGAAGCAGCAGAAAAGACAAACCTATAGAAGCTTCTATTGCCCACCACGGGGCCGTGCTCAGCGGACACGGGGGCGTGTCGAAAGTACAGCAGGCGCATTTATTGTAATTGCGAATTACAATTAATGAGGAGAGAGATTGTCAGACGGACACGGGGCCGTGCCCAGCGGACACGGGGCCGTGTCCAGCTCTCTGTTCAGCCTATAAATAGGAGTGCTTGGATTCATTTCATCTCATCCCTTGGCACACCACCTCTCTCACACCTCATCCACCACCCACCACCATCACACCACCATCATCCACCACCATCATCCATTGTCCATCGTAGAGTGTGTGAGTCGTCTCGGGATCCAAGATTGATCGTAAGAGTTCTTGACAATCAAGGCCATGTTTGCCTAAGTCTCTTACATCACTTGGTGAAGACAAAGTGTCTAGTATAATACTTTTTATCTCTAATCTTTTGCACTTTTTATTTGGTTTTGTATTAATGACTTTAATAACTAGTTACTTATGTTGAAGGTGATCTTTCCTTATCGTTTGTCCGTGGTGTCTTGGCATTATTTTACTGTCTATATAAAATAAAGGATTTTCACCATTCATATCTCCACGGTCTATATGGAGATATGTTGGCTACCTGGTAGGGGGTTAAGGGAACGGTTTGGTAAAGGTCTTGCCATTGTTCAGCGTTTAGAGGTCCTGCAATGGACCTGGGTCAAATTTAGTAGGACCTCCTTCAATACTTCACGGTATTGGATGGCGGGGGTCCAAACTCTTTGATCCCCTCATGAGTTAACTACTATTAATACTATAACCCGGCTATTTAGGACTGTATCCCTGCTGACTCAGACTACTTAGCCGAGGGTAACGTCACCGCCAAAAGCGGGGCCTACCACAATACTGCATTAATAACTTAATTCATTATCTTCCAATAATCCACCCTTTTAGGATTGTATCCCTGCTGACGCAAACTACTGGGGTGAGGGTAACGTCGCCTTCAAAAGAGGGGCCTACTACAATAACTAAGATAATCTCTTAATTATGTGCAAAAGTGCGGAAATAATCAAAGGTTATACTAGATACGAGTCGGAACCAAGTGATTCATCTTGTCTATCTGCTTTTCTTTTATTTTTATTTTCAGCATTTTAGTTAATTTTATTTTTCTTAGTTTAAAACATTTTTCTAAACTTTTATTTTGGTTAGACGTTGAGGATAAACCGGTACTAAAAGCTCTTGTGTCCTTGGACGACCTCGGTATCTTACCAACGCTATACTACACTCAACGATGGGTGCACTTGCCCATATGTGTGTTTAGTGTTAGTGAAATATCGTGTTTTATAAATTTAAAACTTGGCTAAAATAAGTGTTAAAAAGGGCTTAAAATACACACCTAATATATATAACACTTCACACGCATCAAGTTTTTGGCGCCGTTGCCGGGGACACAAGGATTTTGAGAAAGTTTAAAATCGACGGCCTAATCAGTTTTTCAAAACCTTTTCAAAACGCGCGCACATTTTTCTGCATTTTAGTTTAGTTTGCATTTACAGTAGCCTGAACACGGGGCCGTGCTCATTGAACACGCCCCCGTGCTTCATATTTTTAGTCAGATACCCAGATACAGAGTCTGAACACGGGGCCGTGCTCAATGAACACACCCCCGTGCTCAACGTGATCAGTAACTTTAATTAAAACGCCCAGATACAGATCCTGTACACGGGGCCGTGTTCACCAGACACGGGGCCGTGTCCAGCCTTCTGTTTCAGTCTTTGTTTTCATTTTCTGGTCCCGAGACTCAGTTGTGGTCTGCTGAGTGATTCTTATGGATCAATACTCAGGAGGTTACGACTACACCTATGATGAGGATGATTATAGGGGTAATTATTGCACTAATTGTCGTAATACACGTTCGATTCAAAATAATCACTCGTATCAACCATCCAATTCATACACTTACTATGAGGAGCCCAGGTACGAGCCATCAACTTCATACACATCCTATGAAGACCAAAGGTATGAACCTCCTCCCTCATACTCATATTTTGATGAACCAAGGTATGAGCCTTCTTACTCATACTTTGAGGAACCAAGATATGAGCCACCACCTTCATATGCTTGTTATGAGGAACCATGGCGTGAACAACCCACCTCATATGAGTATTATGAAGAGCAAAATTACGAACCTTATCCATCATATGCTTACAATGAAGAACAATGGTGTGAACCATCAACTTCATATAGGTATTATGGGGAACAAAGGGTCGAACAACCGGATTCAAGCTTAGAAAATAATGATTCTTTTTCTATAACCGAAGTGACCGATAGGATATTAGAACACATTAGAGTTATCGATCGTTGTATAAAAGAAGCTCGCGCAAGGGAAGAGGAGTCCCGCGCAAGAGAAGAATTAAAAAAGGAAGAGATAACTAAAAATGAAAAAATGGAAGAACAAATAAGTGAAAAACCGACACATGAGTTAAACAACGAAAAAGGTGAGTCCAATAACGTTAAAATCCAAGAAGAGTCTAATTTTGAAGAAATTAATCTCTTGACACCTTCTTTCGAAAATCATTGTTTAGTACCCACTCATGCTAAGTTTTTAAAAGAGTTAAACACTAACACTAAAATTGACGAAACGGTAAGTGTTAAGTTAACTAATGATCAAACTTCGCTAATAAAAGAAGACCCATTTAAAATTAACATCACACCGGTTCCATGTTTCTTTCAAAATTCGTTTATTAGTAATGTCACAATCGATAAAGATCTTTGTGTTAACATAATGCCTAACTACATTTTCGAAAAATTAAGTATTAGTGATTTTTCTCCACTTCAAATACCCATTTTTCTATCCAATCGGAAAGTAATAAAATCAATCGGTATAGTTGAAGATGTTTTGGTTCAAACAAATCAAACGGTAATCCCAACCGACTTTGTCATCCTCGATGACGCTCCTCTAGTGTTGTGACGACCATTTGTAAAAACTCACGAAGCTTTGAAAAGCCGGAAGTTCAATAGTTTACCTCTTCAATTAGGGGCATTTAAAAGAAGTGTCGATCTCGAACGATCAATGAAATATCCATTCGGCAATAATGACCCCCTAATTGAAGATGAAGATGAACCACCCGATACAAGTGAAGAGATTGACCACTTTGTTGAAGAAGAGGTCGCCATAGAACAAACTTTTAAAGTTCTTGATCGAAACGAGCAACCAAATAAGGAGTCTCCTAAAGACCCACCACTTGAGCTCAAAGAACTTCCAAAAGGTTTGGAATATGCTTTTCTAGACAAAGATGGTAAGTTACCTGTAATTATTTCGTCTAAATTAGATAACTTAGAAAAAGAAAAACTAATTAATCTTTTGAGAAAACACAAAAATGCAATAGCTTGGAAACTTGTCGACATAAAAGGAATTAGTCCTTCTATGTGCACACACAAAATTTTGATGAATGATGACTACAAATCGGTCATACAACCACAACGTCGAGTAAATCCAAATGTTCAAGAAGTGGTTAAAAACGAAGTCATCAAATTACTTGACGCCGGACTTATCTATCCTATTTCCGATAGTCCTTGGGTAAGTCCCGTCCAAGTAGTTCCAAAGAAAGGAGGTATGACGGTAATTACCAACGAAAAGAATGAATTGATACCAACGAGAACCGTCACAGGATGGAGAGTATGTATAGATTATAGACGATTAAATGAAGCAACAAGAAAGGATCATTTTCCTTTACCCTTCATTGATCAAATGTTAGAAAGATTATCCGGTCATAAATTTTACTGTTTCTTGGATGGTTTTTCAGGTTACTTTCAAATCCCGATAGCACCCGAAGACCAAGAAAAGACAACTTTCACATGTCCCTATGGAACTTTTGCTTATCGCCGCATGCCGTTTGGTCTATGTAATGCCCCCGCAACATTCCAACGTTGCATGGTAGCCATTTTCCATGACATGATAGAAAAGACAATGGAAGTCTTCATGGACAACTTTTCTATCTTTGGGGATTCATACGACCAATGCCTTGATAACCTTGAACGAATGCTATCCCGATGTGAGGAAACTAACCTCGCCCTTAATTGGGAAAAATGCCATTTCATGGTAACGGAGGGAATAGTACTCGGTCACAAAATCTCAAGCGAAGGAATGGAGGTGGATCGAGCCAAAATAGATACCATTTCTAGATTACCTCCTCCATCCTCCGTAAGGGCTATTAGAAGTTTCCTAGGGCATGCCGGATTTTATAGGCGGTTTATCAAAGACTTTTCAAAGATCTCAAGGCCTCTAACAAAATTACTTGAAAAAGATGCTCCTTTCATCTTTGACAAGGATTGCAATCAAGCATTTCTAACCCTAAAGGAAATGCTAGTC
Organism: Helianthus tuberosus; assembly: GCA_030545235.1. Classification (NCBI taxonomy): domain Eukaryota; kingdom Viridiplantae; phylum Streptophyta; class Magnoliopsida; order Asterales; family Asteraceae; genus Helianthus; species Helianthus tuberosus. The sequence goes on along the minus strand of CM060357.1, from coordinate 23,145,662 downwards.
AATGTACCTATCATGATAGCACCTGATTGGAAATTTCCTTTCGAAATCATGTGTGATGCTAGTGACTTTGCAGTTGGAGCTGTCTTGGGACAGAGAAAAGAAAAGCATTTCCACCCAATTTATTATGCTAGTAAAACACTTAACGATGCACAAGAAAATTACACAACAACTGAAAAAGAGTTACTAGCTGTGGTATTTGCTTTTGATAAATTTCGTTCTTATCTTGTTCTTTCTAAAACTATAGTCTATACAGACCATGCAGCCATTCGATATCTCTTTAAGAAGCAAGACGCAAAACCACGTTTGATTAGGTGGATTCTACTCCTCCAAGAATTTGACATTGAAATCAAGGACAAAAGAGGAGCAGAAAATACCGCAGCAGATCATCTTTCACGCTTAGAAGACCCAGCTTTGGAGGCAACCAGGGACGAGCAAATCAACGAAAAATTTCCAACTGAGTCCCTGGAAATGGTGGAATATAAGGAAGAACCATGGTACGCCGACTTTGCTAACTACCTAGCTAGCGGTATAGTCGCAAAAGGATGGCCACATCATCAAAGAAAAAAATTCTTTGCCAATGTGAAACACTATTTTTGGGAAGATCCATATCTTTTCAAGATGTGTGCCGACCAACTCGTCAGACGATGCGTATATGGTAGTGAAGCACGAAGAATTCTCCGCCATTGTCATGAAGGTCCATACGGAGGACATCATGGTGCTGCCAGTACCGCACGAAAGGTATTCGATTCAGGATTTTATTGGCCAACCATTTACAAAGATGCTCAAAATCTTGTAAAGACATGTGATGCTTGCCAAAGAACAGGTAATATTTCTTCCAAAAACGAAATGCCACAAAATGGCATTCTTGTTTGTGAAATTTTTGATGTATGGGGACTCGACTTTATGGGACCTTTCCCACCATCAAAAGGAAACAAATACATACTTGTGGCAGTAGATTACTTGTCTAAATGGGCCGAGGCCGAGGCACTTCCAACAAATGATGGAAGAGTAGTGGTAAGATTTCTGAAAAAATTATTCTCTCGTTTTGGCACACCTAAAGCTTTAATAAGTGATAGAGGTACCCATTTTTGCAACCATCAACTTGAAAAATTTTTAACAAGATATGGGGTCTATCACCGGGTTTCGACAGCATATCACCCTCAAACAAACGGACAAGCCGAAGTGACTAATAGATGGTTAAAACGAATACTCGAAAAAACCGTAGGGTTAAATAGAAAGGAATGGGCTGATAAATTAGATGATGCTTTATGGGCTTTTCGAACTGCTTATAAAACAACGATAGGTACAACCCCATATGAGCTGGTCTATGGAAAAAGTTGTCATTTGCCAGTAGAAATTGCACACAAAGCCTACTGGGCAATCAAAAATGTAAACTTAGATCTAGAATTTGCTGGTAAAAATCGATTTTGTCAAATGAATGAATTAGACGAGCTTAGGAATTATGCATACTCAAACTCCGAGATTTATAAGGAAAGAATGAAAAATTTGCATGACAAACATATTAAACCTAATGAATTTCGGGTGGGAGACTTAGTTCTTTTGTTTAATTCACGACTTCGATTGTTTCCTGGTAAATTAAAGTCTAGGTGGTCAGGACCTTTTTCCGTCACCCATATTTTTCCACACGGTGCAGTAGAAATTAAACCTCGAAATGGGCCACCATTTAAAGTCAATGGCCAACGGCTGAAACTCTATCAAGGATTTATTGAGGGTGAGGAAGAAGAGATCTCGCTTCAAACCGTGGAAGAATAAAAACATCATACCTGGTAAGTTACGAACGATTGAGACGACAAAATAAAGCGGTAAGTTTTCTAAACCATAGCTTATGGGAAAAAGGGGCACTCACACGCGCACATAAAAAAATAAATAAATAAATAAATAAAAACTGCTCGGCACGAGGCCGTGTCCGCTGGACACGGGGCCGTGTTCGCGCTGCAGACGGGATAAAACCCCTTTTTCAAAACAGTTTCTTCATTCCACACGCCCCGTTTCCCCACAAAAGCTCTGGTTCCAGGCGATTTTTCGCGAAATTTCGACGTCTCTTACCGATCTAACAACGTCAAGGTATGATTCTATCACTCTTAGTAGTTAGATTAGTTACTTGCATGTAGTTAAAACACCACAAATTTGGGGAAAAATCTAGGGTTCTTGATGTTCATCCGGATTGAACCTAAAATTTTTTGCCTAAATCTATTTGCATTTAGTTAGATTAGTGTTAAGGGAAGTAAATACACTTAGATTGTTCATAGATTCACCCGATTTCTCACAAAAACCCCAAACCCTTGTTCTTGAACCGAAAAAGACAAAAATTGATAAGGTAAACGGGATATTTTGGGAAAAACGGTGTTTAGGGTTTCATTTTCGGGGGAAACCGCACCTATTGGACCAAAAATTTTCAAGTTTTCGAAACCGGGTCGAAAAATGAAGTTTTTGAGTAACAGACCTCTGGACACGGGGCCGTGTCCGCCGGACACGGGGTCGTGTTCAGCCCGCTGTTTGCAGTTTTGTCCGAAAACATTTCTGTTTCGTACTAATCTTTGGTGTATTCTTTCAGATGGCAAAGTTCACAAGGTTCAATGCAAGTGAGCTTGATGCAAGGGCAAGGTATGAGGTTCTTCAAACAAGACCCGAAGAATACCCCAGGAGAGCTTGCACGGAGCTGTTAACCTTGGTAAACCAGCTGAACCGATTCAACAACATCGTTACGGGACCACTAGCTGTTGCATTAAACACTAGGCTTCAGTCGGTGCATCAATGTACCATGGAGTTCTACAGTACCTTCAACTTCAATTCAAGGTGTGACCCATTTGACAATACTGGGGTTGTATTTCGGTGTGGAGGAACAATGTACTCGATCTCCATGGCACAGTTTGGAGCCATAATAGGTCTATACCAAGAAGAGGAATCGGGAAACGAAGAAAATACCGGGGGATTACGAGACTTAGAGGGGAATGAAAGACAAGCCGCATGGGCTCAAATCGGTGAAGGAATCTACGACCCTCGTAGCACCAAGAGTACGAAGCTGAGGGATCCGCTCTATCGCTACATTCACAGGATCCTCACCTACTCTCTAAACCAACGTCACGACAGTAGTGGTGTTGTAGGGTTGAAAGATTTGGTTGTCCTCCACTGTATCCACAACCAAAAGCCTCTTGATGTTCCGTATCTCCTGTTAAGAAACATGCATCTCAACCGCCTTGCTCGAGCTCCAACGCCTATCTTCTTCGGAGGATGGGTGTACCGTCTTTTTAAGCATTACACGCGAATTCCAAGAGCCTTTGAAAGAAGCCCATGGTCGGGACGAGTTGACTACCACATTTGCCGAGCCATGAACTTACTCTATGAGGCGGAAGACGGAATAGTGAGTTTCCAAAGAACGCAAGGCTATGCATGGAACCCACAGGAGGCCCTAGTTCTTCACGCACCACCTCCCCACCACCAGTATCCACCCCATGGTGATCCGGGTCAATCCTCCTCACAAGGAGGCGGTTTTCCTAATTTTCAAAGCTTACATGATCTTATGCAGGAAAACCTCATGTGTACCAGGAACGCCTACAACCTCGCCAACAACACATACCACCGGGTCGGAGCTATTGAACGCAACATCAACGATATACAAGACGATATCGGCAGCATCCGGGAATACATGGCGGGGCATGGGGATGGAGGTGATGATAGCGATGAAGATATGGAGTAGAGGGTTTGGAGGAGCAGGAGCGGGTTGATGGCGAGCCCACAGGTTTAAGTCCCTTTATCTATCAAACGATTGGTGGCCTGCGTGCCAGAAGTTGAACAATTTACTTTCCTTAAACACTTTTATTTTCCGTTTTATTTTTTTTTTCTTTTACTTTATGCTTGGAACAATTAACTGTGGTAATGTAGGATGTTTGTATTGCTTGGTGTGGTATTAAGTGCTGAAACAGGTACAAACCAAGGCTTGGGGTGCTAAGCCTCAGCACTTATAGGGCCAGGATGGAAAAAACCGGAGGAAGAAACCTGTTTTTCAGGCTTTCAGACTGTCCACACGGGGACGTGTCCAGCCAACACGCCCCCGTGCTCACCTCCCAGACCTGCTGTATGGCTTCTGTTTTGCAGAATTTTTTTTCAGACATGTGGCCATGTCCAGTGGACACGGGGCTGTGTCCACCTTCTGTAAGTTCTTGTTACTGGCACCTGAACACGGGGTCGTGCCCACTCAACACGGGGCCGTGTTCAGTGCCCAGTAACACAAATTTTTGCTTTTTAAACATCTAATCAACCTAAAAATTTATTTTTGGGACACATTGAGGACAATGTGTAATTTAAGTGTGGGGGGGATGCTAAAACCTTGAATTTTGCAAGTCCTAAATACAAGCCTTACACAAAACTCTATTGGAACCGCTAATCACCCCAAATTTTTTCAAAAATTTCTTTTTTTTTTACTTGTCTAGGTTTAACTCGGGAAATTCAAGTTCTCAAAAAGGTTATATTTTTACAAAATTTACAACCGATAGCGTAGTGATAAAAAGAACCAACATAAGAAAATTATGAAAAGGCATAGCAAACTTATTTAAAATTTGATTATATATACTTGATCACATAAAAACTCATTCCCACAAAAGTGAGTTTTGAGCCTTTATTGAGCACACAATTACATATCATTTGACTAAATGCTCATTTTTCGTTTCTTGTGTGAATAGCCGCTTGGTTCTTACGACTCTAGAACTTGCCATGACAATACATTCCCGGTCCTTATCAACTTAAACCCAAGTAAGTAAATGATGGAGGCATTAGGACTAACCCTTTTTATTTCTACACCATTATTTTTCTTTTTCCTTTACCACCTACCCAAAAATCCCCCTAGTTAGCCCCTTTGAGCCTAAACCTTTTCGTTTCATCACCCAAACAAAAACCCTTTTACCCACCAAAACCTTTTTCATTTTTTTTACCCTTTGTTTCAGTAACAAGTTCGGTTCTTCGTAAAAAAAAAAAAAAAAAAAAAAAAAAAAAAAAAAAAAAAAAGGTGTGATAATGATGAAGCAAAAAGAAAATAAACAAACAGGTTAATCAAAAATAACTTAGTTTGAATAAAAGCTTCATCAAAATAAAAAGTTGCAAAAATACGAAAACCGACACTTGTTATGCTTTTAGCCCTTTTTCTACTAACCACCTACCTTTAACCCTAGCCAAACCCTTAACCCACAAAGTCCTCTTGATATCTACAAAGGTATAAAAGTTAAAAAGGAGGAGGATTGATTTCTTGGCAAGCCTATGGTAGGAATAAGTTCCATGCCGCTCTCGAGTGATTCACTAAAAATACACCTTCGGCCGAGTGTGAGTGATTTCCTCGCGAGGTATGTGAACTTGTATATAAATAGAATTTTAAAAAAGGTATGTTATGCCCGAATAAGTAATTTCTTTTATGAAAAGTTCTAAATAAATCATTACGAATAGGAGTGAAAATAAATAAAAATAAAACCCCAAAAAGATCTTGGAAATCCCGACACTCTACGACAAGCCCAAAACCTTCTCTTCTACCTATTCCAATTGGGAGTGTAAGCCACATATTAAAGAGTTTTGCTTGAGGACAAGCAAAAGTTCAAGTGTGGGGGTATTTGATGTGTGTAAAATGCAACATATAAATTACATCAAATAAGGCATAAAACTAACCCTTTTTAAGTACTAATATTGGAAAAAGAGTGTTTTTGTCTTCCTTTTGTATTTTCAGGATTAAATGAGCTCAAAAACGCAAAAGAAGCAAAAAGACAGCTAAATCCAACATAAATACAAGAAAAGGAATATTAGTGGACTGCCCGAACCCTCAACGGCACCTTCCAAAGCAAAATAGAGAAATCAGAAGACTGAACACGCCCCGTGCTCAGCCAGCACGGGGCCATGCCCAAGAAGCAGCAGAAAAAACAAACCTATAGAAGCTTCTATTGCCCACCACGGGGCCGTGCTCAGCGGACACGGGGGCGTGTCGAAAGTACAACAGGCGCATTTATTGTAATTGCGAATTATAATTAATGAGGAGAGAGATTGTCAGACGGACACGGGGCCGTGCCCAGCGGACACGGGGCCGTGTCCAGCTCTCTGTTCAGCCTATAAATAGGAGTGCTTGGATTCATTTCATCTCATCCCTTGGCACACCACCTCTCTCACACCTCATCCACCACCCACCACCATCACACCACCATCATCCACCACCATCATCCATTGTCCATCGTAGAGTGTGTGAGTCGTCTCGGGATCCAAGATTGATCGTAAGAGTTCTTGACAATCAAGGCCATGTTTGCCTAAGTCTCTTACATCACTTGGTGAAGACAAAGTGTCTAGTATAATACTTTTTATCTCTAATCTTTTGCACTTTTTATTTGGTTTTGTATTAATGACTTTAATAACTAGTTACTTATGTTGAAGGTGATCTTTCCTTATCGTTTGTCCGTGGTGTCTTGGCATTATTTTACTGTCTATATAAAATAAAGGATTTTCACCATTCATATCTCCACGGTCTATATGGAGATATGTTGGCTACCTGGTAGGGGGTTAAGGGAACGGTTTGGTAAAGGTCTTGCCATTGTTCAGCGTTTAGAGGTCCTGCAATGGACCTGGGTCAAATTTAGTAGGACCTCCTTCAATACTTCACGGTATTGGATGGCGAGGGTCCAAACTCTTTGATCCCCTCATGAGTTAACTACTATTAATACTATAACCCGGCTATTTAGGACTGTATCCCTGCTGACTCAGACTACTTAGCCGAGGGTAACGTCACCGCCAAAAGCGGGGCCTACCACAATACTGCATTAATAACTTAATTCATTATCTTCCAATAATCCACCCTTTTAGGATTGTATCCCTGCTGACTCAAACTACTGGGGTGAGGGTAACGTCGCCTTCAAAAGAGGGGCCTACTACAATAACTAAGATAATCTCTTAATTATGTGCAAAAGTGCGGAAATAATCAAAGGTTATACTAGATACGAGTCGGAACCAAGTGATTCATCTTGTCTATCTGCTTTTCTTTTATTTTTATTTTCAGCATTTTAGTTAATTTTATTTTTCTTAGTTTAAAACATTTTTCTAAACTTTTATTTTGGTTAGACGTTGAGGATAAACCGGTACTAAAAGCTCTTGTGTCCTTGGACGACCTCGGTATCTTACCAACGCTATACTACACTCAACGATGGGTGCACTTGCCCATATGTGTGTTTAGTGTTAGTGAAATATCGTGTTTTATAAATTTAAAACTTGGCTAAAATAAGTGTTAAAAAGGGCTTAAAATACACACCTAATATATATAACACTTCACACGCATCACTTCTGCTGTAGAGGACCGTGATAAGATGTCAGCTAAATTGAAGAGTTTTTCCGAATCCATGAAGCAAAAAGATGATCAGCATAAGGAGGTTATGGCGAAGATGGAGGTGTCTTTTGAGAATGCTCGTATAGCTTACGCGAACATGATGGCAGGTACGTACCTTGTTTTGGTTTAAACATTCTTTTATTCCTCTGTTTTTTCTAACACCTTGGTCAGAGCGGGACGTGCTCTAATCAGGGGAAGCTGATTTGAAGGCACAGATTGAGGATATGAAAGGGCACGAAGAGGAGATTGAAGCGGAGAATGCTTCTTTGAAGGCTAGGGTGGAGGAGCTCCAGGCGACCAAAACGTGGATGCTTTCGGAGGGTGCAAGACTTCTTGCTAAAAACATTCATAAAGGGCCGGAGATGACTGCTGCTGTGGCCGCCGTTAATAACGCTATGAGCTCTGTTGGTGTCAATTCCGGTCTTCACAATGGTTATCTTCATGCCTTGAAGAAGAAGACACCTTATGCCGATGTGCCGATGTTAAACCGTAATGCAGCGGAGGAACTAAATGCCGCGGTTGCTTGTTTTGATACTCTTAAGTTTCCGGTGGTGGAAGACCTTCCGAAACTCATCCACGAACCACTTTCCAAAATTAAAAATGCTCTTCTTTTTGCAAGTGGGGAGTCTCTGAAGGAATGAGGTGGACATGCCCGGCTCCTTGGGGTATGCACCTTGGAAGTTTTTAGTTTAACTTTTCAGAGGGTGGACATGTCCGGTTTTTTGGGATATGCACCCTGTTTTTTTGAACTTGGAACGAATGTAATGATGTTCTTACCTGTGTTTGACAGTTATCCTTTATAAATGGTTTTGTAATTTCCGGTTACATAAGTCCGGCCGATTTTTGATGTAATCACTTGTTTATGCATGCGTCCATGTTTTTTATGTTTTACATTTTCTGTTTTTTAGAACGTTCATTTTAAAGTACGGATCCGATTTGTTTCACTTTTTTAGGATAACTTCTAGGTGAAGGGAAGAATGCGAACGAAGCCAGTTCATACTTACCTTTTAGGGTTAGCATCCCTAGTTCGGCCGAAGATATACTTGTGTTGCAACTTTGTTAATGATAGAAAATTTTATCATTCTATTTTTCTTATCCGGAGTTATATTTCTCCGGTTAACACATAGTAAAAACATTTAAAGTAGTCCGCGGGTAAAAACCCTCCGCGGTTCTTGGAATTGTAAAATTGTTTGGTGTGGGCAAAAACATCCGCATTACAAGGAAGACAAAGGTGACGGAAGCCGTAGCTTCCGTTTTACAATTTTATTTTTTAAAAATAGGAAAAATTCCTCAAAGAAAACACTTCTTTAGGTGCGCTCCATTCCATGTACGAGGGACGAGGGTCCCGTCCATCTTCTTGAGCGTATAAGCACCGTCCTTTCCTGCGGTGTGGATTAGGTAGGGACCCTCCCACTTTGGAGCCATTTTTCCGGTACCTTCAACCAAACTTGCTTCATTGCTCCGCATGACATAATCTCCGACCTTAAACCGGACCTCCTTTACTTTAGAGTTGTAGTGTTTTTCCAACTCTTTTTTATACTTTGCTTCCCGGATGGCCGCAAGTTCTCTCCTTTCCTTGGCGAAATCGAGGTTTAGGCGGAGTTCTTGTTCATTCTCTTCTTGACTCTGTTGCATGCGAGGTGTGGGTATCCCTACTTCAGCGGGAATGACTGCTTCGGTACCGTACGTCAAGCTGAAGGGAGTTTCCCTATTGCTTGTCTTCGGCATCGTCCGGTGAGCCCACAGGACATGCGGGAGTTCATCTGCCCATGAGACGCCTTCCTTCCCCAGGCGCTTTTTAATGCCTTCCACAATGCTGCGGTTGGCTCTTTCTACCTGCCCATTGGCCTGGGGATGGGCAATCGAGGCAAAATTTTGCTCAATGTGCATTCTTTGGCACCATGTCTTGAATGGTTTTTCCGCAAACTGCTTCCCGTTGTCACTTACTATACAAAGTGGCATTCCGTATCTGCATACTATGTTTTCCCAAACAAACCTCAGTACTTGATCCCCTGTGATGGTCCGGAGGGGTTTAGCTTCGATCCACTTTGTGAAGTAATCGATGGCGACCAACAGGAACCTCACCCCTCCGGTGGAAGCAGGGAAAGGACCGACAATGTCAATCCCCCATTTCTGAAATGGCCATGCAGAAGTTACAGGGACGAGGTTGTTTTTGGCTCGGTGGCTAATAGGAGCGTGCCGTTGACAATCTTCACATGCTTGTAACTCGTTAACGGCGCTTTGATGCATGCCCGGCCAAAAATATCCAGCATTCATAGCCTTGGCAACGACCATTCTAGGTCCGGAGTGGATGCCGCATATTCCCCAGTGGATTTCTCTAATGACGTAACTGGCTTCTTCCGGAGTTAAGCATTTTAGGAGCGGACCCAGGAAGGTCTTTCGGTAAAGTTGCCCATCATGGACTTGATACTGCAACGCCTTCACCTTTAACTTCCGGGCCTGAGCTTTTTCTTCCGCTAGTATGCCATCTTTTAAATACTCCAAGATCGGAGTCATCCAAGATCTTTCCTGCACGGAGATTGACATTACGGACTCTGTCTGATAGATAGCCGGAGCTTGTAGGGTTTCAACTAGCACCTCTTTGGACAAGTGACAAAATGCTACGGAAGCAAGTTTACTTAAAGCATCCGCCTTTTTGTTCTTGCTCCGTGGTATGTGAACAATCTTGCAATAGTCGAATGAAGAAATCAAACTGTTAACTTGGCTTAGATAGCGGATCATGTTTTCCTCTCGTGCTTCGTACTCTCCTCTAACCTGGTTGGCGACTAGTAGTGAGTCAACATGAGCTAGCACAGAAGTTGCCCCGGCCTTAGCTGCAGTTTGGAGTCCTGCGAGAAGAGCCTCATACTCTGCTTCATTGTTCGAAGTTTTAAACTCAAAACGCAGGGCGTAAGTATATTCTATCCCTTCCATATCTATTAAAATTAAACCTGCTCCTGACCCTTCTTTGCTGGAGGCTCCATCCGTATATAAGTTCCACACCCTTGGAAGAGTAGACTTTTCTTTGACGTTTTCTCCGGTCGGTACCTCCGTGAGGAAATCGGCCACAGCCTGACCTTTCACCGGACCTCTAGTTCGGTATGTGATATCAAAAGCGCTAAGTTCAATTGCCCACTTGGTTAGACGTCCGGAAACCTCCGGCTTTCTGAGAATTTGTTGGATCTGGAGATCAGTCTGCACTTCTATATTGAAAGCCTGAAAATACCTTCGGAGGCGCCTGGAAGCATGTACCAATGCGAGTGCCAATTTCTCTATCATCGGGTACCGAGTTTCATAATCTTTCAGGATGCGGCTTACGTAGTAGACTGGAATTTGTGCTTGATTCCGGTGCACCACAAGTACTGCACTTATAGCGAAATGAGAGGCGGAGAGATAAACCGAGACAGTTTCTCCGGTAACTGGAGCGGTTAGGGTGGGTAAGGACCCAAGACAAACTTTCAACTCTTGAAATGCGGAATCGGCTTCCGGTGTCCACTCTATCTGACCCTTTTCTGTCACACCCCGACTTTCCACGTGTCACCGGTGGGCCCGGTGGGGAGTATCGTGACGTAGTTGATATCATCATAGTCAAACAACACAATATTAAAATGTACAGCGGAAGCAAAAGATATATATATTACAATCCGAATAAAAAGTAATATCCAAGTATTACAACGGAAAGTAAAGGATCCACAGGCGGATCTTAAAACATAAACATTGTTCAACAGACTTTAAACGCCTAGGACTTGCAAGATTCCTTATTAACGTCCCGAGCCGCTTCCAGCCTATTACGTACTTGTACCTGTCACTTAGACTTTTGAAAATACGTCAGTTTTCACTGGTAAATACACTCAACCGACTCATTTTAAAAGAGTTTAAGAAAATTGATTTAGATGCACCAGGCACAAAATATTTTCACACTTTGATTAAAATGCACAAAGGCAAAATTAATCTTTTATAACTTGGGACAATTATATTTATAATCTTGTATACAGATTTACATGTTCGTTGTACGTTCAGGGCCCGATGTAGAAATCGAGTCAGATTAACAGACACGCCACAAGTATAGGCCCACAAGAGAGTGAGATATCGTTATTCCTTAAGCAACTGTCAGGTGTATGCCTACACCCCGTGCTTAAGACGTGGCCATTTTATAATACAATGATGTCAGGGATATCCGGGACATGGTCATTAACCCCTAAAGGCTTTTATTTCAAACAATACATATTAAACCGGGTTACCTCAATAATTTAACCACAATAAGATTAAATATTCAATACCCGACCAAGCGGTATTATTATAATACCGTATCCCAAGCCCGTATAGGGAAAATAAGTTAAGAGTATTTACCTGAGCTAGCTCCTGTCTTAATTAGCAAGAATTAATAACTCAGCCGTATTCACTTAAGTAAGCGTAGGTACAATTTACCGGAAGGCTCTAGTCTAGAATGATGGTATAAATAACCAATTAGAATGCTAACGGGTCTTTAATTAAGCCTAAGCTTAGACCGGTTAGTCTTACCGAAAGATACGGTTCAAACGCGTGATTAAGCGAAGACCGGATAGAATGTGATTTAGACCCGACAAGTTCAGAGACTTTCTTAATATGGGTATTTCATACACATTCTGGATTTTTGAGATAAAACCGATAAGGTTTGACCCGTTTAGGCTAATTTATGTAAACTAGTTACATAAGCCGAACCGAACGCGTAAAAAGCGTAACGGGTATACATATGAGCCATTTACAGGTTTCCTAAGTTAATATGCTTCATATATGTTGCGACATCAGTAAGATGTCTTTTATTATGCCCGAAATGAATTTAAACACAAACTATGCCCCGTAGGGGTAGTTTGGTCATTTAAAAGGTGATAAAAGAGTTTAAGTGTTTATCTGAGTTACAGGTCTGATGTAATCAGCAAACATACTCAATTTGATAAGTTATAACAGTAGGGTAAAGTATATATGTGAAATTTATCAATTATAACCGAACTATGCACCGTAGGGGCATTTCGGTAATTTCGCATAAGCCGAGAAGCTCAAAACTGAAGTCTGAGTTTATCAACCTTTGCTTACTGTTAAAATATTATAATTTGCCTATGATATCAGTAGGTATCAACCCGTGTATGTATAAACTAGTTTTAGTACATACTATGCGTTAAAAACGCTTAAAAAGGCGATTAAAGCCGTTTACGGGTTCTATATACAAAGCTGATATTTTTATCATTCCACAAGGCTTAAAATACTTAATTTTACCATATGTAATCAGTAGCAAAAGGTTTGGAGTCATTTAGGTATGTAAAACTCATTTTATAGCCCGTAAGGGCAAAACCGACAATTACCGGATTAAGCCTACGACTATAAGTTATGCTCAGCCTAAAATTAATTAAAAATCTTCAAAAATCCCAAAATAATATATTACTTCAGTGGGTAATAAGTTTGATATCAAAAAGTAGGCTTAACTAGTCTATACGCTAATTACGCCGTTTAATTAACATAAAGCTTTCAATTTACGCTAATGAGCATAACTCTTATTCTATACCTCAAACTGATGTCAAACTTTGCATACAAGTTTATATATCAGTAACTAAGGTTTCTACACTTTTACATTTCCAAAAATCACGTTTTATGGTAATAAGGGCATAATGGTCAACATATAGGCAATTAACGGAATCATGCGTATTAATCGGTTAACTAATGAACCATGGTGTATAATCACGGAGGGTTATACTAGCATGTAACCTGGTCCAAATGAAGCTCTTAGGTATTTCTAAATCATACCAAAACGGGTCAGAACTGAAGTCAAAGCAAAGGTCAAAGCTTTGCGACTTTCGGTTCTGAACCGGGTCCAAATAGTAAATTGTCGGGTTGAACACGTTTAGACATATTCTTACACTAATTACCAAGTTATATTAATGATCAAACAGGTTGTATATGTTCTACATTGCTAATTATGCATAAATTAGAATTTAAGTATCATGTTGACTTTTTCATAACAAGTTTGACCCGACATTTGAATTAGTTAGAGTGGGAATCAGGGGGAACCCTTTTAAGGTTTTATTACCCACATAATTACCAACGTATAAATACTTTTAATTTGACTAATCACTGGACCATTAGTGATTAATCGTTAAGTCAACCGTTAATTACGACGGTTTGACTTTTAAGCTTAAACTAAGTAAAAACTTAACTAAGGAAGGTTAAGCAACTTACTGAAGTCCTATGCTTGATTAGGAAGGTCTTGTGTCTGCTCTTAAGCTCCCAAAAGCTCCAGAATTGCACAAGAAGTGAATGATCAAATGGTTGCAACTTCATGGCCTTTATATAGTGATTTAAACCACAAAATGTTGACACACAAGTCTACAAGTGACCATAACCTTCCCACAAGTTTCCCTAGATGTTTAGGGGTTGTTTAGGGGTCAAGCAATATGAGGAAAATCGTTTAAGATCAGTCCCATGCGTTTAAACAGCAAACAGCAACAATTCTGTCGCTGGGCAACTGCTTGCGCACCGTAAGCATAAGCCTTGCGCAACAATTTTTTTTCCAATTTTTGCATAAGTGACTCTTAGCCCTTCCGAAAGGTCAATTATCCTTTATATATTGCAATTTGAGCCCTCCATATTTACCCACAAGGGCTTTAGGATATTTACCCACTTTGTTAAGTCCTCGGTTAACTTTATTGTTACCCGAAAGGTCCTAACTTTCAACGTTGACGCTTTAACCCCTCGCATACGAATTTGATCATAACTTTCTCATACGATAACAAAACTTTACAAAATTTATATTGCGCATTCTAGTGAGCATAATTAACCGTTACAAAGCTTCGGGTTTGTTAAAAGGTCACTCAGAGGTATAACTTAAACATGTTGACACATTTAACCCCTGTAGTTTGTAATCTCTCACTTTTAGCTTCGTATGATCCATGATTTATTCGTTTTAAGGTATGAGAATCATGTAGGGTTAATGTACAATATATGTATTCACTGTTGACATTTAGAACACGTATTTTCATATTCTTTCCATGATTGTCAACTTTAGTCCTTCCAGAGTATTCTTTTACACGTTCAAGCTTATGACACGTGTCAATACATTATAGGACGTGAATTTTCGAGGTGTTACATCCTCTCCCCCTTAAAAGAAATCTCGACCTCGATATTTGTTAAAGTAAAGGAAGTATTTTCTGCCTTAAATTGGCTTAATCTTCCTCAGTACCTTTGAGCCTCTACGGCACTACAATTGACCTTTATAATAGGCACATGTATCTTTTTGGAGCTTCTAATCCTGTCGATCCTTAATCGACATAGGTTGCTCATACTTTCATAGTTCTGCATATCATTATGTGATAGCGCTTTTCGACTTATTGGCGAAACACATCCTTCAGTCACTGGTGTGCAATGTATTGTGAGCTCCGCCAAACTCCTTTAAATAGGTTTTAGCTTAAAGGCTACTTGATCTTGATACATTCGATTTCCTTCGAATGATTCTATATATTCAGGGCTTAACTAGCCTGATAATTTAACAAATTTGGCACACCCTTCCTGGGTGATATCTTTCGTTGAACTTTATTCCTTAACAAGAATTTAGGAGATTTGCTATTTTCATTAATTCTTTATTTTCTGCCGAATACTGGCAACTTACAGATGATTATGTATTTGCGTGATCTTATTTGTTGCTTCTAATGCAACTTTCAGACCCTGATAATTGGACTTACCAATCTATTGTCCTATCAATAGGCGTTTAACATTTCATCTATACCAGGTCTTCAAAGGAGCCACCTTGATACTTATATACAACTATTTAGGAAAAGCTTATCTTAAGGTGAGATGGTTATCCCAACCATTGCTTAAAACTATTCTTAAGGAATAGTTAATCCTTATAGCTAGTTGAATAATTCGACGATCCTGAGTAGCTGATGGAAATTCTAAATCATTGCCTAATTAGGGTTGCGGTAATAATGCATAAGCAAAATGAACCGTCTTTCTTACCCAACAATATCAAACCCTCAGAATATCGAGTTAGGCTATATGAATCTCCTATTTTAAACTTAGTTAATCAGGGTTTCGATTCTCCCAATGATGATACTAGTCGTCTTGGAGATTTCATAGTAATACAGCCTTAATGGGATATAAATCTTAATTCTACTTGCCTTCCAGGGGTAAACAGGGTAATCTTAGGAGAAGATAATCAGGATACAAGGAGGTTACAGAGATTTCCATATCTCAGGCTCCAGTTCACCCATCATTGCTTGTGTCAAATAAGTGACACATTTATGTTACTAGTCCACGAATTCCTTAATTGGGAACCTTTACTTGGACAATTCCATGCTGGATATCTCCTTTGAATACCATTAGTTGACTTTAGTACCATATGACCATCGGAATATCTTTGTGGTCCCATGCATTAAACCTCCGTACTGATCAGGCATGGAAGCAATCTATGGAACATATTAAGATATACCAATCCTCATATGGCGCTTTTTATCATACTGTTTGGTATTCGCAATCAATAAGGATTAAAGAGATGTAAATTTCCTGCGAATGTCCTTTATCTATAGAGAGGTACATTAAAATTTATGACTCAAAGATTTCTGACAGGAAAAGAAGAAATGGTTCCTATTACTAAATGAATCAATTTCTTGGTTGCGATCCGACCACTGCTATTCCTCATCCTCATGGCCTTATATACTAACCATGGTTTCGTTAAACCATACAGGCCAATATAGCATTAACATTCTTCATGAACGTTATTTAATATATATAAATTATACTTAGCCTAGGTCATAAAAGACCATTAATGGCATTTAAAGTTTGGTCCTAATCCATCATCTTTTTGACAGGGAATCAAAATGTCACATCTGTCTTTATTATAGTGCTGAATTTGGATAGATTGAAAGCTTGCCATAAGGATATCAGAAAGAGTGATTCCTAATAGATATAAAATATTAATCTAAGATTTGTTGGAGCATTTTCTATGGTGTCATCGGCCAAATTTCTACCTCGCATTAAATGACCGGAGTCCTAATCAGGCTGAGACAACAGTTCTCAACATTTATCGCTCAGTATAGAGTCATATGTGCCAGCATCAAATAAATTTTTGCATAAACTGTTTGATAAGGAAAGGTACCTGCTATGTAATTGTCATTCTGCACCATCTCCTGGGCGTTCATCGTGCGTTTGTTTTCTTGGCCTCTTCGGGCTTCTTCTGATTTCTAGGGCAGTTGGTCTTGATATGCCCCTTCTCGTTGCAACCATAACAGGTTGCGTCTTTCAATTTCTTGCAATCCAAGGTTGTATGTTCCCTAGACTTGCAAATCCCACACGGTAGAGGCTGAGATTCAAATCTGCATTTCCCGAGGTGGTATTTCCTACAGGTTTCGCACCTGGTCTTCTCAACCGACTGCTGGCTGTCTCTTTTAAACCCGGAACTCTTCTTATCGGAGCGATGAGAATTCCCATCCTCCCTTTTACGCTTTCCATCTTCAGAGGCTTTGGCAGCCTTGTTTCTAACCACATCGAGTGTGAGAGATAGCGACAGGTCTGCCGCTGACTTGAATGTAGTAGGTCTTGAAGCCTTAACACTGGCTTTGATTTCTGGGGCTAAACCCCCAATGAAGCGAGCAATTCTCTTGGGTTCTGGTGTTACTAGGTAAGGAACCGGTCTGGACAGGGTATTGAAACGGGTGAGGTAAGCTTAACAATCTAAGTTTGTCATAACCAATGATAAGAAATCTGACTCAATACTCTCAACCTCGTGTTGAGGGCAGTAGTTCTCCATAATGAGAGCAACAAACTGTTCCCATGACATGTTGTAAAGTGGGATCTTCCCAGCAGCTTGAATGAGAGCCTTCCACCATGCTAGTGCCTCTCCCTTGAACGATTGGGATACATACTTTACTACATCCCTTTCAGCACAACCGCTGATGTCAACCACCGTGTCCATTTCATCTAACCAGGTCATACAATCTACTGCTCCTTTCTCCCCAGTGAAGTCCCGAGGTTTGCAGGAAACAAAGTATTTATAGGTACAGGACTTGGTATGCGGTTCATTACCGAACACTATCCTCTTGGATGGAACACTGTGTTGACCAGATGAATGTCGATCATCATCCTTCTTTGGTTCTTCTTTCTTAGAGGACGGTGGCTTGCTGTGAGCCTCCGAATAAGGCTTAGGGTCAGACTTAGAGTGGGGTACAGATGAGGCTTTACTATTAGTCTCACTATACTCCCTAAATTGCTCCTTTACAGCTTTAGATACAGCTGAATCAATCAATGTACGAAGCTCTCCTCTGGTTATATTAATCCTTTCATCATCGCGGTTTTCCAGAGGGTGACTGTTCTCTTCCTTTGACCTAGCCATGTAGCTTTAAATGCTACATAAAAATCAAACAAGGGCAAGGTTTATACGGAAGCTTTTACAGTTTTATCATTTTAAACGATTTATTAACCATGGTAATATAAACCACATTGGTTAATTTGTTAGTTATATTTAATTAGCATTTTCATTATAATTTATCCTAGTTATAAAACATTAAGGATATTAAGGTGGCGCAAAGGGCCTAGTCACAAGGACAGTTTTAAATTTACAAGCCATGATTTCAGAGAATCGAGGCATTTAGGTTTGAATCAAAGTTCATTACCTTTTTCTTGACAGGGAGTTGTAGGCTACCACTGTCTTTTGTCCCTTAGGACAATAAGTATGGCCCGTAGGCATTTCATCACTTATGGATGTTTATAATATGATCATCTTCATTTGATGATATTAGTCAGGATCGCATTGATCATACAAACGATTATGCTTGGACGTAGTCCAACATCTTTAGACGGGGGTCAGAGACCACCACGGTCGTTGTCTTATCTGACAACAAGTTTGGCCCGTAGGCACTTCATCACTAATGGATGATTATTTCAAATAAGGGAATTTAGATTTACCCCCTTTTTAAAAGGTGGCCTGTGTGACTTTAACGATTCACAGTTTACCAAAAATGTTAACGTACTTACAGATGTTAACAGGGATTGGAATCCTTTGGATAGGTTTTACCGTCTTGGCCATGTCTGCAATGACATTTAGGCTAGGTTTTACCATCTTGGCCATGTCTGCATTGACATTTAGGCTAGGTTTTACCATCTTGGCCATGTCTGCATTGACATTTAGGCTAGGTTTTACCTTTAAGATTCATTTAATATTTAACGCAGAACAATCCTAAATTGAAATGTTTAACAAGGATCTGAATCTAATTGTGGAACTACCGTCTTGGCCCTGTCTTAAAATGACACATGAGCTAGGTCTTGTCCTTTTTAGATATTGCCATTTTATTATAATGGTAGATTTTATAATATAGGAATGATATTTTGAATATAATCGTTCCTTTAAAATTTAAACAAGTATATGGTTGCCCTAAACGGGACTCCTACAAAAATGACTTGCCCATTCAAGAGCTAATCAGAAAATAACAAAGGAACCAAATAAGGACAAATAAAACGAATTAGAATTTGTCCAATGTTCTCGTCTAGACTCAAGAATGTGCAACTGTGTAACTGAGATTAAACACAAAAGCTAGTGTTTAATTCACTCAGTGTTGGCTCTGATACCAACCTGTCACACCCCGACTTTCCACGTGTCACCGGTGGGCCAGGTGGGGAGTATCGTGACGTAGTTGATATCATCATAGTCAAACAACACAATATTTAAATGCACAGCGGAAGCAAAAGATATATATATTACAATCCAAATAAAAAGTAATATCCAAGTATTACAACGGAAAGTAAAGGATCCACAGGCGGATCTTAAAACATAAACATTGTTCAACAGACTTTAAACGCCTAGGACTTGCAAGATTCCTTATTAACGTCCCGAGCCTCTTCCAGCCTATTACGTACTTGTACCTGTCACTTAGACTTTTGAAAATACGTCAGTTTTCACTGGTAAATACACTCAACCGACTCATTTGAAAAGAGTTTAAGAAAATTGATTTAGATGCATCAGGCACAAAATATTTTAACACTTTGATTAAAATGCACAAAGGCAAAATTAATCTTTTATAAGTTGGGACAATTATATTTATAATCTTGTATACAGATTTACATGTTCGTTGTACGTTCAAGGCCCGATGTAGAAACCGAGTCAGATTAACAGACACGCCACAAGTATAGGCCCACAAGAGAGTGAGATACCGTTATTCCTTAAGCAACTGTCAGGTGTATGCCTACACCCCGTGCTTAAGACGTGGCCATTTTATAATACAATGATGTCAGGGATATCCGGGACATGGTCATTAACCCCTAAAGGCTTTTATTTCAAACAATACAGATTAAACCGGGTTACCTCAATAATTTAACCACAATAAGATTAAATATTCAATACCCGACCAAGCGGTATTATTATAATACCGTATCCCAAGCCCGTATAGGGAAAATAAGTTAAGAGTATTTACCTGAGCTAGCTCCTGTCTTAATTAGCAAGAATTAATAACTCAGCCGTATTCACTTAAGTAAGCGTAGGTACAATTTACCGGAAGGCTCTAGTCTGGAATGATGGTATAAATAACCAATTAGAATGCTAACGGGTCTTTAATTAAGCCTAAGCTTAGACCGGTTAGTCTTACCGAAAGATACGGTTCAAACGCGTGATTAAGCGAAGACCGGATAGAATGTGATTTAGACCCGACAAGTTCAGAGACTTTCTTAATATGGGTATTTCATACACATTCTGGATTTTTGAGATAAAACCGATAAGGTTTGACCCGTTTAGGCTAATTTATGTAAACTAGTTACATAAGCCGAACCGAACGCGTAAAAAGCGTAACGGGTATACATATGAGCCATTTACAGGTTTCCTAAGTTAATATGCTTCATATATGTTGCGACATCAGTAAGATGTCTTTTATTATGCCCGAAATGAATTTAAACACAAACTATGCCCCGTAGGGGTAGTTTGGTCATTTAAAAGGTGATAAAAGAGTTTAAGTGTTTATCTGAGTTACAGGTCTGATGTAATCAGCAAACATACTCAATTTGATAAGTTATAACAGTAGGGTAAAGTATATATGTGAAATTTATCAATTATAACCGAACTATGCACCGTAGGGGCATTTCGGTAATTTCGCATAAGTCGAGAAGCTCAAAACTGAAGTCTGAGTTTATCAACCTTTGCTTACTGTTAAAATATTATAATTTGCCTATGATATCAGTAGGTATCAACCCGTGTATGTATAAACTAGTTTTAGTACATACTATGCGTTAAAAACGCTTAAAAAGGCGATTAAAGCCGTTTACGGGTTCTATATACAAAGCTGATATTTTTATCATTCCAGAAGGCTTAAAATACTTAATTTTACCATATGTAATCAGTATCAAAAGGTTTGGAGTCATTTAGGTATGTAAAACTCATTTTATAGCCCGTAAGGGCAAAACCGACAATTACCGGATTAAGCCTACGACTATAAGTTATGCTCAGCCTAAAATTAATTAAAAATCTTCAAAAATCCCAAAATAATATATTACTTCAGTGGGTAATAAGTTTGATATCAAAAAGTAGGCTTAACTAGTCTATACGCTAATTACGCCGTTTAATTAACATAAAGCTTTCAATTTACGCTAATGAGCATAACTCTTATTCTATACCTCAAACTGATGTCAAACTTTGCATACAAGTTTATATATCAGTAACTAAGGTTTCTACACTTTTACATTTCCAAAAATCACGTTTTATGGTAATAAGGGCATAATGGTCAACATATAGGCAATTAACGGAATCATGCGTATTAATCGTTTAACTAATGAACCATGGTGTATAATCACGGAGGGTTATACTAGCATGTAACCTGGTCCAAATGAAGCTCTTAGGTATTTCTAAATCATACCAAAACGGGTCAGAACTGAAGTCAAAGCAAAGGTCAAAGCTTTGCGACTTTCGGTTCCGAACCGGGTCCAAATAGTAAATTGTCGGGTTGAACACGTTTAGACATGTTCTTACACTAATTACCAAGTTATATTAATGATCAAACAGGTTGTATATGTTCTACATTGCTAATTATGCATAAATTAGAATTTAAGTATCCTGTTGACTTTTTCATAACAAGTTTGACCCGACATTTGAATTAGTTAGAGTGGGAATCAGGGGGAACCCTTTTAAGGTTTTATTACCCACATAATTACCAACTTATAACTACTTTTAATTCGACTAATCACTGGACCATTAGTGATTAATCGTTAAGTCAACCGTTAATTACGACGGTTTGACTTTTAAGCTTAAACTAAGTAAACACTTAACTAAGGAAGGTTAAGCAACTTAGTGAAGTCCTATGCTTGATTAGGAAGGTCTTGTGTCTGCTCTTAAGCTCCCAAAAGCTCCAGAATTGCACAAGAAGTGAATGATCAAATGGTTGCAACTTCATGGCCTTTATATAGTGATTTAAACACCACAAAATGTTGACACACAAGTCTACAAGTGACCATAACCTTCCCACAAGTGTCCCTAGATGTTTAGGGGTTGTTTAGGGGTCAAGCAATATGAGGAAAATCGTTTGAGATCAGTCCCATGCGTTTAAACAGCAAACAGCAACAATTCTGTCGCTGGGCAATTGCTTGCGCACCGTAAGCATAAGCCTTGCGGTGCGCAAGGCTTCTGATCAGCTTCCAAATTTTTTTTCCAATTTTTGCATAAGTGACTCTTGGCCCTTCCGAAAGGTCAACTATCCTTTATATATTGCAATTTGAGCCCTCCATATTTACCTACAAGGGCTTTAGGATATTTACCCACTTTGTTAAGTCCTCGGTTAACTTTATTGTTACCCGAAAGGTCCTAACTTTCAACATTGACGCTTTAACCCCTCGCATACAAATTTGATCATAACTTTCTCATACGATAACGAAACTTTACAAAATTTATATCGCGCATTATAGTGAGCATAATTAACCGTTACAAAGCTTCGGGTTTGTTAAAAGGTCACTCAGAGGTATAACTTAAACATGTTGACACATTTAACCCCTGTAGCTTGTAATCTCTCACTTTTAGCTTCGTATGATCCATGATTTATTCGTTTTAAGGTATGAGCATCATGTAGGGTTAATGTACAATATACTTATTCACTGTTGACATTTAGAACACGTATTTTCATATTCTTTCCATGATTGTCAACTTTAGTCCTTCCAGAGTATTCTTTTACACGTTCAAGCTTATGACACGTGTCAATACATTATAGGACGTGAATTTTCGAGGTGTTACATTTTCCGTTCGTTTTTTCAACACATTCATGAAGTGAATAGTGCGATCGGCCGCTTTTGAGACAAAGCGATGGAGAGCTACCAGTTTACCGTTTATTGATTGAATTTCTTTAACCGTTTTAGGAGGCTGCATGGATATCACCGCCTTGATTTTATCCGGATGTGCCTGGATTCCGGATTGGGTTATCCATACACCAAGAAACTTTCCGTCTTCTAAACCAAAGGAGCACTTTTTGGGATTAAGCTTGAGGTTGATACTCCGAAGCCTGGTGAAGGTTTCGAGTATGTCATCGATCATGTTATCTTCGGCCTGACTTTTTATGACCAGATCATCCACATAAATTTCTAGATTTCTTCCGATCTGGTCTTTGAACGCTTTATCCATCAACCTTTGGTACGTAGCTCCGGCGTTCTTTAATCCGAATGGCATTTTGGTATAACAGAAGAGACCCTCGTTTGTTACAAACGCGGTCTTGTCTTCGTCTTCCAAAGCCATTTGAATTTGGTGGTAACCTTTATATGCGTCTAGGAAGCATTTAAGACGGAAGCTGGAAAGAGAATCAATCTTTAAATCGATCTCCGGCAAAGGGTAGCAATCCTTCGGACAAGCATTGTTCAGATCGGAAAAATCGACGCACATCCTCCAGGTTTTGTCTTTCTTTGTTACCATTACCGGATTGGAGACCCATGTTTGGTACCGCACTTCCCTGATAATACCGGCACTTAGTGGCTTTCGTACGTCCTCGGAGATGGCTTTGTTACGGGCTGGAGCCATGTTTCTTTTTCTTTGAGCTACTGGCTTTATTGAATGCGACACTTTCAGTTTATGTTCGGCCAAACATCGGGGGACTCCGACCATGTCAGAGGTTTGCCATGCAAATACGTCGAGTGAATTAGACAAAAGTTTCCATAGTTTCTTTTTGGTTCGTTCAGGGAGTTGGGCCCCGACTGCAATTTTTTGCTCCGGAAAATGCGGGTGTATAGCCCATTCTTCTGTAAGGAGGTTCGGAGGTTGGACATTACCGTTACTTTGTCGTATTTCAGCTACGCAGATTGTTGACTCAGAGTGTAAAGTTGCTACCCCTGCTTCGGTGGGGGATTTTAGTGAACCGTGGATGGTAGAACTGATGATACCGAAAGCGCACATGCCTGGCCTCCCAAGTATAACGTTGTGGACGGATCTCGCCTCTACTACCAGGTACGTCAAATTAACGGTTCGGACCATATTTCCTTCTCCCAACGTTGTTGGCAAAGTGATTTGCCCGACGGGCTGTACCATTTCTCCGGAGAAACTTACTAATGGCATTAAGACTCGTATCAATTTTGCTTTGGTTTGTGGAGCTAGCTGTTGGAAACACTGTTGATACATGAGCTCAGTGGCACTTCCGCTGTCAACATAGATCATCCGGACCTTGTGACCGGCTATGACCGCGGACACTATGATAGGTCCGTCTTTTACGTTTCCGGGGGTAATTGGAGGGAAAGCGATTGGTTGCTGCATCCAAGTGGCCATATGATGACTGGACCACTTGATGCCTTGGCTGCCTACTTTCCTGATCATGCAGATTGCTGGTTGATTGTTCGGATTATCCGCCGAATTTCCTGAAGACTTTCCTTCCTTTACTTCTTTTACTAGATGCGACACTTTACCAGACCGCACTGCTTTTTCTATTTCTTGCTTTAGGGACCAGCAATCGTCTGTATTGTGACCTCGAGCATGATGGTAATCACAGTACTTCTTGGAGTTCTTGTCACCTGGGTTTCGGAGCTTCGGTGGGACAGGGAAGCTTGCCCCTTCTGCACTGAGAATTTTACTGGGCGTTTTGGAAAGGTCCGATAGATTGTAGAACCTTGATCCGGAGCTTCTTCCTCGTGGAGGTCTGTCATTCCTGTTGTAGGGGTGCGGTCGTCCCCTACTCCTGGATGGAGTTTTATCAAACACCGACCCACCATTTTTCTTCCAGGAGGATATCTTATGATCTGACTCTGGAGCTGGATTACATGCGTTTTTTCCTCGAGCGAAAGCTCTGGCTCGTTCCATGAGTACTTCCATCGTCTTCGGAAGGTTCTCGTGTAATTTCTCGACCAACTGATTGTTCCGGACACCGTGGCAGAATCCGGAGATCCTTAACTGGTCAACTACCCCACTGATCTGCATACTTTCCCGGTTGAACCGGTCGATGAAACTATCCAAAGATTCCCCATCCTTTCTCCGGATGTTGTGAACTTCGGTGATTTCCTTGGAGTAGTGCCGTTGTTGGCTAAAATTCTGAAGGAACAATCTTCGGAACTCCTCGAAGTCATTTATCTCTCCTTCATTCAATGCGTCAAACCACACCCGGGCAGCCCCGGTTAGTGTTTGTGCGAACATGAAGCACCACGCCGGCATCGGCCATTGTTCTACTCGCGCAGCTCCGTCGAAATCAAACATATGATCATCTGGATCAGTCGTACCATCATACTTCTTTACTGTAGTTGGCATTTTGAGCTTCGGAGGGAGCTTGGCGTGTGTGATGCGGGAGCTGAATTTAGCCTTGGCAGTCATGGAGACCGGATGATACGGCTTGGTGAGTTCCGGATCATTAATTGCTTCCATTTGTGTTTCATTTCGTATTGCCATTGCTGGAGATGGTCCGGAAGAACCCTGCACATACCCACTATAAGTTTCCGAGGTAACAACTGTGGAGAAAGTAGGAGGGGTGAACATCGTAGGACCCATAGTCCTTACCGGAGTTTCATCGTGAAAGAGCCTGGTTCGTAAACCGAGGATCTGTTCATCTCTAGCCTGTTGTGCTTTCAACCTTCGCAGAAGACTTGCATTTTTGGAGAGAAACTCCGCATCAAACTCTGATGTTTGCGAAGTAGGAAGTAGAATAAATGGCAAGGTTGTTCCCGGTCCCGAGCTTAAAGCAGCTGAGATTGCGGAAACAGTGCTTGCTGGTGCTGTAGTTTGTGTGTTAACAGTCGTGGATCCCAGATTCACAGAACTTGAGGCCGCCATTTGTCAGTTGTTTGCTCAAGAAATTCACCAAAGTGAAGGACTGTGAGCTATGAGATCGGATAGCGCCAATTGAAGAACCAAAGAATCGTGTCTAGGCCGGAGCCCGTAAACGAGGGTTTGGATCTTGTAAGAGAGCTTGGGGAACAGTCCTGCAAAACAGAAAACCGTTAGGCTCGCCGCAGAGATGGGAGGGCCCCTCTGCGACCACCCTCCGGCGTGAGGATAAGTATTGGTAGAGAGAAGGTAGAGAGAGAAAATAGGGACGAAGGTTCAGAGAATCGTACTTGGCTTTGTACTTGATGGAGTATTTATAGTAGTCAACTGAGATGACGTCATTCGTCCAGACGCACTTAAATGGAGGTTCGTCTCCGGAGGTGCTTGGTAAGGAATGGACATATTTCAGATGCCCGTTCAGGTGGAGTTCGGTTCGTCCCAAGGGTCATGTCCGGCCTCGGATATGTATCTTCAGGTACTATGACTTTGTTAGTGGTTGCAGCAATCATATTTTTATTCAAATACATTATATGGGCCGAATGATTTGGCTCATACCGTCATACGACCCATTGGACATTTTCTCCTTATCATACGGCCAGCGTGACTAATATACGATTTGTTTGATCGTATTTTACCATTATCATACGGGCAGTATCATGGGCGTAGGATAATGGAGACAAGTGGCGGATATTTGTTTTTTTTTGTTAGGGGGCGAAATACGTGTCTAGTACAAAAACAAAAAGAATGCTAAAATAACATTTGACTGTTAAATAAGAGTCCAAACACATAATTAGTTAAATATGACAATATATATATATATATATATATATATATATATATATATATATATATATATAGGGTAAGCATTTTTTGTGTAACACGTGTTACACAGCAAAGTTGCTGAAATTTGTTTATTTTTTTTAAAAAAATCCCTTCTGTGCTTTTTTGTTTTTTTTGGCCCAAAAGTCTTAAAAACATGTATATTACATGTGTTATTTTTTTCAAAAAAAAAATGACGGGAGCTTAGAGTTTCCCGGGTTTTCTAGCTAAAAGTGGTTTTCTATTTATCTTTAGCCTATATATATATATACATATTACAATTGTCCTCTACATGTTTTCATTTTTCAATAAACGGTTAGTTACATCTTCATTAGTAACAATGGCACTTCCATCTTTTTCTACGACACAATTATGCGAATGTCATTAAAATCATCACCATTATGATTGTGTAAACATCAAACAAAAAATAAATAAATCTCTCAAACAATTGTTAAGCAAGCAGGGAAACCCATTTGATAAATGGGTTAACCCAAACATGACTTGTTTAATAAAAAACGGGTCAATTGGAACACAACCAGAACACAACATACATGATGTTAAGTGGATGCAACACAATACAACATGAATATGTAGACGGGTCAAGTTAGGGTTAAAATCAACCAGTAAACCCGAAACTTATCAATCTACTAACCCAAAATGACTGACGCCCACTATAATGCCTCCAACTTTAAGCTAAACTTAAAGCAATTTTTTTAAATATGTATGGGTCCTTTGGGGCTTTTCCTTAATCAACTTACTAGACCCGCTTTTGGTTCAAACGACCATAGGAACTCGTGTTCCCATTAAGCCTATGGTTTTTGTTGCTTTTGGTTAGTGAATCTGGTCAAACCCAAAGGGACAACTAAAGAGGTTCAAGAACTGAAAATGGGACTCAATCAGGTTCTAAGCAGTATATAATCTTCTCCTTTGAAGCTAGTTAAACTCGAAATAGGCCGGTAAAAAATCCCTCAAAACCGATCAAAACCTGGTAAAAAAATAGACAAAACTAAACTGGTTTAGGATTTACACCCGATTAGTGCACCGCTAGTCGAACCAACATTATGTCATTAGTTTGGCCTTTTGATTTCAATTCCTGTAACATGATCGGTACATTTTATGTATACTTTATTGTATTACATTTATATTTATTATTTTTATGCATTAATTTAAGTACAATATATATTGCTTTAACTGGTTTTTATATTTTATAGGTTATTGAACGTATGAGTTATATTCGAAAAAACTGTGTAATGAAGAAGGAAGGAAATTGTCAAAAACAATTAAAGTTAATTAATTTCGAAAAAACGTGTGATTTTATCATCGCGTACACAACGTATGTTAAAATATATTGTACGAGCCGTTCAAAAAAAAAAATATATATTGTACGATACACTTTTTTCTATACATGTAAACCCTGTTAATTTATTTGGCTTTCCAAGTTGCCTTTTGACGACGATCCACATTTTGATTCTCTTTCCTAGTTGATAAGTTCACAAAAGGTAAATATTATTATTTTGTTAATTTTGTTTGTTTATTTTTCTAATTGTTAACACCTGATTTTATTTTATATGTTTGAGAGAAGGTTGAGAGGATGAAGATCGAATTAAGTTTGAAGATAACTTACATGTTCGTGTTAACACAATGGTTGGAATGGTTTTATTTAGAGTTCGTTTTATGGTTTTAAACTTTTTATTGTTGCTATTTGGATGGTTTGAACTTTGAATGTTTCAACTTGCAACTCTTAGTTATATGTTATAAATGGTTTGATTGATTTTTATTAACTCTTAGGGGAGTGGGGGTGGTCACTAGTGATAGAATTCTAACACTCACAAGCATCCAATCAACTTCTGCCATGTCATCAGCCACTATTCTATCACTCACATCTTTTTTTAGTGGCAATGGTCATCACTCACAACACCTAACAATAAACCCCCACACTCCCTCACATCCACCATTTTACACGCGTGATAAAAATAACGACCGTGGACATTTAACCATTCATCACGCGTTGAACTAATCAGTGGCGGTGGTCATCACGGAAGTTAAACGCGTTAATGTTGGTTATCACGCAAAAATAACGATTCGCCCCCTGTGGCCTTAGTTTTGAGATTTAGTTGACAACCGGTTCTGGCAAGAACCGTTTACACGAGAAGCGTTTAACCTGGTTTCGAAATGAACCGAACCGGTTTCTAAATGGACCGAACCGGTTTCTAAAAGGACCGATTCCGGTTCTCATATTTAGCATGTAAAGGTTCCCGGTTCGGTCTGGTTATGAACCGTTGCACAACCCTACTCCCATGGGTCATGGAAGGCCCACCTCTAGTCATCATCAGCGTTGTCCTCCCATAGATCATGTGGCACGTATTTTGCTCCTGGGTCCATCACATACCCTTCCTTTGGATTGGGTGCTTCCTGGGGATGGTTAACTTCTTGTGAACCGAGGGCATGCCCCTCCCTAATTTGCAATCGGTTAAGTGCCTCTGAATCATATGGGTTTATTCCTACCTAATTCATAGTTCATTAAAAACATAGTCAAAAGCCTAATTCCAATGTTCGTCTATCCATGTATCTTATTCATCAGTTGAAACAGGTGGAGGGAGGGTTTGAAGGTGCATGGTTTAAATGTCGCTAATTTGAGCGTCTAGGGTCAGAAGGTCTTATTGGTTTCATCAATGATTGATTACACCACCAATATTGCAACATTTTAAGAATAGTCTTTGGAGTGAAATGGGAACTGAGAAGTGCAAGTGACGCTTGGAAGATGAACTAAATATATAGCTGTTGGAATGTAGCCCTTAAAATATTTAAATATAATAAACTAATATTATATATAAATAATCCATACTTAAAATTAAAGCAACTATATAATTGAAATTTAAACTAATAACTATAATACATGACTAAGCATAAAATTAAACTATTCCTCGTCTGATTCATAGTATGGTAAAATCTAGAGTTTCAAGATCTTCCACAAGATCATATTGAAATTGGAAATGCGTATCTTTATTTCGTAACTCCACAAGGACATTATCTTCAAATATTGGCTCGACCGAGCAATCCCATATGTTAAGCGCTAATATCGCATCTTTGTCATCCTTTAGGATCATGCTGTTCAATAAATGCACGCATACAAAACACCCCTAACCTTTCCTATAGTCATAGTTCGTATGGGTAGCCTAAGTATACCCCATTTTCCCTTTAGATCACCGAAAGATCGCTCCACATCTATTCTTGATGACTCTTGTGCCTTCTTGATTTTTTTCCTTCAGATTGATCGAATGTCGAAACACTTTCACAAATGTTGACCAAGTATGGTAGATCCAATTGGTAAGATAATATCCACGTTTGTATAAGTTTCCATTTACATAAAATTGACACTTAGACGCGGTTCCTATCTGTTCGATGAGAAAATATTGATGTCGTTTTGTGATATGGGCGTATCATAAAATGCATGCCAAAAGCACAAATTTTGTGAGGCAACCGTTTCGAGCCTGACTGTCGGGTATTGGTGTCACATCTCATATATTGGTCCCACAACTCGATAACATTCATTCTCCAAATAAAATATGCATAGTCAATGCTAGTGACCATACTAGGAAATTGTTGTTTTTCTTCGTGTGCTTCGTATAAACGTGCAATGTCGTGGCTTGTCAGTCTACCTAAGAACTCATTGTCGTATAGCTGAATTATGACATTACAGAAATATCGTAGACATTCACACAAAGTCCTTTCAACCATACATAAATACTCATCGTATTCTTTAGAAGGATTAACGTTTGCAAGTTGTTTATTGGTTGATGTACATTTTTGGATCGCTGTTTGAAAACATTTGTATTCTACTTTCCTTATATAATAACTGCAATTTTTAAAAGCAAACGTTTGGACATACAATACATTGCTCTAAATGTATCTTTAATGTATTTGGGGTTGTCGACGAAATAATTATCCACTAGAATTTAGTGACCTTTTTCGTGATCACGTAGCACATATCTCTTTTAGATGTTGTCGTGCCTTCATGTGTGGCTTGCTTGGTGAGATCCGCAAGAAATTATAGGCTACTTAACATCGCTTGAGAATACCTCATCGTAATTGAACGGTGGAATGTATACTCCAAGATATAAAAGGAAAAATTAGGTGGTGTTTGTTTTTCCAAAAAAGATCTCCGCAGACTCTTTTGTCTGTGCCGCGCAAACCACGCGCATACATTGTCATCTGCAAACTGTTTGTTTTTCCAGAAGACGTTTCATTAAAAAACGTTTGTGCGAGCTCTTTTTGGTGCAGACTTGGCCTAGCCACTTCTAAGATCTTCTAAGGCCTGCAGAGGGTTAAACACCACCATCCATCACCACCGTCCACCCACCACCGTCTATCACCACCACCACTATCCACCACCCACCACCTCCCATCACCACCACCACCGTCCACTACCCACCACTGTTTACCACCACCACCACCCATCGTCCATGTCCACCACTAACCACCACCATCCACCATCCACCACCACCGTCCAGCACCACCAGGGCCAACTCTGAGAATTCGTGTACTCTGTTTGAGCTCGAAAAAACGTGCCCTTAGACCTTAACGAAATTGGGTATTAGGCTCACTAAAGGTTAAACCTAATGCCAATTGACCAATAACTAATCTAAACCAAATAGAATAGTTTTGTAAGTAGGTCTATGTTGGTGTTTGTATGGGTATACCCTATTAATTTTTTTTACATATGCATATCAGGTTTTTTTTTAAATAACGTGCACTTCGAAATATCGGTCCCTGGACAGTGGTCCTCCCCGCCCACCCCTAGAGCCGCCCCTGAGCACCACCATGACCATCCACCACCACCAGTTTATTTTAGAAGTCTACGTACGTTAAAAACAAACAACATTCTTCTTACAAACTGCAGAATTTTGGTCCACCTGTTTCTCTACGGATGTCTGCATATTTGATCTGTATACTACAGATATTTTACCTCTTAAAAACAAAGAAAATACGAGAAAAGATGGTAGTCAAGTCCGTAAACCGTTTGTCAAGTCCGTATATTGCAGACATTTTACCTCTTAAAAACAAAAAAACAAAAAATGCGAGAAATGATGGTAGTCAAGTCCGTAAACCGTTTGTCCGTACCCGACCCATCCTACCCTATATGGCTACACTTATCAGTCAACAAAATATCCAACGTGGCACAATATGATTCGTCAACCATACGTGTAAACATCAAACCCAGAAACAGCTGAGTCAGCAATCGAGTAAACTCACTCAACTCAACTCATTTTTCCGAAGTCCGAACTCACACACCTCCGTTATCTTCTCCGACCCGATCGGAGCTTCAAAACACACAAAACAAAACCCTAGAAAATATCTCAACCAGCAATGGCGGTGCGAGCGACGGTGTTACGGTTTCCATCAGAACCAGACGCGCAGGAATCGTCGGGACTACCGTGGGGAGTGACGGTGACGCCGTTCGCCGCCAAGGACGAGAACGGAAACTCGCCGTTGTATGGATCCGGCGGAGACTTGATCCCTAGGTGCGAGAATTGCTGGGCGTACTACAATACGTATTGTGATCAGGAACAGTGGGCGTGGACTTGTGCGATTTGCGGAACGCTAAATGGACTCTCGTCTGAGACGATTGCGAGGCATGCTAATCCGGAATCGTCTCCGGAGACGATGTCGTCGTTCGTCGATCTGGAATTGCCTCGTAAGTTTCAAATTATGTATCTACACTCAGTATATATATTCTTCCTGGATTATTATTGAAATTGAGTAATTCTGTTAAGAAAACAAATCGGTTGAGCTGGAATTAGGATTCTAGTCCTAACAAATTAAGCTCTGAATCATGTTTTGGAGAGGTGTAGATCTTCGTTGCTATAGGTTTTATTAAATTCATCTTGTTAATGCAGAGTTGGAGTCCATTGAAGCTGTTATGTGAAGTTATTGAGACTGTTTTAGTTATAGGTTTCAGTGATCATTTGTATACTCAAATTGCATACCACTGAAAATGTAGTCTGATTCAGGAATTGGTGAATGTTTCTTACTGTGGAAGTTGTTTTATCTACACTCAATTTATGTATTTGTCCTGCATTGTGATTGAAATGAGTAGTTCGGTTAAGAAAAAGCTTTTGAGCTGCAACTAAGATTCTAGATCTACAAAATTAAGCTCTGAATCATGTTTTGGAGAGGTGTAGATTGTGTTAATGCAAAGTTGGAGTCCATTGAAGTTATTGAGACTGTTTTTAGTTATGAATTTCAGTATTCATTTGTATACACAATAACATACCAGTGAATATCCTACATGTTTCTAACTGTGGAAGTTTTTTTATTGTTTTATACGTGTAATTAAGCTCCAAATCATGTTTTAGATAAGTGTAGGCCTTCATTGCTATAGGTTTTATTCAATTTATCATGTTAATGCAAAGTTATAGTCTATTGAAGATGTTATACGAAGTTATTGAGTCTGTTTTAGTTATGGATTTATTGTATTCATTTGTTTACTCAATCCCATACCAGTGAAAATGTAGCCTAATGCAGGAATTGGTGAATGTTTCTTACTGTGTAAGTTGTTGTATTGTTTTATTTTTGTAATTAAGCGCTAAATCCTGTGTTAGATAAGTGTAGATCTTCATTGTTATAGGTTTTTATTTAGTTCACCTTATTAATGCAAATGTGGGCTAATACAAGAATTGGTAAATATTTCTTGCACTGGAATCCATTGAAGCTGTTATATGAAGTTATTGAGTTCTGTTTCAGTTAGACACTACTGTATTCATTTGTAAACTTAGTTCCATACCAGTGAAAGTGTAGCCTATTGCAGGAAATAGTGACTGTTTCTAACAGTGGAAGTTGTTTTTATTATGTTTGTTTTATAATCATCAAGTTTTTTTTAGAAATAGATGTCAATATTCAATTATTCATGCGAATAATTCTCAGTTTTTTCCATGTTGTAGTTGATGGTGCTGAGGAGGAGGATATGCAAGCCCGACCTGTTTATGTTGCTGCTATTGATTTGGCATGTAAGATTTGTATGAATATGTTTTTTGTATGTCAACTGAACATGTTTCAACTGTGGGCAGAAAAAAGGATATGCATTATTAAACAAGTATCAAGTATAAATGTTTCAACAGTGGGCAGAAAAGATGATGTCCGTTGTTGTATTCTAAGCTCTCTGAGATGAAATTGTGTATGTAATTATTGAACATTCATTTACTATTTTTGCAGCCTCAGAAGAGTTTCTAGAACTTACAAAAAGTGCTTTGTTAGCAGCTCTGGAAGGTTGGTAACTATGACATTATTACTTAGACTTCTAATATGACGAGGTTCAATTGCTAAAATCTTGTTTTCGTTATAGCTCTTGCGCCTGGATCTCTTTTTGGGCTTGCTACATTCAGCCACAAATTAGGTTTGTATGATGTGCAAGGACCAATTCCCGTGGTGAAAAATGTTTTCTTACCTGCGGACTCTGATGGAACTCTATCAATTGAGCTTGAAGATGCCATGCCATTGTTTTCCTTTTTGGCTCCAGTAAGTTCGTGACAAGTTTACTTCGGTCTCCATATCAGTTTATCATTGGTTGTGCTAGAGGTGGCAATTTTGAACGGTTTACTTATGGGTACTGGGTAGGTCAATATAGGTTATGTTTATCTCAAACTAGTAACTCGAACTTATACCGTCGATAATTTGACCCGACTCGTTTTCGAACAAAATTTACGCCAAAATATAGACCACCTGAAAACACACATGAAACTAAGCACGAAAACGTATTATATTTGACTTGACTCATTACTGAGAAAATTTATGTCCAAACGTTAACCAACTTGGATTAATAACGAAACGTACTTAAAAATAAGCACGTAAGAAAATAGTGTTTTTTACGTTAAAGAATGTTACCACGCGTTGTGGCGGAGTCGAAACGTAAAATAACTCGAATTTATACCACCTAGTTAAAACGTATTATATTTAACTCACTCGTTTCCGAACAAAACGTATACCAACCAAAAGCGTACATAGAACTAAGCACGAAAATGTATTAGATTTGACACATGTACATAAAAATAAGCATGTAAAACTCGAGGGGTCAAAATGACATTTTACAAAGTTTTTTAGAAAGCTGAGGGGGTATAACTGTATAAGTGACAATGCTAAACGTTGAAGGGTTGAATACACAAAAAGAAAAGACAAAAAAAAAACATGGATGGCAGTGTTGTAAATTTGATGAAAAAAAATAATAAAAAATAGAGGTAGGAACTATTCAAGTAAAATAATTTAGCTAATAGGGAACAAGAATAATTGGGTTGAAACTTGAAAGTCTCCTGAACTGTATTATTGATGCATACAACCTCCTAAATCGTTTTAGTCGATGATTATTATCTTATATTTCGTATGGTTGTTTGCAAATATATTTATCTCATTAGTTTATTTATATCAAAGTTAAACTGGTAAAAAAAAGTGATGAGATTTACAATGCTCCATTATCTTTGCTACAGGTAGAAACTTGCAAGGATCGAATTGCATCTGCACTTGAAACCTTGAGGCCAACATCGTCATGGGCAGGTACAGGTGGCGAACAAGGATTGGATAGAATTCTGCTGGGAGGACGCGGTTTCGGGCTGGCAATGGAATCACTTATCTCATACCTTGGATCTGAACACGGCAACACTTTCGCATTAGGTTTGCTTATGCTTTACCCTTTAGTACTCGCGTGATCAAAAAATATCATGAAACAAATTAGAATGTTTAAAATGAAATCATTTGCAGCCAGAATCTTTGCTTTTCTATCTGGGCCTCCTGATTATGGGCCTGGCCAACTGGACACAAGAAGATATGGCGAGCAGTATGCTAGCAGAGGAGAGGATGCTGAGCTGGCATTACTTCCTGAACAAACACCGTTTTACAAAGATTTGGTACTAATCTACATTTTGATTACAAATTTGTGTTCTTCATGTGATATTTATTTGTGAAAACGTGTGCTTTTATGGATATTTTACAGGCTGCAGTTGCTGTTCAAGCAGGTGTTTGTATAGACATACTTGCTGTTACAAATGAGTACACAGATCTGGCGTCCTTAAAGTTTCTTAGCATTGATAGTGGAGGCTCATTGTTTCTATACCCAAATACTGATGATTCAACACTACCTCAGGATATGTAAGTGATGGATGCTTTAAATGAGTTTTCAACCTTCGTATAGATAATTTGTGCATCTTATCTCATTAAGGTTACCTAAAAGATTGACATTTCAAGATATAGATAAGTGTTAATTACGTTTTTCATCCCTGTGGTTTGTTGAAAATAACCATTACAGTCCATTAGTTTAAAAATGGCCAAAACAGTACCACCACTTTCACTTTTGTAACAATTACAGTCCACCTCCGTTAACCCCATCCAATTGACCGTTAGTTTTTTTATAAAGACTAAAATACCCCTATGTTAAAAAAACTACAAATAATAAACAATTTTTTTTACAAAATTGTTTTTTTGTAGTTTTTTTTAACATGGGGGTATTTTAGTATTTTCACCAAAAACTTAACGGTAAATTGGATGGTGTTAATGGAGGTGGACTGTAACTGTTACAAAAGTGAAAGTATTGGTACTGTTTTGGCAATTTTTAAACTGATGGACTGTAATGGTTATTTTCAACAAACCACGGGGACGAAGAACGTAATTAACTCTTGTTTTTTTTGTAGTTTTTTTTAACATAGGGGTATTTTAGTATTTTCACCAAAAACATAATGGTAAATTGGATGGTGTTAACGGAGGTGGACTATAATTGTTACAAAAGTGAAAGTACTGGTACTGTATTGGCAATTGTTAAACTAACGGACTGTAATGGTTATTGCAACAAACCACATGGACGAAAAATGTAATCAACTCTTGTTTTTTTTTGTAGTTTTGTTTAACATAGGGGTTGTTTTGTCTTTCCACCAAAAAACTTAATGGTAAATTGGATGGGGTTAACGGAGGTAGCATATAATTATATATATATTAAAGAGAAAGGTCGGTGGCTACATGCCACCAACCCTACTCTCATTTTCTTTTGTCTTATATGTTATTAATTTCTTTTGTCTTACTCTTGTGCCACCAACCCTACTCTCATTTTCTTTTGTCTTATATGTTATTAATTTCTTGTCTTACTCTTGGGAAAGTGATAATATTACAAATTGGTTTACTATATGCTATTAATTGAAGCTTAATTGGGTTTTTAACTGCCTTTTTTTTCTATTGCAAGACACGTGTGTTTCTGGTGATTACATGTTTTTTTTGTTATTTTTTTTTGTTTTCATCCTTATTCAAAACTATTTCGTAATCTGATGTACTCAAAAAGGTTTTTGTTGAAGACACTTTAATGTAATTTTTGTTTGGAAACAAGGCGAGTCAACAATATAAAGTTTTGTTTTTATGTACGTTTTGAGTTGCACTTTGTTTTGTCGTAAATTTTGTTTGGAAACAAGTCGAGTCAGATATCATACATTTTTCATTCAATGGTATGAATTTGGATTGCTCTACGCTTCAACGTAAATTTAGTTCGAAAACGAGTCGGCGCCGCCGCAACGCGCGGCGGGTAAAAAACCTAGTTGTTACAAAAGTGAAAGTACTCGTACTGTTTGGCAGTTCTTAAACTAAGGGACTTTAATCGTTATTTTCAACAAACCACTGGGACGAAAAACGTAATTAACTCTATAGATAAAATGGTGTGGGGGTGAATTTGTGTTTCAGGGGTCTTATAGTTATAATCAGTTTTGGATTGATAGTTTCATACTAGTTGCAACACATCTGATTATCGAAGGATACAGTACAACTTCAAACATTAAAAACACATATACAATCCCCTTTATTGCCAGTATTATCTGAATCTGGCTATTCAAAATCACATTCTTTTTTTGTAGGTATCGAATGTTAAGTCGTCCATATGCATTCAATTGTGTCATGCGGTTAAGGACATCCACTGAATTCAAAACCGGAAATTCAGTGAGTTGCTGTACATTCTACTGCGGAACTATAAAATTGTGTTTTATACTTTTATTCGTGGTTCTAATCTACATTAATTATCTGCTTGCAGTATGGTCACTTCTTCCCTGACCCACAATATGAAAATGTTCAGCATGTTATTTGTTGCGACTCGTATGCTACTTATGCTTATGACTTTGATTTTGTCAATAATGATGGGTTTGCCAGGTAAAAGTTCATATTCCACGCTGGCCATCTAGTATCATACTTTGTTCTAGTAGCTTCCATTGTATAAGTATCATAAGCCTGATGTTTTTGGATCAATTATGTGCAGACACACTTCCGAGCTTCCCATGTTACAATTGGCTTTCCAGTATACTGTTGTGGTGCCCCCTGAGGAACATTCAACTACAGGCTCAGGCTTGACGAGTAGGTATGTATATCTGTATCATAACTTTATATATCCTTTCCAACTGTAAAATCCAGTGAACTTCAATTATAAATTTATAACCCGTTGTCGGTACTCACCAGCCAATCAAAACTAAGGGGTGTTTGGATGTGTGTTTCGGAAAGCAATTTTGTGAAGATGAATGATCAGATTCAAATAATTAGATGCAATCAAATGGGCTATAGAAGATAGTTTTTGGACATGCTTGTGTGGTTTGAGTGTTTGAACTTTGAAGTTGTTATAATTAGATAACTAGAATTTTACCCGCACGTTGTGGCGGTATCAGCACAGTACTAGCACGGAGTTTAGTTGTCAAAGAAGGGTAAAAAGTAACTTTATTGAAGTTTAGGGACTCTATGATAACTTTAGTATTTTACTCTGCACGTTGTGGTGGTATCAGTACAACAGTACAGTATTGGTACGCGGTGTAGTTGTCAAAGAAGGGAAAACGTAACTTTATTGAAGTTAAGGGCCTGTATGATAACTTTACTAAAGTTCAGGGGTACAAAAGTAAATTAATTAAACAAAATGGGGGAACAATAGGCTGATTAAAGTGCGGGGGTGTAAACGAAAACATACACTAAAAGATAACTGAGAAAAGAAAAGTGGCCGCCACATGTCAGCATGTGAGTAGCTAGATAACAGTCTCTAAAATTAGGTTTAAAAAAATTTTAAGTAGAAAATTTTGTTTTCCCATTAGATAATTAGTTTTGTTGGAGCTGGTAAGAAACTGGTTATTTGGCCCATAAATAACCAAATACTCAAAAAATGAAGCAAAATATATTTATTTAAACATTCAAAACTGATTATTGAGTTTTTTTTTTTGTTTATACAAATGTAACGTGTCTATGCAGATCAAAATATACTATCAAAAGGCGACTTAGAATAAGAACAATGCAGTTTGGAGTTGCACGTAACTTTAATGAGTTATACGACAGTGTCGATCCTGAAGTTGTTCTTTCGATACTTGTTCACAAGGTAAAGTTCTTTACAACCGTATACATAAATTTTACATTTGGCAAAACGGGCAGGTCAAATGGGATGGTCAACAACAGGTCAAAACATGCTCAAGTTGGAACAGCCTGATTGTTCAACCCGTTTTCCTCTTATCTAAAAATTTTGAGTAAAATGCCATTTTCGTCCCTTAGGTTTGGCCAGTTTTGCGACTTTCGTCCAAATGTTTGTTTTTCTGCGTCTGGATCCAAAAGGTTTGTTGCCGTTTTCATCAGGCTCGTTAACTCCATCAATTTTTCTCCATTAAGTTAGGGGTATTTTCGTCTTTTATGTTTAGTAAAGGTATTTTGAAAACCCGTACATTATGCTAAATGCTTTTACATAAAGTGGAAAAGACCGAATTGCCCTTTAAGTTTACATAAAAAACGAAAATAGTCAAAATACCCGGAGAAAAATGGATGGAGTTAACTAGCCGGATGAAAATGGCAAGGTTTTAAACCTTTTGGACCCAGATGCGGAAAAAAAAAGCATTTGGACGAAAGTCGTAAAACTGGCCAAACCTCAGGGACGAAAATGGCAATTTACTCAAAAGTTTTGGATGTGATAATTTGCATGTTGTAATATCTAATCTGACTACTGTGCACTATCGTCACAGGTGATACTAGCCTCGCTTAGCGAAGGAGTTAGAGAAGGCAGGATGTTACTACATGATTGGCTTGTAATTCTTACGGCTCAATATAACGACGTATGCAAAATTGCTTCCAGTGAGTTTAGAAGCTCAACGGGGTCACTTATTGATGTCACGTTTTCTCAATGTCCACAACTGCAAGCTTTACCTAGATTAGTGTTTGCTTTACTTAGAAACCCTCTTTTGCGTTTTCATGAAGAAGGCATTCACCCTGATTATCGGATTTACCTTCAATGCTTGTTTAGGTACGCTATGGTAAATTTACTTTTAATAAAGAGTAAAATGCCATTTTTGTCCCTGAAGTTTGGCTAGTTTTGCGACTTTAGTCAAAAGGTTTGTTTTTCCGCATCTGGATCCAAAAGGTTTGAAATCTTGTCATTTTCATCCGGCTCGTTAACTCCATCAGTTTTTCTTTGTTAAGTCAGGGGTATTTCCGTCTTTTTTGCTATGGGCAATTCGGTCTTTTTCACTTTATGTACAAGCATTTAGCATAATATACAGGTATTCAAAATACCCTTACTAAATAAAAAAGACGAAAATACCCCTAACTTAACGAAGAAAAATGGATGGAGTTAACGAGCCGGATGAAAATGGCAAGATTTCAAACCTTTTGGATCCAGATGCGGAAAAACAAAAACCTTTGGACGAAAGTCACAAAACTAGCCAAACCTCAGGGACGAAAATGGCATTTTACTCATTATTCAAGTTATATCAGAACTCAGAAGTTTGTAGCTTAAAGTTTTGAAAATTATACTAATTACTTGACATATGTTTGATTATATTCTCCATTCTAAGGTTTATTTAATATTTATTTTAATTATTCGTTGCAGTGGGCTGGAACCAAGTTCTCTTCACCGTGCAATATATCCGCTTTTGACATCGTACGCGAATCCCGATAAACTAGCGTATCCTCGCCATTCATTGAGCCGGGCTGCTTTAATGACAAGCGAAAGTCCAATATTTTTCCTTGATGCGTTCACAATCTTGATTGTATTCTATTCCTCCACAGCTGACCCTACACTTCCTTATCCTCCACCTCACGACTGTAAGTCATTGCTTCCTTTTTTTTTTATCATGACTGTAAGTCATTGCTTCATTTTTTTTATCATGACTGTAAGCCATTGCTTCCTTCATTTTGAGTAAAATGCCATTTTCATCCCTGAGGTTTGGCCAATTTTGCGACTTTCGTCCAAAGGTTTGTTTTTCCGCATCTGGATCCAAAAGGTTTGAAATCTTGCCATTTTCATCCGGCTCGTTAACTCCATCCATTTTTCTTCGTTAAGTTAGGGGTATTTTCGTCTTTTTTATTTAACAAGGGTATTTTGAATACCTGTACATTATGCTACATGCTTGTACATAAAGTGAAAAAGACCGAATTGCCCTTTAACTTAACATAAAAAAACAAAAATACTCCTGACTTGGCGGAGAAAAGTTGATGGAGTTAACGAGTCGGATGAAAATGGCAAGATTTCAAACCTTTGAACGAAAGTCGCAAAACTGGCCAAACCTCAGGGAGGAAAATGACATTTTTTTTTCTTTCAAAATGCAACGTTTTGAATGATTTTTTTTTGTTTTCTAAATAAATTTGTGTGACTCTCAAATTATAGGTTTGTTGAGAAGAACAATAAACAAAGTGAAACAAGAACGAAGCATTACTCCTAGACTGATGTTTATTAGAGGCGGTCAAGAGGATGCATCCGTGTTTGAGAGTTATCTAATTGAAGAACAAGATGTGGATGGAGGCGGGTTCGCAAATGTGATGGGCTTTGTTTCCTTTTTGGAGGAGATCAGTCAGAGTGTTTTAGAGTACATGAAGTAGAAGACTTGTACATATTGCATCAAGGGTTGTACCTAGCGAGAGAGTTTTGAAAGTTTGTTTTTCGGGGACAAGTTTTGTGTAACAAGGACTAACCTAAGATTAGTGATCAAATTGAGGAAGTATACACATTGTTTTGGAATAAATAACATGTTGAGTTAATGGTTAACCGCCTTAGCGGATAAATTTTATAGCCACCATGAAGGTGGGAGTCTAAACGCAACGCCTTGCCCTAGGCCATGTTTTTATTGTGCAATCTTTATGGGACAAGGCGTGAACCTTGATCGGATGTGGGTGTGGCCCTGATCACATGGTTTTAGTGAACGCCTTGTATTCATGTTTTTTCTTTTTCTTTTTTGTTATTTTTGTAATCGGTTGTTGGGGACCAGTCTTGAAGTAGCATAGACTGCATCTGACCGTTTAAGAAGTTAGATTGAACTTTGAAGCACCATGTGTATATGTCCAGACTGTTGGTTCGCATGTATCTAGAGGGGCTCTAGAGAATGTGGGCCGGGTTAGGTCTAATGGGTTGATCTGCATCCTGGCCCAAGCCCAACCACAGGGTCGATTGAAACTTTTATCAA
Organism: Helianthus tuberosus; assembly: GCA_030545235.1. Lineage (NCBI taxonomy): Eukaryota > Viridiplantae > Streptophyta > Magnoliopsida > Asterales > Asteraceae > Helianthus > Helianthus tuberosus. The sequence continues at coordinate 23,103,841 of CM060357.1, read as the reverse complement.
GTGGAATTATTATTCCATATATAAATTAGCAAGTTATATCTGTATCATGAGTTGTACATTATGCTTTGAACATTTTAAAAAAAGAAAAATTGATTTTTTACTTTTAACCTAAAGGTTTTTTCCTTTCGCAATTTTAACCGTACATAATTTGTTTTTTAACTTTAACCCAAAACTTTTCATTATTTACAATTTAACTTCACAACTTTTGTCACTTATACTTTTCATCTTTCGCAAATTTTCGTTTTACGTATAGTTCTAAATTTTTCAAGTTAATATGACGCAACGTGCATGTGTGGTTCAACGTTTTTCTCTCTATTTTTCCATGTTTGACAGGTTTGTCTCAACACGCATATCCTAGCTCGAGTCAGTATTGGTGGTCGATGACGGTTGTGTGACATTAGTACTATTTGACACTGTTTAAAAAAATTGGCATTGCTCTTAACCTTTACCGACCGTTGGTAACACCGACGATCCTTTAGCGGCCACACGTCGTCGCTAAAAGTCTAAGACCAATAGTGGCGACAGTGACTTTTAGCGGCGACAACCAGGCCAATAGCGACCCATCAATACCGGCGACCCTTTAGTGGCGACATGTCGCCGCTAAAAGTTAATAGCGGCGACTCCTTTCTTGTAGTGGAGGTGTGCTTTGGGGGTTTTTCAAAGATAAAATGGTTATGCATATGGTTGTCGTAACATTGGCTTTGGGGGTTTTCCCAAAAAAATGATTTTTTTACTTTTCACCAAAAAGTATTTCATAAATTACTTTAAACCCAAAACTATTTGTTTTTTTACTTTTAACCCAAAACTTTTTATCTTTTGCAATCTACCCTCATAACTTTTTTTACTTTCAGCTTTGGTCCTTTATAGTTTTCATTATCCGCAATTTTTTTTTGTTTATGCTTGGTTCTAAATTTTGTAACTTAACACATCGCAACATGCGTCTTTGGTTTAACGTTTTTACGTTTCGTTCTAAATTTTGTGAGTTAACATGACGCAACGTGCGTGTGTCGGTGAACGTTTTTACATCGTATATTTTTTCCCCGTTTGACAGGTTTAACATAATATGCGGGTCCTAGATCGACTTAGTTATAAGTTATAACTAAAGAATCCCCGGCGCATTGCGGCGGGTCGCAATCCTAGTTCGAATAATTTTGCAACCAAAAATTATATAACATGATGTTAAAAACGAATATTAGTAGTCACTTCATGGGGGTTTGGTTAATTATCAAGTTAATTGATGGTTACATTCTTTGAGGACATATTTGGGCCTAATATCTTGAGACTAGATTCTTCGAGAAAAAAGAAGTTGTTTGCTTGTGACCGACTAATAATTGGTTATCGTGTGACTTTTAGTTTATATTTATACGATATTTGCATTATATCGGACTTTATATATGGACCAACCATATGGTGACAATGACTGGCTAATAATTGCATGTGGCTAATCTATAATTGCATCTCATCCCACTTTGTTGGGATGTATTCAAACATTATTTCTCTTTGCATAAAAAATAACAGCATGTGCCAAGTCTATGCATGTAACAGTATGCAGGTAAGAGTATGCAATCACTAATGAGCGAGTTTTAGGCACCTTATTGACACGGAAAACAATTAAATCGACTCAATCAATTAAAAGAAAACACTTTTATAGTTTTTCTATAAAAACTAAAATAATGGTAATACTGTAATTTTTTAACTGAGGGCAAAGTTGCATTTTTTGACTGGGGTAAAATTATAATTTGCTAAAAGCTAAAGTGAACCAGGGCAAAATCGTAAATTTGCGCAAAGGCAAGTTCGTAATTTTGAAGTTGGGGTAATATCGTAATATAAATTTGAACTAAGGGCACAATCGTAATTTAAGCTGGAGGCAAAAGCATAATTTTATTTTGAACTGAGCGCAAAATCGTAACTTTAAGTTGGGGCAAAAGCATAATTTTATTTTGAACGGGCACGAAAACGTAATTTTAAACCGAGGGCGAAATCATAATTTTTTAAACGGGGGAAAATCATATTTTTTAACAGAGGGCGAAATCGTAATTTTAAGCTGGGGGCAAAGTCATAATTTTATTTTGAACTGGGCAAAATCATAATTTTGCACAGAGGGTAAAATCGTAAATTTGAGCTTGGGGAAAACCAGAATTTTATTTTGAACTGAGGGCAAATACGTAATTTTGAATTGAGGGTAAAATCGTAATTTTGCACCGAGGGTAAAATCGTAATTTTGCACCGAGGGCAAAATCGTAATTTTGACATGGGGCAAAACGTAATTTTAAACTAGGGGTAAATATGTAATTTTAAAGTGGGTGTAAAATACTAAACTGGTGTAAAACCGTAATTTTGAGATAGGGGAAAACATAATTTTATTTTGAACTGGGGCAAAATCGTAATTTTGGCTGAGGGTAAAAGCGTAATTTCTGAACCGATGGCAAAATCGTAATTTTGAGCTGGGGGCAAAAGGGTAATTATATTTTGAACTTGGGGCGAAAGCAAAATTTTAACCTGGGGACAAAATCGTAATTTTAAATTGGGTATAAAATAATAAACTGGTTGGTCTAATGTAGGAGTGCCAGACACTTGCCTGACACTATTCCCCCAAACTACTAAGCTTAACAAAAAAAAGGTGAGGGCAACTGCCTTTTTCCACAAATAGCATGCTGAAACTATTGCCGCTTAGATAAATGTATATGTAGGTAAATATAAGGGATAGTAAACAATTACGTAATATTATGTAATCACGTATTCATATGTAATAACATAACATTAAAAAAAAACTATAATAATAAAAAGTTTACTCAAATTAAAGAGAATAAAATTTTTGTGTTTGTTGAGTAACTTTTTTTTTAATATTAACGCATAAAAAAGTTATGATAATTTCAAATTAAAGAAAATAAAATTCTCGTTTATAAGGCGTATTTTTTTAAAATATTAACGTGTTAAAAGTTATGATTATTTAAAAATAGTAAAGTTATGAATGGACTAATGCGAGGGAATGAAAAAAATGTTTGATTGGTCAAGGTAATGGGATCACGCATTACATAAAGCATTCAATTCCCTCAAATTCATTCTATCCACATCTCTCACACTACATCACCACCACTCGCTACTCGTCATCGTCGCCACCAACCGCCGCCGCCAACCACCACCGCCCCCATCGCCACCCGTCGCAGTCCCCACTTGCCATCATCGCCACCCTCTGCCTCCGCTACCACCACCCACCACCATTGCCACCCTCCGCCACCGACCACCCCCAAAAAATATCGACCAACCACTGCCAATATCGACAATGGTGTTGGGTGACGGCGACGATGGTGGTCGGTGGCAGAGGTGGGTGGCGGTGGCGGCGGAGGCGGATGTGGGTGGCGGCTGCGGCGGTGATGGTGTCGGTTTCAGCAATGTTAGTAATCTCCTTTTTGTAAATTGTTTTTACAAAACCTTAAATGTTTTACAATGTGATCAAGCAGTGATTGAGTCTTTTTAGTTCTTCAATTACTGCCGGTATGTTGGGGTTTTGTATACAAAATGTGGAACACGTTACCATTGGACAACGAGTTAGCCAATGTGTAATATGATCCATCAGTCAGGATTGACAATACTGAATGAGTAATTGTGTAGAAATAAACAATGTGATTGCTCTCAATACTGTTAATGGGTGAAACTCTTCTTGATTAAACTGGGATTCACTCACCAGTATTTCTCACTGACAAATGTTTTTAAAACGCGTTTCAGGTAACAAAATGTAAAAGCCAAATTAGAAGAAAGCCAGCTGGAGAGCACTAACGGCTTGGAAAAATGTGGCTATAAAAGTTACCTAAAAGACGATGTTTTAAATAAAATAGGGTTTATCCCTATAAATATGTTGTAATAAGAAACTTGGGTTTTACCCATGTGATTATTAATATAAAATATGGTTGTTTCACTCTGATAAATGTGAAACCACCATATTTTAAAAAAATGTGGCTATAAAAGTTACCTAAAAGACGATGTTTTAAATAAAATAGGGTTTATCTCTCTAAATATGTTGTAATAAGAAACTTGGGTTTTACCCATGTGATTATTAATATAAAATATGGTGGTTTCACTCTGATAAATATTTCCTAACTACGGTCCTCGCTGCCGAAATTTCCGCTGCCAAAATTGATAAATAATGATACCACCAAAACTGGTCTCGCTGCCGCCCGTTCCCGGGACAGATAGGGGGCGGGGGTTGCGACAGAAGGTGGTATCAGAGCTAAGCCACTGATTCAGCCACAGAAGTGTTCTGCTGATACCAATATTATTCAAATTGTTAGGAAAATAATTATGAAAATACGTGCATATCTGTATTTTACTGTTGTGTGTTATTTAACTATTTGTTAGTTTATAGTATGAGTGATCAAAGACCCTCGGACGCGTATCGTCAGTTGTCCGATTCACCTAGGAGTGAAGGTACCTCTTCACAGCATGCCCTCTCTGGGTATGCCGTTGATAATGAAGAAGGGATGTTTGTCTTTAAGGCTCAATCTGAAGAGCCATTCCCTCAGAAAAAGAGAGGATGGTTTAGTAAGGGAGCATTCAAGCGTAGGAAAAGAATGCGAAAGTTGCAACAGCAGAGAGTCCTAGCAGCCGCTAAGCGAGAGTCAGATGCCCATACACAGGATATGCTTAATAGAAGCTTAGCCAATTTTCATATCCTAACAACAACTGCTGCTGACCCAAACCTGGAACAACTAGTAGCCCCACAACCCTTACCTTTATTCCCCACTCAGCCAATGGAGATAGAGGATAACCCTGAAAATCAAGTAGAAATGCATGATTTCAACCCCGATGAGATACCTAGGATACCAGCCCCTAATCCCTTAGATCAGGATTATGATCCATGGTTCGATGATCATAGGGATTATGTGCCGCGCTACCACCTAAATGACGAACCCATGCCGAACTTAGCAGCCTATCCAGGTCTGGACCCTCTAGATCCCTACTACCACGATAACGATGAATATATTAGGGAGATCTTAGAGAATCCGTACCCTCAGGAGAATCCCATGCCCCAGTATCCAGACCCAGTACCAGCACCTGCACCCCCAATGAGTGCAGATAATGTGCACGAGCTCCGAACTTTCGGAGAAGAGATTTTATAGAGTAGTGAGAGGATGAGGCAGGTAAGGGAGCGACTCGTCTGGAAATACGACGAGCGCAATATAGATTACTGGATGAATCCAGACCAGTGAAGGAGATGGTGGAATTGGTAATAATAATATATGTTGTAGTATAGACCACTCCGTGGTTAGCGATGCATAGTAGTATTGTACTGTAAATTTTAATTTCTAGTATTGGTTTGTATTAGAAACATACTATAATAGAAAAGAGTAAAGTCGCAATGCTCGACGTTTTTGGCCAATATGTGTGTTGTGTGGTTGTTGCCCAAATTATTAATTATTTTGTGATATTAATAATTGGTGAATGTTTAAAATTCAGATGGACGACGAGGTAAACCAGGATAACCAGAATAACGATAACCAGAGTAACAATAACTTGGTTAATGAGAACCCGAACAACAACAATAATGAAAACCAAGTGGATAACAGTGCCATGCAACATATAGTGGCACAAGGGATAATAGATGCAATGTCATATATTATCAAAAAGGTTAAGGAAGCGGAAAATAAAAGTAAACATGATAGTAAGCGACCCTCTGAACCTGAAAACAGCGTAAACAATGGACCCGTACTTCAAGTGCCCATTCCCAAAAGAAGAAGAACCGTGTCTTACGGTTGTTCTTATAAAGAATTCTGGTCTTGTAAACCAATGGAATTCTCGGGCAATGAAGGGGCCGTTGCATCTCTACGCTGGATAGAAAATATTGAGGCAGTCTTAAGGATAAGTAAATGTGCTGAAGAGGATAAAATAATGTTTGCTTCAAATCTGTTTAAGAATTCAGCACTAGAATGGTGGAACACTATCCTCCAGTCAAGGGGAAGTGATAGAACTTACAATATGGAATGGGAGGTGTTTAAAAACATGGTAGAAAGGAAATTCTGCCCTCCTAATAAAAAAGAACAGATAGCAAACAAATTTCTAAATCTTAGGATGATTGGAGTAGATAGTAAGGGTTATACTACATTATTCTTTGAATATGCTAGAACAGTACCAACCCTTGCTTCACCTGAACCAGTATTAATCTCCGGTTACAACTGGGGATTAATTGGAGAGATTAGACATGTAGTCAAGGCAGCTAGACCTCCAACCATAGAAGAAGCTGTAGAACTAGCCAACACATTGACAGATGAATTAGTCCGTACACGAGAAGCGGATCAAAGGAGGAACCTGACCCAGAAGCTTACCCAAGAATTCCGTTCTGGAAATTCTAACCGTGGGAGAAATGTAGGTTCTACCTCTGCACCCTACTGTAAGTATTGCAAAAGGAAGCATTCAGGAAGTTGCTCCATATACTGTAACTTTTGCAAAATATCTAGACACAAGGAGGAAGACTGCAGAAAAAAGCCTAACAACATAATATGCTACAGCTGCGGAGAACAAGATCATATCAAGCCTAACTGTCCAAAGTTAGCTCCAGCTGCAAATATCAAGAATACTAAAAATGCTAGAGCATTTGTTCTAACTGCAGAAGAAGCAAAGATGATCCCGGATGTGATCATTGGTACGTTTTTAGTTAATGATGTTTTTGCTAAAGTATTATTTGACTCTGGTGCGAACCAAAGTTTTATTAATACTTCATTTTGCAAACTTCTTAATCAATCATTAACTAAACTCCACAAGAATGTCTAGTAGAGACAACAAATAGGGAAACCATTAAGATTTCTGAGATCTTGCAGGGAGCAAGAATAGAAATTTTAAATCAGAAATTTATTGCAAACCTTTATCCAATGAATCTGGCAGGATTCGATGTCGTTTTAGGAATGGATTGGTTAATAGCCAATAAAGCCAGTATTTTATGTGATCAAAAGTCAATTCAAGTAAACTCACCAAGAGGTGAAAAGATCACAATTAAAGGAAATAAGTTCTCTAAATCCACAAAATTCATCTCTGTGATGAAAACAGCAAGTTATATGAGGAAAGGATCATTAATGTCTTTGATTTCTATAATCACTAACACTAAAGGAAAAGAATTAAAGAATATTCCAGTAGTATCCCAGTTTTCAGATGTATTTCCAGAAGAGCTGCCAGGGCAACCTCCAGACAGGGAAGTAGAATTCAGAATCCACTTAATACCAGGAACCGCACCAATTGCCAAAGCACCTTACCGTTTGGAACCCGCAGAAATGCAGGAACTGAAGAAACAGTTAGATGAATTGTTGGAGAAGGGATTCATACACCCAAGCTCATCGCTATGGGGAGCACCGATATTATTCGTTAAAAAGAAGGCTGGATCAATGCGTATGTGCATTGACTACCGTGAATTAAACAAAGTCACGATTAAGAATCGGTATCCATTACCAAGAATAGATGATCTGTTTGATCAATTGTAAGGAGCACGATTTTTCTCTAAAATCGACTTAAGGTCAGGATATCATCAATTAAAGGTACAGGAAGAGGACATTCCTAAGACCGCTTTCAAAACAAGGTATGGCCATTATGAATTTACTGTCATGCCATTTGGTTTAACCAATGCCCCAGCTGCATTCATGGACATGATGAACCGAATATGTAAATCATATTTGGACAAATTCATAATTGTCTTTATAGATGATATTCTTATTTATTCCAAAAGCAAAGAGGAACATGCAGCCCATCTGCACGCACTTCTAAGTTTATTGAGAAAAGAAAAGCTTTATGCTAAGTTTTCGAAGTATGAGTTTTGGTTAGAACAGGTACAATTTCTTGGACATTTAGTCAATCATGAAGGAATTCATGTAGATCCCACCAAAATCGAGGCGATTACCAAGTAGAAAACCCCTGAGTCACCAACTGAGGTTAGAAGTTTCTTAGGATTAGCTGGTTATTATAGAAGATTCATTCGAGATTTTTCTAGAATAGTCATTCCCTTAACTAAGTTAACCTGTAAATCCGTTAAGTTTGAATGGGGACCAAAACAAGAAGAAGCCTTTAGAATTCTTAAGCAAAGATTAACCCATGCACCCATACTAGCGTTACCAGAAGGAACTGAAGATTTTGTAATCTATTGTGACGCTTCCAAGTTAGGTTATGGATGTGTGTTAATGCAACGTCAAAAGGTTATAGCTTACGCTTCTAGACAACTTAAGAATCATGAAGAGAATTATTCAACCCATGATCTAGAGTTAGGAGCTATAATTTTTTACCTTAAAATTTGGAGACATTACCTTTACGGTAGTAAGTTTACCATATTCACCGACCATAAAAGTTTAAGGTATGTTTTTGGGCAAAAGGAATTAAATATGAGACAAAGATGCTGGATGGAAATGCTTAGTGATTATGATTGTGATATCCAGCATCATGCAGGAAAAGAAAATGTAGTAGCTGATGCTTTAAGTCAGAAATATCATGAAAAGCCAAAAAGAGTACGTTCTCTTAAGTTAAATCTGCAAATAGATTTAAATGATCAGATTAGAAAAACACAAGAATCAGTAATCAAGGATGATACTGAAAAGTTAAAAGGAATGATTAATGAATTAGAACAAGGAACAGATGGAATTTGGAGATTCCATAAGAAAAGAATGTGGATACCTAAATTAAGAAACCTACGCCACCGTATATTAGAAGAAGCTCATAAGTCTAAGTATACGATGCATCCTGGAAATGATAAGATGTATCAGGACTTAAGAAAGAATTTCTGGTGGATAGGAATGAAAAAGGATATAGCAGCATATGTTGCAAAGTGTTTAACTTGTTCACAAGTTAAAGCTGAACATCAGAAACCCTCAGGTTTATTGCAACAGTTAGAAATGCCTGTACGGAAATGAGAATTGTTAACAATGGATTTTGTTACCAAATTACCCAAAACAAGAAAATGTAATGATACAATCTGGGTGATTGTAGACAGACTATCCAAGTCAGCTCATTTCCTACCAATGAAAGAAACTTTCAGTATGGAACAGTTAGCTAAATTATATGTAAGTGAAATAGTTTCATTATATGGAATTCCTCTATCAATTGTTTCTGACAGAGATAGTCATTTTACCTCTCATTTTTGGACAAGTTTCCAAAAAGCAATGGGAACCAAGTTGAATCTAAGCACCGCTTATCATCCACAAACGAACGGACAAAGCGAAAGGACAATTCAGACACTGGAAGACAATGCTTAGAGCTTGTGTAATTGATTTCGGAGGTAATTGGGATGATCACTTACCATTGATAGAATTTTCTTACAATAACAGTTATCACACAAGTATCAATGCTGCACCATTCGAAGCACTTTATGGACGAAAGTGCCGAACGCCAGTCTGTTGAGCAGAAATTGGAGAAAAGCAACTATCTGGACCTGAGATAGTACAAGTAACAACAGACAAAATCACTCAAGTCAAGGAACGACTGAAAGCAGCACGATATAGACAAAAGAGTTATGCTGATAACAGACGAAAGCCATTGGAATTTCAAGTAGGAGATAAAGTGTTATTGAAAGTCTCTCCCTGGAAAGGAGTGGTAAGATTCATCAAAAAGGGGATAGCTAAGCCCCAGGTATGTCGGACCTTTTAAGATTATTAGAAGAATAGGACCAGTAGCCTATCAGCTACAACTGCAAGAGGGAATGGCAGGAATACATGATATATTTCATGTATCTAATTTCAAGAAATGCTTAGCTGATAAATCGCTAGTAGTACCTCTTAAGGATATAGAGGTAAATGAACAGTTAAAGTTTGTAGAGAAGCCTCTACAGATTGAAGACAGGAAGATTAAGAATCTCAAGCACAAAAGACTAGTTCTAGTCAAAGTGAAGTAGGACTCCAAAAGAGGACCAAAATACATATGAGAACTTGATTCAGAAATGCAAAAGAAATACTCACACCTGTTCCAGTAGACCTCGAGGACGAGCTCTAAAACAAGGTGGGGAGGATATAACAACCCTCCAAAATATTTTGACACCCGAATATATTTTAAATTACCCTTATATGTCCTAAAATACACCCCGTACGTGAAAACCGAGCCCAAAATATGAAATGTCATTAAAAATAATTAAAAAAACAAAATTTTATAGGCTGTCGCGGGGCGCGTAGCCTTTGGCTACTGCCTACGCGGGCCGCGAGCGAGTAACAACGAGGCCGCACCCGGTGCTGACACGTGGTAGCAACGTGTTGAACCTATATCGTGACCCGGATCACCTACGCCTAGACCCCCTACTACGCGGGTCGCGTAACCCGAGGACTAACCTTACGCGGGCCGCGAGAAACTTGATTTCAGACCTTATATAAGAGGGCATCGGGTTTTCGTTTTCCGTCGCTCATTCTTTTCTTTTTTAACGAATTTCTAAGAAGTAGGCATAATACTCGGGTATTATAACCCCCTAATTAACGAAGTTCTGCCCCGATGTAAGTATCATAACCCCGGTTACGTATTAGATACGCTGCCCGATCGATCCAGGGTTCCGTAACGGCTGTCAGGGTTCTGCCCGACGTAGTCGTTGGAATGCCGTCTCGGGGAGGGTATAACTAATGTAAATATAAAGAGTTATTATACTAACGCGTGTGCATTGTGTAAATTATAGATAATCATCAGGAAACCTTAGAAGAAACCTAAGTCAGCAATGTGAGTAATCTCCTTTTTGTAAATTGTTTTTACAGAACCTTAAATGTTTTACAATGTGATTAAGCAGTGATTGAGTCTTTGTAGTTCTTCAGTTACTGCCGGTATGTTGGGGTTTTGTATACAAAATGTGGAACACATTACCATTGGACAACGAGTTAGCCAATGTGTAATATGACCCACCAGTCAGGATTGACAATACTGAATGAGTAATTGTGTAGAAATAAACAATTTGATTGCTCTCAATACTGTTAATGGATGAAAGTCATGAAACTCTCCTTGATTAAACTGGGATTCACTCACCAGTATTTCCCACTGACAAATGTTTTTAAAACGCGTTTCAGGTAACAAAATGTAAAAGCCAAATTAGAAGAAAGCCAGCTGGAGAGCACTGACGGCTTGGAAAAATGTGGCTATAAAACTTACCTAAAAGACGATGTTTTAAATAAAATAGGGTTTATCCCTATAAATATGTTGTAATAAGAAACTTGGGTTTTACCCATGTGATTGTTAATATAAAATATGGTGGTTTCACTCTGATAAATATTTCCTAACTACGGTCCTGATGAAATTTTCGCTGCCAAAATTGATAAATAATGATACCACCAAAATTGGTCTCGCGGTCGCCCGTTCCCGAGACAGATAGGGGCGGGCGTTGCGACATCGGTACTGGGTGGCGGCAAAGGTGGATGACGTCGTCGGACGACGGTGGTGGGTGGTGACAGGTGACGACAGGGGCAGAGTTGTCAGCGGTGGGTGACGGTGGCTGGCGGTATAGGTGGTGGTGGTGGGTGACAACAGGAGCGGAGGTAGGGGTGGCGGCGACGGTGGTCACGGCTGTGTTGGGTGGTGGCGATGGTAGTCACGGTGGCGGCTGTGGAGGTGGAGGTGGTGGGTGGTTGCAACTTTGGTGGGTTGTGGTTTTGTTAATGAAGGTGAAGGGGTGATTGGAATGGAAAAAATAGTAGTGATGGATAGAATAATTTTAAGGGAATTGAATGTCTGATTTAATGGGTGATTTTATTCCCTCCACCAACCAAATACTCTTTTGTTCACATTACAATGGTCCATTCTGTTTAATATATCATTCTTGCATACCGATCGCTACCTAAAGGAATGAGTTTAAGAATGAACAATAATTATTCCATAATCCATAGTCATTATTTTCTCCATTTATTTCACTTGTTTTTTGTTGTGGACCACTAATTTAACTCTTTCAAACTATTGAATTACTTGATAATGATCCATATCCCTTTTCTAGACTACTTGGCATGATAATTCTGTTTTCTATGTTCATACATCATACATGTATATCTAAAATGCCTTTTTATTTTATATTAAAAGAACTTCAAATTGATCCAAATCAAACTTCTCATCCTCTTGCAAACGAAACCAACAACAAGATTTCACCAAATGTTTTCAATTTTCATTCAACCTTCAAACCGAGTACTATCACGCGTATAATCTAACCCAATCCCTTCAATTTCCCCCAATTCAGTTTTTCTCAATAATCACAAACCCAATCAAATGTCGTCGTATTACGGTCACAACACCGCCCCATCTGCCCCACCGGAGCCCCACCCACAACCCGCTTCACATCCCGGATCACAACCCGGTGTCGGTTACCCATACCAACAACCACCGCTACAATCTCAACAACCTGCGTACGGATACAGTAACTACGGCCATAATCAGAATCAGAACCAGACCCAGAACCCGAATAGTTCAATCGGGTTTGGTGGTGGGCAATACGGGTACCCGCCGGCACCGTCGTTTCCTCCGGGTACGCACCCGGAAGTTATTCGGAGCTTTCAGATGGTGGATTTGGATCGGAGTGGGTTTATAGATGCTAAAGAATTGCAGCAGGCGCTTATTTCTGCTTACCAGAAGTTTAGCATTCGGACTATCCGTTTGCTCATGTTTCAGTTTCGGAACCCGAATGACCCTTTCAGAACTGGTTTGTGTTTTTGTTTCAATCTTTTTATTGTGTTTCAATATTAATTGCTGTGACTTGTGATTGCTTAATTTAAGCCGTAGCATAGTTGTAAATAGCGAGTGTAGCGAGCGCTAGGTAGCGTATATGTCTAGGCTCGCTACTGGGGTTGTAGCGATAGATAGCGTCATAGCGACAATTTATAGTTTTTCTAGTATAAATAGCAATCAAATATAGCTATAAAATAGCTGAGTTTTAGGTTTTTGTTAAATATACATGTAAAATAGCATATATACCAGGGTATTTTGATATAATATACATATGAAATTTTTAACTTTTTTTCTAGTGTATCGCTATTTATAAAATAGCCGCCCGCTATTTGTCGCTATTCGCTGTGTAGCATATGGGTACCTTGTCGCTATTCGCCATCAACAGCTATGAGCCGTAGTAATTTAATTCCGCTCCGATTCTGATTCCAAATTATATTGATTTGAGTTACTCGATCATGCTGATCCAATTCAAGATTACATTATGTGTACCGACGACAACCACAACAACCATACTCCGTATATCCCACAGATAGCGAGGCTATAGGTAGGGTCAGTCATAGTTGTCAATAGCATACCGGTGTTTTTGTATATTTTTATATAAGTATAATAAATAGCGATGCCCATTAGTTTTTTTTTGTTTCATAGTTGAAAAAAAAGCATATTTAGATGCTTCGTGATAGCGTATTTTAGCTATTTTTGATGAAATATACATGTAAAATATTTCTACTACTTCATCGCTAAACATGTAATAGCGGGCGCTATTTCGTCTCTATCGCTATGTAGCATATAGGTAGCTTGTCGCTATTTACCGCTATTCGCTATATTGACAACTATGGGTCAAGGGAGGGTGGGATGTAGGCAAACCTTAACTCTATCTGTGGGGACATAGAGGCTGCTTCCAAACCATTCTAACATTATAGAGATATAAATCCACCAACAAACATAATGAGTGCAAGAGGAACCTAGTAAGGTAGAAACAGAGACGACGATAACATTCACATAACATATAGACATATGGACACATAGACAACGATACATAATTACATAGGGACAATAACCTGCAAAGACCACTCAAGTGTAGAAAAAACTATGCCCTAAAAAAAGCCACACATAAGTATCATCCCCTAAAAGTCCTTAACCATGGCCGCCCTGAGGGTGGGCGGGGAGGACCACCGGCCAGGGCCCGATATTTAAAACTATTGGAGGAAAATGGCTATTTTTTAAAAGTTTGGGGCAAAACCTTAACCATGGCCGCCCTGCAAAACGGAAGTTTACTCTAAAAAAAATTGATATGTATATGTAAAAAAATAAATTAATAGGGTATACCCATACAAACACCAACATAGGCCCACTTACAAAACAATTTTTAAGGTTTAGATTAGTTATTAGTCCATTGCCATAACGCCCCGCTTATGGTATGCTCATATAATGTATATATGTGTGGGCGCTCGGGTGGCAAAAGTGAAAGTGCACTAATTTTAACGTTATTTTACTAATTTCGTGAAAATAACGTTAAAAGAGGGGGATGGTTAATCATCATGTGGTGGCGTTGATAGCCAAAAGACAAGGGGGTACATGCACTAATCGGTGTTTGTCTCAATTGCCGAGTGTTATGTGCCTTATGTCCAAGGCTTGATGCAAAACTACAATCGAGCCGGGGGTCTCATTGGAAGCAGCCTCTCTATTCCTATGAGGTAGAGGTAAGGCTGTCTACATCTCACCCTCCTCAGACCCTACCTTAGCTTTGCTATTGGTGGGATATACTGAGTATGATGATGATGATGATGATGATGATTAGTCCATTGCCATTAGGTTTAGACCTCCCAATTCGTTAAGGACTTAAGGCCTAAGGGCACGTTTTTTCGAGCTCGAATAGGTTACACGAATTCTCAGGGCCGGCCCTGTCCTTAACCTTAATCCTACATCCTACGTCTCCGTGAACTCCTATCCTTCAGAGAGGTGCAAAATCTATCAAATCACATCTAATCCGCTCGTCCCAAGTTGGGTGTGTACTGTAGACAGGAGAAATGTTGGTGTTGTAAGGAATACTTGGCCTAAAATATCACCGACGTGTTTTGGGCGCAATGGCTGTGGACGAGAGGAGAAGTCCATGGTTTTGGTTTAGCGTGTTTGGGTGTGAGTGGTACAAGGATGGGTGAGTTATTCGGGAAATCTCCACCCGGGCAACCAAAAACAAATTCATGAGCTCCTTGTGTGCAAAACGGACAATATTGCTGGTGCGAGGAGCCGAATGTTACATTTGAATAATAATAATGATAATAATAAATAATAATATCAAATTTTAATCGGTCTTGATCAATTGCATCTTATTTAACAATGAGCATGAACTCTATCTTATTATATATTGTAATGCCAATCATTATATATTAGATTTTAATTATAAAACCAGATCCATTGTTTTCATTTATTTTCATTCTCCATATTCATGTTGCATTTATGGTTATTTTTCAGGTCCTAAAGAGTTTGCTGATCTATGGAGTTGTCTTGGCCAATGGCGCGTGAGTGATCGATCCTATTTCCTTATCGTATACATATAAATATTGTGTTTTCTTTTGCCATTTTTGTATATTTGGTTTCTTGGCATTTCTTGATAAGTATTTTTTTATACGATTTTAGGCTATCTTTGAGAGATTTGATAGGGACAGAAGCGGAAAAATCGATGCTGCAGAGTTAAGAGACGCTCTATACAGTCTTGGGTATGCGGTTCCACCTTCCGTACTGCAACTCTTGATCTCGAAATACGATGACCAAAGTGGACGGAGAGTCGAACTTTCGTTCGATAGTTTCGTCGAGTAAGGCCATTTTCGTAAATTTACCATATTCATATTTTAACATTTATAGCTAGTTTCTTGTCCTAAATCTAATAATCTTCTAAATTTATAAATTTCAGGTGTGGAATGATTGTGAAGGTGAGTAATAAATTCATCTTTGAACCTATTTATAAGGGTAAATAGGTCATTTTGTGTCTAAAAATGATATAATATATTAATATTTACACATGTTTGCAGGGTTTGACGGAAAAGTTTAAGGAGAAGGATACACGATACACGGGTTCAGCGACACTATCATACGAGACGTTTATGACGATGGTGATCCCATTTCTGGCAGCCGAATAATCGTGTTAACACGTTGCAACTGTTCGCTTCATTTTAGCTTTTCGCGTGTCAATTTTGGTCAAGTAAGATGTAAACTTGATAGTTTGTTAGAAGTGTTTCTTACCTATTACTCTCCTTAGGGTTAACAGGAATTATTGTTTTGTATAATACAGTTATTAATGCCTGTTAATTCTGTTGCTTGATTGGTTTTATTTCTACAACAATGTCTTTTTAGATCATGCTATGTATCAATTTGTAAATATTTAAAATGTGTCAAATACACAAGGGGTTTTTATAACCAATTTATAAAACAGCCATTATGGCCTGTTTAGACCATCCGTAGTGGGGAAGTATTTGGGCGTTTTTTTGCCTCAAAAACGCCCGCACACCACCCCGGGGGCGTTTTTCTTCAACAATTTGGTTGGGGCGTGCAAAATAAAACACCTGATGGAGATATTGTTGGCCAATCACTTTTTTTTAATGGTTTTTTTTACTTATTTAATTCTTTCACCCCTTTTAACATAACGTCAACATCCCCACTACACCCATTTTAGAAAACGCCCCATAATCCACCATTGCTGACTGGTCTGTTACATGGCGCAAAACACCCAAGGTATGGGCACTATCACTACACATGGTCTTAGGATGAAAAACTTCGGTTTCATAAGTAACAAAACAAACCAGACTCAAAATATTGTGAACCAGACCGTGAACAACCCCAATTATATCAAATATTAGTCATATCTAAATGGGCCATGAACAACCCTTATTTATAACATCTTCATATCTAAACATTGTTTCTTACTTTCTTACATGTAGTTATATACATGAGTTTAATAGAAAAGATATTATTTTTTAAATAATTATAAATTGTATATGTATCCGCTAGTGAATAAAAGTAAATAGTAATTTCTAAATATTTAGTGTTCTAATTTAAACTTGTTGAAGAGATGTGTTGATGTGATACCAACTAAGTATTTGAATTGGCATTAGGTGGCAAAATACTGCGAGGTAAACCCGACACAAATACGCACTCCTACACCATGTAGGATCGATGTTATTGTCGGTTTTGCATTGATCCGGCTCGCTAGAGCCTAGAAGTATCTAAGATCTATACCCGTGAAGCATCTATCCAGAACCGGGCCATGTAGGGAATTTGCATCTACACTTGTCACTTTAATAATTGCTAAGGACTAGAAGAGCGTTTGTATATGATCCTATGTCTACTAGATATACATGTATCTATAGGTTTATTTGCAAGTGTCTTATACTTTTAAATGTATGCAAAATGATAAAAATAAAATGGAATAACTATTGAGGCCCATGTCAGCTTCATAACTGGAATTGACCCATACACATGCTTACCATTTATTTTGTTTCTTCAACCCTCACATGTCCTGATCCCCATGTGGGACCCGCATATCGTCATCTCATTATCTAATTATTTTAATCCCTCTCAAAAGAATGAATGAATAAACCTAAGGTATAAATAAACTATACAATAATAATATAATAACTCATGAAAAAAACTGAAAAAATATATCATTTCTTTGTATGAATGTAGACATTATTGTTAATGAATCATTTTGATGAATATTCTATATATGTATATGAATGAAATGCTAGATACATGTTGCTAAATACAAGTTCGGAAGTGTTGGTGTGACGGTTCTTGGTGATGCTAGGCGGTAGCTGATGGCATAAGTTGTCGGCTATCCGTGTAATGTTTCACCTGTAAATAGTGGTATCTTTAAATGGTTAGATGATTATTATGAAGAACAACAAACAAAATGCAATAAAAAAAAGTTTATTCTTTTTTTTTTTTTTTGGGTAAAGGGTTACCTCGGTAAAAAAAAAAAAAAAAAGTTTATTTTGATTATAATATTGTTTAAAAAATGAAAAAATGGTTATAAAAAGTTGCCTACTTTTTTCCTAGACTTTTGTAAACTTGAAGACAACAAGAATATTGTGAAAAACTTGATTGCAAGTGGGAAAAGGAAAATCACTTCTACTTTTAAGAATTTATTGGGATTATACAAATGGTTGGAATTATAAGCTTACATATGTAACTTATTTGAGTGGATTTTCAACCAATCATGAAATAAATAATTAAATATGTAGATTTTCAACAAATATGTCCCTAAAGTTGAAGAAATTTGAGTTGTATATTACCTCCATTGACTACCCTTTTTAGGGATTTTGAAGCTTTCTATGTAAAGTTAGAATAAAATATCAATCTGTTTAAGCAATGAGTAAGGATCCAAGTAGCAAAACAAGAACCCTAAAGATGCACAATGCCTGCAAAAAATAAAAATAAACAAAAAATCAGTTAAAAAAAAAACTTATAAAAAACCCCGAAAACAAGGGCAAAAACGTACTTTTCTTACATTTTTCGCCGAAGATGAATAATCGATACGAGGAAGAAACCCTTGAACACCGAGGTTATAAACCGGAGTACCATCAGGATAATACAACCCGTAGTTCCTCTCGGACGTTGGCCCGGGCTTCATATTCTCATTAAAAAGTGCGAAAACGTATATATCTATCCGTTGTGACGGATGAGCCGGCGTCCCTTGCCCCGCTTGCATTCTTTGCAACAAGTTTCTATTATAAATCCCTGCGTTTTCAACAGTCGCCCCCGGTTCATCCACGTCACCTTTCGAAGGCCACCCGGTTTCCGAAATCCGCACTTGAACATCACTATGACCCAACGCCTTTATACCCGAATAAACCGCATCGATTTGCGCATACAACATATTATCATATTTCAAATTCGTATTCGGATCCACTGTCCCCGAATTCGGCTCGAAAAGCAGGTACTCAATCTGAACGTTTTTCGGGTCGCTTTTGTACGCAAAGTACGGGTACGCGTTAATGAGAAACGGCGAATTCGACATCGCGTGAAACGCAAGAATCGGTTGAATATACTGAACCAAATCATCGCGAAACGCACCGTTCGAAGGCGGGAACGAAGTTTTCAAGATTTGAAGCGAATGCGCGGTTGTAACATACACTTGCGAGTTCAATCCTAAGTTAACTAACGCTTGATACATCGATTTCATCGCGGGAACAAGATATTGCGGTAGTTGAGGATCTACGCCTCCTAAAACCTCGTTTCCGACCGTTATACATGTGATTCGAGTTTGCGAAATGTGAGGTTGTACCTTCTGTTGGATCCATATTTGGGCTTGTTGAGGATCTTGCATTTTTTGCAAGTATTCGTTCCCTAAACCGATGATGAATTCGACGTTGGTGTTTGCAAAAGCGGTTAGTACATTCGGGTCTGCATCGTATAGTTTCACTCTGCTGATGTTTAAGGATTCCAAAAGGGTCGAAACGCGCGATGGAGAGGGGAGATTGTTAGCAATTTGTCCGTAGTTGATCCCAACTCCAACACTTAAGGTACTAGTAAATGATCCTGCAAACAAAATTCAAGAAAGTTTGATTGTTTTAATGAATTAAGATTCAAGATCTAACACAATGTAAAAAAAGATTGGATTTTGAAGATGATTATGACTAAAGATTCAAAACCCATTGTGGAAAATTGTTGATTTCCCATAAAAATGTTGAATTTTTGGGAAATTTGTGATCAAGTTCATCAATTTAAACCTTCAAGAGGTGGTTCGGGTTCGAATTGGTTTTCTACTATAACCTCTTGAAACCAATCTACCCGGTGCAAGCTGTCATTTACCTGATCCCATTGGTTAGCAGAGTATTGACAGTATTGACAGAATGACAGATCACGTGAGTTTTCCGGTAACAGATTCTCATAAAAAATAATATTTCATTCAAAAAGTTTTAAGGAACACAAGGAGTAGATAAAATTGTGTGTTGACATGTAAATTTATATAGATTCATGCTTCAATGCCAGATTCAAAAACCCTTTTGGAAATATTACTAATTTCCCACAAAGTTCATTTTTTTATGAAACTTATGATGTAATTAATTAACTTGCATTCAAATTTATAAACTTTATGCAACAACAGGTGACAGAAAAATCACAACTTTATGATTTATCTTGAAAATCTTGATGTTTAAATGTTATTCTGCAGCTAAAGTTGTAAAATTTATAAACTTAACAAAGAAAAAACACAAAAGAATTCAATAATTCTACATTACTTTGATTAAACTCCAAAGTTTTTTCAAGAAAATCTTGAAATTTGTTATCTAAATGCAGAAAAAAGAAGAGGGATTACTTGAAAACATGAGTAGTAGAAGTGTGCATAGAATAGCGGCCATTGGAGATAATATTTGCAGGTTTCACCGCCGGGGGAAGAAGTATCTCCGGCGAAGATTGAAGGTGTAATAAGCGATTGAAATTGAATGGAGGTGGATTTATATATAAAATATTGATATTATATGTGTGTGCATACTTATTGAGCTTGTGATTTGGTTTCCATTTTTGTAGTTTATTTATTTTAGTTTGTTTTAAATGTAAGTAGGGTTGTTTAAATTGATCCACGCTCGATCGAAAAATGTTTGGAATTTGCTCGTTCGATTCTGCTCGATTGAAAAAGGTGCTCGGTTCAGATCGCTTTGGTTTGAAACGAACTGAGTATGAGCAAAGGTCCGCTCAGTTCGATTCGACTCGGCTAGCTTGAATTATTTTTTAATATAAACTAGTTTTTTTTATATCGCGCATTGCAGCGAAACCGAACAAATGATAATGTAAAACAAACGTGATTTGAAAATAAAGCATGTTGTTTAGAAAATCAAACCATTAGAACGATTTAGTTTATCATCGTACCGTTTTATGATACCAAATAAATACTTTATTCTGAGTACAACTTCGTTTTTAACAAAACCTATAACGGAATCTCAGGGAAATAAATCAAGCACAACTACGTACTCAAGTTTTAGAAAAAAAGTTATAAACGTAAATTATTAAAGAAGTATCAAATTAATGGATAAATTAATATATGTTCAAAAAAATAATTATTAAAAAAAAGGTAAAGAAAATATATGTTTAAAAAAAATATGTTATTAAAAGTAAATATAATAATAAACTATTATAATATAGTAAATAACAAAATAATAAAAAATTATATATTATTATAAAAATAAAGTTACTATTTATCAGCACTCGTTAACAATATATATAATATAATATAAGAGAAAGTGTAATGTACATTACGGCTTAACGTACATTACGTACGACAACATGCGTAATTTTACAATCTAACGTGCGTGATTTTGTTCTTTTTCAATTAACCTGGGTTTGATCAATTTCGTCCGATTTTTTTCAATTTTCTTTTCCTTTTCACTTCAAATTCGCAATTGTTCTGTCAATTTTATCGATTTGGGTTCAAACTTATTTTTGATTTTGAAAAGTTTCATCAAATTGTCGACCATCGAAATCTAATCGTAGAACAGAGGATGAAGGGATATGACGAAACTTTTGATTCCGACCATCTGAAACATGAGGAAGTGTTATACGTTGGAAACGGAATCGAAGAAGGAGCTGGAATGATGATGTTGAACCCAGGTTTGGAGGTTGAAGAAGATAATGAGATAATCACGCATGTGTATTTAAATAATAACGCATGTTGGTTTGTTTGAGATTATAACGTGCGTGATTTTCCGATGAACATGCGTAATTTCATGACGTACTGGTCGTACGTTAAGCTGTAATGTATGTTAACCGCTCTCATAATATAATATGTATAGATTAATAAAATAACTAGAGACGCATATTAACAATTCAAGATCCAACTAGAGCCCATTTAATTATAGAATTGAAGGTTGATACCAATAGTAATTGAGTCAAAATGTCAAAATACCGAAATGTGAAGTGTCGATCGATACTCAAGTGTCAACCCGCCATTCATTTCAGAAGTACATAATCCTAATTAAAACCCCGCATCAACCATCATTATTCAAATTTTCTGTCGCCAAGACGCCAACTCCCTAAGGTTTGTTTCAATCGGTTCATTTGATTTCAAACATCTCATAGATCAA
Organism: Helianthus tuberosus; assembly: GCA_030545235.1. Classification (NCBI taxonomy): domain Eukaryota; kingdom Viridiplantae; phylum Streptophyta; class Magnoliopsida; order Asterales; family Asteraceae; genus Helianthus; species Helianthus tuberosus. Next base: position 23,082,128 of record CM060357.1, on the reverse strand, counting down.
AAGTCTGCTTCAATTGATCGACAATTCATCTTTCCGCTCAGATGATCTCGGTAGAACCAGTTGAGTGTTTTTTCTATTCCTTGTTATTTCGTAAATTTATACTTGTGTTCTAATTAGACGAAACATGCACTTTACTCTAAAAACTAACAACCCCATCGTCACTTTTCTATTTGTTATGTGACGCTCGATACTCGCCCGACGTTCGTTCGAAAAAAACTCGGATCGAAATGTGCTCGTTCGATTTGGCTCGGTTGAAAAACGCTCGGTTTGGTTCGGTTTGTAAACGAACCGAGCACGAGCAAAGTTTCGCTCGGTTCGGTTCGACTCGTGAACAACTCTAAATGTAAGGCTATAAGGTGTGGAGGAGTCCTATCACTTGGAGATGGGCCTCTACGTAGGCAGCCACGTTATCTGGTGTGGGAGATTAGTCCCAAGGGATGGGCCTAGGGTGTGGGTGATGAGCCCCATCAATATATACAATATGTATATATGTATAGATGTGTGTGTTGATAACGAAAGAGAGAGGAACGTCCTCTTCGTCGGTCGGGCGTCGTTGGCGACAGGACAGCCCCAGAGAGGCGGTGTGGACAAGCCGAGATGGGCCTCACCAGACCGGTGATGTCCCCCACACCTTATAACCTAATATATACATTAATATCTATATTGGTCAAGCTTTTTTAGCAATTTATTGTTCACTTCATAATTGTAGACTTTTAGTAGCTTTTAGTGGGCTTGGTAACTTTTTTTATTGCAATTTATTGTTCACTTCATAGTTATAGTATGTGTTAAATATTTATTTTGGTCAAGTTTTTTTACTTTGTTTTTATTGCAATTTATTGTTCACTTCATATTTGTAGTATGTGTTAGTGGGCTTGGTAACTTTGTTTTTATTACAATTTATTGTTCACTTCATATTCATAGTATGTGTTAGTGGGTTTGGTAGAATTTACTCTAAAGTGGTTTAATAAGAAAAGAAAGTGTTATCATGTGGTGTAGGCGCACATTTCTTTTTCAACTTTCACATAACCAAGGGGTATTGTGAGGTTTTATTGGAGCGTTATGTGAAATGTGGCATTTGATTGAGGTGGTTAGATATGATTGTGGGGTATATCATTTGATATTAAAAAAAGTCCATCAACATTGCCTCACGCCCTTAACTCCATTTGAGCCTCTCGCCCCTTCCGAGCCCAGCAGTAGCGGTGTTCGCACACATGGTGCAGCAACCTATGTAGCGCTAGACGTCACCTCTTCCAAACCCACAACACATGGTCTAAGAAATATAATTAGTATTTGATTGATTAAAAAGTACTAATTGCAGATTCCTAAAAGATTTAGTAGAAAAAACAAGGTAATTTTTAATTTGTCTGCGAAAATTACCTGATACTTACGATATTGAAAAAAAGTTAGGTGTTACCTAGTTACACCTTAAAGGTTCGAAACAATTAAAATTTGTAATAATTGTGTTCCATATAAGAAATTGTGATATGAACTTCTATATAAAGAGATAAAAATGATTAGATGGTGTTGCATGTCAGAAAAAGAGTTTACTTACTTTCACACTAATGAAAAGAACGTTAACGTAACCTACACATATGCATATAGTGTAAAGTTTATCGTTTAGATACTCGTGTTTAAAACAATTTTAAATAATGCAATATTTTAAATTCGTTCCAAAGATGTATTTAAAAAACAAACTATATTATGTTTCAAGTTAATCTTTTTGTTTTAAATAAAAGTAATATTTATAAAAAATAACTTAGTTATGGTATTGATTAGTTATTTGTACTTAAAAAAAAACTTAGTTATGGTATTGATTAGTTATTTGTACTTTTAATACGGGGAATCATTTATATAGTTGCTTAAAAAGATAATATGATTCCTAATGTGGGTAATGAGACAATATCATACGCAATTTCAACTTTGACAACAAGTTATTTGGCTACAAGTTATGATTTTGGAATATATGAAATTGCAATGTTTTTTAATGAAACTTCTCTTGTTATTATTTTATATTATTTTTTGTGGTTTCCTGGCTTTCAACTTTTTTCCTGGTTCACATAATTTTCTAATATTTAGGAGGAAAAAATAAAACCAAGTCAAATGTTAGTATTTATAACTAGTAATATTCCCCGCGCGTTACGGCGGGTCTACGGTAGCATCAGTTCGATTTATAACAGGATTGGTATGGTAACGACACTCGATATAGTAACCAAAAAATAAAAGTAATGATATGACCAAAATGATGTCAATACGTGTTTTACATGGTCGAAAGACGAAAACCATAAAAACGAATATCGGTTCCAATAATAACGATACCAGTACCAATGTTGTTCGGTCGAAATCGACAAGGCATTGATGTTGCTAGGACGGTGTAAGTTTAGTTAGTCACGGTAAGGGTATGGTACCAACACTCGCTATAGCTTACAATATATAAAATATACTCTATACTGCTACCGAAGTTGTTCAAACGGTATTGGTTCGGTTCGTCACACTAAAAACCAAAAAAAATAATTATATTTTACCCGTTCGATTCAAAGAAAGCTTATATTTAAATATATTTAAATATACATTATATTCGAAATTTTATAAGGCATTACTTGTATTATTAAAAGAATGTAAAGGATAAACGGTGCCGACATATAATAAAAATACTAAAACGTAGATAAAAAATAGACATGTTATACTGCATACTAAAAATTTTATAAAACATTATATCATATAATAGATAAACAAAATATGTTTAATTACTATAATAAAATAACTAAAAGCTAGAAAAAATATAATATGTATAATTGTAATTTTGTTCACTGTTCATGACCACTATCTTTTAATATGTATAATAATTGTTGATGATTTATGCTTATAAATTTTAACCTACTTAAGGTGTCTTATAACAAAATTTGTTGAGGACACGAGCTTGAAGCACATAACTTTGGTGATCTTGAAGCGCAAGTTGGCGAGATGAATACGATACAAATCTAAAAATTTTACACGAACCCTCTAAAAATTGTGTGCATACGAACTTGATCACAACTCGTCTTAATATGTGTTGGCACAAGCACAAACAATTAGCCTATTTGTTTTTCATATTATTACTCTAAAGTTACAAATTTCATAGAAGATCGCAACTTTTTTGTAAAACAACAAGAGTAAAATGCTAAAATGTCCGTGAATTTAAGCCAATTTTGTTACTTCAGTTAAAAAATAAACTTTTTTGTATCTAGGTTCCTGTGGTTTGGTTTTTGTTGCCATTTTCATCCAATTGACAAACTGGGTTAGAATTTTATGTTAACCTCTCCTCTTTTTATCGTTTCCCTCATTTAAATGAAGGGTATAATCGTCATTTTATACCATAATATATTTTAATTAAGTGAGGAAAACGTAAAAAAGGGAGTAGTTAAAAAAAATTCTAACCCATTTTGTCAGTTGGATGAAAATGACAACAAAAAATGAAACCTTAGGGACGTAGATAAAAAAATGTTTCATTTTTTAACTAAAATGACAAAAGTGACATAAACTCAGTGACCATTTTGGCCTTTTACTCAAACAATTATTACATAAATTTCTCTTAGTTTTAGACTTTTACATAAAATACTCAACAATTATACCATAGAATACCTTTTTTTAATTATAAGGATGAACGAGTCAACCAGTGAACTTGTTGAGTTGACACGCACCCAAGTCGTATAGCTAAACGTGTGTACACGTTTGATAACATATAAACTCGAAACCGGATAAACCGAAACCTGTGATTTTCATGTTAAGCTTGAAAGGGATGAAATTGTGTTGAAAGAATGACATGGGTGAGGGTTTTATTATTTATTTTTTTGTTATAATTAATATTCAAATAAATAATTGAAATATTCTTTCTTAAATATAAGTTATAGAAATTACATAAATAATTGGAAACCAATTACAAAGAAATTCTAATAACCTTAGTTTCCATTTCTAATTTCTTTCTTTTTGCTTTAATCGTTCACATCTAAACATTTTCCAAGAATATATATTATGTCTTTAAGAAATTTCTCAAATTATTAACCAACCCCACCAATGTAACCGTGTTTGGTATTTAGTTCTTTTTGGTCATGTACTAAAAGGTTCACAATTCCTTTTCATTATAGTCCGTTAGATGTTGTTACATAGAAATATGAAAATATCATGGTGGTGCAAAATCATTGAGGGGGACGAATTGATAAAGAAATTTACTAAAATAAACACCTACTAGATTAAGAACTTTTTCTATATGACGAATTGATAAAGAAAATTACTAAAATAAACAACTACTAGATTAAGAACTTTTTCTATATGACGAATTGATAAAGAAAATTACTAAAATAAACACCTACTAGATTAAGAACTTTTTCTATATAAAAGAGTTAATTACTATTTTCGTCCCTGTGATTTGTCAAAAATCACTATTTCAGTCCATTAGTTTAAAAATTGCAATTTCAGTACCTGTGGCTTCACTTTCGTAACCATTTCAGTCCCTGTGGTTTCACTTTCATAACCATTTCAATCCATTACTCTGTTAAGTACAGGGACTGAAATGGTTACGAAAGTGAATCCACAGGGACTGAAATCGCAATTTTTAAACTAATGGACTGAAATAGTGATTTTTGACAAACCACAGGGACGAAAACAGTAATTAACTCTATATAAAACTATGAGTTAATTAGTTCATTAGTTTAAAAATTGTCATTTCAGTCCCTGTGGTTTCACTTTCGTAACTATTTAAGTCCATCTTCGTTAACCCCATCCAATTATTCTGTTAGTTTTCTATGAAATTACCACAATGTCCCTGTTATTAAAGTTAAAGTTCAAATAAATAAAGGGTTAAATTGTCAAACCAAGAAAGTGAGAGGCTAAATTGTTAAAATGTTGTTTAATCACCATACTTTGTCTCTCTCTGCAGAACCACACAATAAGGCCAGGGGGTGTGGCTTCGCGCCACCCCGTCACATAAGCTCAATAGCGGCCTTTGGCGCCCCACCTCCACCCCGCCTTCGTTAAAGGGGGCGCTATCGATTGATTCCGCGAAAAGGTTAGCGCGCGCGAGAGGATGAAATCAAGGGGCCCCACCTAAAGTCAACCAATCAGCTTTTTTTATTTATCTTTTTTTAATATAGTTAAAAAGGGTTTTATATGGGCATTATTCCATACCGTGTAAGTTAACGATAAAGCCCCTTGCTTATGTGTCATCTACGTGTCGTAATAAAGCCCCTATGGCTTTAAACCATACCCTCTAGCCTAAACCACCACACTACACCACTGCCACCACCACACCATACAACCCCCACCACCAAACCAATAACATCTAATCAATCCAAAGACAAGCAAGATTCTGATTTCTTCAACTACCAATATTGAACTTTGCAAGTTCAAAAACACATTTAAATACGTCAAGAATGAACAACAGAAGAAACTCACCTTCAAATGTCAAACTTCAGGAATAACCAATTTCAGGGTTTTTTTTTCGGTTAGGGTATTCTTTTTGTGCACCATTCATTCACTTTAACTTTGGGGTTTCACGGGTTGTAACACCCTAGTTTCTATTTAACGTTTATAGTGTAAATACCAACAATTAGATGTGCAGTTAAGACTACACATACTATAAAAATACGGGTTTATTAAAACTTTTACAATTCATAAATTATTCTAGGTAACATGATCGAATTCGTTGTTTAAATTTTACAACGTGGCAAAGTGCGGAAGCGTGTATCTTTATCGTGTTCGGTTCTTCGCTGAGCTTGATCGTCTTCCGGCGTCCAAAAGTACCTACATTTCAATAACATGAAATGCTTTAGTCATACAAGATTTAAATCATGTCCGAACGATGTCCGGGGAAACAATTGATTTCTCAATGAAAAACAAAATATATAAAAAAAATTCACCACCGTAAATTACGGTGGGACCGTAATTTACGGTGGTCCCTGGGTTCATGCTTTTCTACCGTAAAACAGTAGAAACTCACCGTAGCTTTATTGGCTCCACCGTAAATTACGGTGGCACCGTAATTTACGGTGGACCCTGCATCCAACTTCTCCATTTTGCCGTAATTTGACACGAAATATTTCGTATCTTTCAAACCGCTTATCCGTTTGGCCTACCGTTTCTTCCTACGTGTTTGTAATTTGATTCTCCATCATTTGGAGTTAAAATCCGGCATCCGGATTAGCAAATTTTTGAGACTTTTAAGTCTTCGGCTTATTACATTTTTACCAAATTTTGACCCGTTCGCTATTTTATCAAACAAACACGTTTACTTGATCTATAAACTCATGAGAATCATCATTTCAATATTTCCTATCAAATAAATCATAAATCATGGGTTTCTTACTTAGTTAGAACCCGTTTATGTTCAAGTGCTTATTTTGACCCGTTAGGGTATTTAAGCACTTTAAGCTTAAAATTGCTTTCATTCATTTCTAGCGTTATTTACAACATTCAAATCAAGAAATCTTCCACCACAACTATAATTGTGGTGGACTTAATGAGGTGATCCATATAATCCGAGTTTTTCTCATCTGATTACTAATTCACGACAAAGACTCATATAAAGTCATTTGACCGAAGATTTACATATTTCGCTTCTTACACTTATTCCAATTATTTGATTGATCATAAAACTCGTTTCAAAACTACCTTTAAAGGTTGTTTATTCGAATTAGCCAACAAGGGCGTTTTAGTCAATTTTTGTCATTCTTTTACGACGAAGGACTATTAGTGCTTGTTTGAACCACAAAGTCCGACCTTTTAACCATATTCTTGTTTAGAAACCAATATGTTTCTAAACACCATAATTATAACTCAATTTATTCGCTTTTCCTAAAGATAACCGAATATCTTATTTTAACCTTGTCCAACTGTTATAAAACTCCAAATTCTACATGATGAGTTGTATTACTATACATACCTGGCTCGGATCAATATATTGACCCGTTTCAATACCTTTCCTTAGTGGCTACTAAGTGATAACGATGTAAGCATCCGTGTGCTATTTATTTCCTAAATTCACGCAACTTGACAACCCATTAGTCGATATTGTCAAAGGGTGATAATTTCACCTTTTGACCCGTTTAGTCTATATGACCAATTACCATTGTCAAATTGTCAAAATTACCATTTTGCCCTTAATGGTTATTATGTTTTAACTTATATGATAACCATTAAAAGTACATGCTTCATTCGTCATAATATGATCGAATTACCGGTTTAACTCATTTTTAGCCATCACCATGTTTTCTTGTCATATTTAATTATCTTGTTCCGTACGACCACACGTCGGAACATCATATCTCAATTAGGTATTTTTCTTTTTCGCAACTAATAAGACGAAAGAATATTATAAATATATGACTAGTGTAAGATATACTTACCTTGCATCCCAAATACGCTTTTCCTTTATGCTTGACTCGTTCGACCCGCTTTCTCCCCAAGCTTCACCTAGCTTGTTAAGCGCCAAACTATTGTCAAACATTTACAAGGCGGTTAAATTAGTCATTAACAATCATGACTATTCCACCTCACTTATTTTCTATGCCGATGCTACTATTCGGCTTCATGATTAGTTAACTTAACTTATCTAAAGTTAACTACTTTCAATCACATGTTTTCTACTTTAAGTCTAAATCAACATAGTATTTAGAGCTCTTATCACTTCATATCACGCGTAATTGCCATATCATTCGAATATGCGTTTTCACTCTAAAATTCATTACTTTAGTTCTCATTTAGGCATTTTATCGAACACCTAATGTGCATATTTTCCATATTTACTAACTAGTTCATAACTAATTATTTTCACAAAGATTTACATCAAATCAAACCTCTATGTCTAGTGTTCATGAACTACATCAAGAACTTATTTCATAACAATCAATATTCATCAAATTAACACTCTAGCATGAGTGTTCATCATATTAACATAAAACCCACTTATCACAATATAAGGTAATTACCAAATCCCTAGTTTTGACAACAATTCATCCAATTTTCTACTAGGGTTTGTTTCTACACCAAGATATAATCACCATAACATTCATAGATTCAAGATTCATTCCAGAATTTCGATTATGATTGTTCATCAAAATCTCAAGGTATCACCAAATCATAAATTTCAACATACCTTGTAATCCCCATGACTAGGTGATCACGAATTTGTGTTCATGCAGTGATTTGGCTCTTGATTTGGGCTTCAATTTGATCAAGTTGTGGAAGTTAGGGTTTGAGCTCCCTGAGCTTTCTCCTGGTCGACCTCACACACGCACACACTAGGTGTAGTGTGTTTTTATTTTTTTGTTTTTAATAAATAAACCTTATTTCCAAATATCCAACTTTGGTCCCTCATGTTTCGTTAATTATTAAGTAGGTTATAACCTACTTATTTACAATCCATATTCCCTTTTATTAACCGGGTCAAGCATTCCTAGTTAGCTTAGCGGTTTCGGGAATATTTATGACTAAGTTTAATTTAGGTCCCGTTAACTCGGGCCTTCTAAGCTTTTATTTCCTAAAAGCTTTTATTGACTTTTTGTTTAATATTAGGATTAATTATTTAAATCCTAATATTTACTGGTTAAATTTTTACCACTGACGGTACTTTACCCGTCTTTTGGTATTAACGAAGTTTGATTACCCAAGCCTGTTTTCGGGGTGTTACACGGGTCCAATGGGCTAATATCTAAATACCATGTGGTCGTCGAAGAAGATGATCGGAAAATATGGGGACGTCAGAGAAGATGAGCGGAAAATATCTGGTGGGGGAAAACGGTTTTGTAGCTTTGTGAAGTGGGGCCCACCTTTAATTGTTTTTAAGTTTTTATAATTTTGTATATTAGTATTTTATAGGGGCAATTTCATCATTTCATTAGAACTTAACAAAATAAATAGATGGTGTTAAGAGAGAGTACTGGAATAGTTACGAAAGCGAATCCACAGAGACTGAAATAGCAATTTTTTAAGTAATGGACTGAAATAGCAATTTTTTAAGTAATTGACTGAAATAGTGATTTTTGACAAACAACAGGGCTGATAAACGTAATTAACTCTACAACTATTAACATATTTTATTTACAGCAAAAATAACTAAACTTGACATAATTTGAGATTACTAAACGTAAATTTAGCCTATTAGTTCGACTGTCACGCGCCCTTATTATGTAAAATCTATGTCTAATGAGTCAAGTTTGAGTTATATTTACACAGGCTTCACGTTCTTGAATAAAGAGGACGTGGCATATGGCAGTCATACATTTTACACTATAGACCACGGTTGTAAAAATCCCGACTAGTCTTTGATTAGTCACCGACTAAGACTAATCACTAATCGGAGGTTCACTGATTAATCGTTAGGCGATCAATGGTAAAAATCCCGACTGGTCTTTGATTAGTCGCCGACTAATCACTAATCGAAGGTTCACTGATTAATCGTTAGGCGATCAATGGCAGTCCTATTCTGGCCAAATTTTGGCTAGATACTGGCCAAATTTCGACCAAACCTTATAAATTTCCGTCAATTACTTAAAAATGGGTCAATGAGGGGTTAAAACAGGGTAAGGATAGTGTAAAAATGGCCTAAAGTGTGAGAAGTGTATTATAACACTATATATAATACTATATAACACCATATAAACAACGTATAACAATATGTAACACCATATAATACCATATAACACTATGTAACACTATATATCATTATATAACAGATATAACACTATACATCTATCATAGACATGCTATCAGACAACCTATAGTGTTATATTTGTTATATAATGATATATAGTGTTACATAGTGTTATATGGTGTTACATATTGTTATACGGTGTTTATATGGTGTTATATATTATTATATATAGTGTTATAATACACTTCTCACACTTCTCACACTTTTTACAGGATCCTCTACCGGTTAAAAAATGTCTACTTTAAAAAACTATATATAAAAATGTTTGTATACATATATAACTAAAACTACATGTAAAAATCTCAATCCAATTATTTCCGATTAATCTCTATTAATTCCGATTAATCTCTATTAATTCCGATTAATCGTTAGTCCGCACTTCAGAACGACTAGAGTCTAACAATTCTTAATAAAACTCCTATAGACACATATCAGTCTTTAGTTTGTTCACCTTAAAGGATATAGTTATGTCTAGTGAGCCTAAAAATACCACATGTAATAACATTAATGGACGAAAAAGTAAATACCTTATAAACAATTCATTTAATGAATGGTATTTTGGTAATTTTTTTAAGTAAATAGCATTTGTTATGAATGCACCATAATGTGGTGACTCTCCACATATGTAACCACCATCTCTTCATGTCTTTTGTATTAATGTAATAACACTATATATAGAGTTCTTTGTATTGTATGTTGATATATCAATGAAAAAGAATTTCTATTCACTTATTCTCTATAGTCTTGTTCTCTTATGTTTAGTATAGTTGTATATGGATTGCTAATAGACCATTGTTTCACAACACGTTATCAGCACGAATTGCTGCAAGATCTTCATATCCATGATTTGGTTTTTCTTTCATCCATTCAGGTAACAATACACAAAGCTCATATTTCTACTTAGTAATTGTTTTATTATTTTAGACATCTTGAATAATGTTATCGTATCCATGAAAAGTGAAATTAAGAGTAGAAACAATCGACCTGCAGCCTTTCACCTTGGACTTCATGGCTCCATGTTTTGTCCTCATTTTATTGTTTTTGTATATAATCATAACTAGAAAATTTGGATTTAGTTTTGTGAATATTTTGATGGCATGAAAGTAACTGAGGAGAAAATGACTGAAAAATAAATTATATTTGATTTTTTTTTCAAAAAATAAATAAATAACAACGTTTACAACCTTTGATGATTATTTTTTTTCATGCAATTGCTTACGTTCTTCATTAGTATCAAATAAAAAATGTGTTACTTCTACTTTATAAAATCGGACTCTTTCATGCCATTTACTACATTTTAGATTTGTAGTATTTCAGATTTCCCCCAATATCATCATTAAGTTATCATGACTCGTGACCTCATTATTTTTTTATGTATATTTTTTCTTTTGGTTGTTCTTATATGGGCTCGATGAAAATCTTGCCTAAGTTAACTAGTCATAATCTATTATTCATCCATTATAAATATATGAAAGTTTAAATGTTATATATAGTATTTACATTTGCTAGTAACGGGTCAATATGATCATCAACATGCACATAAATTATTTGTTTGTATTAAGAATTATTTTGACATTTTGATTTCAACTAAGAAATTGTATTTTAAGATGATGAGCCTAATAAACTTTGTTTGAAAATAAGTTAATTTGCATATATCTAATTAATATTTGCCGAAGAAACCTGATTTTCTATGTATTTAATCGGCCATATACTTCACCGGTTGAAATCTCGTTGGAATTGAATAGAGATTTTATGGCAAAATTAAGTACTTTTCATAAGGTGTATTGATGTCTTTTATGACAATTGATTAGAGATTTTATGGCAAAATTAAGTATTTTTCATGAGGTGTATTGATGTCTTTTATGACAATTGATTAGAGATTTTATGGCAAAATTAAGTACTTTTCATGAGGTGTATTGATGTCTTTTATGACAATTGATTAGAGATTTTATGGCAAAATTAAGTACTTTTCATGAGGTGTATTGATGTCTTTTATGACAATTGATTAGAGATTTTATGGCAAAATTAAGTACTTTTCATGAGGTGTATTGATGTTTTTTATGACAATTGATTAAAGATTTTATGGCAAAATTAAGTCTCTAATTATGTTAGACTTTTCACCACCCATGACTCTTGCATACTTAGTAGGCTATGTGCCTCTTTTGATGGGGCTAGTTGAGGTTATGTGATGAAAAGATTATTTATATTGGTTGAATAAAACAATTTCCATTTATCAAACCTCAAATATGCTTATAAAGTAGTAATATTAATAAATATATATATATATATATAAGGTTTGAAACAACCAGAATGAAGGTTGTGTGGCTCTAAACCATTCCTTAAGGTAAATGCAATGATAGATTAGTGAAAGGTCGAGATCATGTACATAACAAAAGCAATTGTAATGATAGCACTATGAAAGTTGTGTGGTATAATCCATTCCCTAAAAGTGAACGTTATGATATAATGAACGTTATAAAGGTCATGATCATGGTAAATGATGAGGGAAATCTTTTTCTTATGTTTGTTCTCTTGTTCTTAAGTAAACTACTCTGATGTTAGTTACTTAAATTGATAGATAATAATTCATTTGAGTTAGTGTTGATGCTCATTTATACTGAATTTCACATGAATCCTAAATCAATGTTGAGAACCCGAAGCTCTCCCAAGTGTATACAAAGTCCCGTTTGTTTTAATAATGATTTATCAAGTTCAACCCAAACTTTAGTTCATCGCACTTGGCGTTTTTGGGTAACATATAGCCTAGTGATGGAAAACCTTATGAACAGTACATGTTTTCCCTCTAAACAAAGGCTAAAACTATAATATTTCACGTGGTAGAGATGCTATTGATACTATTTCACGTGTTAATAGCATATTAAATGCTCCAGAAGAGCATCGATAGTTTACCCGCTGATATCGAATTTTGTAATTCATAATGCATCATATTCTAATGTATACCGAAGAAATTTATTAAGTTTCCACTATGTTTGAATTAAAAGTCATCACCTTGGAATGGTGTAAAAGAAAATGTACTAAATATCTAAAATATCTCATATGTTAAATATGGCCAAGAAGACTATATTAGAAGTTACTAGAAATAATACTAATTTTCCACAATATTCCATTAAATCAAATATGGTGAGTAACCAGAAGTTACTAGAATATTTATACATTCACCACCTGGCATGACCAAATAGGTCATCAAGATAGCATCATGATACGCTAAACAATCAAACATGCTAACCGGTACCTTAGCACCTCTAAGTAATCTAAAAACATTGCTCCCAAAATGCCTTATCATATGTCTAGTTAGTTTTTTTTTGTGGCAAATAATTTTTTATGCCCTTCCAAACAATAAACTCCTACAAACTATCCCTCTTATATGGGACCATTGAAATGTACAGTTATGTGGATTGTGGCATTCATACATGATTACATGTGAGTTTTTAGCTACTCGTATGTAGCATATGCCCAACACTATGGAACGTTGTTTTTTTTACATGGTTTAACACGGTTCTTTGACAACCCAATTGTAGGGACCATTGTTGGGCACAATGTGAAATATAGTGAAAGGCATATGTAGTCGAGACGAAATTCGTCAATTGATTATATCAATTCAAAACCAACTGCTTATCACAAATACTCACCATTACAACTGGTCTCCTGAAGAGAACCAAGTTTCCATTTTTTTTATATATATTTTATTGTGCAGCCTATGTACCAATAGCACCACCATAACATTTAAAATGGGATATGTACATCGTATTCCCAGTCTTAGGGGGAGACAAGAAAATGAAATATTGGTAACATAAAAAAAAATGCATCATATTATATATCGACCCCTGAAGTGGTCAATGCAAATCTGAAGTCCAAAAGAAAGAGCGTGTATTTGCAAATAATAACAAATGAAATACAAGATGCATTCACTAACACAAATAAGGTGACAAAGTCACATATACCAACTTAAACTTATCTGCTCGAATGGAAGTACTCACAAAATGATTATCATAATAATAAATTGTGAGAGATAAATCGGTTCCAAAAAGATAAAACCCACAAAACACAAAAAGAGCAGAGTAACGCAGTTGGTGTAACCCCAAAAGAGGTAGCACATAAAACACCATAAGTGGTTACATAAAAAACCCCAGAAGTGGTTGCATACTAAACCTTAAAGAAGGTTGTTGTCAAAACTCCAAAAGAGGTTAATGGAGTTCTAAAAGAAACTCTAGTACCAAACAAATATGAGATCGCGATGAATTATGTACAAAATAAGTACAATATGGAACCGTAATGAAACACGTGTGAAATGATATATTTGATTATGCTATAGCAATAGATGTAATCGATGAAAAAAAAAGATTACGTATATAGAAAGTGTGCAAGAGTGTACGCACACAAATAGCCAAAATGGCTACATGACTTAAGGTTGAACTAAATTTGCTCGACAAACTAAACGTTTTCGAACCAGCAGTTCGAACACCCATAGACCTCAAACCAGTAGGTTATAAATGGGTGTCTTTAAATAAAAGGAAACGTAAATAATAAGTTTTTGCGATGTAAGGCACGCATTTTAACATAAAGATTTTTCCCAAATCCCAGCAGTTGATTACGAGGAAACGTATACCCCTGTAGTGGATGCGATAATCTTTAAATGTTTAAGCGGCCTCGCAATCTCAGAATGACTTCAGATAAAACAACTTATGGATGTCATCACCATATACATGTACGAGACAATTGCAAATGACATATGTATGAAAACCCCCTGAAGGATTAAAAATGCTCAAAGCATTATGAAACAATAACCCCATAGGTGTTATATATATAAATCTTAAAGGAAACTACTCGTATGTGGTACAGTCGACTATACTCTGAAAAGAGAGGTATAATTTTGATAAAATGAGCTACATCTATTTAACAAGATTTCACTCTTACAGTGATAATGTAAACATCATCGAGAGGGAACTCTCAAACTAAAGAGGAAAATTTTGAATGACCTTTACAAAGTGTAGTTATTCTCGACCTGTAGTTCGAGTATATATGTACTATTTTTGCTCATCAATCTGACTACATCTAGAAGATGTTACATAAAAAAGCTTATTCGTTGAGTACATGAACAATTGTCTGATCGCTTGACATAGAAAAAATATTCTTATCAACCCCAAGAAAGGGATGTTGAACTACTTAGTCAAGAAGTACCATACTTAATTGCGATCAGAGCATTGACGTTTCTTGCAAACAAGACGACATCTGATATTACGTTCTTGCTAGATGTATTGGTAAGATTACAGTTCTAATCTCAAATGTTGCACTCTTTTTCCCTTCACTAAGTTTTTCCCATTGGGTTTTTCTTGGTAAGGTTTTTAACGAGACAACATAACTGATCCAGTAGTATCAGTTTATCTTATAGGTCCTGAAGTACTAATTTAACATCATCATAAATCATGTTGTTAATTATGTATAATGCGTAGTGCACTATTTTTCCCTTGACTAAGTTTTTCCCATTGGGTTTTCTTAGTAAGGTTTTTTTAATGAGGCAACATATCTGATCCAAAAGTATCAGGGGGAGAAAATAAGCGTTGCACTCTTTTTTTCCTTAGCTATGGTTTTATCCCACTGGGTTTTCCTAGCAAAGTTTTTAACGAAACAGCATCACCTAGCGTATTAAAAGAATAGTAGACTATTATATTTCATCATGTGGATAGTCAAGGGGGAGTGTTATGAATGCACCATAATGTGGTGACTCTCCACATATGTAACCACCATCTCTTCATGTCTTTTGTATTAATGTAATAACACTATATATAGAGTTCTTTGTATTGTATGTTGATATATCAATGAAAAAGAATTCCTATTCACTTATTCTCTATAGTCTTGTTCTCTCATGTTTAGTATAGTTGTATATGGATTGCTAATAGACCATTGTTTCACAACAGCATTCACATTCTTTTCATTATTTTTACCTAATAATTACACTAAAACAATCAAATTTTCTTTTTTCTTTCAATTAAATAATATTTTTTATACCTTTATTATTACTTTTTCTGTCTCAAACACTCATAACTACTTTTAAAATATATTAAAAAATTATAGATGACGAACCATGTTCTCTCAAATATACAGATAATAAGTAATATTTTCTCTCTCTTTCATCCACAACCAGCTACAATCACTTTTTATAATATAAAAATCTATGTTGTATACTTTGATGAAAGATTATGAATGCTCTAAACTTATCCTTTTTTGTGATGCTATCAAAGAATAGAATTTAAATTACTAAATAAAAAATGTAAATCTATGAGTATTAGAAGAACCATTAATGAAAGTGTGTTACAATGTGTGACGCGGATCTCGGTGAGCAGGCACGTGTTTACTGAAACTGGATCCACCTCGCAATTACCAAAAGGTCGGTGCCTTTTGTCCAGCTTGGAATTCCTTTTTATTAATTTATATTAATATTAATTGCCATTAAAAAAATTAATTTATTAATTAACTAATATAATATTTTTAACGGTAAATTATTTACGTCGACTCATCCCACTTGCTCATTGGAGGCTCGGTTCAACTAAAGCCAGACAGTCGTTCATTACAACAGGGCTCATGCTGGCACAGAAAGTGATATGACGTTCAACTGGATGAAAACCCCATAAACACCCCTAGCTGAAACAGTGCCCCCACCTAAAGTGCGGGTGTGTGGGAAAAAACCGGATGTCTCAACCATGTTACTATGGCATGATTGGCTTATTAATTAACTAGTTAATTAAAAATTTGCATGCCATTTATAATTTATATTAAGGTATTAATATACAACTCTAGTTTTTTAATGGTAGAAATAATTATATAAAATTGCTTAGCAAGTGATACCACTTTATTTGATTATAAGTGTCGAGTCCTCGAGTCACTGATGACGGTCAAAGGATCTCGTTGACGTTACAAGATTCCTGTCTCTTCGTCCTACAAGAAAGAAAACCGTTAACCTCGTCGCGAAGGACCCCGGGGGGGGGGGGATCCGTGACCAAACTCCGGCGTGAGAATAAGTAAGCTTGCCGGAGATAATGAGAAGTTTATTTCGACGAGTATCGTTGTCAGAATATTCTCCATGGTGTGAATTCTAGGATGTGTATGAGTAAATGCAAGTGAATAAATGTTATACGAAGTTGTCGGAATAAATGAGGCCACCGTGTGTTTAAGGAGAGTCAATCCCCTTTTCTCCAGTGAACTTACCTTCCTTATATAAAGGAGGTCGCTTATCTCTCGTGGGAACCAGTGCCAGATCATCTAACGGCCTTCTGTCATCTTTGGGGGGACTCAGACACGGTAAGATCAGGAACTTCATTAAATGAAGCCAGCTTGTAGTACTTTCTTTTCCGGCGACTTTCTCTTCTCCGTCAGACATGCATTTAATGTGCTCTGTGGTTCCTTGGATTCTCTTCAATCTCTCGCTCATTTTATGCATGTATGGCCTTTTTGAGAGAAGACATAAGGAATGGGCTTATTAACGGGCCCAGACGACAGAAGCCCAAGACGGGTTATGTTGGACTACCAACTAGACCCGTCGTCAATAAGTAAACGACATAAAAACTAATGAAATTTCTTCAACCCAACCTATTTTCTTACATTTGACGTGTTTAAGAAAAACAAGAAAGAATCTCACAACTAGTTTTGCTATATTAAAATACTTAAACTTATCTAAAGTATTATAAATGCTTGTAACCAAATTGTGCCCTCAAGTTTTTTCAAAGTGAGATGGTAAAATTTTTTATTGCAAAACACTCCAATGTTAAATTATCAAATTTTTTACTTAGTTCAAAGGTAACAAATCACTATTTTAAATATTTTTTTCACTAACATATGCCTTCTAGATGAGTTTAGCAACAATAGAAAATATTGTTTTTACATGTTTAAGTACTTTAGCAGTTTAGCATATAAAAATTGAGTTGGGGAGTTTTAATAACAAATAACAAAGTATATTGATTTCTTTATACAATATTAATATATTATCCCTTTAATAATCTATTAAATTTGTATTATTAAAGCCATATCGATTGTGTTTCGAGGACAACAAATCAAAAATCATCGTTCATGTAAATATCTATGTACAATCTACTATTGAGTTTTATAAGCGAAAATGAAGTTAAATATTATTCAAATACTAAGAAAGTAGAAATATACTTTTTTAATCATGAATTGTTTATTGCGTTATGCAACTTTACAAGATTATGTTAAAAGGCAAAGATATACGAATAATATTATATTTTTCAATCATTTTAAGATGATTATGTTCAAAAAAGAAAAAAAGAGACACTAAAATTATATTGTCTTCCGCAAATAGAACATGAATCACAACCCACATAAATGCCTCATGTCTGTACTATATACCGCAAACAGCTTTGATAATTTATAAACACAATAAAACAATGATATGCACCACAAACTAGGCTTGGAAACGAACCGAACGTTCATGATGTGACAACCCGCACTAAACCAGGTATCCGTACAACTTAATTACTGATTAAATTACTGCTTAATTACTGTGCTTGTTGAAACTAGCTGATAAACTGCTACCTGCATACTGATACATGCACTTACTTGCATCATACTTTATATTGCTGTCACTACATTATTTACATGCTGAACCTTAGTGACAAACATGATGCACAAAAAGCACAGTAGCACTACACGGATACACGGCAAACATGCTGATATGACCAGCATCAGGCAGACACTGCCTCTAAGGCCTGTTAAGAGCCTCATATATTTTGGCTACACTGGTAGTGAGTGTAGGGATATAAGGGTTGTGGTACCGCGTCTCTAGGAATAAGATACACTGATTCGGATGTGCCAAAAACGTACTTTAAGTACCAAACACAGCACTTTAATAAATAAACCAGCTTCTAGCTGACTAATAAAGTGCCAGAACATGAGAAAATAACACTAGACACTTTCTAAAGTGTCGGGAAAACAAATTGTGTCACTAAAAATGTTAATAACGACACTTTAAAGCGTTACAAAAGGCTTTAACGGATTACTATCCAACCGGACACCCGGACTTTACCCGGAACATGAAAATATTACTATTTTCACTATTTATATTTTTCTGAGCCAGTTAGGGTCCCTGATTACCCTAACACCCGTCATAACGCGCTTTATATCACTAACGAGGTTAAACACTTAACCTACCTATTTAACTTAACTAAACTCCCTAACTACTTGTTGATTTCGAACCAAGAGACCCCCCCCCCCCCCCATTGTACACGGCCCCAACTAAGGGGGACAATACTTGGTACTTGTTTATTATTATAATCACTATGTTTAAAATCTAGTGAACACTAAGACCTTTGGATAATAACACCTTAAGATCCTATAAATACATGCTTATACTCATGAGGTAACCATCACACAAATCACCAACAAAAGCCACTCTCTCTTGCCCTCCTCCATCTCGGCCGAACACCACCCTCACCACCATCATACCTTCGGCCCTTGACCACTACATTCCATCATCATACAAGCTTCACAAGTCTCATATTAGGAGCTTTGGTGCACTCGGAACGCGAAGGACCTCTACCGTTAGCTTTTATCCACCTCTTTTTCGTCAAAGATCTTCCCTAGCCTTGAGCTAGAGGTATAACCTTTAAAACTCGTTTTTACACATATCTAAAGTGGATAAAAGGAATATTGTCGGTTAAATATCGATAACATACATTTTGATGCATTAAAGTCTAGTAAAAACTATAAAAGTGGTGGTTAATAGCTTACAACTTGTGTAAAAGTTGTAGTATTTGGAATTTGTGTTTATCTAGACCCGATCTATGATGTG
Source organism: Helianthus tuberosus (assembly GCA_030545235.1). NCBI lineage: Eukaryota > Viridiplantae > Streptophyta > Magnoliopsida > Asterales > Asteraceae > Helianthus > Helianthus tuberosus. The sequence continues at coordinate 23,062,626 of CM060357.1, read as the reverse complement.
GTAGCTCGGATCTCCGTTTAACCCGACTTTGTAAGATCATGTATCTTCACATAAGCTCGTTTTTGACTAAATACAAGGGTTAAAGGCGAAACTCTACCACACAAGATACATGAACTTGTGTAGGAATATTTTACTTGTGTAAAAGTGATTTAACCGGTACAATGGTGTTTAAAACTGGCGGATCTACGTATCCGCAAGTGGTATCTTCAAAGAACCACACATTTAAGTAACCGTGTATTTTAAAGAAAGGATCTTACACTAATAAATATGGTTTTATAAACCACAAGTGTGTAAACACTTGTGAAACAAAAAGACCCGACAAAGAAGTAGATTTGTCACTTGTTTCTAGAAGTTGTAAAGACGGATTTCTCTAAACACGGGGTTTTTACAAGATTGAAGTTACTTTATATAAAGATCTACATATATAAAGGGGATTTACACTATAGATGCGGGAAAAACTGCAAGTTCATGCGATTATGCGATTTACATACTTGTCGACTAGTTTGATGTGTCGGAAATTGTTTGATTGAATAAAGAAGATTGTTGAAATGATTTGTTAAAAGAAATCAAGTTTGATGAAGTCTAAACAAGTTTGATGAAGTCAAGGCGAAGAAGACAGAGACTCACGTTGAGTCCTCAGGAGATAACAAAAGGAAGTTTTCGAACTTCAAGCAAGGCGTCAGTATGGCAGTAAAGAAAGGAAAATCAGCTGGCAGTACCAGGAAAGGAAAAGGGTACCAGGGCACCCAGCCCAAATGCAACAACTGCCAACGCCACCATACTGGCCATTGTAACGTGAGAGTTTGTGAATCTTGTGGAAAACCGGGCCACTCAAAGGAATCATGTTGGGCTAGTGCGGGCCGGGGAGGCCAGGGAGGATATATGAATAGGAATGATAACCGTGGTGGAAATGGGAATCGCCCGCAAGGAAATTTGGAGGTAACAGAAATCAAGGCAACAATGCTAACCAAGCGGGCGCAGTGAATCGTAATCCGGGGAATGATCAAGCTGGTGGTAATGGGCAGAGACTGGGATGCTATAACTGCGGGGAAATCGGGCATTTTAAGAAGAATTGCCCAACGTTGAATCAGGCCCGTGGTAGAGTGTTCCAACTCGAAGCTAGGGATGCACGCCAGGATCCAAATGTTGTTACGGGTACGTTCCCTATCAATCAGCGCTATGCATCTGTTTTATTTGATACTGGTGCCGACTATAGCTTCGTATCGTTAGAATTTAAGAATATGCTTGGGTTAGCTGCAAATAAGTTAGACATTCCCTACTCGATCGAATTAGCTAATGGAAAGTTAGTTGAAGCCGACGAAGTAATCAGAGGCTGTGTGATAGAATTGGGAGAACGTGAGTTTACTTTGGATCTGCTACCAGTCGAATTGGGAAGCTTCGACGTGGTGGTAGGAATGGATTGGTTATCCGGAAACAAGGCTGAGATAGTATGTCACGAGAAAGTTGTTCGTATCCCAACTGATGATGGTGAGACAATTGTGGTTCACGGAGAGAAGCGTGACACACCACTAAGATTTATCAGCTGCTTGAAGGCAAGGAAATGCTTACAGAAAGGATGTGTTGCTTTTCTGGCACACATTGTGGATAAGAAGGCTGCTGAGCCAAGAGTCGAAGACATCCCTGTCGTAAGAGAGTATCCGGAAGTCTTCCCGGAAGACTTACCCGGACTGCCACCTCAGAGGCAAGTGGAGTTTCACATCGACTTAGTTCCAGGCGCAGCGCCTGTGGCTAAGGCACCTTATAGACTTGCGCCGTCTGAGATGCAGGAATTGTCGACACAACTTCAAGAGTTGTTAGACAAGGGTTTTATCCGACCAAGCTTCTCGCCTTGGGGAGCTCCGGTCTTGTTTGTCAAGAAGAAGGACGGAAGTTTCCGCATGTGTATTGACTACAGAGAATTGAACAAGCTGACGATCAAGAACAGGTACCCTCTGCCAAGAATCGATGATCTGTTCGACCAACTTCAAGGTTCAAGCTGTTACTCTAAGATCGATCTTCGATCTGGATACCATCAACTAAGGATACAGGAGGAAAGTATCCCGAAAACAGCCTTCCGAACTCGTTATGGACACTACGAGTTCCTCGTTATGCCATTTGGTTTGACAAACGCACCTGCAGTCTTTATGGACTTGATGAATAGGGTTTGCAAGCCATTCCTAGACAAGTTCGTGATTGTATTCATCAACGACATCCTGATTTACTCAAAGACGAAGGCTGAACACGAGCAGCATCTTAGAACCATATTGGAGCTGCTAACGAAGGAACAGCTGTACGCCAAATTCTCCAAGTGCGAGTTTTGGCTACGCGAAGTCCAGTTTCTTGGACACGTGGTTAATGGGGATGGAATTCATGTTGATCCCACAAAGATCGAGGCAATCAAGAATTGGGAAACGCCTACAACGCCAACCGAGATTCGACAATTCTTGGGTTTGGCTGGCTACTATAGAAGGTTCATCGAGGATTTCTCGAAAATCGCTCAACCGTTGACGCTCCTGACCCAGAAGGATAAGACGTTTGATTGGGGAATCAAACAGGATGAAGCATTTCAGATATTGAAAGAAAAGCTCTGCAACGCGCCAATCTTAGCTCTACCGGAAGGTACCGACGATTTTGTGGTATACTGCGACGCATCGCGTCAGGGATTGGGTTGTGTGTTGATGCAACGCCAAAAGGTCATTGCTTACGCATCACGCCAACTGAAAGTGCACGAAAAGAACTATACCACCCACGATTTAGAGCTTGGCGCAGTGGTTTTCGCTTTAAAGATCTGGAGACACTACCTGTATGGTACGAAGTGCACAATTTTCACAGATCACAAGAGCCTACAACATATATTTAATCAGAAGGAGTTAAATATGAGGCAAAGACGATGGGTTGAATTATTGAACGATTACGACTGCGAGATAAAATATCATCCAGGGAAGGCGAATGTAGTCGCCGATGCCCTAAGTCGTAAAGAAAGAATCAAGCCCATAAGGGTTAGAGCTTTGGAAATGATCATACGAACCGATCTTTCCTTGCGCATTCGTGCTGCACAAAAGGAAGCTCTCAAGGAGGGAAACCTTGAGGAAGAATATCTCCGTGGAATGGAGAAGCTTTTGGTACCAAACGAGGAAGGAACGTTATGTTTTGAGAAAAGGATTTGGGTTCCTCTGTTTGGTGGATTAAGGGAAGTTATTTTTAACGAGGCGCACAAGTCACGGTACTCTATCCACCCTGGATCGGATAAGATGTACCAGGATCTCAAAAATTACTATTGGTGGCCTAGGATGAAAGGCGACGTTGCTGTTTACGTGAGCAAATGTTTAACGTGCGCTAAGGTCAAGGCGGAATACCAGAAGCCTTCGGGACTTCTGCAACAACCTGAGATTCCCAAGTGGAAATGTGAACAAATCTCAATGGATTTTGTTACAAAACTGCCAAGAACGCCAAGAGGCCATGATATGATTTGGGTGATTGTTGACCGCCTAACAAAATCCGCACACTTTCTGCCAATCAAGGAGAAAGACAGTACTAGTAAACTTGCGGAAATTTACTTGAGAGAGATCGTAGCACGTCATGGAGTACCACTCTCGATCATCTCTGATAGAGACGGAAGGTTTGTGTCAAGAATATGGCAATCTTTCCAAGAATCTTTTGGCTCACAATTGAATCTGAGCACTGCGTTCCATCCGCAAACAGACGGCCAGAGCGAGCGAACAATACAAACTTTGGAAGACATGCTGAGGGCATGTGTTATGGATTTGGGAGGTAGCTGGGGAAAACACTTACCTCTGGTAGAATTTTCATACAACAACAGCTACCACACCAGTATTGGTGTCGCGCCATTTGAGGCCCTATACGGACGCAAGTGCCGATCACCACTCTGTTGGTCTGACGCAGGTGATAGGCAGCTTGCTGGTCCCGAGATCGTCCAAGAGACGACAGACAAGATTGCGCAAATACTTAAACGCGTCGAAGCCGCTCGCCACAGACAAAAGGCCTACGCGGATCCAAACCGGAAGCATGTGGATTTCCAAGTTGGGGAAATGGTGTTATTGAAAGTTTCGCCCTGGAAGGGGGTGGCACGCTTTGGGAAGCGTGGGAAGTTAAATCCACGCTACATTGGTCCCTTCAGAATTCTGGAAAGAATTGGGACAGTAGCATACAAGTTGGACCTACCTGCTGAACTAAATGGTGTTCACGATACATTTCATGTATCCAATCTAAAGAAAAGTCCAACTCAAGTTGACGTTGCCATTCCTATCGACGAGATTCATATTGACGACACGCTCCACTTCGTTGAAGAACCTGTTGAGGTCACGGATTGGAAAGTTAACAAGACCCGCCGGAGCAGTGTCAAACTCGTCAAAGTTCGTTGGAATGCCAGACATGGTCCTGAATTTACCTGGGAACGTGAGGACCGGATGAAAGAGAAATACCCCACCTATTTCCTAAGAACTCTGCATCTACAAGCAGAACTTAAATTTCGGGACGAAATTTATTTAACGGGGGGAGAATGTGACAACCCGCACTAAACCAGGTATCCGTACAACTTAATTACTGATTAAATTACTGCTTAATTACTGTGCTTGTTGAAACTAGCTGATAAACTGCTACCTGCATACTGATACATGCACTTACTTGCATCATACTTTATATTGCTGTCACTACATTATTTACATGCTGAACCTTAGTGACAAACATGATGCACAAAAAGCACAGTAGCACTACACGGATACACGGCAAACATGCTGATATGACCAGCATCAGGCAGACACTGCCTCTAAGGCCTGTTAAGAGCCTCATATATTTTGGCTACACTGGTAGTGAGTGTAGGGATATAAGGGTTGTGGTACCGCGTCTCTAGGAATAAGATACACTGATTCGGATGTGCCAAAAACGTACTTTAAGTACCAAACACAGCACTTTAATAAATAAACCAGCTTCTAGCTGACTAATAAAGTGCCAGAACATGAGAAAATAACACTAGACACTTTCTAAAGTGTCGGGAAAACAAATTGTGTCACTAAAAATGTTAATAACGACACTTTAAAGCGTTACAAAAGGCTTTAACGGATTACTATCCAACCGGACACCCGGACTTTACCCGGAACATGAAAATATTACTATTTTCACTATTTATATTTTTCTGAGCCAGTTAGGGTCCCTGATTACCCTAACACCCGTCATAACGCGCTTTATATCACTAACGAGGTTAAACACTTAACCTACCTATTTAACTTAACTAAACTCCCTAACTACTTGTTGATTTCGAACCAAGAGACCCCCCCCCCCCATTGTACACGGCCCCAACTAAGGGGGACAATACTTGGTACTTGTTTATTATTATAATCACTATGTTTAAAATCTAGTGAACACTAAGACCTTTGGATAATAACACCTTAAGATCCTATAAATACATGCTTATACTCATGAGGTAACCATCACACAAATCACCAACAAAAGCCACTCTCTCTTGCCCTCCTCCATCTCGGCCGAACACCACCCTCACCACCATCATACCTTCGGCCCTTGACCACTACATTCCATCATCATACAAGCTTCACAAGTCTCATATTAGGAGCTTTGGTGCACTCGGAACGCGAAGGACCTCTACCGTTAGCTTTTATCCACCTCTTTTTCGTCAAAGATCTTCCCTAGCCTTGAGCTAGAGGTATAACCTTTAAAACTCGTTTTTACACATATCTAAAGTGGATAAAAGGAATATTGTCGGTTAAATATCGATAACATACATTTTGATGCATTAAAGTCTAGTAAAAACTATAAAAGTGGTGGTTAATAGCTTACAACTTGTGTAAAAGTTGTAGTATTTGGAATTTGTGTTTATCTAGACCCGATCTATGATGTGGTAGCTCGGATCTCCGTTTAACCCGACTTTGTAAGATCATGTATCTTCACATAAGCTCGTTTTTGACTAAATACAAGGGTTAAAGGCGAAACTCTACCACACAAGATACATGAACTTGTGTAGGAATATTTTACTTGTGTAAAAGTGATTTAACCGGTACAATGGTGTTTAAAACTGGCGGATCTACGTATCCGCAAGTGGTATCTTCAAAGAACCACACATTTAAGTAACCGTGTATTTTAAAGAAAGGATCTTACACTAATAAATATGGTTTTATAAACCACAAGTGTGTAAACACTTGTGAAACAAAAAGACCCGGCAAAGAAGTAGATTTGTCACTTGTTTCTAGAAGTTGTAAAGACGGATTTCTCTAAACACGGGGTTTTTACAAGATTGAAGTTACTTTATATAAAGATCTACATATATAAAGGGGATTTACACTATAGATGCGGGAAAAACTGCAAGTTCATGCGATTATGCGATTTACATACTTGTCGACTAGTTTGATGTGTCGGAAATTGTTTGATTGAATAAAGAAGATTGTTGAAATGATTTGTTAAAAGAAAATGATACGCTTGAAAGCGTGGCCACCTCCAGTTACAGAGGAAACTCTGGCGAAATTTTCCTAAAAAACCTAACACTTAGACTTTTTACACAACAAGTGTTAGAACTATCTTTGGACATATTTTCAAAACATAAATTTCGCCAGCACTATATTTTACTAAATATTCGGAGGTGGGATTTTCACAAAGATTAACGTGATAAATGTATTTGTCACAACACTGTTTATGATTATTTTGTGAAAATACATAAATATTATTTTAGAGCAAAAATAATATTTACAAGCGTTAATGATTCCAAAACTTTACGAACGCTTCCACAAACATATAAGTTACACCGGTAATTACATTACCACACGATTGATAAAACGTAACTTACGCACATGTATTGCATCCCCCATCCTTGGGAAGAAGTATAACTACCAAGTGTATACGGAACATAAACACGAAATAGTTGTCTAACTATTTCCCCAAAGACTTAAACTATAAAGCTAAAGCACGGCCGTCCGTCTAATAGAATTAGCACTTGTAGGTCGTTGCACAGCTTACTGTATTGGAGACACTTGGTAGAGACGCGCATTCACTGTGAGTTCATGTCCCCCTTTTCTCTAACTATTTTCAGTTTACTTAACTGCGGGGGTGAAATACATGTTACTATGATTTACGAGTACTTTACAACGGTATGGTTAGCGTAAGGAGGTGTTATACGATCATGTGAGTGGATAGGACAACATGGGGCCATTAGTCCTCATGGAGGGACCGAGGGACAGGAGCGGTAGATCTATCTGGGTGTAGCGAGCCCAGCCCCCGGCCAAACTAGAAACGGACCGTGGGGTGACTTTGTCCACATACTTTGCCGTGGCGAAATCTGCTAGGTTTGAGTCTCCCTATTTGCACTTCACATATGTCAGTGGCCTTGCAAACCATTGGTGATCACAAGTCCTCTTACACTGCTACATACCACAACTATTTTTATACTCACAAGTGTTTTTACATACTCACTTACACATGAACTCGCTCAACATTATTGTTGATTTTTCAACTCACATGTATTTCAGGAAATTAAACGGATCTGGCACGGTATGGAACGTTTTCCGCTGCACTTGTCATGGAGTCATCAGGGTTTAGGGGATGTGTCTCTTTCCTGGACAAGACACAGTCCTTAAACCACGTTTATGTTATGTTTCAGTTTGTAATGTTGTTGAACAAGGTTATGGTTGTTGGTTAAAACAATGGTACTGTATTTCGATTTTCAAAACTTAATGGATGACTTGCATGGTTTTTAAATTCATATAGCTTGTTATGGTTAAGCTATGGTATTAAGAAGTCACACCAAAATTAACCACGCTTCCGCAAAGCCAGGGTGTGACAGCTTGGTATCAGAGCTCTGATCATAGCGAACTAGGATTCTTTCTCGAGTCTAGACTATGATCACTAGGGCTCTCACGAAAACATTTTTCTGCATACCACTTAAGTCCAGATCCACACTTTTTACAAACAAATGTTGAGCACATTTTATTTATTTATAGGCTCAGCTTGGAGGGCTGAGGATCGGTCTGGAGGATCGAGGTGATTAAGGTAGTTGAGCACGTTGGTTTGTTATAGGATCGATCTGGAGGATCGAGGCTCGGTCTAGGTGACCGAGGTAGTGGGCTAGCAAGGCTAGGAAGAAAAGGCTCAGCTTGGAGGGCTGAGGATCGGTCTGGAGGATCGAGGTTTGGTTTAAGTGAAGGATAGAGCAGTCTGGTAGACTGGATGAAATTGGCTAGTAAGACTAGGAGAAGTATGTGATACCTTACTTGGTGATTTATGTGATTACTTGATTTATGATTGACTATTTGTGCATGTTTGTGTATATGTTACAGACACATGGATTCTGCAGACACTGGTGGTTCAGGCACCACAGGCCCGAGGCCTATCGTTTCAGACGACATTGAGTCATCGGAGCACGAGATTTACACGTCCGACTACACTAGCACAGATGAGGACGATTTCCAGCCTTTTGCACTACCTGACGGTGCTGGCGAGCTCGCAGATGGTCCTATCGCCGGGGATCTACCATTGGCATTGATCCCTGCTCCTATACCGCTTGCTGCGTACCCAGCTTACGATTTACCCATCGACGATGGGGAGGATGATGTCGATATGTCTGATGAAGAGCCTTTCGAGGACGATGCTCAGGGCGAGGCCCTTCCTGCTGCCGATCCCTTGTTGATCGCGGACGCTCCCGTCGCGGAGTCACCTGTTCACTCCCCAGTCGCGGACTCCTTTGAGTCTGTGGCTTCTGTACCCTCACATGTCCAGAGTGCACAGCACTTCTCTCATGAGTCAGAGCCTGATCATGCATCTTCTGTCGCTCCTATCCCCAGTTTCGCTTTTGACCATGATGATGAGGGGGATTCCGACCCTATGTTTCCCCCAGGATTCGACCCTGATCATGACATAGAGTACGTTCCGATGGATCAGTTTATGGAGGATCCGGTAGACGCTGTTGACCTATTTGAGCCTATTGACCCAGATTTTGAGTTTGACATGGCTTTTGATGACTTCGAGCCTGCCGTTGCTCCTGAGCAGGCAGCCGCTCTAGACCCTATACCAGAGCATGACTTAGTACATGCTGATATCCCTTTTGAGCCTGTTGTTGCTGATCTCCCTGTAGATGTTCCTGTGATTGAGGGCGATCATGTTGCTGCTGATCCCGTTGTTCCCTTACCCATTGGTGATATACCTGCTGACCACCCTATAGAGCACTTTGCACCCGTTTACCCTGTTGTTGCTCCCTTACTTGATCCCGTCCCACTGGAGCCCGGACATGCACTGTTCGCGGCGCATATGGATCCACCGGATGAGTCCGCACAGCACGGTTGGATACCGGCTGACGAGGACGTTCCACCTTTTCCTCCACAGATTCCTGTTGCACCACATGTTGACTTTTCATTTCAGGTTCCTATGTTTGTACCTCCAGCAGGGCCTGGAGAGGGTTCTTCAGCACACCCTGATGGGCATGTACCGATACCTATCCCTTTTATGCCTCAGACGTCATTTGTTCCACCCGCTGTTGCGCCGTTTCACGTGGCACCTGTCGACCCCACTAGCGAGCCATTTCTTTGGGCACCTGGCTCTGGTATGCCACCCACTGACCCCTATCATGCTTTTCACAGGGGACACACTATTGAGGACGTCTTGATGTCCTTTGTTGCACAACATGAGTCCCACACACAGCGTATACAGGAGCTCGAGAGAGCTCGGTTGTTACCTTGTCAGTGCCATGGACAGGCACCCTCCCCTCTACAGCCGATTCGACCACTACCTTCAGATATTGCTGCTCGTCTCTTTACTTTAGAGCAGCAGATTGCTTCCATTATCCGTACTCAGCGAGCCCAGGAGGAGGACTGGCTCCAGTTACGCCGGTTGTTTTATACTCACTTTCCCCCTCCTCCACCACCATCTGCATAGAGCTCACCAGTTACTGATTAGATAGACGAGGATGAGAGGACGGCGATTGTGGATTGCACAGCATTTTGGAGACCACTTTTTGATTTTGACTTTTGACATGTACTTGATGTTGTATTTGACACTGATCTGTTATGATTTTTGGACAGGGGTGATGTAGCCCCTAGTTGATGGATGATTGTATGACACTATGATGTACTGATACACTTACTCTGTGGTCTTGATGTATGACAATCGCAGTATTCTCATCATATCTGTTTCGCTTGATTACTTATTTGCATTGTTATGGTATGAGATGTGGATGATTGATATATGTGATGTATTGATGACATGAGATATTACGTGCTATTACTATTAATATATACGTACTTTTCGCTATGGCCTGACCAACATAAACCATCTTTTAGAAGATGCCGCCGAAACGCCCAACACCAATGCCTACTAATGAGGCAGAGCTACAGCAAGTCATTGCAGCTGCCATAGCACAGTACGCAGCATCTCAGCCAGGAGGGAGCGGAAGTGTTAACCAAGGCAATAACAATCCACCTCACGGTAATACCACGCCATTCGAACCTACCATGAACTAGTTAGAGATTTTAGCGATGATGCTAATGCCAAACACATGTTTTAACATACGTGCAGGATGCACCTACAAGCAGTTCTTAGACTGCAAACCAGTTAACTTCGATGGCACAGGAGGTGCAGTTGCCTTTACCCGCTGGGCTGAGAAAACCGATTCCGTTTTACGCATGAGCAAGTGTGCTGAGGATCAGCAAGTCACATACATTTCAGGGCTGTTTCTAGATGGAGCCCTATCCTGGTGGAACCTACAAGTACAAACTCTAGGCGAAGCTGCCGCCTACGCCCTGACTTGGGCCGAATTGAAAGAACTGATGCGCAAGAAGTACTGTTCACGCGCAGAAATCCAAAGGTTAGAGACTGAATTTTGGCACTTAAAGATGGACGGTCCAAAGATTGCGGAATACGTCCAAAGGTTTCACGACTTATCTCAAGTGGTTCCTTACATGGTTACGCCTGAATACAAGCGAATCGAGCGCTTCATTTGGGGTTTGGCTCCCCAAATAATAAGCATGGTAACCTCCTCCAAACCAGCAACTATCACTGAAGCCATCGATTTGAGCGTGGCTCTCACCGAGGAGGCGATTCGTCTAAACAAGTTTGATGAAGTCAAGGCGAAGAAGACAGAGACTCACGTTGAGTCCTCAGGAGATAACAAAAGGAAGTTTTCGAACTTCAAGCAAGGCGTCAGTATGGCAGTAAAGAAAGGAAAATCAGCTGGCAGTACCAGGAAAGGAAAAGGGTACCAGGGCACCCAGCCCAAATGCAACAACTGCCAACGCCACCATACTGGCCATTGTAACGTGAGAGTTTGTGAATCTTGTGGAAAACCGGGCCACTCAAAGGAATCATGTTGGGCTAGTGCGGGCCGGGGAGGCCAGGGAGGATATATGAATAGGAATGATAACCGTGGTGGAAATGGGAATCGCCCGCAAGGAAATTTGGAGGTAACAGAAATCAAGGCAACAATGCTAACCAAGCGGGCGCAGTGAATCGTAATCCGGGGAATGATCAAGCTGGTGGTAATGGGCAGAGACTGGGATGCTATAACTGCGGGGAAATCGGGCATTTTAAGAAGAATTGCCCAACGTTGAATCAGGCCCGTGGTAGAGTGTTCCAACTCGAAGCTAGGGATGCACGCCAGGATCCAAATGTTGTTACGGGTACGTTCCCTATCAATCAGCGCTATGCATCTGTTTTATTTGATACTGGTGCCGACTATAGCTTCGTATCGTTAGAATTTAAGAATATGCTTGGGTTAGCTGCAAATAAGTTAGACATTCCCTACTCGATCGAATTAGCTAATGGAAAGTTAGTTGAAGCCGACGAAGTAATCAGAGGCTGTGTGATAGAATTGGGAGAACGTGAGTTTACTTTGGATCTGCTACCAGTCGAATTGGGAAGCTTCGACGTGGTGGTAGGAATGGATTGGTTATCCGGAAACAAGGCTGAGATAGTATGTCACGAGAAAGTTGTTCGTATCCCAACTGATGATGGTGAGACAATTGTGGTTCACGGAGAGAAGCGTGACACACCACTAAGATTTATCAGCTGCTTGAAGGCAAGGAAATGCTTACAGAAAGGATGTGTTGCTTTTCTGGCACACATTGTGGATAAGAAGGCTGCTGAGCCAAGAGTCGAAGACATCCCTGTCGTAAGAGAGTATCCGGAAGTCTTCCCGGAAGACTTACCCGGACTGCCACCTCAGAGGCAAGTGGAGTTTCACATCGACTTAGTTCCAGGCGCAGCGCCTGTGGCTAAGGCACCTTATAGACTTGCGCCGTCTGAGATGCAGGAATTGTCGACACAACTTCAAGAGTTGTTAGACAAGGGTTTTATCCGACCAAGCTTCTCGCCTTGGGGAGCTCCGGTCTTGTTTGTCAAGAAGAAGGACGGAAGTTTCCGCATGTGTATTGACTACAGAGAATTGAACAAGCTGACGATCAAGAACAGGAACCCTCTGCCAAGAATCGATGATCTGTTCGACCAACTTCAAGGTTCAAGCTGTTACTCTAAGATCGATCTTCGATCTGGATACCATCAACTAAGGATACAGGAGGAAAGTATCCCGAAAACAGCCTTCCGAACTCGTTATGGACACTACGAGTTCCTCGTTATGCCATTTGGTTTGACAAACGCACCTGCAGTCTTTATGGACTTGATGAATAGGGTTTGCAAGCCATTCCTAGACAAGTTCGTGATTGTATTCATCAACGACATCCTGATTTACTCAAAGACGAAGGCTGAACACGAGCAGCATCTTAGAACCATATTGGAGCTGCTAACGAAGGAACAGCTGTACGCCAAATTCTCCAAGTGCGAGTTTTGGCTACGCGAAGTCCAGTTTCTTGGACACGTGGTTAATGGGGATGGAATTCATGTTGATCCCACAAAGATCGAGGCAATCAAGAATTGGGAAACGCCTACAACGCCAACCGAGATTCGACAATTCTTGGGTTTGGCTGGCTACTATAGAAGGTTCATCGAGGATTTCTCGAAAATCGCTCAACCGTTGACGCTCCTGACCCAGAAGGATAAGACGTTTGATTGGGGAATCAAACAGGATGAAGCATTTCAGATATTGAAAGAAAAGCTCTGCAACGCGCCAATCTTAGCTCTACCGGAAGGTACCGACGATTTTGTGGTATACTGCGACGCATCGCGTCAGGGATTGGGTTGTGTGTTGATGCAACGCCAAAAGGTCATTGCTTACGCATCACGCCAACTGAAAGTGCACGAAAAGAACTATACCACCCACGATTTAGAGCTTGGCGCAGTGGTTTTCGCTTTAAAGATCTGGAGACACTACCTGTATGGTACGAAGTGCACAATTTTCACAGATCACAAGAGCCTACAACATATATTTAATCAGAAGGAGTTAAATATGAGGCAAAGACGATGGGTTGAATTATTGAACGATTACGACTGCGAGATAAAATATCATCCAGGGAAGGCGAATGTAGTCGCCGATGCCCTAAGTCGTAAAGAAAGAATCAAGCCCATAAGGGTTAGAGCTTTGGAAATGATCATACGAACCGATCTTTCCTTGCGCATTCGTGCTGCACAAAAGGAAGCTCTCAAGGAGGGAAACCTTGAGGAAGAATATCTCCGTGGAATGGAGAAGCTTTTGGTACCAAACGAGGAAGGAACGTTATGTTTTGAGAAAAGGATTTGGGTTCCTCTGTTTGGTGGATTAAGGGAAGTTATTTTTAACGAGGCGCACAAGTCACGGTACTCTATCCACCCTGGATCGGATAAGATGTACCAGGATCTCAAAAATTACTATTGGTGGCCTAGGATGAAAGGCGACGTTGCTGTTTACGTGAGCAAATGTTTAACGTGCGCTAAGGTCAAGGCGGAATACCAGAAGCCTTCGGGACTTCTGCAACAACCTGAGATTCCCAAGTGGAAATGTGAACAAATCTCAATGGATTTTGTTACAAAACTGCCAAGAACGCCAAGAGGCCATGATATGATTTGGGTGATTGTTGACCGCCTAACAAAATCCGCACACTTTCTGCCAATCAAGGAGAAAGACAGTACTAGTAAACTTGCGGAAATTTACTTGAGAGAGATCGTAGCACGTCATGGAGTACCACTCTCGATCATCTCTGATAGAGACGGAAGGTTTGTGTCAAGAATATGGCAATCTTTCCAAGAATCTTTTGGCTCACAATTGAATCTGAGCACTGCGTTCCATCCGCAAACAGACGGCCAGAGCGAGCGAACAATACAAACTTTGGAAGACATGCTGAGGGCATGTGTTATGGATTTGGGAGGTAGCTGGGGAAAACACTTACCTCTGGTAGAATTTTCATACAACAACAGCTACCACACCAGTATTGGTGTCGCGCCATTTGAGGCCCTATACGGACGCAAGTGCCGATCACCACTCTGTTGGTCTGACGCAGGTGATAGGCAGCTTGCTGGTCCCGAGATCGTCCAAGAGACGACAGACAAGATTGCGCAAATACTTAAACGCGTCGAAGCCGCTCGCCACAGACAAAAGGCCTACGCGGATCCAAACCGGAAGCATGTGGATTTCCAAGTTGGGGAAATGGTGTTATTGAAAGTTTCGCCCTGGAAGGGGGTGGCACGCTTTGGGAAGCGTGGGAAGTTAAATCCACGCTACATTGGTCCCTTCAGAATTCTGGAAAGAATTGGGACAGTAGCATACAAGTTGGACCTACCTGCTGAACTAAATGGTGTTCACGATACATTTCATGTATCCAATCTAAAGAAAAGTCCAACTCAAGTTGACGTTGCCATTCCTATCGACGAGATTCATATTGACGACACGCTCCACTTCGTTGAAGAACCTGTTGAGGTCACGGATTGGAAAGTTAACAAGACCCGCCGGAGCAGTGTCAAACTCGTCAAAGTTCGTTGGAATGCCAGACATGGTCCTGAATTTACCTGGGAACGTGAGGACCGGATGAAAGAGAAATACCCCACCTATTTCCTAAGAACTCTGCATCTACAAGCAGAACTTAAATTTCGGGACGAAATTTATTTAACGGGGGGAGAATGTGACAACCCGCACTAAACCAGGTATCCGTACAACTTAATTACTGATTAAATTACTGCTTAATTACTGTGCTTGTTGAAACTAGCTGATAAACTGCTACCTGCATACTGATACATGCACTTACTTGCATCATACTTTATATTGCTGTCACTACATTATTTACATGCTGAACCTTAGTGACAAACATGATGCACAAAAAGCACAGTAGCACTACACGGATACACGGCAAACATGCTGATATGACCAGCATCAGGCAGACACTGCCTCTAAGGCCTGTTAAGAGCCTCATATATTTTGGCTACACTGGTAGTGAGTGTAGGGATATAAGGGTTGTGGTACCGCGTCTCTAGGAATAAGATACACTGATTCGGATGTGCCAAAAACGTACTTTAAGTACCAAACACAGCACTTTAATAAATAAACCAGCTTCTAGCTGACTAATAAAGTGCCAGAACATGAGAAAATAACACTAGACACTTTCTAAAGTGTCGGGAAAACAAATTGTGTCACTAAAAATGTTAATAACGACACTTTAAAGCGTTACAAAAGGCTTTAACGGATTACTATCCAACCGGACACCCGGACTTTACCCGGAACATGAAAATATTACTATTTTCACTATTTATATTTTTCTGAGCCAGTTAGGGTCCCTGATTACCCTAACACCCGTCATAACGCGCTTTATATCACTAACGAGGTTAAACACTTAACCTACCTATTTAACTTAACTAAACTCCCTAACTACTTGTTGATTTCGAACCAAGAGACCCCCCCCCCCCCATTGTACACGGCCCCAACTAAGGGGGACAATACTTGGTACTTGTTTATTATTATAATCACTATGTTTAAAATCTAGTGAACACTAAGACCTTTGGATAATAACACCTTAAGATCCTATAAATACATGCTTATACTCATGAGGTAACCATCACACAAATCACCAACAAAAGCCACTCTCTCTTGCCCTCCTCCATCTCGGCCGAACACCACCCTCACCACCATCATACCTTCGGCCCTTGACCACTACATTCCATCATCATACAAGCTTCACAAGTCTCATATTAGGAGCTTTGGTGCACTCGGAACGCGAAGGACCTCTACCGTTAGCTTTTATCCACCTCTTTTTCGTCAAAGATCTTCCCTAGCCTTGAGCTAGAGGTATAACCTTTAAAACTCGTTTTTACACATATCTAAAGTGGATAAAAGGAATATTGTCGGTTAAATATCGATAACATACATTTTGATGCATTAAAGTCTAGTAAAAACTATAAAAGTGGTGGTTAATAGCTTACAACTTGTGTAAAAGTTGTAGTATTTGGAATTTGTGTTTATCTAGACCCGATCTATGATGTGGTAGCTCGGATCTCCGTTTAACCCGACTTTGTAAGATCATGTATCTTCACATAAGCTCGTTTTTGACTAAATACAAGGGTTAAAGGCGAAACTCTACCACACAAGATACATGAACTTGTGTAGGAATATTTTACTTGTGTAAAAGTGATTTAACCGGTACAATGGTGTTTAAAACTGGCGGATCTACGTATCCGCAAGTGGTATCTTCAAAGAACCACACATTTAAGTAACCGTGTATTTTAAAGAAAGGATCTTACACTAATAAATATGGTTTTATAAACCACAAGTGTGTAAACACTTGTGAAACAAAAAGACCCGACAAAGAAGTAGATTTGTCACTTGTTTCTAGAAGTTGTAAAGACGGATTTCTCTAAACACGGGGTTTTTACAAGATTGAAGTTACTTTATATAAAGATCTACATATATAAAGGGGATTTACACTATAGATGCGGGAAAAACTGCAAGTTCATGCGATTATGCGATTTACATACTTGTCGACTAGTTTGATGTGTCGGAAATTGTTTGATTGAATAAAGAAGATTGTTGAAATGATTTGTTAAAAGAAAATGATACGCTTGAAAGCGTGGCCACCTCCAGTTACAGAGGAAACTCTGGCGAAATTTTCCTAAAAAACCTAACACTTAGACTTTTTACACAACAAGTGTTAGAACTATCTTTGGACATATTTTCAAAACATAAATTTCGCCAGCACTATATTTTACTAAATATTCGGAGGTGGGATTTTCACAAAGATTAACGTGATAAATGTATTTGTCACAACACTGTTTATGATTATTTTGTGAAAATACATAAATATTATTTTAGAGCAAAAATAATATTTACAAGCGTTAATGATTCCAAAACTTTACGAACGCTTCCACAAACATATAAGTTACACCGGTAATTACATTACCACACGATTGATAAAACGTAACTTACGCACATGTATTGCATCCCCCATCCTTGGGAAGAAGTATAACTACCAAGTGTATACGGAACATAAACACGAAATAGTTGTCTAACTATTTCCCCAAAGACTTAAACTATAAAGCTAAAGCACGGCCGTCCGTCTAATAGAATTAGCACTTGTAGGTCGTTGCACAGCTTACTGTATTGGAGACACTTGGTAGAGACGCGCATTCACTGTGAGTTCATGTCCCCCTTTTCTCTAACTATTTTCAGTTTACTTAACTGCGGGGGTGAAATACATGTTACTATGATTTACGAGTACTTTACAACGGTATGGTTAGCGTAAGGAGGTGTTATACGATCATGTGAGTGGATAGGACAACATGGGGCCATTAGTCCTCATGGAGGGACCGAGGGACAGGAGCGGTAGATCTATCTGGGTGTAGCGAGCCCAGCCCCCGGCCAAACTAGAAACGGACCGTGGGGTGACTTTGTCCACATACTTTGCCGTGGCGAAATCTGCTAGGTTTGAGTCTCCCTATTTGCACTTCACATATGTCAGTGGCCTTGCAAACCATTGGTGATCACAAGTCCTCTTACACTGCTACATACCACAACTATTTTTATACTCACAAGTGTTTTTACATACTCACTTACACATGAACTCGCTCAACATTATTGTTGATTTTTCAACTCACATGTATTTCAGGAAATTAAACGGATCTGGCACGGTATGGAACGTTTTCCGCTGCACTTGTCATGGAGTCATCAGGGTTTAGGGGATGTGTCTCTTTCCTGGACAAGACACAGTCCTTAAACCACGTTTATGTTATGTTTCAGTTTGTAATGTTGTTGAACAAGGTTATGGTTGTTGGTTAAAACAATGGTACTGTATTTCGATTTTCAAAACTTAATGGATGACTTGCATGGTTTTTAAATTCATATAGCTTGTTATGGTTAAGCTATGGTATTAAGAAGTCACACCAAAATTAACCACGCTTCCGCAAAGCCAGGGTGTGACACATGAACTGTTCGTGAACTTGTTTGGAGGGAAACTTGTTTATGTTCATTTATTTAATAAACGAACGAACATGAACACACGTGTTATTCGTCCATTAATGTTCGTGGACGTTCGTTTATGTTTGTTCATATATGTTCGTTATGTTTGTTCGTTTATATTTTAACAAATACATATGAAGTTGTATTTATACAAATTAAACAAAAAAGAGGTTTGTAACTACTTATATACATAGAACTAATTGATAATTAAGTTTTTTAGTAATAAAAATGTGTTTTCCAATAGAACTTATCATAATTAATCAATAGTCTATATGGAAAAAGTTGCACTATGTCCGTTTATGTTCATTTATATTATTTTATATTTATTAAATTATATTCATTTAAGTTTGTTTGTTTATGTTCATTTATGTTCGTTTAGGTTTTAAATGAACACGAACATGCTCATTTTCTTAATGAATCAACACGAACACAAAAATTCCTTCAATTATATGTTCGTGTTCGTATATGGTTAAAGTTAAATGAACGAACACGAATTAACATACCTTTGTTCGTGTTCTTTCGATCTGTTTACAGGCCTACCACAAACAAAAGATGTAATAAACTAATAATAACATATTATGTACCACACACATACGGTTAATTACAGATGCTATAAAAAGCAGATAATGTACCAAGAAAACATATCAATAGACCAAATTCTAAAAACATGTGGATTAAATTGCGAATTTTAAAACCTTTTTTGAGCAATTAATCTTATCAATGGGATATTGGATTTAAATAACCTAAACTTTAATTAATTGGTCGATAGCATTCTCAACTTTCAATTTGTACCACACTACTCCTAACTTTCAACTTATTGGTCGATAGCACTCTCAAAATAAACCAACACTAATCCAGTTTGTTGACATCAGCTACCACGTCACTAAACTAGTGCCACATCATAAAAAAGCCAAGTCAGGTGCCACGTCAGCAAAAAAACGAATTCAGATGTCACGTCAACACACAAGTACCACATTAGTAAAAAAACAAAGTCAAATGTCACGTCAACACACAAGTGGCACATCAGCAAAAAAAAACTAACTGGGTTAGGGTTAAGTTAGTTTAGGAGTGCTAAGTTGAAAGTTGAGAGTGGTGTGTTACAAATCAAAAGTTTGGAGTGCTATCAACCAATTGGTAAAAGTTGGGTTATTTAAATCTAATATCTCCATTTCAATTATACAACTCTTGATATTTATTCGTGGAAAACTTGAATTGGTACACAAATTTATAGTCTCAGCCCGCTTGAAGATATGATTCGATGTTTGAACACAGATTTTGGCCCAACACCAAAATCTCAAGTCATATTCGCAACTCTCTATAAAACGAAAAGTGGTGCTGTAATGCGGTAGTGGTGGAGTGGTTGAGAAAAAAAATTGGTGTTTCTTGTGACCTAGGTTCGATTCCCACTCTCCTTATTATTTTCTGCGGCATCCAGGTGACGAGCGAATACGGGTGACGCTAGTTCGACTTGGATGGGAGATGAGGTTTTACCGATTATTCCACTGTCGAGCCTTCGGACGGGTGGAGGTCGAGTTTCCGCGCATCTGGGGAGAGCCAAGAGGCTGGCGGTGGTTGAGTAGTCGACCTTGGCCACAACGCCCGATGTCACGGTGGTTGACACGTCGTTCCTTGCCGAAAAAAAAAAAAACGAAAAGTGGTGAATATTGGACCAAAAAATTCATATTAAAAACATTAACCGTTTCATCACGAAATAAAATCCACCGACCATTAAGATTATTTTTGAGTTTCTAGTATAAGAAACCAATATGTAAAAGAGTATAAGTAAAAGAAGTCTAAAATGTAGACAACAAAAGACAAACAAGGTACGGAAATACACAATTTAAAATCAGGTAAGAAACTTAAGTATAAATCAGGTATGGGGGAGGGCCGGCGAGCTTTGACAACGGGCTTGAACACCACCCCCAAGGGTCGGCCCTGTCTTTAGCGTCCTCCACCATACGCCCTTGCCGGGCCTAATGTTTTCAAACAAATGCCATTTAACGGCTAGTTTTTTTAATAAATATTTTTTTTTTGAAATAAATGCCTTCAAATGGCTATATTTAAAAAAAGTTAATTAATTATTTTATCTTTAAATACACATCTTTCATCCCATTTTTAAACCATTCCAACCTAAAAGCTCTCTCAACTTTATAAAATTCTTCATCTTTTTATAAATTTGGCCATGGATCCACACAATCTAAACAACCCGAACCCAAACGCGAACACAAACCGAAACCCAAACCAAACCTGAACCCAAATATTTAAAGACTTTGCGTTTGTCAATAGACGACCACCCGATTGTTTTTTTTTTTCAGTTTACTTAAAACACGATCTCATCAACTTTCAATACATAGACACCAATTTACAATAAAAAAAAATCCATGCCAACATTTTTACACGTCCAAATTGAAGTGACCAATACATAGTTTAAACAAGTTCACTTATAGAACCGGCCCAAACCATCTAAACCGGAACAGTCATGTTTACATACCGAACCGGACCCGGTTCCATTTTACCCTGAATTGACTGACACACCAACAAAACGCAGCAGCATCGGTAACCACCTATAGACTCACCGAAACCCCCAAATCGCACCACCATTTCACCACCGATCTCGTTAACAGATCACCATGAGCACGGCAGCTCGGAGATCCGGAGGCCTGTTTGAAGGACTATACAAAGTCCTCATGCGCCGTAACTCCGTCTACGTCACTTTCGTCATCGCCGGTGCTTTCCTCGGTGAACGGGTTAGGGTTCCAATTCCTTATCTGTTCCGATTTACTGTTAGTTATGTTTGTTGTTTGATTCCGTTTTATTTTAATTCACTAGGTTTGTGTTGTTGATGTTTGTAGAATTGATTATGCTTCGTATTGTTATCGTAGATCTGATTATGTTGTGTATTACGAGTTACGACACACTGCATGTATAATTTTTGATTCTGTTCTCGTTTGATTAATTAGGTTTTTAGGTTTGTGTTGTTGATGTTTATAGAATTGATTATGCCTCGGATATTATCGTAGATCTGATTTGTATTGTGTATACAATTTCTGATTTCGTTCTCGTTTGATTAATTAGGTTATTAGGTTTGTGTTGTTGATGTTTATAGAATTGATTATGCTTCATATTGTTATTGTTATTGTAGATTTGATTTGTATTGTGGACTAAGACGCACTGTTTGTATAGTTTTTGAATTTGTTCCTGTTTGTTGAATTAGGATATTAGGTTTGTGTTGTTGATGTTTATAGAATTGATTATGCTTCGTATTGTTATTGTAGATTTGATTTGTATTGTGGACTAAGACGCACTGTTTGTATAGTTTTTGGATTTGTTTCTGTTTGTTGAATTAGGTTTGTGTTGTTGATGATTGTAGAATTGATTATGTTTTGTATTATTAGCGTAGATCTGATTTATGTTTTGTTTTACCACACGCTATATGTATGCTATTTGATTCCGTTTTCATTTGGTTGATTAGGTTTTTAGGTTTGTGTTGTTGATGTTGATAGAATCGATTATGCTTCAAATTGTTATCATAGATCTGATTATATAGTTTTTGATTCTGTTCTGTTTGATTAATTATGTTTGTGTTGTTGATGTTGATAGAATTGATTATGCTTTGTATTGTTATCGTAGATTTGGTTGTATTGTGTACTACAACAAACTGTATATTGTATACATAGTTTTTGATTCCGTTCTCGTTTGATTAATAATTAGGTTTTTAGGTGTGTGTTGTTGATGTTTATAGAATTGACTATGCATCGTATTGTTATCGTAGATCTGATTATATTGTGTTACAACACGCTATATGTATGTTGTTTGATTTCGTTTCCGTTTGATTAATTAGGTTTTTAGGTTTTTAGGTTTGTGTTGTTGATAGGATTGGTTATGCTTCATATTGTCATCATAGATCGGATTATATTGGTATTACAATGCACTATATATATACTCTTTGATTGCGCTATCGTGTGGTTAATTATGTTTGTGTTGTTGGTGTTGATAGAATTGATTATGTTTTGTATTGTTATCGTAGATCTGGTTATATTGTGTATTACAATACACTATATATATAGTTTTTGATTCCGTTCTTGTTTGATTAATTAAGTTTTTAGGTTTGTGTTGATGTTTATAGAATTGACTATGCATCGTATTGTTATCGCAGATCTGATTTATATTGTGTTTTACAAAACACTGTGTACATAGGTTTCAATTCGGTTATCGTTTGATTAATTAGGTTATTAGGTTTGTGTTGTTGATGTTTATTGGGTTGATTATGCTTCTTATTGTCCTCGTAGATCTGATTTCTTGGATTGACTATGCTTCCTGTTGTCATCTTTGATTCCGTTCTCGTTTGATTAGTTAGGTTTTTGGGTTTTTGTTGTTGATGTTTATAAAATTGATTATGCTTCGTATTGTTATCGTAGGTCTGATTATATTGTGTTTTACCACACTGTATATTCTATTCTCATTTGATTAATTAGGTTGTTGATGTTGATAGAATTGTTTATGTTTTGTATTGTTATTGTAGATCTGATTTATATTGTGTCTAACAACACATTATATATATACACGCTTCGATTCTGTTCTCGTTTGATGTTTTTTTTTTTGTTTCAAACTGCTTATTTAAAAAACAATAGGCAGATAAACAGTTTTAAAAGGCAAATCCCAAACACCAGCTTTCCTTTTTTTTGGTTATATCATTGATTATATATTATTCGTGGTTCTTTATATAAAAGAAATGCTTCAGTTGTGACTGACATACTTGTGCTGATTTTGTGTTTCAGGCAGTTGACTATGGAGTTCATAAACTATGGGAGAATAACAATATTGGGGTAAGTCTAGCTTTTTTTCTTGAGTTAAATCGCGTATCTATTATAGTTATATCTTTCCAGATAATCATATCCGAGTGGTATTCTTAGCATCTTGTTTTTATGCAGAAACGGTACGAGGATATATCTGTTTTGGGACAGAGGCCAACTGAATGAGAGTTGATCACAGTATGCGATACTTCACACCCTTTTGGGACCATTTGAACGGATAAAATTTATATGAATTTTGGTAATAAGTGTTCACTTTTTTTTGGGTCAAACTGGTTGTAATCCCAGAACTAGATCCTTCAACTTTGCAGAAAATTCCCATTATTGTTTGAATTTTTTTGAAATTTCTCAAATAGTTGCCAACTTTTGTTTGATTCATTGTCTCAAAACCAATTGTTTTTGTTCTCTGTAGACATAAATCATAAATTATGGACTTAATTTGTTTTTCTAATTTTAATAAATATGGAAATGATTAATAATTCGTGTTTAAAATAATGTAGTATGTATGACAGTATTAATAATTAGAATTACATATTTAACAACATAACATGTTAACGAATCTGGGCATCTTTTAAGAAAGAGTAACTCGTAAAATCTTGTTAATTTTAGAAAGCTGTTATACTTGTAGACAGTCAAGATATTCCCAAAACGATCAAAAGTGTACAAAGTCATTTATGTTTGTGTTTTCAAAAGAGAAATCTTGCCAATTCATTAAAAAAAAAGTAATTTTGTGATATTTTTTATGAGTCTGGACAATGTGGGCTTGCGCCCACGTCTAGCTTAGCTCTCTAACGCCTTCAACACCATAGAAGGGGCGCCAAAGAGGGGCGTGTTGATGTGGTCTGCCAACCCCTTAATTGGCCGCTAACACGCCGCGAGAAGGGAAGAAAATAGGGGGGGGGGGATTCCCAAATCCGTTAACCCACAACCATCGTCACTGGGGAGAACGGACTGCCGGAGGCCATGGCTGACCTCCATCTCCATACCCGTATACCCATAAAATGGCTTTGGTCGCAGGTGGTGGTGGTTCACGGTAGTGAAGGTTGCCAAGTTTGGTGGTGGGGGACGGTGGTTGTCGCACATGGTGGTGGTTCGAATGGTGGCTGTTTGGATGATGGTGGTGCTACGGTGTGGTATTCCTAGAGGATGGTAGTGAACAATGGTGGAAGGTCAGATGTGAGAGGGCGGCGCAGTGGTTGTTCACGGAGGTGGTGTTTGTATTGGGAGAGGATGATAGTAGTAGTGGAAGTGGTGGTTTGGAGGGCGCTTTAAACCACCCCACCCATGTTAAAGGATTGGCTTGATAAAGTCCCCGTTGACGCTTACGTGCCCCTTTAACTAACAGGACTTTATACACACCAAGATATCATCATAAACACATTTTTTTAGTGACAAACTAAGCTACTCTCGTACCCACGTTTCACATAGGAATAATAATTGAAAGACACTTTATCACCACACCTCGACCCTCGGTTGGGACATCAAAAACATAGATTATAATAAGTTTCTAAAAATAACTAACATTTTTACAAAACTTTTTCCGTACCATAAAACTAACCGTTAAAACTCCATAACGATTATACCCTATCGCGGACCACCACCATTTCACCGCCGATCGGAGTCGATAACCGTCAACTCCAGCACCTTCCGTTCTCCGATCACCGGTTACGATCACAATCACCGTCGCTAATAATAATACACACCTCATCCTCTTTCCGGTACCTCCGTTTCCCCCAATTTTCCTTTAATTTCAAATTCTATACACGCATTTGTATCTAGAATTCATATTAAAATTCGTTAAATCCACATATCAAGCTCTTCGATCTCGTTTTCATACCTACATTCTTCAAATCGAATGATTTTATCATCAATTTTCACTCATAATTGTTGAATTTTCGAATTTTATTGATAATTAGGGTTTGTAGATTGTATTTGAGTTCTACATTCTTTGATTGGAATTATTTATCATTATTTTCACTCATAATTGTTGAATTATTCGATTTTCTTTTATAATTAGGGTTCCTGTTATAGATTTAGGGTTCATAAATTGTACTTGAGGTCTACATTGTCCAATCCGAATGATTGAATTATTCGAATTTTATTGATAATTCGGGTTCCTGTTGTAGATTTAGGGTTCATAAAATGAATTTTTGGTAATTTTTGAGTTCTACATTCTTTGATTGGGGGATGATTTGATCATCATTTGGCACTCATAATTATTGAATTTTTGAATTCTATTGATAATTAGGGTTTTCGGTTATGGATTTAGGGTTCATAAATTGTACTTAAGTAATTTGTGTGTGATTCGGATTATGGATCGTCTTCCGGTTGAAGTGATAGGCAACATACTGTCCCATCTTAGGGCAGCTAGAGATGTTGTAATTGCTTCAACAACCTGTAAGAAATGGAGAGAAGCTTGTGATAAACATCTTCACATGCTGTCGTTTAACTCCGATGATTGGCCGGTTTTTCGTGACCTCACAACGAGCAGGCTCGAGATATTGATCACACAGACTATTTTTCAAACCAAAGGGTTGCAAGGTCTGTCCATATTGATGGACGACGTTGACGAGTTTTCAGCTTCTGCTGTTATCGCTTGGTTGATGTATACTCGAGAGACATTGCGTTGCTTGTATTATAACGTACGGACCGCGCCAAATGTTAACATTCTCGACGTTTGTGGGCGGCAAAAGCTCGAGCTTTTGGTTTTGGCGCATAATTCGATCACTGGGGTTGACCCGAATTATCAAAGATTCGTTTTCTTGAAGTCGCTTTCGTTAAGTTACGTCAGTATTTCGTCGTTGGATTTAAATCTGTTACTCACTGCTTGTCCGAAGATTGAGTTTTTGGGACTTGTAAGTCCCGAGATTGCCATCACTGACGCTCAAGTAACCGTCGAGTTGACCAGTCAAACGTTAAAGAAAGTCTACATCGAAGCCATAAGTTTAGACAAATTCACCCTTGAAGCCGATAAGCTCGAGAAACTGCATTTGAAAGATTGCGCTCTCGAGCTTTTCGAGCTTAGCGGGAACGGTAGTTTAAAGCATTTCAAGATGGATGATGTCAGTATCCTGCATCTCGACATTATCGACCCGATGGATGATCTTGAAATCATTGACGTAAACAATTTCACCATCATATGGTCAAAGTTTTATCAGATAATCTCGAAATCTTCGAAGTTGAGAAGGCTGCGGTTATGGAACGTGGTGTTTGACGACGAGGTTGACTTTGTTGACCTCGAATCGATTGCGTTATGTTTCCCTGAACTGAACTATCTTGCATTGAGTTATGAGCTACGAGACGAGTTAAAAGAGAGTGTTCTTCATTATAGCTTGCAAGGTTCATCTTCGATGGAAAATGTGATGGCTTTGGATCTTGGATGGACTGTTCTTGATGAACATTTTGCGGATTGGGTTGCGTGTTTGCTAAAAAGATGTCGGAATCTTAAAACGTTGATCATTCATGGGGTTGTTTCGGAGTCAAAAACGAATGTTGAATGTCATATGCTGGCTGGTTTTACTTCATCAATTGTTCAACTTATGAGACAATACATTCATGTCAATGTTCAGTTTATATATGAATAAAGATTTTTGCAGATTTCTTTATGGATTATTTCTTGTGACATTTTTTTTATATGAAGACTCAAATGGCTAGGTTAATGCTCTTTTGGCATCTCTTGTTGCAGGTAACTTTGTTGTTTTATGCTTATAATTATATATGCTTGAGTAAACTTGAATTTTCGTCCATGTGGTTTGCTAATTTTAACACTTCCAGTCCAATAGTTTAAACATTACATTTATCATCCATTAGTTTGATGATTTTAACAGTTTCAGTCCATTAGTTTCCTGATTTTTACAGTTTCAGTCCACACCACTAACACTGGTGTGGACCGAAACTGTTAAAATCAGGAAACTAATGGACTGAAACTGTTAAAATCAGCAAACTAATGGATGATAAATGTAATTCATAAACTATTGGACTGAAACTGTTAAAATCAACAAACCACAGGGACGAAAATTGAGGTTTACTCTATATGCTTTTAATTGATGTTTTGCATAAGTATAAGTTTCAACTGTCATGAGAGTATTTTAACAGTTGTGTAAACACAAATGAGCTCATGAAGTAAACACAAGCAAACCAAATCAATCTAGTATTTTTGCTAGGTGTAAGGGGCTATTTGACAACTTCTGAATCGGTAAGTGCCGAACATGTAAGAGGTCTGAACTATTAAGAAGCAGTATAATGTTTAGCCATTCAGAGACCAATGTTTGACCAATTCAGGTAAGAGGTCTTAACCATTCAGACTCAGTATATTGCTTAACCATTCAGAGGCAAATGTCTGAACCATTCAGACATCTGCTCGCGAAACAAACAGTCTGAACCATTAAGTGTTGAACCAGTAAGAAGTCTGAACTATTAAGCTGAAACAAACAACTCCTGAGTTGTAACACGTATGGTTGTGTTAGTGTCTGCAAGGGGCACATAAAAGGGTTTGTGGCGTGTGTGTGGGTTTGCTTGAGAATGTGAACCCGGATCGTTACGGAGAAGATTAAAATAAGTTGGTAGAAGTTCTATAGAAGAAAAGCAACCATAGTTGTCATTTTGTTGTGAACGTTTAGTGGTTTTATGTTAATAATATTAATAGTAGATTTAAGAGAAAGTAACAAAGACAAGGTATCATAACCAATTTACGCACACTAAAACTAAGTTAAGAATCAAACATGTTACGACTAAGTTAACAATAGAGCTGTAAATACAACAACCGTACACAGTAAATCTGACGATGCTATTATAGAGCTGTAAATATAGTTTATAAAAGTTCAACACTAAAATTATAATCTATGAACTTGAATTACTATTTTTAATTATTTCAAGAAGGATAAAAATGTCAAGTACTGGGGTAGGGCCAATTTTTCCTTAACACAAAAAGAAGACAAATCACAAACGGATATGATTGATAAATAGACCCAACAATCACAAAACCTTTCAAATCATCCAAGTGGAGTTGTTTTTATGAATTGAATTTTGTAACAAATGAATAATGAATAATACATATGTATCTTCAGAGTTGTTTTATTAACTGAATAACTTTTAAAACTAATATATTTTAATTTAATATCTGGTTCTTTCAATCAAGAGTGTGCCGCTATTAAAGGACTAGTGAAAGGTGTCATGTAAATTTGATGTGGACCTTTTTATTAGATTTTTTACATAACAATATTTATGCATTCTTACTTGGATATTAAGTAATTTGTTCCTTGTAAACTTATTAAAAATGTTAATAATGTTATAAATACTAATAAATAGATTTGTTATTTTTCCATATGTTCATGTTTATCTGCATGCTTTTTCACAATCTTAATGTTAGTTGTCCTCCCACAAGATGGCATGAACATCACCAATTTGTTGTTTTACATTTTGATTAGGGTTTGATTATTACAACACCAAATTAAATGCAAAGGGGTGTAGGTTTGTCAAAATGATGTGCGAGATTAATAAGTTGTCGACGATGAAGATGACATCCAACAAAGAAAAAGCGTGCAATTGAGAATTGTTAAAGGAAAGGGGGAAAAGGGGTGCGATTGATACAAGACTTAGGAAACCTAGAATCGTGATGTTGTTGTTGACAACGACGTTGGTGGTTGTCATCGACGGGAATGAGAGGTGGGAAAGATAAAGGGCTAGCTAGAGAAGACATGAGATGAGAGGTTTTTACGTTTTTTTTTTATAAATTTTTAAATAGTTAAGGTTAAAAAGAAGTTGTTCATAAAAAAGTTAACAAAAAATTTAACGCTGGTTAGTGTTAAGGACTAAAAGATGGAAATGTTTACGGTTGAGTAAACAATGAGCACCGTAAGTGTAATTTCTAAATAAATGAGATCAAAACAGTGTAGTAATTCAAAAAGTGTGAGATAAAACAGAAAAAAAAATCTAATTCAATAATAGGATAGAAAAATAACATTACAGTAAATATGAAAATAAAAATTTGAAAAGCTAGTCACCATTTTTATGCTTTAATTGATGTGAAGACTTGTTCAAGGGTGGACTGACACTCTTGATCGGCCGCAAGTACCATTTCTGTCCACAAAGGATCCTCCCTAGTGAATCTCCCTTTTTTTGGCTTCATTTTAGTATGTACAAATGTTTACCAAGGATACCCTTCTTTCCACTATTATATTTTCAATTTTTATAGTTATCAAATTTTACAAAATATGTATGTTTGTTAAGTAATGTGGTCGAGAATACAAACACTAGTAATTACGTAACATTTTAATTTTTTAAAGTAAAAAAAAACATAGCTATACTATATAAAATGCTCGTTTTTATAGTATAATTTTTATTTAAAAAATAATATGTGAAATGTTATTGTCGTTTAAAAATCATGGTGAATGTTGGTTTAAAAGTTAACAATATGTTTTAAAAGTTGTAATTGGTTAAACTCTTAAAATTATATAAAGTTACCTTTAGTGCACTTATATGTATTACGATATAATATATAGATGTATATATTGGTATTAATCTCATACAAAAAATTACCTATGTAGTTATAAAAATTATGAAAAAAAAATTCATTATTCTACTTTAATTTCATGAAATGTGAGAACTAGTTTTATACCTCTGCGACGGGAATGCGCGTTGCAGTGGGAAGTAACGGCAGGGGTGTTTGTTTTGAAAGTGGATTTAGACATCGAAATGTTGTATAAAAATGAACTTTAAAAACGTCATTTTACAATTAAACCGAGATTGTTATATGATAATTTTATTAAAGGTTAGTCAATTAAAAGTTGGTAGTAGAAATATAAATTGGTCTAAAGAAAGTAAAAAAGTAAGTTGGTTTGTATATGCGCCAAATAAACTTTTAAATATGTAGTGGTAATAGTCATAAATAATTTACGAATGCACTTCAATTTCACCTACACCCCCTACAATTAAATATACACACACATTTGTGATGTTCTCTTGTATTTAATGAAAAAAAAAATGAGTTATGCCCTATTTGATTGGTTATCTGATCTATATAATGTGATAATATATCTGATAACAATCTAACATACTTGACTAAGAACACATAATTGTTTAACTAATTATTAAATTATGTTTTTTAAATTCGATTAACATTCTCAAAACTATTGAGTTGTAAAATGGGACATCAAATCAATATTGCTATTTACATTGTAAAGTTATCTTAAACGATTTTTATTTTATCATAGTTTTGGTACGTTATACAATAAAAATTGCTTCTAAGGTACACGTAATGTCTTGAAAGGGCGACTTCAAAGGAAATGCCATCTTGTCAATGTTCTTGACTATTAACAAATTAAAACGTTATATTCAACGTTCTTGACTTTGTTAAAACTCACTATTAACTAATTAAAATAAGAGAGGTTTTGTGATTAAGAGTAATTAAGAAAATATTAAGATTTGACCTAGGATTTGGTCAACATTTTGTGCAATCACAAAAGCTATCAAGGTACAAATACTTTACGGATGATGAATTTCAGAATATCCTATGCCCTGAAGTTAGTTTCCATATGTTCAAGTTGATATCAAGAAATGGATGTCCAAATACAAATGCATACCTAAGCCCTTGAAATAATGACTTTATCATTTTAGTTGGTTCCAATAAATAACTTCTTTTGGCCAATCATTGATTTCATAAAAGAAAAAAGGAATAATTGAGTAAATGTCAAAGTACCCCCAAAGTGGTTGATGAAAACAACATAAAATATTTTCCATTTGGGGGGGGGGGGGTGTTTGTAACAAATGTATCCAAGTATGAGATAAAAATGAACTTTTTTACGAATTACTATTGAATACTAAAAAAAGTTAGCAAATGTATACAACTAGGAGATAAAAACTAATTTTTTTTCGAATTAAAACCTTTTTGAACCTACATGTGAAAAATGAAATATTTGGACTAAACTGTTAAAATGGCCAAACCACATGGACTAAAATGACATTTAACTCTTATAATAAATAGAGTAAACTTCCATATTGCTCCATGTAGTTTGGTCGTTTTAACGGTTTTGTCTCAATCCTTTAAAAATAGCTATTTTACTCCCTGATCAATGAAGATTATCACGATTTTACTCCCTGCTCCAAACAACATCCATTTTAAGCGTTAAAAATTTTCACGTGCATAACACATGATGGACCCAATTATGACCATAACTAGACTGAAATCTGACCAGTTTTTAATGTTTAAAATGGATGTCGTTTGGGGCGGGGAGTGAAAGCGTGATGAGCTTCATAGATCAGGGAGTAAAATGACTATTTTTAAAAAATTGGGGCAAAATCATTAAAACGACAAACCACATGGAGAAAAATAGAAAAACAAACTTTGGCCACTTGGCGTTCACTTAGACTATTAAGTGCCACCTGACAACCTCTTAATCCATTGTTATTGTGTTTAGGAGGGAAAACACAAATGTTTGATCACAACATATGGTTTAAAGTTTGCTCATTAAATCTTGAATATATATTTAAATCTTTCCTTAGTTATGAACAAAACTTTGATGTTAAAAACGAAATAGTCTTATTAACATTAAAAACAAATAAAATAACTAATTTTTTCCTTAATTATCAATTTGATTGAATTTAAAAGTTTTGAAGTTGTAAATGGTTTCGAATCTAATTCTAATTCAAATTTTGTAATTAATCATCTCCTTATTACAATTTTGATATAAAATACGTTAGTGTGGTTAAGATTAAAAACAAATATTATATTTAAATCTTTCCTAACTAAGATTAAAAACAAAGATAATATTTATATCTTTCCTAACTTATCAAATAATTATAAATTTTTTTATCAAATTGTATATAGTAAGAAATCATTTTCGAGATTAATTTAAATTCAGTAACTAATAATAAGTTTAAACCAAATTTGATTTAACTAAATAAGTTTAAACCAATTTTAATTTAATAAGCATAATCATCTCATTCAATTTATCACATAATCATCTCATTAACATTAAAATCAAAATTAGTAATGGAACACTTCTTTAAATTTAAAACTAGGGTCGTAGTTATCGCGCGTTGCGCAGGGACGCGGTTGGAATTTAGAATGTGTTGCACACCATGACAAACGAAAAAGAAAACGATAGAAATTTGGTTGGTTTTAGCGCGCTCGTTATAGTAAAGAAAAAAAAAGTTAAAAATTATGTTCAAAAGAATATCGGCGTATTCGTTAAAATATATTAAACTAAAAAACCTTTGCTATACTCGTTATAGCAAAGAAAAAGAAAAATAAAAAAATATTTCTAAAACGGTATTAACGTGTTCGTAAAAAAACTATTTAGAGGTAGAAAAGTAATTTAGTTAAAGTAAAAGAAAAAAAAAGTAATTTGGCTAAAGTAAAAGAAAAAAACAATAGTTAAACTACATGGATTGTAAATGAAAAAGTTTACACTAAATGATGAAATATGATAAATGACAAAAAATGATGAACTTATAAAACATGCATTAGATGTTATACAACACTATTCATCTTCTCTTATTTAATATTATATATAATAATATGTAAACATTTATTTCAATACTATTAAATAATATAATTTATCGTGAGAACACCTGTGTAATACACGGGACTTAAACGAGTTAAATACAAAAAAAAATTATGTATACAAGTACAAGATAAAAACTAACTTTTTTACGGAAAACATCAATTAATGGTAAACAAGGTTTATTGTTATTCTGTTTATAACTTCGATATATATAGGGTTAGGTTCATTTGTGAAGAACCATTTTATAGTGAATTGTGTGAATTAATCATAGCCCTTAGGGGTGTAAACGAGCCGGGCCGAGCCCGAGATCGACTGAGCTCAAGCTCGGCTCGTCATGTTTTTATGAAGCTCGAGCTCGGCTCAGCTCGAGTCTACTTATTTGAGCTCAAGCTCGGCTCGCGAGTAAAACCCAAAGATCAAGCTCGACTCGAGCTATTTTAAGAACAACATCAGACGAGCTAAAAACTCGGCTTGAGCTTGCTTCAATATAGCTTAAACGAGCCAAAGTTTGGCTCGAACTCAGCTCGCCAACGTTATCGTCATTATTATTATATCCAATTCTAATAAAAGACTCTCAATAATGCCACATGGCATATTCTCCATCAATTCATTATTATTAATGATATTATTAATAATTAATATCTAATTCTAATTTATAATTAAAAAATATATAAATTATCTATAATTTTAAAACCTTTGATTTTATTACTTCTTACAATGAATAAGCATAATCCCACATGACATTTTCTCCATCAATTCATTAATACAAATGATATTATAAATTAATATCTAACTAGAATTACAACCCGCCGCAATGCGGCGGGGATTCTTTAGTTATAACTAAGTCGATTTAGGACCTGCACGTTATGTTGAGCCTGTCGAATGGGAAAAAAATAGACGATGTAAAAACATTCACCCACACACGCACGTTGCGTCATGTTAACTCGCAAAATTTAGAACGAAACGTAAAAACGTTAAACCAAAGACGCACATAGCAATGTGTTAAGTCACAAAATTTAAAACGAAGCATAAAGCGAAAAAATTGCGGAAAATGAAAACTATAAAGGACCAAAGTTGAAAGTAAAAAAAGTTGTGAGTATAGATTGCAAAAGTTAAAAAGTTTTGGGTTAAAAGTAAAAAAAACAAATAGTTTTGGGTTAAAAGTAATTTATGAAATACTTTTGGGTGAAAAGTAAAAAAAATCTTTTTTCTTTGGAAAACAGCGGGGGGCATAAACCGTGTCATAGCATCAATGTCATATCATCGCCAACGACCACCAACACTTAATTTGCGGTGAAAAAATTAGACTGAAACGTAAAATATAGAAAATAATAACTAAGTCGATTTAGGACCCGCACGTTATGACGAACTTGTCAAACAGGAAAAAAATAGACGACGTAAAAACGTTGAATTACACACGTACATTGCATCTTAGAACGAAGCGTAAAATGGAACGTAAAAATGTTGAACCACACACGCACATTGCTCTGTGGGGGAATGTCTTTGACATGACCCCGGAGACCTGATCGGTCTGCACAGAGAAAGTCACCTTCCAAAAAAACTTGCAAAATTTAGAATGAAGCGTAAAACGAAAAATTTGCGGAATGTAAAAAGTACATGAGACCAAAGTTGAAAGTAAAAAAGTTATTAGGTTAAATTGAAAAGATATAAAGTTTTGGGTTAAAAATTATAACCCAAATAGTTTTGGGTTTAAAATAAGACATCAAATACTTTTAGACTAAAAGTATAAAATCAACATTTTTTTTTGAAAAACTCCCAAAACATGATGTACAACCCATAATGCACAAAAAAATTGATAATTTATAGTTGTATAAATTCTAATTTATGATTAAAAAATATATAAATTTTCTATAATTTTAAAACTTATGATTTTATTTTTTCTTAAAATGGATAAGCATATGATTTAGTTTACGTTATCTGTTTTGCGTAAATCAAGTTTGAGAAAAAATAATTGGTATTATCTAAGAAACATGGTGTTACGCTATTAAAATGTTAGTTATTATAGTGTTACGTTATTAAAAATGTTATTTTTTTAATTATATGCATCAATATTTCATATCAATACCACAAAAAATATGTAAAATAATAACACTCGGATTTGAGTTTATATATTAGAAATAATGTGGGTGAAGTGATTATTTCAAATAAATATTTTGTGATGAATTTATCTATTAATTCAAACAAAAATTATTTAATTAATAATATTATTAATGAATTGAAAGAGATAATATTATATGACATTAACAGAAATTTTTTATTAGAATTAGGTGTACCATTACCCATCACAATCTATCTCCTTCACTAACCATTTTCAACCACCAACTCTATCTCAATTAAGATTTAAGAGCCTTCTCATTATCATCCCAAAATTTTAAAGAAACCTTTATGTGTTCATCGGTTTTTTTCTACTTTATCTCATTCTCCAAGATAAGGATGAGATTTAAGTTTTTTCTTCACATTCTTTGCGTATCGTATCATAACATAATATATAAATTTAATTGTTATATAAATATATATTTTATGTATATCTAATTATTATTACTAAGTAACAAATAAATATAAAGTATTTGCTTAAACACGTCATTTAGTGTGAGTAATGTTATATTGTCTTTAACTTGGTATGGATAGTTCTTGTTAGGGTAATATGTGTTTATATCAAAACTTACTTTTAACATGTGCAATATAAAGAATAATTCAAATTTTGTAATTATTATGTTATTCGAATACAACCAATCTTATCATTCAACCCGTGTAAGACACGGGACTATAAACTAGTTATATATAAAATAAATAATTTTTTTTGGGCACGTTTAGGCTCGCGATTCAAAACGAGCTTTGTATTTCAGGCTTGAGCTCGGCTCGATAAAGCTCGGCTCGTTCGAGCTTTTAACCGAGTCGATAACTGTAACACCCCGTGTTTTCACAAGTCAAAGTCAGAGTCAAGGTCAAAGTCAACGACCGATTTCGCGCAACTTGACTCGTAGAAACTTCTTGTTTTTAAATATATTATGTGGAGTAAGTGTTGTTACTTGCAACTATCGATGTGTGTTAATCGTTATTCAATCGATCTACGACTGTGAACTATAGGAAGTAACAATGCGATAAAGTTAATCAACTAATAGTCAAGCTATGCTAACCGAATCGACATCAAATCGCAACTCGAACTACGTGTTTGTACTTGCTATCATACGTGTGTGTGTGCCTTACGTGTTACCTGTGCATGTTTATTTATGTTGTGTTGTGTAATCAAGCGAACTCAATCGAAACTCGAATGCTATCAAACTCGAATTCGAATCACAATCGAACTAGGATAGATAATGGAAAATAGATTACGCAAGATACGAAGTAGTTGGGACTGAAAGTAATTTGACTAGGAAAACCCTATCGTATCGAACCGCTCGCAATCGAAATCGAAATATCAGAAATCGTCGCGCAAAACACTCGAAAGGGGTGACTGATCGATCAGGCTTCCCAGCCGATCGAACAGCCAGCCGAACGGACTGCTGTCCGATCGGACATGCTGTCCGATCGAGCTGCCAGCCCATCGGCCAGCCCTTTCCTCTTTTGTCATCCTATAAATACCCCTGTCATTGTCATCCTTTACCACTTTTGGAAACCTCTGTTCGACCAGCACGCTCAACTCACCTTTTCTCAGATTTCTCTCGATTCCGGTAAGTTTTCGTCCTAAATCTTGTACTTTCTTGATCTATGCACACTCCTACACCTTTCTATCTTTCAAATCTTAACTTTTAACCGTGAAATCATCAAGAATCAAGTGTTTTAGGATGATGTCATCATGGGTTCTTGAAGAACTTCATGTTTTGGCCTCAATCCACCAAGAATGACTTGGATCTAGCCGATTTCCACATAAACAAACAAGGATCTTTAATAGATCTAAACCTAACCCCGGTGAAAAGGATTGGAAGATGGATTTTCCAACTTTCTCCCAACTCTTTTTCACCCTATGACTTCAAACCGGTAGAAACGGAACCTGAGCCGGTTTACAAATCACTTCGGTGGTTGTACGGTTCAAGATCTGGATTCTATCCACAAGGTTAACCGACTTCGGGTAAACGTTAAACTTCGTTCCGAACAGACCAACCGACCGGATTTGGGTGATTCCTGTCCGACCCGGGAAACCAAGTAAGGACGAGGCACCTATGGTTTTACTCGCTGTCAAAATACCTCGATGAAACGACAAACAAACAGAACAGCCAAGTGTTAGACGAAAGGACTGATCAGGTCAGGATGCTGACCGATCGGACTGCTGTCCGAACGGACAGCCAGCCGATCGGATAGTCAGCCGATTGACTAGCACATGGTCCCACACAACCAATTTGTTTTGAAGAATAGTATTGAACGAACTGTTGTTCGATCGAACTACTGTCCGATCGAATTACTCTTCGGATCATGAGATACTATGCTTCAATACTTGATCCATTTTCAACATGTTCAATGCACTCGAAGTGCCACCCGATCGAACAGCCGTCCGATCAGGTGACACCCTGTTGACCGATCGAACAACAATTGAGCTATTCGATCGACCAACTGTCCGATCCACTGCATCACACTTTGCATTCATTTAAAGTCTTTGACTTGTTGACCTGTTGTCCGATCGAACACGTGTCCGACCTAAGGACTGAATCTTGAAATTCATTTGAATGCCTAGCCGATCGGGTTGTCGGCCGATCAAACAGCCGTCCGATCGACCGACCTGAAAGGCAAAGATACTTCAATGTTTTCAAATGCTACAACGAAAACTTCAAAAGTCAAGCCATCATACACAAACACATCCTTCCCAAAGGAAGAAACAATCCACTCGAACAACCATCCGATCGCCCTATCAACCGACCGGACAGCCGTCCGAGCAGTCTGTCAGCCGAACGATCAGCCCTCCGATCGGACTACCGTCCGATCGACCAGCTGTCCGACTCCCCCACACTTGTTTCCTGTTTTACGTTTCACTTATCGTTATACTATCGAATCTATTCAGGCTAACCGTACTCGCTAAGCGCTCCCTTCAATCCATTTATCGCTGTGAGTATACTCGATCCCTCTTTGCTTTAAGCACTTTTGGGTGTTACATACGTTACGAATATTCAAACTACAACTATCGCACTACTTAAACTATTTGAATGCTAACCGTTAATGCATGTTATACGTGGCTTATGAATGCTTGTTTGTTATGTTTACACATGGAATGCTGTCTACCTGCCTTAGCAACGATAGTACTATAGTTTGGACTCAGCACCCGTTCACTCGGGGGTTGTTAAGGATCTTTTACTTGCATGGATTACGGTGGTAATCATGTATTGCGAACTGCCTCGGGCAGTCAACCCGCAGTCATTGGTATCGATGGATCTATGTCGATAACTAACGTGCGTCATTTCACTATGTGTACGTGCTGGTTATGCGTAAACGAATTCGAACTCTATATGCTATTATCAAACTTGTATGCTCACCTTTACATTTTATGTATTGACTTTATTTTAACGTATGCGACAGGTGTTTAGGTTGCTTGTATGCCTAGCTCACTGTGAAATTGAGGCTAGGAAAGGTCTAGGATGCTCTCTGTGCTGTGATGAAATTGAAGCTAGGAAAGGAGGTCCTAGAAACCAACAAATAAATTATCTATGTTTAAATCTGAGTTGTCGGAACAGAATATTTGCCTAGATTTTATCTGTAATAATTTGATTACTGTTTGAGACATGGTATGGGACATGTTAATTTAAATTGAATGGTAATGATAGTTGTTATGGAAACTTCTGGACAATCTGTTTCGCTCAGTGCCATGCCCCGATGATTTCCGCCATCGGTTGGGGTGTGACAATAACGACTAGCTCTCGAGCCTCTGGGCTTATTTACACTCCTACCCTTGATTATAAATACACAAGTATAAATCAATGGCCATGATTTAATGATGAAAATACAGTAGTATATTTTACGATTTGATGATGCAAATCAATGACCAGGATTTGTTCACTCATTCACAAATACACTAGTGTTCACTCTAATAATTAAAATTACTAGTGTATTTTACAAATACGCTAGTGTATTTTACAATCACGGATATCTTTTATCATTTTAAAATTTCAATTCAAACTAATAATTAAAAAAATCGGTTCAAATCGTCAAACCCGAAAGGTAAAATGGTATGGTCGATCACCCATCCCTGCAGGTTTGGTTTGTGGTTTTTCAAATTATAGTTATTCCTGACTTAATATTTTTTCTGTTTGTTAATTGACTCGGATGGTTAATGTTTTACATACAAGTTGAACTTGAATGGAGATAAAAAAGAATCTTGATGTGGCAATGTATTAGGTAATGACAAGGAATGGATGTTGACCCATCAACAAGACCAAATAAGTTCATCTTCTAAACCTTGGAGGTGCTTTATTATTATTTTTATTAATCTAATAATGTATAGTTGATTAATATTTTAACATGTACTTTATGCATCAAAACTTGCATGTTATGCATAACAAGTTGTACATAGCAAGTTGTAAAACTTTAAATTATAAAAACTTTATAGTATATAACTAATATTGGTCTCATTTTTTGTTGTCATATATTAAAGGGGTACTTTTATATATGTAATTATAAATTGGATTATATAAAATATTATATACTTAAAGTTTGGTTTAAAAGCATTGTAATTTTTGTTTTACTTCAAGCAGACATAATGCTTTACGAGTTGTGAAAGAAATATGATTTCCTCTTTATATATTAATAAAAAGAAAGAAATTTTCGATAATTATTTACGTTTATGACTTATAAAGACTTTATTTTGATGATTAGCATGCATTTTGTAAAGTTCCTCGTACACGTTTTGTATATGAAAATCCTAAAATGTAAACTTTCACGTTTCAATTTCCCAAAATATATGTATTAAACATACAAGAATATTCCTTTTAACATGTGCCTTTCTTTATTTATTCTAGGGTGATAACTATGTTGTGTATGTGGGTTGACCGGAAGATGAATTTGTTAGAATAATCTTGTATAAGTTCGGGTAGAAAGTGACCAGTTTACAAAGTTCGGGTAAAAAGTGGCTTGGTTACAAAATTGGAGGTTTTTTGAGATAGTTTTCTAATCCTAGTTTAAGTCAAATAAGTTTCTTGCTTATTAAGACTATGGGGTGTTGGACGTGGGTTGGACTTGGGGCAGTGGATTGGGTTTAATGTTGGCTACATCACACCGGCTAAGCGTTGGGCATGGCGTCGCCCCTTTGGCGTGTAGATTGTGCCTGGCGTGGGGCCGCGGGGAGGGGGGTGACATGGCGGGCCATGATTGGCTGGTTCAATGTAGCCGTTGAGGATAGCAGAAACCAAACTTAAAAAAAAATTATATTTTTTTACCTATAAATACCCAACCCCAAACCATATTTTTTCTCATTCTTTTTCAACCACACCTACAAAAAAAAAAAAAAAAAAAAAAAAAAACCCGAACATGGTGCATTGGACCGAAGAGGAAGAAATCGCACTTGTGACATACGTACTCTACAATGCGGTCAAACCACGTACCGGGGTCAAGCGTTTCAACAATACCAACAACACGTCGGCAACACGCGTCACAACTTAAATGCGTGTCAACACAAATGGCGTGAGCTCAAACCGAAGTTGGATCGCTTTAAAGTTTGGTTCGACCGTGTCCCAACCCACGCCGCTTCCACACCCTACTTTTTTGGGTGTGGACTGGTAGAGTCCACATCTGCCACGTGTCGAGCAATACCACCAACTCAAGCCCCTCCACACCCCATAGTCTAAGTTGTTAGGTTTATAAACAGGGAAATATTTTGTAAACTTGATACACCGATCTTAATAAAACTAGAACAAGTTTTGATTCCATCTTCTCCACGCACATATCGGTTCCAACAGAATCAAAGTTAATCAACCTAAATATGACACCTACATTTATCGTGTCAAATAAATCAATCATAATATTAATATGAATATGTTTTAATAGCGTATAATTCAAATATAATTCAC
This sequence comes from Helianthus tuberosus, assembly GCA_030545235.1. Taxonomy (NCBI): domain Eukaryota; kingdom Viridiplantae; phylum Streptophyta; class Magnoliopsida; order Asterales; family Asteraceae; genus Helianthus; species Helianthus tuberosus. The sequence goes on along the minus strand of CM060357.1, from coordinate 23,021,990 downwards.
GTAACCTAGTTATCTAAATGGGCTGACACATCAAAACGTAAGTTCAAATTATAATGAAGTTGTAAACTAGTTACAAAGATTGTTAACATGTTGCAATGAAGTAGTAAGCAGATTAGACATGTTGTTGTACCTATTTACATGTATAGTTGTACCTATTATTCATTCATAATTCATGAAAAGAAGATTGTAAGTTTGAAAGTGAAATAAAGTCTTGTCTCAATTGCATTTCCATTGGTTTTTAAGCTACTTTTTGTTTAACTAAACTTCTTTTTATAGTCTTAATATTATTGGTATTTAGGGATGAGTGTTATATATGTACCGTACCGAAAATACCGGTATTGAAAATCGTTAAAACTGGGTACCGATACTGGTGTTCGGCACTGTTATTTGAAGGTAAAAATCGGTATTTTACCGGTATCGTACCGAACTGATACCGATATCGAAAATGCCAAAAAGTAGATACAGGTACCGATACTGAGAAAAATTGATACGAGATATTTTATATCGATTCAGTACCAATACCCAATACTAATTGCTCATCCCTACTCGTACTTGCAATGCTCTGAGGGAGCCCAAAACAACAACCAATAAGAAAACGTAGGCGGTTAGACAATGGAATAGGAGTCGGTGATTTCTTGTGGGTTCCTGCCATAACATTTTGTTCAATTTTATATAAAAAACAAAAAAAAAAAAAATAGTTTTAAAATCATTTTTAATCATTTCTGTTTTGTCTTCAAACCCAACAGTTGTTCTTTTCTTTTTTGAATTTTTATTTTCTTATTTTCTGTTTTGTCTTCAAACCCAACAATTGTCTTTTTTGTTTTTTTTTTTAAATATATTTCTTGAATTTTTATTCTTTTATTTGCAAGCACAGGATTTGTGTACTATGCTATATGTGCATCAAGTTATTTTCATAACTAGTGGGATTTCCGCACTTTGCGATGGGCTTTTGGTCGGTATCTGTGTTGTTCGTTAAGGTATCGGTGCGAATCAGGCACTCGTTATAGGAACCGAAAAGAGACAAAAAACGAATACCAGTGTGTATACAACTCCATTTTCAACGAAATATTTATGAGAACATCGAGACAACATAAAAAGGAATGCCGGTAAAGATGTTCTTTAAACGTACAATTCGTCACAGTTAACATAAAAAAGAAACATTATATTTGACATGTTCGATTCTGAACGAAACTCTTATCCAAGCGTACACAAAAGTAAGAACATCACAACAACTTTAATGAAATTTGTAAGACATATATCGTATATTATTATTAGTAAGACGAAATTATAAACGACATATAACGAAAAATGAACACTATAGCTTTGGTTTGTACATTACTATTCACAAATCACAACTCAGTTTTAAGTAAAATTTATATCGAGATATAGCTAAAAATATATATATTGCAAAGACATGCCCTAAAGTTATATAAAGTATCATATATTAGAAGTTATAATAGAAAAAAATACACTAAAAAATAATTATAATAATAAACAATAATTAACTATTATAATAAGCTAACCCCAAAAATAAATTTTAAATAAAAGGCACTGTTCAACCAGTTGCTTTTTTCTTTAGTAGAGTGCTGTGACGGGTTGTTTTTTGAAAATTTTAATGTACAAAAAATATACTTAACGGTGATATATTTAGAAAGCACGAAAAGCAATATCATTATAAAAATGTACGTTAACTAAAACATTTTAAATATTTAAAATTAAAATACTAAGTTTTTAGTAAAATAATAAAAAATAAAAGGAAAAACAAAACAAAAAAAAACAATTTTTTTTATAATGGTCAACATATGACAAAATTGAATTAGATGCATATTTACAAAGTATCAATTGTCAAGGGTTAGTGTGGTATAAGAATAAGAATGTTTCTTCATGGAGAAGGAGATTGAGTGTTGAGTGTTGAGAGTTGAGACCCCATGAAAGATGATCAAAAGTTGAAATGCTAAAAGATAGACAGAAAGTAGAGAGAGAGAAAGTTAGAGAGAGAAAGAGACTATGTTTGAGAAAAAGACTTGACCTTTTAGTGGCTATTGAGATGTTACCTTGATATGATATCTTTGATCCTCCTCTTCTTCTTCTTCAACTCATCATCTTTTACTTCTTCAAGTCTTCAACACACACTTTCACCTGAGAAAAAGTGTTGGTTTTTTTTTTTTTTTTTTGTAATATGTTCTAAACTCATGTGAGAATTTGTGAATTCTTTAACTTTAACATGATTATTTATGTTTTTTTGACTTTTTTCATATGGGATTTTGTTAATTCACTCAATTTCATTTGCAGATTTCAAAATCTTGAAAAAAAGCTTTGACCTTTGATCATCTTTGAACAAACAATTCCAACTTCAAGAAGTGAGATTCTTGAACTTTTACATGATCATTTATGGATTTTATGATATGGGTATTTTTTTTTATTAATTTACTGAATTTCATTTGCAAGATTTCATAATCTTGAACAAAAATGGTGTGAAAAAGGTTTTGCATGGCTACTCAAGATCACCATCACCATCAACACCTACCATATGCTGTTTTTCCTGCTTTTAATCCTCCAAACACAGGCTTCATGTAAAAAAAAGTTTCATTCTTTCTAATTTTATAAAAAAAATTCAATCTTTTTGGCACAATCCTCTTGTTTTTTTTTTTTTTTTTTTTTTGACACTTTTGTTCATTGTTTGTCAGTAATCAAGAAGGGTCATCTTTTGATTTTGGAGAGCTAGAAGAAGCCATTGTTCTACAAGGATACAAGATCCATAATGATGAAACCAAATTACGTATGATTTTATTTTATTTTGTTTTATTTTCTTCGGGCTCGACTCAGCTCGACTGGTTTACACGTGTTAGGAAAAGAGGGTTTGAAAGTGTCAAAAGATTTGTGGGGTTTCTTGCATAACAAGTAACCTGCATGATGAATGATGATCTTTCTACTTGCTCCTCTTGTATCAACATTAAAACAGTTAAAAGTAAAAGGGATTTGGTGTAACCAAAAGTGTGATTTTTATGATACTAAAAGATATTTGTTTGTTGTGATCTTGTTGCAGCTTTATATACATCTGTACTAAGACCAGCAGCCACTTTGGATATGTTCCCTTCTTGGCCTATGAGAGTTCATCAAACACCAAGAGTAATCTTTTTTTTTTTAATACTTTCATGGCTTAATTACCAATTTACCATCTTTGACCATTTTCTTTCATTCTTTTGGTCTATTTTTCTTGGTCAAAGATTGAATCATATAACATTTGAATGATGAAAAAATAATGTTTTTAGGTTTATATTGTATGAATTGGACATACCCATTTAACTATATCCACCCTTCTTTTTATTTATTTATTTATTTTTTACATTTTTAGCTATTTTAAGCAAATTCAAGATGAATATCAAAGACCCAACAAGAAATTTTCTTTTCTTAGGTTTTTTCCTGTTTTGACCATTTTTACACCATTTTCTAGCATCCTTATAATTAGTAAAAAAACAATTTCAACTTCAATATTTCCTTAGTTAAAATTTGAATCGGGTTTGCTATTCAAAAGGGGATTGCGGCATAGATTGTTACCCGTTTAGCCGTCATTCCTCTGTAATTTTCCTAATTTTAATGAAATATGTCAATTAAATAAAAAAAATCATGTTATTAGATTAATTTCTTGGTTTCATTTATTTAAAACAATTTTTAAGCAAAATTTAAAGATCCAACAAGTAATAATCTTTCTGTTATTTAAAAACAGGGGAGTAATTCAAGTACAGATTCAGGATCAGGTATAAATGTTACAATTGCAAGTAGACCAGAATCTCATTCTCATATAGAACTAGAACCAGAATCTCCTATGAGCAGTAACACTAGAAAAACATCTTTGGAACAACAACAACAACAACCGCGACAACAAGAACACGTTTTACGACAACAATTGCAACATCTTCAAATACCACAACAGCAACAACTTGAAATGGAATGTGAAGGGGGTAGTCCTGGTGGATCATCAAATTCTCAACAAGCCCCTAAACCATTTTCAGATAAGGTTCAACCTTTTCCCTTTTCTTGTCTATAACTCTTTATAACTACATAGATAAATATTTAGAGGCTCCTGCATTGCATTACCTGCATATGCGGAGTCTAGGGATGTTGGGCCAACTTGGGCCTCATGTACACATCCTTACCTTGCATTTCTGCAAGAGTCTATTTCCACAACTTGAACCTTTGACTTACAGGTCACATGACAACAACCTTATCGTTGCTCCAAGGTTTATGAACAAATGATGTATAAATAATATTTGTTATATTAATTAAATATAACTAATAATGATTATAAATTTTTTTTTATCTTGATTTAGTTATGCAAAACTTAATATTTTCTATGCTTTTTTTTTTTGCATTTTCCAATTTATAATGTAAAAAGTTAAACAGTTGATAAAAAATATTAAACAAAAAATTATAAAAAAAAAATATTAAACAAAAAATTTTAAAAATATTAATTTCACTCTGTTCTTGGTTTTCATGCAGAGGAAGGGAATTGGTTCAACATCACAAAAAACACTGGATGCCAAGGTTCTTTTAGACTTTTAGTTATAGAAAACTTTTAGTTTTGTTAGCAGGCCCTTAATCAATCTTACTGGGCCCATCTTTTTATCATAGGCCCAATTATTTTTACTTTAAAGTTTCAACCCTTAATCAATATTAAAAAAAGGGTAATTGCACGGTACCCCTGACCGCGGAAGGGATCTCCCTTCCCAGTTCACCACCCGACAAGGATCCCTGGCGGCAAATACCCATAGCCATCAAAGAGGGGTAAGAAACATGTTTCGAACCCGAGACCTCGAGTGTCCTCGGTCCGGCTTTAAAGCGGGTGTCGGTGGCCACCAAAGTGGCACTAATGGGAATTGAACTTGGGTCTCCATTGGAGAACCCAAGTCACTCCACCACTAGGCCACTTGTGGTGGTTCTTAATCAATATTAGAGGTATACAAAACTCGGTTTGGGCCCAATCTGGTTCGCTTTTAAACCGACCAGGATTTTTTTTGTTTGGTCTCAAACCGGTTCGGGTTAAGAACCGATTTTAGAGCTGAAAACCCCAACCCACCAAAATCGATTTGGATCGCGTTCAAAACCTGTTCTAGCGTTTGAACTTTGAACCGGTTTTTATAGGGTATTTTTAGGTGGGCTCAAACCGGTTCTCAACACAAAAATCCCAAACCTGTACCAAACCGCCAGGTCGAGTTGGACCCAAACCGGGTTTTATGTTGGGTCGGTTTCTGGTCGCCGGTCCCAAACCGGTTTTTTTGTACACCTCTAATACAATTCAGAAGATATAATGTTTATTTAGGATATTTATTTGACCTATTTTAACCTGACCCGTTTTGACCTGTAACCCGACTCGTTTATATTACTCTGATTGCTTCCAGACATTAAGGCGCTTAGCTCAAAATAGAGAAGCAGCAAGAAAAAGCAGACTCAGAAAAAAGGTTTCTTGAATCATCAAATTCATATCATTTTACTCATTTTAATCACTCTAAATTCGCGGGTTCGAATCTATGTTTCGTGATCACCAAATGACCGCCGGTTCAAACGTTTGCAGGCATACGTTCAGCAGCTAGAGTCCAGTAGAATAAGACTAGCCCAACTTGAACAAGATCTTCAACGCGCTCGATCACAGGTTTTTATAATTATTTTTTCACTCATCTTGAACGATTCGTTTGTTAAGAAAATATATGTGTTCATGAACACTCACCGAACGGGTTTTTATGTATGTGTTCGTTTGTTAATTTTCGGCAACGGACGCAAACGAACGTTCATGAATACAAACTAATGTTCATGAACACAAATCGAAACAAACAAACCCAAACAAGCGTTCACAAGCTGAATATAAAATACACTAATACTTATTAAATATTTTATCTAATGGAATTTTGAAGTGTTTGAATAAAATATAATAACTAAAAACACTAACTAACTATCAAACATAAACAAACACGTCACCGAACGTTCACGAACATAAATGAACGAACACGGCCTCTGTTCATGTTCGTGTTCGTTCATTTATTAAACGAACGAACTTCCGACAATAGTTCACGAACTGTTCGTTGAACATTCCGTTTGTTTGAATCATAATATCGCTTTATTAACGAAATTGTTTGTGAATTTGTGATATATAGGGGCTATTCTTGGGAAATGGTGGAGGCAACATTAGTTCTGGTTAGTCAGTAAACTACATAAAAACTAAAAGTTACAACTGTATTAACTGAATCTAAGATAGGATACAATCCTGTGTGTGCAGGTGCAGCAATGTTTGATATGGAATACACAAGATGGCTTGATGATGATCAGAGACACATGACCGAACTGCGTAAAGGATTGCAATCGCAATACTCTGATGGCGATCTACGCGTCATAGTAGATAGCTTTGTTGCACATTATGATGATATATTCCGGTTTAAAGGGGTTGCGGCTAAATCCGACGTGTTCCACTTGATAACCGGCATGTGGACTACCCCAGCCGAACGCTGCTTCCTTTGGATGGGTGGTTTTCGCCCCTCCGAGCTTATCAAGGTTTTATATATTATATATACGACACGTTCAATACATAACCAGTTTTAAGTCCAGACCTGTGAGAAACGCATAATGTGCTTTAAGCAGTTATATAATCGTATTATATATCAAATTTAAATTGAAATATATAAGTGTATATACTGTTCTCGTTAATTAGGGTTGCAAATGAACCGAACGAACATGATCAAGACCTTGTTAGTGTACTTTTGTTAAGGAAATATATGTGTTCACAAACACTTCATGAACACTTACCGAACGGGATTTTCTATTCGTGTTTGTTTGTTAAGGAAACGAACGTGTTCTTGTTCGTTTGTTAATTTTAGGTGATGATTGACGAACGCAAACAAATGTTCATGAACAAATATATAATACACTGATACTTATTAAATATATCATTTTCTGAAATTTTGAAGTAATTAAAATTAAATATATAATCAAACACAAATGAACACGTTACCGAACATTCACGAACATAAATGAACGAATGCGGCCTCTGTTCATGTTCGTTCATTTACCTAAACGAATGAAAATTCTTGTTCGTTCATTTATTAAACGAACGAATACAAACGAACTTCCCACCGAACGGTTCACGAACTGTTCGTTGAACATTCAGTTCGTTTGCAGCCCTAGTTCACGTAGTTCTCTACTTAAAATTAGTTCTGTTTTTAATAGCACTTTAGAATATTGATATTTTATTTTTGAAAGAGATAAAAAAAAATCAACTAATGTTATGTTTTGTGTGTTTTATCCAACAGATGTTAACTATTCAACTTGATCCTTTGACTGAACAACAAGTTGTGGGGATTTATAGCCTGCAGCAATCCTCACAACAAGCAGAAGAAGCTCTAACACAAGGTTTAGATCAGCTACATCAATCATTAGTTGACACCATTGCTAGTGGGTCCGTCAACGACGGGGTCCACCATATGGCGGTTGCGCTAGGGAAACTTACTAATCTCGAAGGATTCGTTCGTCAGGTAACGAACAAAGCTAGTTATATGATTATTGCCCATGTTTTAACCCGTAAGTGTGTCTTTTTAAATTTTAAGCGTTACGTTTAACATTTAACTAGCTTATTTAAACTATAGGCTGATAATTTGAGACAACAGACTCTTCATCAACTACATAGGATATTGACGGTTCGACAAGCAGCGAAATGTTTCTTGGTGATTAGCGAGTATTATGGACGTTTACGGGCTTTGAGTTCCCTTTGGGCTTCTCGGCCACGCGAGTAAGATCTTGATTTCATTGCCACTTTTGTTTTTTCGGAGAATTACTAAAATAAACATCTTTGAACAACTTTTTAAAAAGTAGACATTTAGACCATGTGTAGTGGTAGTGGGTTATAATGCCCCCACCATGGGGCATTATCCGACACGTGGCGTCCTAGTCAGCGATGGGGCATTATAGCAAAAGTGGCGTAGTGGGGCATTATGCCAATAACCCCCATTCAATCATTTCACAATCATTTCACAATTATTTATTTTAATTTAAAACATAAAAAACTTCATTAATTAAAAAAAAATTACATTACTTGAAATAAAAATAAAAAAAAAACTGAAAAAAAAAAACAGAAAATAAAAAAAAGCAGAAAAAAAAACCGAAATAGTTAAAATAAAGTTAAAAAAAATAACATGATCTAGAGTCCATATTTTTCTCTAATTTTTTGGCGACGCATTTGCGCAAGGATCAACGCATCGCCTTGTAGGTGGTCGATAGGTTTGGACAAAAACTCAATGTCCTTTTCCATTTGCCTCGCCTCTTGCATCTCGTTAAACTTTTTGGTTTCGGCCACTCGTTCTTGCATAATCTCCCAACGTTTGTAGCCGAGGTCGCGAATGTCTTGGAGACGACGGTTCATCTCCTCGAAATCATCCTTTAACTCGAGATCGGAAGATGACTCGACCGTTTTTTTCCCGGTTCCCTTTCTTCTACCGGTGGGTCGGACCAACTCTTCTTGAATTCCCTCGTCAACGTCCACCGCCTCATTTAAATCAACATTGCGGGCATCCGATGTCGGAGTTGACGGGTCAGCGGAGGATGATGTTTTTGACCTTTTAGCCCGACGTCTACTACTTGACGTCATTGGATTAACTACCGCCCACTTTGGACTTTTTCGTAGTAGCTCCCAACACTTATAGTACGTGAAAGGGCATTTTGTCCTCTCGAACTCCTCCAAAGTCTTCGTTAAAACCCAGACGTCACCTTCACCGCTCGGGCGATTATCGTAGTTACGTTGGAAGACTTCTTGGAACGCATGACACTTGTTGTTGATGTCGGTCCATTTGCTAGAAATGGAATCTTTGTCCCGATGTTCGCCTTGACCCCAAGTAGTAAAAAAGAGTGCACGAACCCTATCCCAAAAAACCGGGCCAGTTTGAAAGTTTGCTACAAATTAAAAAAAAATTATAAGTTGTATGTTAAAAAATATAGTAACAAAATAAGTAAAACAATATATATATAAAATGGTTACCGGTATCTTCGTCCTCCGAAATGTCGAGCCACGCCCGAGCCAACGTGAATTCCTCGTCCTTCGTCCACTTAATGATATTTTTTGTACGCCGTGGTGCGTCTTTTTCCTTCTTCTTATGCGACCTTTTGCCGCGTTTCGATGTTTCTTGCACCGGTTCGGGTTGCGTCTCCGGCACGACTTCGACATCGGGTTGAGCCACAAACGGAGGGGCGCCACTCAAGTAAGCCGCGTACGTTAAAAAGCTCGGGTCCATGTCTTGAAGGTTATACGGGTTTTGCGGTTGAGTTGTGTTCGGGTTCGTGGGTCTTGCGGGGACACCAAAAGGGGGTCGAAATGGATGCATGATTGTATAAAAATGTAGTGGGTGTTTTTTTTATAAAAAATAGAAGAAAAGTGGGAGAGAAAGTAGAAGATAAAGTGGGTTTTTTTATAAAAAAGGTGAGAATGTGGGGTGATATATATATAGTGGGGTAATATTTTAAATTAAAAAAAAAACAATTTTTGACCGTTTATCAACGGTAAAAAAAGTGGCCCCCCCTCATTTTAAGCGTTTTAATTCAAACGCTGGACGCAATTTTTCTCGAAAATAACGCCCGGTAACGCCGGGTGTAGCGGTTACCGGGGCGTTATAGGGCGTTTTTTTTTGATAAATTTTTAAAAAACACACCCCACTACGGGCGGTCTTAGCCAGCGTTTTTAGTCGGCCTTGCCCCCAAATTTGCCCACTTGGCGTGTGTTTACAAGTCAATGACTATTTTCATATTTTATTTATTTTGGAAACGTTGAATTTAAAGATGATTATTTTTGTAATTTTCCCTTAATTGGTTTTTTATTCGTGAGGAACTAGATAGGGTGTGGAGCCCGTTAACCCTGCGACCACTCATATTTTCTATTCAATGCGTATTCAATTATGTTATTTTTATTTTCTGAAAGAAAATAACTTTGGTTATATCTTTTTGTGTGTTGTAGGACATTGATTAGTGATGAAAACTCGTGTCAAACGACGACGGATTTGCAAATGGTGCAATCTTCACATAGTCATTTTTCAAACTTTGGATAATGAAATGAAATTGGTGAAATTGGGAATATAGCCTTTGTTTAAGGTTTAAGCTACTTAATTTCGGAGGATATAATTAAATAGTTTATTGAGTTTTTTTTTTTCTTTTTTTAAGTTTTATTTAGTTTATTATCCTTTTTTATTTTCTGTTTTAGGAAAAAAATATTTATGAGTATGTTATCTTGTAAATGAAAAATCGTTTTAGTGAATTATTGTTACCGGTTGTTTTGAGAGATTTTATTTTTTCATTAATATGTATGATAGATGTTTGTAGGGCTACAAATGAACCAAACGAACACGAACAAGTTCTTGTTCGTTGTAACACCTCGAAAATTCGGGTTAAATAAAATAACGACACGTGTCATGTAAGACAAAACACGTTGTAAACCCGGATTAAATAAAGATGTATTGGCAGGATTTAAAGGTGGCGTCATGTTAATTTTTACCTCTGAACGACCTCAGTTACAAATCCCAAGACCCAAGTTTTTATAACAAACATCTATTATGTTTAAAATTCAGAAATGGGTTGACAAGAATGGAATTGATAATGCATGACTTGATCCCACGAAGAAAAGCAATGATAAACCTTAGTTTTCGGGTCTTGTTTTTGGAATTTAGGCAAGCAAATGCAAATGGTAGGGTAAGGAACTGTACTAGACACATTGTGGAGGTCCCTAAGTGTTATTGGAGGTCACAAAGTCGGATAATGGGATTGCCTTTTCAACACACCAATGAAAAGTCAATTTTTGTGGCTGGATGGAAGCTTACGGACCGTAACCTCAACAAGGTTGAGGTCCGTAAGGTAGTGCCCAACATCAGAAAACCTTCTGCAGCAGGTTTTTCGCGATTATGACCGATTTAACTGGTTTTTCTCATTAATAAAAGACCCCTAAACTATCCTAGAGCATTAGGACACTTGTTGGATGATTGTGGTCAGCTCTAGAGTTAGTTGTCAACCAATCATGGTGAGTATTTTCACTATATAAAGCACTTCATGTTGCAAACATTCTTCACACTTGCATCTGATCATTTGGAGCATTTCTGGAGCAAAGGAACTCTCTCATTTGATCTTAAATCGTGCATAGAACCTCTTGTAAGTTGCCTAACCTTCTTTGGTTATTTTTAGCTTAGTTAATTAGCTAAAAGTCAAACCGACGTAATTACGGTTTGACTTCGAGATTAGTCACTAATGGCTCAGTCTTATCTCGAATTAAAAGTAGTTATAGGATGGTATTTATGTGGGTAATAAAACCCCAAAAGGGTTTCCCCTGATCACCATCCTAACCAGGTCAAATGTCGGGTCAAACATATACTTAAAAAGTCAACAGAATTCTTAAAAGGTCAATTATGCATAATTAGCTATCTAGATCATATATAACCTGTTTGATTAGTGTTATAACTTAGTAATTAGTGTAAGAACATGTCCAAACCTGTTCAACCCGACTATTTCCTGTTTAGACCCGGTTCGGAACCGAAAGTCACATAGTTTGACTTTCACTTTGACTTTCAGTTCTGACCCGTTTAGGCATATTTTAGAAATGCCTTAGAGCTTTAATTGGACTAGGTTACATGTTAGAACAACCCTCTGTGATTATACACCTCGGTTCATTAGTTATCCAATTAATATGCAAGTTTCTGTTAATTGTTCATATGTTGACCGTTATGCCCTTATTATCTTAAAACGTGAATTATGAAAATGTAAAAGTGTAGGAACCTTAAATATTGATATATAAACTTGTATGCAAAGTTTGACATCAGTTTGACTTGTAGATTAAGAGTTATGCTCATTAGCGTAATTACGGTGCTTTATGTTAATAAAATGGCGTAATTAGCGTATAGCCAAATTAAACATACTTTTTGGTATCAAACGAATTACCCACTGATGTAATATATTATTTTGGGAATTTTAAAGATTTTTAATCGATTTTAGGCCGAGCATAACTCATAGTCGTATGCTTAATTCGGTAATTGTCGGTTTTGCCCTTACGGGCCATAAAATGAGTTTTACACATCTAAATGACCCCAAACCTTTTGCTACTGATTAGTTATGATAAATGAATTATTTTGAGCCTTCTGGAAATATAAAAATATCAGATTTAAGTATCAAACCCGGTAATGGCCTTTAATCGCCTTATTTAGCGTTATTAGCGCATAGTATGTTTTAAAATCATATTGGACATACCCGGGTTGATACCTACTGATATAAGAGGCAAATTATCATATTTTAACAGTAAGCAAAAGTTGATAAACTCAGACTTTAGTTTTGAGCTTTTCGGCTTATGTGAAATTACCAAAATACCCCTACGGGGCCTAGTTTGGTTAAAAATGATAAGTTTCACATACGTGCTTTAGCCTACTGTTAAAACTCATCAAATTGAGTATGTTTGCTGTTTACATCAGACCTGTAACTCAGTTAGTCATTTAAACTCTTTTACAAACTTTAAAATGACCAAACTACCCCTACGGGGCATAGTTTGTGTTTAAATTAGTTTCGGGCATAACGAAAGACATCTTACTGATGTCACAACATATTTGAGACATAATTAACTTAGGAAACCTGTATATAGCTCTCATGACTACCCGTCACGCTTATTACGCGTACGGTTCGGTTTATGTAACAAGTTTACATAAATTAGCCGAAACGGGTCAAACCTTAACGGTTTTATCTCAAAATCCAGAATGTGAATAATAAACCCATATTAAACAAGTCTTCAAACTTGTCGGGTCTGAATCACATTCTATCCGGTCTTCGCTTAATCGTGCGTACGAACCGTATCTTGAAACTAGCCGGTCTAAGCTTAAGCTTAATAAAAGACCCGTTAGAATTCTAATAGGTTATATTAAACCTTCGTTCCAGATTAGGAGAGACAGTAAAAGCTACGTGCATTCTGATTGTTGTGATTTATACTTGCATCAGGTAAATACTTTTAACTTATTTTCCCTATACGAGCTTGGGTTACGGTACATAGCGTACCGCTTGATCGGGCATCAAATCTCCACGCTTAGTGGGTAGTTGACTAATTTGATCGGCTCGTTTTAAACAGATGTGTTTACTTTACAGCCTTTGGGGGGTTAATGACCATGTCCCGGATATCCCTGGCATCATCTTACGAGATGGCCACGACCTGAGCACGGGGTGTAGGCGTACTCCCGTGTATAACTCACTTAAAGTGGTGTGTCTATTGATCTTTAACCCGGATACGTTCCGGGCTACTGAACGCATAAGTAACATGTAATTCGTTCACAAGATTATTATATTATTAAAATAATTCTCCCAAGTTAAATAAAATGATTTATGCCACGTGCATTCAAACCAATTTTCAATCATTTTCCAAAAATGAGTCAGTTGAATGTATTTACCAGTGTAAACTGACGTATTTTCCCAAAAAGACTGAATGCAGGTACTAAACGTAATTGGCTGGATTGTCTCCTAAGCATCAATAAAAGTCTCGCAAGCTTAGGATGCCAGAAGTCTGTTGAACAATTAAATGTTATTTTGTTTCGATCCGTTCTGTGGATAAACACCGGATATTGTGACTTTGATTACAATAAATAAATTCGGTTGTATTATATTTTCAATTGCTTCCGCTGTGCATTATTATACTGTGTTGTTTGACTATTACGTTGCCAACCACGTCACGATACTCCCCCACCGGGCCCACCGGTGACACGTGGAAATCGGGGTGTGACAGGTTGGTATCAGAGCCAACACTGAGTGAATTAAACACTAGCCTTTTGTGTTTAATCTCAGTTACACAATTGCACATATCTAAACCTTCGAGTCTAGACTTATAACATAGGACAAATTCTACCTTTTTCGGGTTTTTGTTTTGTCCTTTAAAATTTTATATTTTTGTTATTGTTATCTCATGCTTTATTGACAGGAATAACAAGATGCCTCCGAGATTCTTGCGCACGCGAGGACGCGGAAAGGGGCCGGTAGCCGCCCCCAACGACCATGAAGCAGGGCCGTCAAATACACGAGCTCCAACTGCGGCAGAAAGCGAGAATCCACGACGGAACAGGAGAAACCTGTTCGAACCAGCGAGACGATCTGTTTCGCACAGTTCTACCCCTCCGGTCCGCAATTCATATGGACCTCAATCGGAAGACGAGCCTAATAACCCTCTGCCCTCATACATACCACTTCAGAGGTCTTTGTCCCATCATTCCTATGGGGACCCCACACCTATCTTTAGAGGCCAGTTTAATCCGGCCGATTACTTACAAGAACCCGTGGGTTTTAACCCACTGGGTCCAGAAGACCACTTCTCAGGAGATCACACAGACGATATGGACGAGGATACGGACCCCGTCATGCCTGCGAGTGGCACTCCGAACCACCCGATAGAGATCTCGGACGGATCTTCGTTTCACGGATCACCCTATGGTGGTCCAGACAGTTTCCAAGCCTTCTTTAATCAGCACCCGTGGTATTATACACCATCACACCACTCATCGTCTCATGGGCAGCATCAGCAGCAACAGGAGCCACAGCCGCAGCCGCATCATCAAGATTCATCCGAGGATCACCGGTTTGTGGCAGTTACGCCACCACCTCCACCGCCACCAGTTCAACCGCCGCCTCCTCAACCGCCAAGGCGTAGGAGAACCGGTGCCCGCATGTCGGTGCGACCAGGGGACTTTCATTTTAGCTCCCCACGTCAGTCGAGTGCTAGCCACTACCCACCGCACCAGGAAGACCCGCAATTTGGTGGACCCTCTAACCCTGCTGTACTACAACCACCGCCAATGGGATTTGATAACCCAATCCCGGCGTATACAAGTGGCATGGGATATAACCCGTTTGAACCCCCAACGCATCACAACTATGGTTACGCTGAGGCAGATCCTTATATGGAAGCGGCAAATTATAACGCCCTCAATGCCCAAGGACCCTACGGAGATCCATGGGGGGTAAGCTACCCGAATCAGGGATACCCAATACCTCCCAGGCCTATCATTCGAGCGCAGTCGCAGCCGCCACGATTTTCTCCCCCAGAACGGGAGGAAATTCTACATAGATTGAATCAGGTTGAGCGGGAAGCTCGCCGCGACCGCCAAGAGAAGCAGACCTTCTTCCAGGGATTAATAGGACTGCTCAAGGGAAAGAACAAGAAGGATTATTAAATCCTCCCAGCTGTTGTTGAGCCCCTGCGTGGGCATATTTGGTTGTTAAGCCCCTACGTGGGTGTGTATGTTTGTTGTGTGTATTGACCCCTACGTGGGTCTATCTTTCCATAAACCCCTACGAGGGTATGTTGTATGTTTAGTCCTTGCGTGGACTTATGTTTGTTTAAGTCCCTACGTGGACGATTGTTGGTGTGTTAGTCCCTACGAGGACTTGTGTCTTTCTGTAAGACCCCTACGTGGGCATGTCTTCTGTAAGACCCCTGCGTGGGCATGTTGGTATGTTTTAGCTCCTGCGTGGGCAAATTTCATGTGTGAAAGACCCGTTTAGGGCGATATGTAATATTGTGATAAATTAATGGAGTGTTGTTTTTATAAATTTCATGTTTGCCATTTGTGCATAAATAAATTATAAATGAAATAAATAAATTAAAATCATTCCTTTTAATCTGCCTAAGTAATTATTTAATTAAGAATCTTAAAGTGTGAAACCTAGCCTCGTGTCAAATATAAGACCGGGCCAAAATGGTAAGACCGGTTTAAAAGATTCAAATCCCTGTTAACATCTTAAAACATGTAAACACTCCTAGCAGAAGTGATTCGTTAAAAATCACATGTCATTCTTAAATGAATAAAGGATTCTTTAGAAGATTCCTAATCCAGTTTAATGATCTCTGAATCCTGGATTTACATCATCAATTAAGATGATCATATTTAACCATACGTGGTAATATAGTGCCTACGGGCCTTGCTCATTTCTATATGAGCCAAAAGACAGTGGTAGCTACGACTCCCTGTCTAATAAAGGTAATGAACTAGGTTCAAACCTTAAAAGTTTTGATTCTCTGAAATCATAGTTTATGAAATAGTCCATGTGACCAAGCCTTATGTGCTAATATATATTGTTATTGTTTTATGTTTAGGATAAATTTTAAGTGAAATCCTAAATTAATACGATTAATAAGTTAACCAAATATGGTCTCTGTTTACCATGGTTAACGAGTTACCCTAAGGGGTAATTCCATAATAAACTCCCAAATAAAATATTGTCCTTGTTTTCTGTAACGGTTCAATACAAATGGCTAACTCTAATGAAGTCAATAGCCATCCAGTGGCGCCAAATGAGAACGCCCAGATTACATTGACGGGTGCCGAACTAAAAGCGATCATTGATGGCGCTGTTACTCAGGCCTTGGATAGGCAATATGAAGAATACAGTGGTACCCGGAGTAGGACCCACTCTGTATCACACTCAAAGCCCAGGACACATTCAGAGGCTCATAACAAGCCTCCTCCCAAAAAGGATGGACCCAAGAAAGACGGTGATGATCGTCAGTCCACCAACCATCAAAGTGTCCCATCTCAGCAATTAATACTGCATCAAGGGCCCAGTAACAAGGGTTGCTCCTACAAGTACTTCGTGTCTTGCAAGCCCCGGGATTTTACAGGGGAAAAAGGGGCCGTCGATTGTATGACATGGCTGGACGAGATGGACACGGTGGTAGACATCAGCGGGTGCGCTGAAAGGGATATAGTAAAGTTTGTGTCACAGTCCTTCAAGGGGGAAGCGTTGGCCTGGTGGAGATCTCTGATGGAGGCCTCCAGAAAGATCCCGTTGTATAGCATGACGTGGGATCAATTTATTGCCCTGATCAAGGATAATTACTGCCCTCAACATGAGGTGGAAAAGATAGAATATGACTTCCTATCATTGGTGATGAAGAACCTCGACTGCCAAGCTTACCTGACAAGCTTCAATACGCTGTCCAGGTTGGTTCCCTACCTGGTAACCCCTGAGCCAAAGAGGATCGCTCGTTTTATTGGTGGTTTAGAACCCGAGATCAAGGCCAATGTAAAAGCTTCTCGGCCAGTTACCTTCAGGTCTGTAACTGACCTTTCCTTATCTCTCACTATGGATGCGGTCCGACAGAGATCGCAGAGGAATAAGGATGCCGAGAAGAGGAAGCGTGAAGATGATGGTTCGCGAAGGTCGAATAAGAAACACCGTGGGAACGGTGATAACAAGAAGGGATCCGAGTCAAGGAAGGATGGGCATAAGTCTGATGAGAAGCCCAGGTGTAAAACTTGCAAGAAACAGCACTATGGAAAGTGCAGACTGGAGTCGAGCTCTCAGACTCAGTCAAAATCCTTTGCTTGTGGAATTTGCAAGTCCACGGACCATAAAACCCTGGATTGCAAAAAGATGAAAGACGCAACGTGTTATCGTTGCAATGAGAAGGGGCACATCAAGACCAACTGTCCAAAATACAACAAGAAGCCTGAGGAGGCTAAGAAGACTAACGCCAGAGTCTTCAGAATGGATGCGAAAGAAGCTGTGCAGGACGATAATGTCATAACAGGTACATTCCTTGTAAATGATGTCTTTGCAAGAGTACTTTTTGATTCAGGCGCAGATAAGTCTTTCGTAGATCACAAGTTTTGTAAATTGTTGAATTTACCTGTCAAAACCCTAAGCGTAAACTATGAGGTAGAGTTAGCAGATGGTACCATAGAAACCGTCTCTACTGTGTTAGATGGATGTACTATATCCATTAAGAACCATTCTTTTCCTCTGTCTCTACTTCCGTTTAAATTGGCTGGTTTTGACATAGTTCTGGGTATGGACTGGTTATCTCATAACCAGGCCCAAATTGTCTGTAACATGAAGCAAGTAGTGATAAAGACTCCGTCTGGTGAGTCACTTACCATTCGGGGAGATACCCAGTATGGACTACCTGAGCACGTGACTATGCTCAAGGCTTCCAAGTGTTTGAAGAAGGGGTGTGTCATCTACATGGCACAAGTGATTATTGATGAGCCCAAACCTAAGTTAGATGACATCCCTGTCATTTCTGAGTACCCAGAAGTGTTTCCTGAAGATCTACCTGGATTACCACCAGATAGACAAGTTGAATTTAGGATCGATATCATCCCAGGAGCGGCACCAGTTGCTAGAGCACCATACAGATTGGCACCCACAGAAATGAAGGAGTTGCGGACGCAGCTAGATGAATTGCTGGCTAAGGGTTTCATTAGACCTAGTTCATCTCCTTGGGGAGCGCCAATCCTGTTTGTCAAGAAGAAGGATGGGTCGATGCGTCTGTGCATCGACTATCGCGAGCTTAATAAAGTCACGATCAAGAATAGGTATCCTCTGCCCAGAATCGACGATTTGTTCGATCAGCTTCAAGGGGCAAGTTACTTCTCGAAGATTGATCTGAGGTCAGGCTACCATCAATTGACGGTCAAGGATGAAGACGTTCACAAGACTGCATTTAGGACTCGTTACGGTCACTACGAGTTCCTAGTGATGCCTTTTGGGCTCACTAATGCACCAGCCGCGTTCATGGATCTCATGAATCGCGTCTGCAAGCCTTACTTAGATAAATTTGTTATCGTCTTCATCGATGACATCCTTATTTATTCTAAGAATCAAGCTGACCACGAGAAACACCTTCGTTGTATTCTCAAACTTCTACGTCAGGAGAAGCTCTACGCCAAATTCTCTAAGTGTGAATTTTGGCTACGAGAAGTCCAATTCCTTGGACACGTGGTTAGTGAGCGTGGTATCCAAGTGGATCCCGCTAAAGTTGAAGCTGTTATGAATTGGCAAGAGCCAAAGACACCTACGGAGATTCGTAGCTTCCTGGGATTGGCAGGATATTACAGGCGCTTCATTGAAAATTTTTCAAGGATTGCTGCACCCCTAACTTCCTTGACCAAGAAGAAAGTAAAGTTCGTTTGGGGCCCTAAGCAGCAAGAGTCCTTCGATGTTTTGAAACAAAAGTTGAGCAACGCTCCTGTGCTTACCTTACCTGAAGGCGCTGAAGAATTCGTAGTTTATTGTGATGCATCACACACTGGCATGGGGTGTGTGCTTATGCAGAAGGGCAAGGTTATTGCCTATGCATCACGACAGTTAAAGGTGCACGAAAAGAATTACACCACCCATGACTTGGAGTTGGGTGCCGTTGTGTTCGCACTAAAATTGTGGAGGCATTATCTTTATGGAATCAAGTTTGTGATCTATTCTGATCACAAGAGCCTCCAGCATCTGTTTAACCAGAAAGAATTAAACATGAGGCAACGCCGTTGGATGGAAACTTTAAATGATTATGATTGTGAAATCAAGTACCATCCCGGCAAGGCGAATGTAGTCGTCGATGCCTTGAGTCGGAAGGAAAGGGTTAAGCCCATCCGAATCAATGCCAAGCGCATAGAGATAAAGAACAGTTTGATAGAAAGGGTGTTAGCTGCACAGAAGGAAGCTGTGTTGGAAGCTAACTATCCTAATGAAAAGTTAGGAGTAACTGAGGAGCAGTTAACTCTTAGCAAGGACGGAATTCTGCGATTAAATGGACGAATATGGGTTCCAATTTTTGGGGGACTTCGTGATGTCATCCTCCAAGAAGCCCACAGTTCCAAATACTCCGTTCATCCTGGAGCTGATAAGATGTACCAGGATTTGAAGGCAAATTATTGGTGGATAGGCTTGAAAAAGTCTGTAGCCGCCCATGTAGCAAAATGCTTGACATGTGCGCAAGTCAAAGCCGAGCATCAGAAACCATCAGGTTTGCTACAACAGCCTGAACTTCCTACGTGGAAGTGGGAAATGGTAACTATGGATTTTATTACCAAGTTACCCAAGACAAGGAAAGGAAATGATACGATATGGGTTATAGTTGACCGACTGACTAAGTCAGCTCATTTCTTACCCATCAAGGAGACTTATAGCTCCGATATGTTAGCCCAGTTATACGTTGATAAGATTGTAGCCTTACACGGCATACCTGTAGCTATCATCTCTGATAGAGATACTAGGTACACGTCACATTTTTGGAAGAGCTTCCAGCAATCTTTGGGCACACGTTTGAACTTTAGTACGGCTTACCATCCTCAGACAGACGGTCAGAGTGAGCGTACTATTCAAACGTTAGAAGACATGCTACGTGCATGTGCGATCGATTTGGGAGGTAGCTGGGATAAGAACCTACCATTGATCGAATTCTCCTACAACAATAGCTACCATACCAGCATAAAGGCTGCGCCTTTTGAGGCATTATACGGTAGAAAGTGTAGATCGCCAGTTTGTTGGGCGGAAGTTGGAGAAGTCCAGTTATCAGGACCAGAGATCGTGTTCGAAACGACGGACAAGATTGTCCAGATTCGTAACAATCTCCAAGCTGCCCGGAATAGGCAGAAGAGTTACGCGGATCCAAGTCGTAAGGATTTTCACTTCGAAGTAGGTGACAAAGTCCTACTTAAAGTGTCACCATGGAAAGGGGTGATGCGATTTGGTAAGAAAGGCAAACTAAGCCCGAGATACATAGGACCTTTCGAGGTTATCGAACGTGTCGGGTCAGTTGCCTACAATTTGAACTTACCAGAAGAGCTCAGTGGAATTCACAATGTGTTCCACATCTGCAATCTAAAGAAGTGTTCCGCTGATGAATCACATGTCATGCCACATACAGATGTGCAAATAGATAAGAGCTTAACATTTGTTGAAAAACCTTTGTCGATTGAAGATCGACAGGTAAGGAAGCTTCGAAGAAAGCATATACCTTTTGTAAAAGTCAAATGGGATGCCCGTAGAGGTCCCGAATTCACGTGGGAGGTTGAATCCGCGATGAAAGAAAAGTACCCTTACTTGTTTCAGTAAATCTCGGGTCGAGATTTATTTTAAGGGGGTGAGGATGTAACACCTCGAAAATTCGGGTTAAATAAAATAACGACACGTGTCATGTAAGACAAAACACGTTGTAAACCCGGATTAAATAAAGATGTATTGGCAGGATTTAAAGGTGGCGTCATGTTAATTTTTACCTCTGAACGACCTCAGTTACAAATCCCAAGACCCAAGTTTTTATAACAAACATCTATTATGTTTAAAATTTAGAAATGGGTTGACAAGAATGGAATTGATAATGCATGACTTGATCCCACGAAGAAAAGCAATGATAAACCTTAGTTTTCGGGTCTTGTTTTTGGAATTTAGGCAAGCAAATGCAAATGGTAGGGTAAGGAACTGTACTAGACACATTGTGGAGGTCCCTAAGTGTTATTGGAGGTCACAAAGTCGGATAATGGGATTGCCTTTTCAACACACCAATGAAAAGTCAATTTTTGTGGCTGGATGGAAGCTTACAGACCGTAACCTCAACAAGGTTGAGGTCCGTAAGGTAGTGCCCAGCATCAGAAAACCTTCTGCAGCAGGTTTTTCACGATTATGACCGATTTAACTGGTTTTTCTCATTAATAAAAGACCCCTAAACTATCCTAGAGCATTAGGACACTTGTTGGATGATTGTGGTCAGCTCTAGAGTTAGTTGTCAACCAATCATGGTGAGTATTTTCACTATATAAAGCACTTCATGTTGCAAACATTCTCCACACTTGCATCTGATCATTTGGAGCATTTCTGGAGCAAAGGAACTCTCTCATTTGATCTTAAATCGTGCATAGAACCTCTTGTAAGTTGCCTAACCTTCTTTAGTTATTTTTAGCTTAGTTAATTAGCTAAAAGTCAAACCGACGTAATTACGGTTTGACTTCGAGATTAGTCACTAATGGCTCAGTCTTATCTCGAATTAAAAGTAGTTATAGGATGGTATTTATGTGGGTAATAAAACCCCAAAAGGGTTTCCCCTGATCACCATCCTAACCAGGTCAAATGTCGGGTCAAACATATACTTAAAAAGTCAACAGAATTCTTAAAAGGTCAATTATGCATAATTAGCTATCTAGATCATATATAACCTGTTTGATTAGTGTTATAACTTAGTAATTAGTGTAAGAACATGTCCAAACCTGTTCAACCCGACTATTTCCTGTTTAGACCCGGTTCGGAACCGAAAGTCACATAGTTTGACTTTCAGTTCTGACCCGTTTAGGCATATTTTAGAAATGCCTTAGAGCTTTAATTGGACTAGGTTACATGTTAGAACAACCCTCTGTGATTATACACCTCGGTTCATTAGTTATCCAATTAATATGCAAGTTTCTGTTAATTGTTCATATGTTGACCGTTATGCCCTTATTATCTTAAAACGTGAATTATGAAAATGTAAAAGTGTAGGAACCTTAAATATTGATATATAAACTTGTATGCAAAGTTTGACATCAGTTTGACTTGTAGATTAAGAGTTATGCTCATTAGCGTAATTACGGTGCTTTATGTTAATAAAATGGCGTAATTAGCGTATAGCCAAATTAAACATACTTTTTGGTATCAAACGAATTACCCACTGATGTAATATATTATTTTGGGAATTTTAAAGATTTTTAATTGATTTTAGGCCGAGCATAACTCATAGTCGTATGCTTAATTCGGTAATTGTCGGTTTTGCCCTTACGGGCCATAAAATGAGTTTTACACATCTAAATGACCCCAAACCTTTTGCTACTGATTAGTTATGATAAATGAATTATTTTGAGCCTTTTGGAAATATAAAAATATCAGATTTAAGTATCAAACCCGGTAATGGCCTTTAATCGCCTTATTTAGCGTTATTAGCGCATAGTATGTTTTAAAATCATATTGGACATACCCGGGTTGATACCTACTGATATAAGAGGCAAATTATCATATTTTAACAGTAAGCAAAAGTTGATAAACTCAGACTTTAGTTTTGAGCTTGTCGGCTTATGTGAAATTACCAAAATACCCCTACGTGGCCTAGTTTGGTTAAAAATGATAAGTTTCACATACGTGATTTAGCCTACTGTTAAAACTCATCAAATTGAGTATGTTTGCTGTTTACATCAGACCTGTAACTCAGTTAGACATTTAAACTCTTTTACAAACTTTAAAATGACCAAACTACCCCTACGGGGCATAGTTTGTGTTTAAATTAGTTTCGGGCATAACGAAAGACATCTTACTGATGTCACAACATATTTGAGACATAATTAACTTAGGAAACCTGTATATAGCTCTCATGACTACCCGTCACGCTTATTACGCGTACGGTTCGGTTTATGTAACAAGTTTACATAAATTAGCCGAAACGGGTCAAACCTTAACGGTTTTATCTCAAAATCCAGAATGTGAATAATAAACCCATATTAAACAAGTCTTCAAACTTGTCGGGTCTGAATCACATTCTATCCGGTCTTCGCTTAATCGTGCGTACGAACCGTATCTTGAAACTAGCCGGTCTAAGCTTAAGCTTAATAAAAGACCCGTTAGAATTCTAATAGGTTATATTAAACCTTCGTTCCAGATTAGGAGAGACAGTAAAAGCTACGTGCATTCTGATTGTTGTGATTTATACTTGCATCAGGTAAATACTTTTAACTTATTTTCCCTATACGGGCTTGGGTTACGGTACATAGCGTACCGCTTGATCGGGCATCAAATCTCCACGCTTAGTGGGTAGTTGACTAATTTGATCGACTCGTTTTAAACAGATGTGTTTACTTTACAGCCTTTGGGGGGTTAATGACCATGTCCCGGATATCCCTGGCATCATCTTACGAGATGGCCACGACCTGAGCACGGGGTGTAGGCGTACTCCCGTGTATAACTCACTTAAAGTGGTGTGTCTATTGATCTTTAACCCGGATACGTTCCGGGCTACTGAACGCATAAGTAACATGTAATTCGTTCACAAGATTATTATATTATTAAAATAATTCTCCCAAGTTAAATAAAATGATTTATGCCACGTGCATCCAAACCAATTTTCAATCATTTTCCAAAAATGAGTCAGTTGAATGTATTTACCAGTGTAAACTGACGTATTTTCCCAAAAAGACTGAATGCAGGTACTAAACGTAATTGGCTGGATTGTCTCCTAAGCATCAATAAAAGTCTCGCAAGCTTAGGATGCCAGAAGTCTGTTGAACAGTTAAATGTTATTTTGTTTCGATCCGTTCTGTGGATAAACACCGGATATTGTGACTTTGATTACAATAAATAAATTCGGTTGTATTATATTTTCAATTGCTTCCGCTGTGCATTATTATGCTGTGTTGTTTGACTATTACGTTGCCAACCACGTCACGATACTCCCCCACCGGGCCCACCGGTGACACGTGGAAATCGGGGTGTGACATTCGTGTTCGTTTGTTAAGAAATATATGTGTTCACGAACACTTATCGAACGAGATTTTGTGTTTGTGTTCGTTTATTAAGGAGAACTTGTTTGTGTTCGTTTGTGTTTGTTTGTTAATTTTAGGCAACGAACAAAAACGAACGTTGACGAACACAAATGAGCACAAACTAATGTTCATGAAAACAAATGGAAACAAACGAGTACAAACAATCGTTCATGAACAAAATATACAATACACTGACACTTATTAGATATTTAACTTGTCGGAATTTTGAAGTATTTAAATAAATATAAAAGAGTAAACTGCAATTTTACCCCCTGGGGTTTAGGCCAATTAGCACTCTGACCCCCTCTAACGAAATAATTGCAATCCCCCCCCCCCCCCACCCAAACGTTGGTGTTATGTCGCACATATACCCCCTGCTGTCAAATAAGTTAACAGATCTGTTAACTGGGATGTGAAATGACTATCTTACCCTTTCATATTACCCCCTATGGTTTGTTCTACTCTGTAATATTACCCCCTGGTGTAAAATGACTAAATTGTCCTTTCTAATTACCCCTGTGATTTGTTGTACTCTGCAATACTACCCCCGGTGTTAAATAGTTCTTGCAAACCACCTCCACCATCATCAGCCGCCACCACCCACCTCCACCTCCATCGCCGCTACCCACCTCCACCTCATCTCCTCCACCACCCACCTCAACCACCAATTCACACAGATCTGAGGTTAAGGCTCCTGAGGCTTTAAACGCAAACCAGAACCATTAAAAATTTAAAAGCTCTTTCCACTCATGTTACAATTTTTCTTGGGAAGATGTGGAATCAGTTGCTCTGACTTGCACAAAATTAGAATATCTTGGGCTCATGAAGAGAATAAAGACACCCATGCCAGAGTTTAGTTTTGATTACTTGCAAATTCAGCACAATTACTGTGTGATAGATTGGGATGAAGATAGTAACTTTTTGTTTTGGTAACAAGTACAACAAGAATAGTAACTTTTTGTTCTTTAATTTCAAACAAGATTTGGGATTTTATATGTTTTTGCTTTGCTTTATGTAGATGCACTTGACATCTGGTAGTGTTACAAAAATATGTTTTTTTTTTCCTTTTTCTTTTTCTTCTTGTTGTTGTGTGTGTCTTACCTTTTGGCATTATCTAATTTACTCCCTTCATGATCAAAATCTGCATGAATCACGTGTTTAAAATATTGTTTTTATTTTTGCATTCATCAGCCTCTCAAGTCTCAAATGTAAGAAGACAGCAGATGTGCTTGCTTCTGTATAGTGGTTTTAATATGAATGTTCAAGCAGCTGAAAAACTCTGTTTTACAAACACATATTTGTTATCGTTGGATGTAGCGACCGGATTCAAGTTCAGAACAACATGCTCATTGGGTATATTCATCAATGAGTAATTACTACCAAGGAGGTGAGCTGAGGTAGGCGTTGATTTTCGCCGGAGAAGATGAAGGGAGGGGAAACAAGGTTAGGGGGTAAGATTGTAGTTGGAAGTAATAGTACATGGGTAATAGTATTATATAAGGTAACTATTAAGGCAAAATTACATTTCTGCCCTTTGACCTTCTTTGATCGTTTAAAGATAACCATGGAATTTGACGCCAGGGGGTAAATGTGCGACATAACACCAACGTTGGGGGGGGGGGGGGGGGGGAATTTGCAATTATTTCGTTAGAAGGGGTCAGAGTGCCAATTGGCCTAAACCGCAGGGGGTAAAATTGCAGTTTACTCAATATAAAAACTAAAAACACTAGTGAACTATCGAACACGTTACCGAACGTCCACGAACATAAACGAACGAACACGACCTCTGTTCATGTTTGTTCATTTAACTAAACGAACGAAATTTTTTGTTCGTGTTCGTTTGTTTCATAAACAAACGAACACGAACGAATTTCCCGCCGAACAGTTCAGGAACTGTTCGCCGAATGTTTGGTTCGTTTGCAGCCCTAGATGTTTGGGATAAACTTTAGTGGTACTAAAATCTTTTAAAACATGTCATAAAACACATTGTGATACATAAATTTATCTAACAGCTTTCTATCTGTAAAATCAAAACTTTAAAAGATTTATGACGTTATG
This sequence comes from Helianthus tuberosus, assembly GCA_030545235.1. NCBI lineage: Eukaryota > Viridiplantae > Streptophyta > Magnoliopsida > Asterales > Asteraceae > Helianthus > Helianthus tuberosus. Next base: position 22,995,624 of record CM060357.1, on the reverse strand, counting down.
AATACACATAATTGTATGGCTAAGAGCATTTAAAATGATAAGGGGGACCGACGTTGGTCAATCCGCTCTACTACGGTGTCGTCTCCCTCTCTCTAATGACTCGCATTCGTCATATGCGGCCATCCATAGGATGAACAAATCCTTCTCTCTTTGTCACATGATGCGTGTTGGAGATGCTTTAACTTTCACATCATTGTGTACTTTTTAAAAGCTTCAAATTTTAATATAAGACACAACTATATAATCGTAACTTTTAGTTATATAAAATTCCCAACATTTATAAAAAAATGATACAACTATATAAGAAAATTTTAAACTTGATATTAACATATTAAAGAGCCAGCCAAATATCCAATTGGCTAAATGTATAAGTTTCCAACCCACTACAATTCTTACCACTTTAATCAAATTTCCAATTCATACTAAATTCGTTTATATAAAGTTGCTATCGCATAGTAATATACATTTTAGCTAACTAAAAGAGTAAATTACTGTTTTCGTCCATGTGGTTTGTCAAAAATCAGTATTTCAATCTATTAGTTTAAAAATTGCGATTCCAGTCTCTGTGGTTTCACTTTGGTAACCATTTCAGTCACTCTGGTTTCACTTTCGTAACCATTTCAATCCATTTATTCTGTAAGTACAGGGACTGAAATGGTTACGAGGTGGACTGAAATGGTTACGAAAGTGAAACCACAGGGACTGAAATCACAATTTTTAAACTAATGGACTGAAATAGTGATTTTTGACAAACCACAGGGACGAAAACAGTAATTAACTCCCTAACTAAAAATATAACTAGTCAAATTGATAGTTTGATACTTTAACTGGTAAAAATCATTAGTAGTTCAACATTGCTTAAAATTAAAATCAAGTATTTTCATCTATTTCTTAATTCTTTAAAGAGTAAACTGCCATTTTGGTCCCTGTGGTTTGGCCAGTTTTGCCACTTTAGTCCAAATCTCAAACTTATTACATCCAGGGCCCTGTGGTTTGGTTTTTGTTGCCATTTTGGTCCAAAATCCAAATTTGACCAGATTTCCCATTAATGACCTGCTATTTTGTCTTTACCCTCAGGGGCATTTTGGTCATTTTAGAATTATTATCTCTTTATAATAACTCAATTATAATAAAACCAAAAATATCATCATCTTCAACCTCTGCTCTGCTCTTTACCCTCACCGGCAGATCTTCAACCTCATCATCATCTTCAACCTCATCTTCAACCTGCATCATCCCCACCCCCACCACCTGCATCATCCACCACCACACCACCACCACACCACCATCGCATCATCCCCACCACCATCGCATCATCCCCACCCCCACCACCTGCATCATCCACCACCTGCATCTTCAACCTCAAACGCTCGAAATCGAAGCTCAAACGTTGCGGGTGCTCAAATCGAAGCTCAAACGCTCTCTCTCTCTCTCTCACTAAAACAACACAGATCCACACACACTCTCTCTCTCTCTCAGTTCTCTCTCTCTACACCGTTCACCACCGTCATCACCACAAATCACCACCGTTCACCACCGCCATACACTCTCTCTCTCTCTCTCTCTCTCTCTCTCTCTACACAGATCTCTCCTCCATCCTTCTTTCTTTGATTATGTTGATGATGACTGATGATGATGATGGACGATGATTTATGATGATGATGTAAGGGGGTGGTTGACGTTCAGATCTGGGTTTTATTGTGATGGATTTTGGGTGTTTGGGGATTTTGGGTGTTTTTATGAAGTGGTTCAGATCTGCCGATGGATTTCTTGATTTCGTTGCAAAAAGAAAACACCCAATTAAACGAGATTATAGATTAATTAGCTGGATTTCTTGATTTCGTTGCAAAAAGAAAACACCCAATTAAACGGACTGGAGTGCTTGTTGAATGGGTGGTGATGGTGGAAACAGGTGGTTGTGGAAGGAGGTTATGGCGGTGGTGGTGGTGGTGGTGCTAGAGAGAGAAGAGAGAGAGAGAGAGTAAACTGCCAGAGGAGAGAGAGAGTAAACCGCCATTTTGATCATCATCATCCCCAACATCATCATCATCATCATCATCCTCAATATATATAATTGTTAAAAAAAACTAAAACAAATAAAATTTAAAAAATGACCAAAATGCCCCTGCACTACAGGACAAAATAGGAGGTTGCAACAGTAAAAAAAAAATAGGGTTTTTGGATTTTGGACCAAAATGGCAACAAAAACCAAACCACAGGGCCCTGGATGTAATAAGTTTGAGATTTGGACTAAAGTGGCAAAACTGGCCAAACCACAGGGACCAAAATGGCAGTTTACTCTTCTTTAAATTTCCATTTTGATATGATAACACTTCTGGTTTAATATCATTAAATGTTATTGAATATATCTGACCCACAATATGGTGTAGGGGCAGGGCGGTTCTTAGAAGGCCATTGGCAGGGTCACGGTCCTGGCAGGGTCACGATTCGGGCAAGTTTTTCCGGCCGTAGTGTTAATTTTTCGCATTTCGATCGAATTTTTTTATATATACTATGTTTGGCCCGGGCTTACCCGGGCTTTTTTTAGTGTCTGTGTATTTCGGCCCTGGCACGTTCAACGGGCAAGATCCGCCAAGGGTAAGCTGTGAAAAACGAATAACTAAAAAATCAAATTTTGGGTGCCGTGGAGTACAAGATCGGTTGGCAACCATGTTAGGATTAAAAAGAAGAGAAATGTAACCAGGGTCAGCTATATAAACTTTGTAGGGAAAAAGAAGAAGATGTTGATCACCTGTTCACGGGATGTTTATGTAGCATCAGTATTATGGCATAAAGTTAGCACATGGTGTGAAGTACAACAAATTTTTGCTTTCACAATGAAGGATCTTTTGGAATTTCACAAACAAATGACAATAGATGAAACAAAAAAGAAATTTATTCAAGTAGTAATAATAGCAACATGTTGGGGATATGGAAAGCGAGAAACGAAAGTATCTTTGGTGGGAAAAGAGCTAATATAGACGCGATTTTCAGGGAGATGCAAGCAACAACATACCTATGGATTAAATGTAGAGCAAAAGGGCGGATAATGGAATGGAATAATTGGAGACGTTTCAAGGTGTCAAACATCTAATTTTATGTAATGCTTTAATCTATTTGGCGATCATAATGAGGTGGTTGGCTTAGTAGCTTACTAACCATATAAGTATGTAATTTTGTGTACTGAAATTTTGGGTGATGAATGAAGTTTTTTACCGTTCAGAACTAACTATTTAGTTATGTTTTCTTAACCAAAATTTATGGTTCAGTTATATTTATATATGTATAGATAATAACTTAACCGAAACAACGTCAACCAACATTAATAATCCCTCAGCACAAAAACTTGATAGAGATACTTAAGTCCAACTATTCTACACTTAGGTAGCGTTTGGTACGAAGAAATAGAAGGTGGAATGAAATGGAACATTCTGATGGAATGAAAAGAAACATGTTTGGTTATCATGTGATAATGGAATGGAGCATTCCAAAGGATTCCAAATATAACAATTTCCATTCCTTGGTAAGAGGGTGTTTTTTTTTTCCATTCCTTCAAGTAATGAAAAGAAATATATTATTATTGTATTTATATTTATATTTATATTTATATTTATATTTATATTTATATTATTATTATTATTATTATTATTATTTATACTAATATTAATATATATCAAAAAATTTATTATTAGTTTTTTTTACCATTAATATATTATTATTATCATTGAGGCAATTATATTTTTGTCGTTTTTAATACAATTGTGTTTCGTTACATCGTCTTTTTTATTTATTAAATTGTACAAAGTAACGATTCATTCTATTCACATATGAGTAACCAAACATCACAATGAAATAGAATGATCCATTTCATTCCGTTGTCCATTCCATTACCTGGTCCATTCCATTCTCTCATCCATTCCATTACCCCATACCAAACAGACCCTTAAGCTTTCATTTTCTAACAGTATTTTGAATTTTGGAAATTAAATTCACTTAATATATTTAACTTCTTTAATATTAAAATATTTCTTAAAATTTGGAGGTGTTACGTTCCTTTTGTTTATTAAACTAGTTGATGCCCCGTTCGTGTTGCGGGGCAATAACCGAATAATTCTCAATCAATTAAAAAACACAACTATAATTTTGCTAGGGAAAAAACTAAAACCCTGATAAGACCGTAATTTTCGGCTCAGGGCAAAAATGTAATTTTTCAGGACTAATGAGCGAGTATTAGGCAGCTCTTTGACACGAAAAAAAATTAAATGGAGTAAACCAATTAAAATAAAAAACTTTATAGTTTTGCTAAAAAAATAAAACGATGGGAACGTAATTTTGAACCGAGGGTGAGATGATAATTTTAATTCATGGATGAAATCGTAAATTAAAAGGACCAATGTGGGAGTGCCAGGTACATGCTGGCATGACTGCAAATTTACACCGGGGGCAAAATTGTAATTTAACCAGGAAAACAAACAAAAACGATGGAGAAAATGTAAATTTAAGTTGGGGGAAAAATCATAATTTGGCTGTGAGAAAAAAAAAATAATGGCAAAACTCTAAATTTAAATGGGGCAAAATCGTACTTTTTAACCGAGGGCAAAATTGAAATTTTTAACTGGGAGCAAAAGTGTAGATTTATTTTTAAGTGGGGGGTAAAAACATAATTTTGAACTGATGGCAAAATCGTAATTTTAAGGAAAACAACTAACGGTAAAAGTGTATATTTAAATGAGGCAAAATCATAATTTTTAACCGATGGCAAAATCGAAATTTTTAGCTGGGAGCAAAAGCGCAAATTTATTTTTAAGTGGTGGTAAAAACATAATTTTGAACTGATGGTAAAATCGTAATTTTAAGGGGGAAAACTAATGGCAAAAGTGTAAATTTAAACGGGGCAAAATCGTAATTTTTAACCAATAGCAAAATCGAAATTTTTAGCTGGGAGTAAAAGCGCAAATTTATTTTTAAGTGGGGGCAAAAACATAATTTTATACCGATGGCAAAATCGTAATTATAAGGTTGGATAAATCGTAAATTTGCTCGGCCAATAAGGAAGTGTCAGACAGCTGCGTGGTACTGTTGCCTCAGCCGCCTATTTAATCCAATAGTTAGCAGGGACTATTCTCGCCGACAGATTGATTTGTAGTTGTTGAAAATTTTGTTTTCTTGATTAGATGGGCAACTCACCATGGAGATTGTGATTTTTATGATGACCATCTAACTTTTTTTAGCATCAAACTATTTATATCTAAAATTTTAATTTCTAAATACTACCTCACCTTACTTTTGCAAGAATTTAAATATGTATGACTACACTATTTATACCACTAAATGATCTAACTAACATCCAATATGCATGTATGTTAAGCTTTTTTAAGAGGGAATAGAGAAGAATTAGTCCTTCAATCAATCAAACTCAAAATTGAATGAATCTAGAGTGAATATATCACCAACCAAAAGACAAAAAATAATCATAAAGGATTAACAAAAATGAACATGATGAAATTGAAGAAAAACTACCTCAGATGATGCCATATAGAAAAGAAAAAAAGATTAAAAAAAATACCGCCCCCTTGGCCTCCTTAGCCGGTGATCTACCTCAAGTGATGCCACCTACACCACTATAGCATCATCTGCACACTTCGAGGACAAGTATATATCAAGCTGACTAGCCTATACTGTGTATGTATATAACGTAAATTATGGCTTGTCTTTAGATTGTCTGTAGTGGGGCGCTATCACAAGGCAAATAGGGCATAGCGCCCCCATAGCGCCGCCAACACAACTACGACGGGCGCTATGGGGTAATTTTTTTCCCTCCCACGATGCATTTTACGGCGTGATGAATCATTCCCCACTCATGCACATATACATACATACATACATACATACATACATACATACATACATACATACATACATACATACATACATACATACATACATACATACATACATACATACATACATACATACATACATACATACATACATATATACATACATATATATAAAGCCCATACATATATAACCCCACTACACACTCAAGTTATATAAAGCCTCTCTCTTACACAATCTGCCACTTGTCACATAACGTCTCACAAGAGGCTTTATAACTACACATGGCCTTATAAGATTGTATTGTATGAGCTCATCAGCATATAGCTGACGTCGTTTTGAGTATATTTATTACATGTAACACTTGAGAGGTTGAAGAATTAATCTTGATATATGAAAGATTATTTAAATAGTTAGAGATAATTAGTAGTTTGAATTTAAATAGTTATCTAGTTATTTTATTTATTAGGTATTAGAGTTAGTATTGGTTTAGTATAATTGGTTTTAGAGTTCGAGTTTAATTGGGATAGCTTGTTTAGCAAGTAATTAGTTTAGTATAAATAGATGGGTCAGGTTATGTAATTACTTGGATGTTTTGCTTTGTTCAATAATAATATATAAAAGAGTCGTGAGGAGTTTGTTGATCAGTTTTGTTTAAACATTATGGAAAACATGAATAACATACCTGTTACAGCAGACAAGCCAGCTGAGAATCCAGTCAGAGATGCAGCCATTGAGTTTGAAATACTTGTTAGGATGATCTGGTTCCTCCTTAGGGTGTAAGATTATGATGGTGATGAAACCGAAACAAGGGAAGGAATCGGTTATGGAGAGAGAGCCGATTGACGTTATTAGGGTTTTTGTAATTGTCTAACCTTTAAACTCTCTAATAATCTCCTTATATATACACCAAAGAGGAAACCTAATTAGTTAATAAGGGTAATATGGTCCATCAACAATTACCAACTAATTATTAATAGATTATTAATATATTTTGATCTATATAATATAAATCATTATAATGGCTACAAGATTAAATATTATATTAATAATATATTTTCACAGAGTTCTCACAAAATCATTGTGTTGCTGCGTTTTTTATCCGATTGATTCCAACAATTGGTATCAGAGCGTGTAACGATCAAGGGGGAGCAAGAAGAATCGAAGCAAATCAACCAGTAGAAGTCGAAAACCTTTGTGGATCGACAAGGAGAAAGAAGTCGAAAACCTTCGTGGATCGACAAGAAGAAAAAAAGACTCTAAATCTTAGTGAACCGAGCAGAGAAGAAGACTCGAAATCTGAGTGAATCGAGCAGAGACAAAGACTCGAAATCTTAGTGAATCGAGTAGAGCGGTCAAAATCTTAGTGAATCGACAGAGAAGTGTGAAGGTAGGTTGCAATCTTAGTGAAGCAACCAAAGAAGAAAGAGTTTCAGTGATCAGATTGTAAGAATAAATAAATAATGTATTTATTTATATACGACCATTATAATCATTTATATAATAATAGATCAAAATATATAACAACCTATTAAATAATTAGTTAGTAATTGTTGATGGGCCTTATTACCATTATTAACTAATTAGGGTTTTTTCTTGGGTGCATATATAAGGAGACTTATGTAGAGATTCTAAGGTTAGACACAACCTAATTACTCTCATAACATCAAATCACCTCCTCTCCTATACCGGTTACCCTTTATCGGTTCTCTTATCACCATCATTAGATTGCACCCTAAGGAGGAACCAGATCAAGCTGACAATCATGTCAAACCTTATTGCTGCGTCTCCATCTGGATTCTTTGCTGGCCTGTCTGATGCAATCAAAGGTATGTATTCATGTTTTCTATCATGTTAAACAGAACTGAGCAACACAGATCTCCGAAAAAGTAACAGGAACTCAACTTAGAAGGCGAAACTGCATACTAATTTTGTAAGTCGGTTTAATTTTGTTTAATGTGTTATTACAATATTGAAAGAGGAGCGTCGTTTTGAGTTGAAGAATTAAAGGAGGAGATAAACTTTCAATGGATAAAGGAGTTCTTGGGTTGTTGCCGTTTACGACTTCACGTGAAGGAAAAGAAAGTAGAGTAATAAAAAAAACAAAGTTTACTTGGAAAAGAAGTTTTGTTGGTGACGTGGGTGATTATTAAAAAAAAAAGAATATAAACATTATTTGTTTATTTTGGTGGCAAAACTAAGGCAAGAAATAATTAATCAGGAAATCCTAATTGGTTTCTTTGAAAGTCAACGCACCATTAAAAAACAAACCAACAACAACTTATTTTCGGTGAATAGTCGATCTAAGTGAAAATGTGTGAAAGATGGAAAATGAGGCACAGGTTAATACAGGTATTGTTCAGGTACGGGAAAACAACAATACCTCATTTCAAGTTTCACGATTGACGTCAAAGAATTACAACACTTGGACTATCTTGATGGAGTCGGTATTAGACGCTCAAGGACTTTGGGAGGTGATTGATTCGGTAACAGGTGATGTCGTGGATGAGAAGAAAAACAAAGTTGCTAGGGCGGTTATTTTTCAAGCGTTACCGGAATACATACTTTTACAAGTTGCTAAAAACCGAAGTGTGAAAGATATTTGGGAAGCTTTACGAGTAAGATTTCTTGGCGCTGACAGGGTTCAAAAGGCTCGATTGGCTTCGTTAAGGAGAGAATTCGAGCAGCTTCGAATGAAAGAGACAGATTCTATAGAAAACTTTGCTGGAAAGATAAGCAGATTTGTTTCAAGATATAGCAGTCTTGGGTCAAGTCTTGATGATGAAGCAATATTTTGAAAGTTGTTAGATTCTGTACCAAAGAAGTATCTTCAAATTGTTGCTTCTATTGAGCAGTATTCGGATATCGAGAGCATGCCATTTGAAGAAGCAATAGGCAGGTTGAAGGCCTATGAGGAACGAATCAAAGAGCAAGACGCGACGAGTGATAATGATCAAAGTAAGGTATTATTATCTAAAACTGAGGGTCAAAGTTCTAATACCAGTGGACAAGACTCTAAAACCGATGGTCAAGAGAAGAATGAAGAGTCTGGTTGTAAGTGTTGTGGACGAGGATGGGCTCGCCAAAGTGATCGTGGAAGGGGTCGTGGTCGAGGAGGACGATACCAAAGGGATAAAAGGTTTATCGTATGTTATAATTGTCAAGAAAAAGGTCATTATGCAAATGAATGTCCTAAGAAGGAGTCAAAGGAAGAAGTAGCAAACTTGGTTTTAGAGTTAGTATTGGTTCAGTATAATTGGTTTTAGAGTTTGAGTTTAATTGGGATAGCTTGTTTAGCAAGTAATTAGTTTAGTATAAATAGATGGGTTAGGTTATGTAATTACTTGGATGTTTTGCTTTGTTCTTTAATAATATATAAAAGAGTCGTGAGGAGTTCTCACAAAATCATTGTGTTGCTGCGTTTTTTATTAGATTTATTCCAACAGAGGTATGGTAGGAACCATAGTTAATAAAGGCGTTAAGCGCACTCAAGGCGCATACGCCTCGCCTGGGGCCTAGGCGCAAGGCACAAAAAAAGCGCGGGCCCGAGAAAAAAAAGCGTACAACAAAAAAAACTTAAAATATTTGTATATAATAGAAAATTATACTATTCTTCAAATAAAATAAAATAAAATAAAGCTATTATATAACATTTAATATCGTCTATTTAGTACCAAAAGTAATAAAATGCTTGTTTATTAGTGTAGAAAAGTAGTTTCATTAGATAAAAGTAGAAATCTAGCTAGAATCTTTCAAGAATTTAGAGAATTTGGCCAAAAATTGTCAAGAATCTAAGAATCTCGCCAGAATCTACGCAAAAATTGTCAAGAATCTAGGCCAAAAATTGTCTTGACTTAAGGCGCAATTGCCTAGCCTTGCTAGGAAATTGGGCCTAGACGCAAGAGCGATGACTTTTAACAACTATGGTAGGAACTACTTGGTAATGCTGGACTTAGAGATCAAGATGTTCCCTAGCCTATATGTCACGGCCCCCGACCGATTTTGCCCGGTCCGAAAGACGCTGGACAGAAACCTGTGGTATTGGTGTGTAATTTGGCAGCGGAAAATTTAACAGGATTGTTTAAACTGAAAACACCCAGTTATTTTATTATGAGTTTCGGGACAAACCCCGTAATTTACAATAAAGGAATTTTTCTGAAAGTCCCTGATTTACATAAAACATGTTTATTTATTTACTGAGCCACTTTATTCAAGCTAGAGTGCTACGCGGCACTTTTCCTTGTTCACAATAAGTTACCTGAAACATGTTTAAAAATATTTTATCAGCGGGAAATACTGGCGAATCATTCAATTTGTTCAAAACGACACATTGTCATAAATTACAGTATTAAGAGCGATTACAATGTTTATATATCAACCAATTACCCCAAATCGGTATTTCTCATTCGACCGAATCTGTGACTATGGTCATATCACCTATTGGCTAACCCGTTGTCCAACGCTGAAGGTTATCAAGTAGTGTATACAAAACCCCACATACCGGCAGTAATTGAAGATTACAAAGACTTAATCATTGTAATTATAACTTTGAAAACAAGTAGGGTTTTGAAAGCAATTTGGTAAAAAGAGAATGACTCACATTGCAAGTTTAAATGGACAGAGTCTGCCTACTGATTAAGCCGGTAACCTAGTTAGATAAAAATGCAAATGAAACTAGGTTAGTAACTAAATACAACTTTCACGATAACTCACGAGATCGAAACCCTCACGACGAATGACAAAGTATAGCCCAGGATTCAGACAACACTTAAACATCCATCGGATCGGTTTTAATCGATCGGACATTATACCGTAGCAGTGATCAAGTTATTACCCTGTTATCGTAGCAGCGTTTCGACACTTAGATTAAAATTTCGAACAGAAAGAAAGCTGTTTTTGTGAAAGTTTCCGAGCAGGTTGGACTGGCCATGCAACGTTCAATTTATAGCAAATTTTTTAGGTCTCTCGCGCGGCCCGCGTAAACTTGAAGGGGAATCCTTCGCGGCCCGCGAGGGCCACTCTAGCTACGGCTAGGGCTGCCGTGTCATACCCTAGGCTTGCCACGTGTGTGACACGTGGCCCTGAAGCTTATCCGGAGATTCACAGAGCTGTCGCGTGTCGCAACCCTCGATCCCTTATCTGTCCCAGGAACGGGCGGACGCGAACTCAGATTTTCGGTGGTATCAGTTATTTAATCTTGCAGCGGAAATTACATCAGGACCGTAGTTAGGAAATGTTTATCAGAGTAAAACCACCATATTTCATATTAATAATCACATGGGCAAAACCCAAGTTTCTTATTACAATAAATTTATAGGGATAAACCCTATCTTATTGAATTTAAAACATCGTCTTTTAGGTAACTTTTATAGCCACATTTTTACTAAGCCTTCAGTGCTTCCCAGCTGGCTTTTTACTAATTGGCTGTCACATTGGGTTACCTGAAACGCGTTTTAAAAACTTTTGTCAGTCGGAAATACTGGTGAGTGAATCCCAGTTCAATCAAGAAACATTTTATCAATTAAAACAATATTGAGAGCGATCACATTGTTTATTTCTACACAATTACTCATTCAGTATTTGCCACTCGACCGGATCCGTGGCTATGGTCAAATTACCCAATGGCTAACTCGTTGTCCAATGGTAATGTACTGTCGTACCGACTTACTACTACTACTCGCAGTAGTATAAATTTTGTATACAAAACCCCATAATACCGGCAGTAATTGAAGAACTACAAAGACTCAATCACCGCTTAATCACATTGTAAAACATTTAAGGTTTTGTAAAACATTCCAAAAAGGTTAACAAAAAGAGGATAAACTCACATTGCTATCTTAGACTTCGCGTAAGGGTTTCCTGGATATAATCTATAATTTATACAAATGTACATTGGTTAGTACCATAACCCTTTGAAAATATTAATGATACCCTCCCCGAGACGGCATTCCAACAACTACGTCGGGCAGAACCACGACAGTTGTTACGGAACCCTAAATCAATCGGGCAGCGTAACTATTATAAAACTGGGGTTATAATACTTACAACGGAGCAGAACTTCGCTAATTAAGGGGATATAATACCCAAATATTTTGCCTAATACTTCAGAATTCGTTTAGAAAGAAAAGATGTGAGCGACTGAAATGAAATCCCGAGGCCTCCTTATACAGTTGCTAAAACTCGTCCTCTCGCAGCCCGCGTAAGATAAGGCAAAGCCTTACGCGGCCCGCGTCAACATCCGGTCAACGCGTAGCTTATCTGGATCATCTACTAGGCTCGACACGATGATGACACGTGTCGGCCTGGGGTGTTTCCACTAATTTGATCTCACGCGGCCGGCGTAAGTGTAAGCTAAGGCTTACGCGGCCCGCCTAAACTAAAGAAAACCAACGAAATCAGTTTGAGCCTTGATACCGCCCACGTAAGTTTGAGGTGGGGTCCTACGCGGCCCGCCTCAGCTTAATATTTATTGTTTTTAATTTATTTTATATGTTATAACCTATTTCGGGCTCGGTTTTCACATACGGGGCGGGGCGTATTTAAAGACATAATGGGATATAATAGAGTGTCGGAAATATTATGAGGGTGTTGGTTTTACTGAGGGTTGTTACATTCTCCCCCTTGTTTTAGAGCTCGTCCTCGAGATCTACTGGAATAAATGCGGATATTTCTTTTGCATTTCTGATTCAAGCTCCCATGTGTACTCAGGTCCTCTTTTGGAGTCCCGCTTCACTTTGACCAAAACTAATCTCCTATGCTTAAGATTATTGACTTTCCTGTCTTCAATTCGTAGAGGCCTTTCTACAAACTTGAGTTGTTCATTTACCTCTATATCCTTAAGAGGCACTATCAGTGATTCATCAGCTAAACACTTCTTGAGATTAGATACATGAAACACATCATGTATTCCTGCCATTTCCTCTGGCAGTTGTAGCTGATAGGCTACAGGTCCTATTCTTTTAATAATCTCAAAAGGTCCAATATACCTGGGACTTAGCTTTCCCCGTTTGATGAATCTTACTATTCCTTTCCAAGGAGAGACCTTCAATAATACTTTTTCTCCTACTTGAAACTCCAAGGGTTTGCGTCGATTATCGGCATAGCTCTTCTGTCGATCACGTGCTGCTTTTAGTCATTCCTTAACTTGAATAATCTTATCAGTTGTTTCTTGCACTATCTCAGGTCCAGATAGTTGCTTTTCCCCAATTTCTGCCCAACAGACTGGGGTTCGACACTTTCGTCCATAAAGTGCTTCGAATGGTGCAGCATTGATACTTGTGTGATAACTATTATTGTAAGAAAATTCTATTAAAGGTAAGTGTTCATCCCAATTACCTCCAAAATCAATCACACAAGCTCTAAGCATGTCCTCCATTGTCTGAATTGTCCTTTCACTCTGTCCGTCCGTTTGAGGATGATAAGCGGTGCTCAATTTTAACTTGGTTCCCATTGCCTTTTGGAAACTTGACCAAAAATAAGAGGTAAATCGGCTATCTCTATCAGAAACAATTGATATAGGTATTCCATGTAAAGAAACAATTTCATTTACATACAATTTAGCTAATTGTTCCATACTAAAAGTTTCGTTCATTGGTAGGAAATGAGCTGACTTAGTTAGCCTATCTACAATCACCCAGATTGTATCATTTCCTTTCTTTGTTTTGGGTAATTTAGTAACAAAATCCATTGTTATCAATTACCATTTCCACACTGGCATTTCTAATTGCTGTAACAAACCTGAGGGTTTCTGGTGTTCAGCTTTAACTTGTGAACAAGTTAAACATTTAGAAACGTAGGCTGCTATGTCCTTTTTCATTCCTATCCACCAGAAATTTTTCCTTAAATCCTGGTACATTTTATCACTTCCTGGATGCATCGTGTATTTAGACTTATGGGCTTCTTCTAATATACGATTACGCAAGTTTCCTAATTTAGGTATCCATATTCTCTTTTTACGGAATCTCCAAATTCCATCTATTCCTTGTTCCAATTCTTTTAGCATACCTTTTAATTTTTCAGTATCTTCCTTGATTACTGATTCTTGTGTTTCTCTTATCTGATCATTTAAATCTACTTGCAGATTTAATTTAAGAGAACGTACCCTTTTTATCCTTTCATGATACTGGATATCACAATCATAATCACTAAGCATCTCCATCCAGCATCTTTGTCTCATATTCAACTCTTTTTGCTTGAAAATATACCTTAAACTCTTATGATCAGTGAATATGGTAAACTTACTACCATAAAGGTAATGTCTCCAAATCTTAAGACCAAAAATTATAGCTCCTAGTTCTAGATCATGGGTTGAATAATTCTCTTCATGATTCTTAAGTTGTCTGGATGCACAAGCTATAACTTTTTGACGTTGCATTAATACACATCCATAATCTAACTTAGAAGCGTCACAATAGACTACAAAGTCTTCAGTTCCTTCTGGTAACGCTAGTATGGGTGTATGGGTTAATCTTTGCTTAAGAATTCTAAAGGCTTCTTCTTGTTTTACTCCCCATTCAAACTTAACAGATTTACAGGTTAACTTAGTTAAAGGAATGGCTATTCTAGAGAAATCTTTAATAAATCTTCTATAATAACCAACCAATCCTAAGAAACTTCTAACCTCAGTTGGTGACTCAGGGGTTTTCCATTTAGTAATTGCTTCGATCTTTGTTGGATCTACATGAATTCCTTCATGATTAACTAAATGTCCAAGAAACTGTACCTGTTCTAACCAAAATTCGCACTTAAAAAATTTAGCATAAAGCTTTTCCTTTCTTAATAAACTTAAAAGTGCGTGCAAATGCTTTGCATGATCCTCTTTATTCTTAGAGTAAATGAGAATATCATCTATGAAAACGATTATGAATTTATCCAAATATGGCTTACATATTCGGTTCATCATGTCCATAAATGCAGCTGGGGCATTGGTTAAACCAAATGGCATGACAATAAACTCATAATGGCCATACCTTGTTCTGAAAGCGGTTTTAGGAATGTCCTCTTCCTGTACCTTTATTTGATGATATCCTGACCTTAAATCGATTTTAGAGAAAAATCGAGCTCCTTGTAGTTGATCAAACAGATCATCGATTCTCGGTAATGAGTACCGGTTTTTAATCGTGACCTTGTTTAATTCACGGTAGTCAATACACATACGCATTGATCCGTCCTTCTTTTTAACAAACAGTATCGGCGCTCCCCATGGCGACAAACTTGGTTGTATAAATCCTTTCTCTAACAATTCATCTAATTGTTTCTTCAATTCCTGCATTTCGGCGGGTGCCAAACGATAAGGTGCTTTGGCAATTGGATTCTGAATTCAACTTCTCTGTCTGGAGGTAGTCCTGGTAATTCTTCTGGAAAGACATCTGAAAACTGAGACACTACTGAAATGTCTTTTAGTTCTTTTCCTTTAGTATTAGTGATTATGGAAATCATATACACTATAGAACCTTTTCTTATATAACTTGCAGTTTTCATCACAGAAATGAATTTTGTGGATCTAGAGGGCTTATCTCCTTTAATTGTGATCGTTTTACCTTGTGGTGAATTTACTTCAATTGACTTTTGATCACATAAAATACTGGCTTTATTGGTTATTAACCAATCCATTCCTAAAACAACATCGAATCCTGACAGATTTATGGGATACAGGTTTGCTATAAATTTCTGATCTAAAATTTCTATTCTTGCCCCCTGCAAGATTTCAGAAATCCTAACAGTTTCTCCATTAGCTGTCTCTACTAGACATTCTTGTGGTAGTTTAGTTAATGACTGATTTAGAAATTTGCAAAATGACGTATTAATAAAACTTTGGTTTGCACCAGAGTCAAATAATACTTTAGCAAAAATATCATTAACTAAAAACGTACCAGCTATGACATCTGGAATTATCTTAGCTTCATCTGCAGTCAGAACAAATGCTCTAGCATTTTGAATATTCTTGTTGTTTGTAGTTGGAGCTAATTTTGGGCAATTAAGCTTGATATGTCCTTGTTCCCCGCTGTTGTAACATATCCTGTTATTAGCTTTCTTCCTGCAATTTTCTTCCTTGTGTCCCGATATTTTGCAAAAGTTACAGTATATAGAGCATCTTCCTGAATGCTTTCTTTTGCAATTCTTACAGTAAGGTGCAGAGGTAGAACCTATATTTCTCCCACGATTAGAATTTCCAGAACGAAATTCTTGTGTGAGCTTCTGGGTTAGGTTCCTTCTTTGATCTTCTTCTCGGGTACGGACTAATTCATCTGTCAAGGTATTGGCTAGTTCTACAGTTTCTTCTATGGTTTGAGGTCTAGCTGCCTTGACTACGTGTCTTATCTCTCCAATTAATCCCCAAATATAATGGGAGATTAACACTGGTTCTGGTGAAGCAAGAGTTGGCACTATTCTGGCATATTCAAAGAATATTTTAGTGTATCCCTTACTATCCACACCACATCCTAAGGTTTAGGAATTTGTTTGCTATCTGTTCCTTCTCATTGGGTGGGCATAATTTCCTTTCTACCTTGTTCTTGAATTCTTCCCATTCCATATTGTAGGTTCTATCACTTCCTCTCGATTGGAGGATAGTGTTCCACCATTCTAACGCTAAATTCTTAAACATATTAGAAGCAAACAATATCTTATCTTCTTCAGCACACTTGCTTATTCTTAAGATTGCCTTAGTCTTCTCTATCCAGCGTAGAGTTGCAATGGCCCCTTCGTTGCCTGAGAATTCCATTGGTTTACAAGACCAGAATTCTTTGTAAGAACAACCATAAGGCATGGTTCTTCTCCTTTTGGGAATAGGCATTTGAAGTACAGGTCCATTGTTCACGTTATTTTCAGGTTCGATGGGTCGCTTACTGCTATGCTTACTTTTATTATTCGCTTCTTGAATAGTTTGAATAATAAATGGCATTGCATCTATGATTTCTTGTGCCACTATATGTTGAACAACACTATTATCCATTTGATTTCCATTGTTATTGATGCTTGGATTCTCATTAACCACTTTAATGTTACTCTGGTTATCATTATTCAGATTTCCTTGATTTTCTTCATCGGCCATCTGAATTTCAAACATTTTTCCCATATTAATATCACAAGATAATATTTAATATAGTTAATCATATGATACTCAATCTAACCAAAAAACGTCGATCATTGCGACTTTTACTCTATTTCCACATACTATTATGCATCTATTACATTCTAGTACTGAATTAAAAATTACAATACTGACAGAAATAGAATCACACTAATAGTAATATGCATCCATACACACATATTTTATTTTATTTTATTATATTGCTATTATTATTACCATCTCTCCCATCATATCACGGATATGGATTATTCCAAAAATCCATATTGCGCTCATCGTATTTCCATACGAGACGCTCTCCCACCTGTCGCATTCTCTCACTGCTTTCTAAAATTTCCTCACCGAAGGTCCTAAGTTCTTGCACGTTTTCTGCACTCATTGGGGGTGCAGGTTCTAGGACTGGGTTTGGAATCTGGGGTGCTGGTTCCTGATATGGGGGTGAAAGTTCCTGAAATCGGTAAGGATCTTCTAAGATCTCCCTAATATATTCGTCATGGTAATAGGGATCTAAAGGGTCCATACCTGGGTAGGCTTCTATGGGTGCGTTTTCATGGATAGGGTAACGTTGCACAAAATCCCTATTATCATCCCACCAGGGGTCGCAATTTGGGTCTAGAGGATTTGGTGCAGGTACCCTAGGAATTTCTTCTGGGTTAAAGTCATGCATCTCCACTTGGTTTTCAGGGTTTTCTATCTCCATGGGTTGTTCTGGGATTTGGGGTTGTGGGGCTACTAGTTGTTCCAGACTTGGGTCAGCAGCAGTTGTAGCTAGGATATGGAAATTGGCTAGGTTTCTATTAAGCATATCCTACGTATGGGCATCTGTCTTTCTCTTAGCGGCTGCTAAAACTCTTTGCTGTTGCAACTTTCGCATTCTTTTCCTACGAGCAAAGGCTTCCTTACTGAACCATCCTCGTTTCTTATGAGGGAATAGCTCTTCTGACTGTGCTTTAAAAACAAACATTCCTTCTTCCTGATCAGCAGTATACCCAGAAAGGGCAGACTGTGATGAGGTACCTTCACTCCTAAGTGATTCAGACAACTGACGACTCATGTCTGAGGGTCCTTGATCACTCATACTATAAACTAACAGATAGTCAAATAACACATAACAAATAAATACAGTTATGCACATATTTCCATTATTTCCTAACACAAAATTTTAAAACTTAAGTGTGAGCAGAACACTTCTTTGGCTCAGACCAGTGGCTAGGCTCTGATACCACCTTCTGTCGCACCCCCCGATCCCTTATCTGTCCCGGGAACGGGCGGACGCGAACTCAGATTTTCGGTGGTATCAGTTATTTAATCTTACAGCGGAAATTACATCAGGACTGTAGTTAGGAAATGTTTATCAGAGTAAAACCACCATATTTCATATTAATAATCACATGGGCAAAACCCAAGTTTCTTATTACAATACATTTATAGGGATAAACCCAATCTTATTGAATTTAAAACATCGACTTTTAGGTAACTTTTATAGCCACATTTTTACTAAGCCTTCAGTGCTTCCCAGCTGACTTTTTACTAATTGGCTGTCACATTGGGTTACCTGAAACGCGTTTTAAAAACATTTGTCAGTCGGAAATACTGGTGAGTAAATCCCAGTTTAATCAAGAAACATTTTATCAATTAAAACTGTATTGAGAGCGATCACATTGTTTATTTCTACACAATTACTCATTCAGTATTTGCCACTCGACCGGATTTGTGGCTATGGTCAAATTACCCATTGGCTAACTCGTTGTCCAATGGTAATGTACTGTCATACCGACTTACTACTACTACTCGCAGTAGTATAAATTTTGTATACAAAACCCCATAATACCGGCAGTGATTGAAGAACTACAAAGACTCAATCACCGCTTAATCACATTCTAAAACATTTAAGGTTTTGTAAAACATTCCAAAAAGGTTAACAAAAAGAGGATAAACTCACATTGCTATTTTAGACTTTGCGTAAGGGTTTCCTGGATATAATCTATAATTTATACAAATGTACATTGGTTAGTACCATAACCCTTTGAAAATAATAATGATACCCTCCCCGAGACGGCATTCCAACAACTACGTCGGGCAGAACCACAACAGTTGTTACGGAACCCTAAATCAATCGGGCAGCGTAACTATTATAAAACTGGGGTTATAATACTTACAACGGAGCAGAACTTCGATAATTAAGGGGATATAATACCCAAATATTATGCCTAATACTTCAGAATTCATTTAGAAAGAAAAGATGTGAGCGACTGAAATGAAATCCACGAGGCCTCCTTATATAGTTGCTAAAACTGGTCCTCTCGCGGCCCGCGTAAGATAAGGCAAAGCCTTACGCGGCCCGCGTCAACATCCGGTCAACGCGTAGCTTATCCGGATCATCTACTAGGCTCGACACGATGATGACACGTGTCGGCCTGTGGTGTTGCCACTAATTTGATCTCACGCGGCCCGCGTAAGTGTAAGCTAAGGCTTACGCGGCCCGCCTAAACTAAAGAAAACCAACGAAATCAGTTTGAGCCTTGATACCACCCGCGTAAGTTTGAGGTGGGGTCCTACGCGGCCCGCCTTAGCTTAATATTTATTGTTTTTAATTTATTTTATATGTTATAACCTATTTCGGGCTCGGTTTTCACATACGGGGCGTATTTAAAGACATAATGGGATATAATAGAGTGTCGGAAATATTATGAGGGTGTTGGTTTTACCGAGGGTTGTTACATCGCGCCCCGCGAAGACCTATCTTAATTCCTTCACGGCCCGCGACCGATTAATAAAATTTGATTTTCATGCTTTTTCATAAAAATTAGGGTTTTGGGGGTCCGGGTTGTTGCTTACGGAGCGTTGTAGGACATTTTCGTGCAGGTCCTTACATCCTCCCCACCTTATTTAAAATCTCATCCTCGAGATTTACTGGAACAAGTAAGGGTACTTTCGTTTCATTTCCGATTCCAACTCCCTTGTGTACTCATGTCCCCTTTTCGAATCCAACTTTACTTTGACTAGCACTAATCTTTTGTGCTTGAGGAACTTGATCTTTCTGTCCTCTATTTGGAGAGATTTCTCCACAAATTTGAACTTTTCATTTACCTCTATATCTTGAAGAGGTACTACCAGTGATTCATCAGATAAACATTTTTTTAGATTAGATACATGAAACACATCATGTACCCCGGCTAGCTCTTCGCGTAGTTGTAATCGATAGGCAACAGGTCCTATTCGTTGAATAACTGTAAATGGTCCTATGTACCTTGGACTTAACTTCCCTTTCTTACCGAATCGAACTATCCCTTTCCAAGGAGAAACTTTTAATAGTACCTTGTCCCCAACTTGAAATTCTAACGACTTACATCGATTGTCTGCATAACTCTTCTGGTGGTCTCGAGCTGTTTTAAGCCTTTCTTTGATTTGAGTTATCTTGTTGGTGGTTTCCTGTACAATCTCGGGACCTGATAGTTGACTTTCTCCTATTTCTGCCCAGCACACTGGAATTCGACATTTTCGTCCATAAAGTGCTTCGAACGGGGTAGCATTGATGCTCGTGTGGTAACTATTGTTATAGGAGAATTCTATTAAGGGTGGTCATCCTAGTTTCCGCCAATGTCTTTGACACATGCCCCGAGCATGTCTTCTAGGGTTTGGATCGTCCTTTCATTTTGTCCATCTGTTTGGGGATGGTATGCAGTACTTAAATTTAATTGGGTCCGCATTGCTTCTTGGAAACTTGTCCAGAAATGCGAAGTGAAACGACTATCCCTATTTGACACAATGGAGAGTGGAACTCCATGTAGTGACACTACCTCGTCTACGTATAACTTAGCTAATCTTTCCATGCTAAAGGTTTCCTTCATTGGTAGGAAATGAGCTGATTTGGTTAGTGGATCTACAATTACCCAGATTGCGTCGTTACCTTACCTGGTCTTGGGTAGTTTAGTAACAAAATCCATTGTTATTAGTTCCCATTTCCATACAGGCATTTCTAACTGTTGAAGTAAACCTGAAGGTTTCTGGTGTTCTGCCTTAACTTGCGAACAAGTTAGACACTTAGAAACGTATCTAACTATGTCCTTTTTCATGCCTATCCACCAGAAGCTATTCCATAAATCTTGATACATCTTGTTATTACCAGGATGCATTGTTTACCTAGATTTATGGGTTCCTCTAATATCTTATCTCTTAGATTTCCTTGTCTAGGTACCCAAATCCTTTTCTTATGGAATCTCTAAATTCCATCAGTCCCTTGCTCTAATTCCTTAATCCGTCCTTTCATTCCTTCAGCCTTATCCTGGATTGTTATTTCTTGAATATTTTTCAGTTGTTCCATAAAATCCAATTGTAGATCTAATCTAAGAGCACGAACTCGTCTTTGCTTCTCATGGTACTTACGACTTAAGGCATCTGCTACTACATTTGCTTTTCCTTCATGATATAGGATATCACAGTCGTAGTCACTTAGAATTTCCAGCCATCTTCTTTGCCTCATGTTTAATTCTTTTTGCCCAAATATGTATCTTAAACTCTTATGATCTGTATAGACAGTAAACTTACTTCCATACAAATAATGTCTCCATATCTTAAGGGAAAAAATTATTGTTCCTAATTCTAGGTCATGAGTCGTATAATTTTCCTCATGCTTTTTCAATTGTCTTGATGCATACGCAATTATCTTTTTGTGTTGCATTAGCACACAACCTAATCCTAATTTAGAAGTATCACAATAGACTTCAAAGTCTTCTGTCCCTTCTGGTAGGGCAAGAATTGGAGCATTTGTTAACCTTTGCTTTAAAATTCTAAAGGCTTCCTCTTGCTTGGGTCCCCATTCAAACTTACCAGTTTTACAGGTTAGCTTAGTTAATGGAACCGCCTATAATATCCAGCTAATCCTAGAAAACTTCTAACTTCAGTAGCTGCTTGCAGGACCTCCCAACTTGTGATTGCTTCTATTTTGGAGGGATCTACGTGAATGCCTTCGTGATTCACCATGTGTCCTAAAAATTGCACCTCTTGTAGCCAAAATTCACACTTTGAAAATTTGGCGTAAAGCTTTTCCTTTCATAACAGGGTTAAGAGTGCATGCAGGTGTTCACAATGTTCGTCCTGGCTTTTCGAATAAATAAGTATATCATCTATGAAGACAATTACAAATTTATCCAGATATGGCTTACAGATCCTATTCATCATGTCCATAAATGTTGTAGGAGCATTTGTTAATCCAAAGGGCATGACTGTAAACTCGTAGTAACCATACTAAAAGTGCTGAGGATTTTATTAACTGAATGAATGAAATTACATAGGAGAGGATCATATTTATAGATACAAAGAATAACAAACCCTAGCACAAAATAAGGAAAGAGATAAATCTAGAACATATACAATATCTGTGTCTAAATATATACATAATCGGTAATAATTGTATATGCGCTAATATTGTATATGCGCTAATATTGTAGATGCTCTAATATTGTAGATGCTCTAATATTGTATATGCACTAATAGCCCCCCGCAGTTTGATCGGTCATCGGACAAACGGTCAAACTGGACCTGAAAGATTGAAAAAGCTGCCTCGAAAGGCCTTTAGTGAAGATATCAGCGTATTGGTAAGATGAGGGAACATGCAGAACTCGAATGTGACCAATACGCACCTTTTCTCGAACAAAATGGATATCTATCTCAATATGCTTCGTTCTTTGATGCTGGACCGGGTTATCAGACATATAAATAGCGGACACGTTGTCACAATAAATAACCGAGGCTTGTTTTAATGGAACATGTAACTCAAGTAACAAGTTTCGAATCTACGTGGCTTCTGCTACCGCATTAGCAACTCCCTTATATTCAGCTTCTGCACTGGATCGAGAAACAGTGGGCTGTTGTTTAGAAGACCATGAAATAAGGTTATCCCCCAAGAAAACACAATAGCCACTTGTTGACCGCCTGGAGTCAGGACAGCTACCCCAATCAGCATCAGAATACGCAGTTAGGGAGTGCGTAACAAAACGAACCATCCGAATCCCGTAATCCAATGTGCCTTGTAAGTAGCGCAAAATCTGTTTCAAGAAAGCATAATGGGAGTCGTGAGGTTCATGCATAAATAAATAAACCTGTTGCACTGCGTAGGAGATATCTGGCCTGGTAAAAGTTAAGTACTGAAGCGCCCCTGCCAGACTCCGATAAAGAGTCGGGTCATGAAAGAGGGGCCCGTCAGTGGCACTTAATTTAGATGAAAGATCAACAGGAGTTGCACAAGGCTTGAAGTCTGTCATTAAGGCACGTGCAATAATCTCTTTGGCATATTGAGATTGATCCAAAAATAAACCAGTGGGTCGACGTGTAACCTTAATCCCCAAAAAATGGTGTAATTGACCCAAATCTGTCATAGCAAACTCTCGTGAGAATTTCTGAATGATATCATGTAGGAATGCATCTGAAGAAGCAGTCAGGACAATATCATCAACATATAAAAGGAGATATGCAACATTATGACCCTGGGTATAAACGAACAATGAGTTGTCACATACACTGCTGCGAAAACCCTGGGAGAGAATATATGTAGCAAACCGGGTATACCAAGCCCGTGGTGCCTGCTTGAGGCCATAGAGAGACTTCTTTAACCTGCATACTAAACCTGGATAACGCCTATCAATAAAACCCGAAGGTTGATGCATATATACAGTCTCATTTAAATGGCCATGTAAAAACGCATTCTTCACATCTAACTGGTGAATCAGCCAAGATCTCGAGACTGCCAATGATAAAATGGTCCGGATAGTAGCCGGTTTGACAACCGGACTAAAAGTCTCCTCACAGTCAATACCAACAGTCTATGATTTCCCATTAACGATCAACCGGGCTTTATATCTCTCTAAAGTTCCACCAGACTTAAATTTATGTCGAAACAACCACATGCATCTAATAACCGGCTGATTCGTAGGCTGTGGAACTAATTCCCATGTCCCATTTTCTTCTAAGGCAGTAAAATCAGCTTGCATAGCGCGCGACCAATTCGGGTCGGTTAGGGCCCGTGTATAAGAGGTGGGAATGGGGGAGAGAGAGGGGGTGGGGATGGGGTGGTGTATGGTTTTAAGGGTACCAGATTTGGAACGGGTGGTCATAGGATGAGTCGATGGTTGTCGGGAATGGGAGGATGGTGCGGTTTGAACCGGGGCAGACGGCTGAGCAAAAGTCGAAGGCGGAGGCTGTTGTGGTGGGGGATTGGAAGGTGGTTTAGGCTGGCGGGAATAAGTAAACGTGTATAGGGAGATGGTGGACGGGGGACGTGGAAGGGGTGGAGATGGTGGTGGAGGGGCCGTGGTGGGAGGATGGTGTATAAGGGGGGAGCGGTTAAAAGAAAAACCGGGTGGTGGGTTATCGTCAAGGAAGTTGTACGATGGGATAGGTGTTGGTAATGAAAAGGGAAAGGTGGCCTCATCAAAGGTGACGTGGCGAGAGATGGTGACTTTGCCCGTAGTGGGCAGGACCATTATGTGATGAAGTTTGTGGGCAGGAAAATCGAAATAGAAGGCCGTGTTGGGTAGCAAAGGTTTTGAAATTGATATTGTCAAACTCACCCCCTAAGTCACATTGAAAAGTTTTAATGTTTCTGTTAAACTGTGTGGCAATTAGTCGGTGAAACTTGACAAAGGTAGGAAAGGTTTCGGACTTGTATTTTAAAGGGTAAACCCAAATAAAATGTGAGTAATTATCGATTAAAACCATGTAATATTTGTACCCAGATTTGCTGAGCACAGGTGATGTCCATAAATCACAATGAATAATATCAAATGGGGCAAAAGTAAAATAAGAAGATGCATAAAACGGTAAACGTTTACTGTTCGACAATTGACACGAATGACAAAACGTAGACTTTTTGGTCTTATTACATGGAAAATTGAAAGCACAAAAAAGAATATCTAAAACTTGAGCACCGGGGTGACCAAGACGATCGTGCCATGGCCGAGATGTGGTAGTGGGAAAGCTTGCCTGGGCAGGTAACTCAGGTTTTGTGATTAGATAGAGGTCCCTGGTGCTATTGTGGCGGGAAAGGAGGCGCCCAGTTTGAAGGTCCTTCAAAGAGAAACCAAAAGGGTCTAATTCGATTGAAACATTGTTATCACGAGTAAAACGACGAACGAAAATTAACCTTTTAATAATTTGTGGACAATGTAGAATGTTAGGTAGGACATAGGTGCGGTTGGGAAGGTACAGGTAGCCTGTTCCAGACCCTTGAATTGGTAAAGACTCGCCATTGCCAACTAAAAGTTTACTACAAACAGGAAAAGAGTCAGGGTGTTCAATCATACCTTGTTCATCTGTCGCATGACCGCCAGCTCTAGAATCCATGATAGTATTAGGGTCATAAGTGAGATTCATGGAGGCCATAGCAGAGCCAATGTCGGATGGGCAGATTGCATTGTACGCCTGCTGGGACGGCTGCTGTGGTGGCCCGAACCCAGGTGGACCCTGCTGAGGCTGATCGTAGGTGTTTGGGCCTGGATTGGGCTGGTAATAAACATGTTGAGGTGGGCCAGCTTGCGGAGGAGGTGCGGAAGAGTAGGCTGAATTTGGGGCGACTGTATAATGGGCTGTGGGTGGGACGAAGGGCTGCTGATAAGGGGTAGTGGGTTGGTATGAAGGTTGGGTTGGGTAGGGGCATGCTGGTGTGGACCACCAGGCCAACTGGGGATAAGAGGACTGTTGAGGGGCCCATGATTGTTGATATTGCTGCTGTTCCTGTGAGCGGCCAGAACCACGACCACGACCGCCCCTATAGGAGCGGCCACGACCGCGACCTCGACCGCCATGATAATACCCAGATTGGTTGTGAGGTTGTTGGTTGGGTGTAGGGGAGTATGAGGGGTAAGGGTTTGGTGAATGTTGGTTATTGGTGGTTTGGTTTTGGGCCATTAAAACAGAGATTGAAGATTTTTGTCGGGCTTCAAGACGTATTACCTCATCATTCAGCATATTTCTGGCTAAGTCCCAATCCGCATTTATTAGCATTGATTAAAGACGCGGTCGTATCAAACTCGGCAGGGAGACCGCGTACAAGCTGGAGAACAAGCCGATCCTCAGTGATTGGGTGGTCCACATCTTCAAGTTGGTTAGCAAGGTCCTTCAACTGTTGACAATAATCATCCAAAGATTTACAAGCAGAAAGTGTCAGGTTGCAAAATTTTGTTTCTAAGGCACCTGCACGAGCTTTCTTATCACTCAAATATTTCTTTTCCAATTTAACCCATGCAGTACGTGCGTTGGACTCGTTCTCCAAGACCGAAAGAAGGAGATCATCAGATAAAGTGGCATAAATCCACTGAAAAACAAGGGCATCTAGTTCTTTCCAAGTTGGATAATCCGGAGACTTGGGTTCGGGTGGAGGCGTCTCGGTGATGTGATTGAGAACTTGATACGCCGTAGCATGCAAACGAAAGAGTTTGATCCAGGCACTGTATGTAACTTTCTTGCCATCCAAGGTTTGGATTTTGCTTTGTATGTTGGTAACCGAGTATGCGGGGTATAGGTTGGATTTGATGGCAGATTGGGAGGGTTCTTGTTGAACAGTTGTATCGTCATCAGGTTTGCCATCGTTGGCCATGGTACGATCGAGAACAGAGGAAGTTGATTGCAGGGTTTAACAGCCAAAGCTGGGCAGGGAAACAGCCGAAGCTGGGCAGGGAGGAAAAAAACGATTAGGTAAAGTGCCAAGGCTCTGATACCATAAAAGTGCTTATGATTTTATTAACTGAATGAATGAAATTACATAGGAGAGGATCATATTTATAGATACAAAGAATAACAAACCCTAGCACAAAATAAGGAAAGAGATAAATCTAGAACATATACAATATCTATGTCTAAATATATACATAATCGGTAATAATTGTATATGCGCTAATATTTTATATGCGCTAATACATACCTAGTCCTGAAAGCAGTTTTAGGTATGTCTTCTTCCTGTACTTTCAACTGATGGTATCCGGAGCGCAAGTCTATCTTAGAGAAGTACCTGGCCCCTTGAAGTTGATCGAAAAGATCATCAATCCTAGGTAATGGGTATCGATTCTTAATAGTAACCTTATTCATTTCCCTATAATCGATACACATCCGCATCGAACCATCCTTCTTTTTCACGAACAACACCGGTGCTCCCCAAGGGGATGAACTGGGTTGTATGAATCCTTTGCTTAACAATTCATCTAACTGCTTTTTCAGTTCTAACATTTCTATGGGTGCTAACCGATAAGGTGTCTTAGCTATTGGTGCAGTTCCAGGAATTAGATGAATTCTAAACTTTACTTCCCTATCTGGCGGTAATCCAGGTAGTTCTTCTGGTAATACATCAGGGTATTCTGATACTACTGGAATTTCTTTAAGTTCCTTACCTTTAGTGTTAATGATTACCGAAATCATATACACTATTCCTTGTTTGTGTTCATAACTAGCAACTTTCATTATAGAAATGAACTTCATTGGTTTACGTGGCTTATCTCTTGTAACCAAAATTACTTCTCCTGCTGGTGTATGAATTTCTATGGAATTTTGATCACATAGGATTCGAGCATGGTTGGCTACTAACCAATTCATTCCTAACGCGACATCGAATCCTGCTAAATTCATGGGCAGAAGGTTCGTAGAAAATTTATGGCCTGAGAGTTCTATCTTTCCTTCTTGGAGAACCTTATCTATATTAACAAAGTTTCCTTCTGCCATTTCTACCGTATAAATTTTCCTAAGTTTGGTTAAAGGTTGCTTAAGAGCTTGGTAGAATGAAGTATTTATAAAACTTTGGTTTGCACCAGAGTCAAATAATACTTTTGCGTAAACGTCATGAACTAGGAACGTACCAGCTATCACATCAGGGATCAGATCTGCTTCTTGCGTTGTCAGCTGAAAGGCTCTTGCATTCTTTTTAGCAGCTCCATCAGTCGCTTTTGCCTTGTTGTCAGCTGGTTTGACCAATTTAGGGTAATCTGGCTTGAAATGCCCTGCTTCTCCGCAGTTGCAGCAGATCTTTAATTTCTTCCTGCACTCCTCCTCTCAGTACCCTGGTGTTTTGCAGAAATTGCAATTTTCCTTACATTTTCCAAAATGTTTCTTTTTACAGTTTCTGCAGAATGGCGGTGTGGAAGTGTAACAACCGTTTAATTTCAAATTTTATATGATAAAGTATACTTAATTATATATATACGAAGTACTTTAGTTTACATAAGAACAAAATAAAAGTTTTAAAGTAACCACCTACTAGTCAACTACCGACTAGTTTAAACATTCATAACATGATTAGCGAATCATTTACATCAAAACATTGTCTAGACAAAGTTAAGTTGACGCGGAAGCTTCAACAATTCGTGTTCGGTTCTTGTTATCATGCTTGATCATCATTCGGAAAGACCCCTTCTTCACCTAGAGTCAAAACCACTTGGATAGTTAGTCTTGACATAATTATAATGCATATAAACGAGTTCTAGTATTGAATCGGCCAAAAACAAAATAAAATTTCAATTTCCGTCCTGTCGCGTGTCGCACCAAATTCTCTTGCCCCCGTCGCGTGGCGCGGGGGAATACGTTTTCCAGCAGGTCCAGAAACTGGACCTGCATAGCTGCCCAGCTTCGGAAATTCACAAAATCCAACTTTAAATACTCATAACTTTTTGCTCGGTTGTCCGTTTTAGGTGATTCTTTTTCCTATGAGTCCGTAATAAAATTACGGACCCAACAATGTAAATTTCATATTATAAAAACCGAATTATAAACAAACGGTTCACAAAATCCTTGTTTTAATTATTCGACCCATTAACTATATGTGTATAATACCAATTTCTCATTCTAAGACTTTTTAGACATAATTACCCAAATCCCCGGGCTTGTAATTCTTGGTGTATTTACGCCATTTCATGGCTTTACGCTCCCATTAGAATATCATGTTTGTTTCTCTAATTTCGAGCAAACCGCTTCAATGCGATATTTACAATTATCTCCTATCGTCCAATCCGATATCTCGGATTCGTAAACTTTATTTAGTATAACCAACTTATTGACGTATTATTATCCAACGCTAACGCAATATGGGACTCTCAAGTCACTCTACGCTTGATTATTTCAAAAGCATAGTTTTGACCCGTTTGGTTGTCAAGTGATATCCACCACTTTAGTGACAAGCCAACTATTGCTAGCCATTTTATCAACCCGTTTGATTGTCGAGTGAGCTTCGCCACTTCGATGACATATCAAACGCGTTTATTACACTATAACATCATTTGTAGCCTATTTACCAAACATGTATGCGTAATATAACGGGACTAAAGTCACGTACTTGCAAAATTCATCAATGTTGATTTATCACCATAATTACCCATTCCCGGGCTTGTCAACCTTAGCGTATCACTTCCATTCCATGGCTTACGCTTTATAACCCAAATTAACGAGTGATGTTTAAGTCGTTTCAAGCACTACCAATTAGACCATTATTTAACCCGTTGGGTTTGTCGAGTGAGTTACATCACTTCATTGACGTTCCAACATGGCTATTTTAAACAATAACATCAACAAGCATATTTATTTAACTAGTTTGACCAGTTTGGTTATCGAGTGAGTTACACCACTTCATTGACATACCAAACGTCATCATTTTCGCCATATCAATATTAAACATATCTACGACTAGGTTTATCTACATAAATGTAACGAGACGACATGTCACGTACCTTTCAAGCATCCATTTCAAGCGCACGTCACCACCGGCTTGTTGTAACACCCGTTCTTATAAATTAAGGTTTAACGTATCATTTACGAAAAACAGTCATGTAATTAAGATTACATATGCATTGGAAATTACGGGTTTATTAAAACTTTTTACAATTTAAAAAGTATACAACATATCATGTGTACGTTCGTCGTTTAACATAATAACGATACATAGTGCGGAAGTTTATTTCGTGATCGTGTTCGGTTCTTGCTCGTCGCTTGATCTTCATCCGTGCACTCTTGGCATTCACCTATGATCAAAACCAACTTAAAAGTTAGTTTTGATAGTCAAATATTAAGTTCAAACAAGTACAGGGGTTAAAAATGACAAAATTTAAAAATTTTCGGAGTTAGGGGGCTAGACGTGACACCAAGGGCCTAGGTGTCACGCCTAGCCCTGTTTTTCACAGCCTGTTGCCTTAGCTGATGCTGTACAAACCCAGCACTATCTGATTTCACGGAAACGGCCATAACTTCTTCGTTATTGATCCGTTTTACCCGATTCTTTTTCCTACGCGTCCGTAATTTAATCCTCCATCTTATGGAGTTAAAATCCTACATCCAACATAAGAAATTTTGAGACTTCTAACCCTTCGACTCGTTACCTTTTTACCAAATTTTAACCCGTTTATACATTTTATCAAACAAACGTATTTCTTTGATTCCTATATCTCATACACTTCTTCAAATTAATGTTACCTACTATATTAGGTTCTAATCATAGGTTTATTACACAAATTAAACCTGTTTTCGCTTGTATGCTTATTTTGACCCATTAAGGGTATTTAACACTTTCAAGCTTAAATCACGCTTCTTTTTAGTTATTATCCTATCTCCATATATATGCGTATCGCAAAGGCTCAAATTAACAAAACTCATACTTCTAAACAACTCTTAAAGGTTGTTTGCCGTATTTACCCCTCAAGGGCTCTTTGGTCAATTTTAGTCCTTCATTTTGCAACAAGGGACTTTCGCTAATATTTGACCAACATTTACTATTATCTATAACTCAAAATATGCGTACCTGGTTCGGATCAACATATTGACCCGTTTTAGTACCTTGTATCAAATATATGGCTAATTCATTGCATCGCTAATTCTCAAGTCGTTTTATCTTGTGAGCTTAAGACTTGACAAACATTTATTAGTCGTAAATTGTCAAATGTTATCAAACTTACCATTTGACCCGTTTGGTCTAACGACCAAACATTTTGTGTTTATATGTGAATGGTATTTATTTACCATTCCGTTAAGTAATTCGTTTCAGATTCTTCACCAATTAGATAGGTGTCTTAAATCCGTTTCGAACACATTTACCCAACATGGCTTATGCCACTTGGTGTCCTTTTTAAACTTCAACTTTGATCCATTTAAACTTGACTAATTCACCGTCTTACCCTTTTTATTCTTTTTAGGCTTACTTATAAAGTAACCGTTCCCAAAAACTCATTTTATCTAAGTCCTTTCATAACTACTTTACCGTTTCACCCCTTTTAACCATTTTCTATGATTTTTATCGTTCGTATTCGTTCCGATTCTTTTCATTTTGGATCGGAACTCATATTTCAAATACAGTCCGTTATTGTATTTATCACTTATAAAATAAATACGTATACTACGATTGGGTGTAAGCTTTACTTACCTCGCATCCAAACTAAGCTTTTCTTTCCGTACTTGCTCCGTTCGACCCGCTTCATTCCCAAGCCTCTATCTAGCTTGTCAAGAGTCAAACTATCATAATTCGTAAGACGGTTAGATTTGTCATTATCACATACGACCATTCCATCTTACAAATTCTATGTCGAAAATACCATTCGACTTCATCATTGGTTAATTTTGACTTATAAAGGTCGTCTACCGTCAATCATACCAAACACAAATTTGCGTTCAATAACGCTTTTAAGCAACCTAATCAATTATCAAAAATACATTATTCATTAAACAACATTTACGGGTTCTTCATCTATAAATGAAACCCTTTTTTATCATGTTATTAGGCATTCTTACGATGCCTAATCAAATCATATTCTAATTTCAACCGAGTGGGCGGCGTGCGATTTCACTTAGGCATTTTAACAAACACCTAGTGGGCATAATTTCTCACAATTTATTATCAAGCTCAATACTCGTCATTTAGCCATGGTTAACATCAACTAAGCATGTTTACATCAATTTTTACATTAACAAAATCTGAATTTACTTCCTAGAATTCAGATTACACTAGAACAACAATTAAAATTCTAGTGTTTAACATGTTCCTACAACACCCACTTATCACCTTCAATGGTGATTGTGAATTCACAAGAAATAAGCATGATTTCAACAATTAAATGACTAGGGTTTACTCCTAGACATAAAATCATTCCTAATTTCATCATATAACGAACATGCAACCATCAAATTTCAGATTTCTAAGTTTACCTAGAAGTCCAACTAGATATTTTTCATAAAATTTACATACCTTGTGACTCCCCTTTCAATGGGGATCACTAATCCGGGTTCGGATTTCGTTTTAGGGCTGATCTTGACCTTCAATTTGTGGATTTAAACAAGAACTAGGTTTGGAGTTCTTCCCCTTGGTCGCCCCTGGCATTCTGGTCGAACTCAGACACTCACAAATGTGAGTGTTTGAGTTTTTATTTTTTATTTTTTATTGATATAAGTTTCAAGTTAAACACTTTTGGTCCCTCTAGTTTTCTTTTGATCAAATAAAGCTATGCCTCACCATTAGTCACTTAATCACAAGCCACTAACTAGGTTAATTACTCCTAGTTATTTTAACGGGTTCGGGAAATTATAACCCGTTATGTTTTTAAGTCCCGTTAATTTGGCCTTTTTATATACTTTGTTTTCTCAAAGTATTTATCCCCCTTTTTAATTAATATTAGGTTTATTTATTTGAGTCCTAATATTTACCGGGTTAATTTTTACCACTAACGGTATTTTACCCGTCTTTACTATTAACGTGGTTTGATTACCAAACCCGTTTTTGGGATGTTACAAGTCTACCCCCCTTAAAGAGGTTTCGTCCTCGAAACCTTTTCTTACATAATTTATCGAGTTTAACTCCATGCATTTGCTCTCGAAAATCAATTGAGCATTGCTCATATTTTGACCGATTGTTAGTATTACCAGAAAAATTATTGTACTATCTTTTTGGTTACAAAACATCTATGTACCTCATACGACATAATGTAACTTGAAATAACGTAATTTCGTTATTTCTACTAGTTTAGTCAACTTAGCGATATCCATCGCTTTTATATATTATCGAACTCTTTGTGAATCCGTTACTTTGACCCGTTTAAAGGTCTTTAGTGAAATATTTCACTTTTAGCAACAAATTCTTTTGTTTTCAAATTTATTTATTCGGTTCAGTTATACCGAATCCACCGTTTTCGAGCAAACCAAATTTCTTGACTTGAATTGTTGACCTTAACCGGTCTCACTAACTAGACTTATTAGTCTAGTTACTTTTTACCGCTCGCTTGGTTATAATGTGATTCTACTTCACATTGCATCTCTTGACCGTGATCATGTCACATCATGTTTAATTTATATCAACCTTTCATTTTTTGAAAATATCACTTTTCGAATATATTGTCTTGCGCCTATCAGTGTCAGGACTTGTATCTTTCATGCTTATTATTTAAATTCCTATCAGAATTTATGTTTGTAAAAACGTTATTTCTTACTAAAACCGAAGTTTTAGTTTTAGGATCTTCTCTTTAACTTTTGTCAATTACCCATACCAGGATATTGACAACCCATAATTTATTGTTTTCCGTTCTTAGTTTTATACGGGGAATCGTAACAAGTTCCCTTACCTCACACTATCGACCCGTAGGTTCCTTCACTTAACCTCGTAGGCTATTTTCCTTAGGCTTTCACCTCTTTGAGGCGAGGCCCTTATGATCCTTTTGCTTCAATTTATGACCCGTGGGTCAATTTGGCCCCGTAGACCCTTGCTCTAATTAATATCCCGTAGGTTATGATGATCCCGTATATCATCTTTTATTCTAGTCTTTATTCAATTGTCTATTTATACATATATAGCATTAAAGCATCCTTTGTTATGTTTGGAATCATTTAATTTTACTTTTGAACTTTAGTTGACCTTGACCGTAGTCTAAGGTTTCATTTGTTTACTTTCGGACTATCCTTCCGACTTTACGACTTCTAGCGTCATTTACATGTTGGTTTGTCTTACGCTTACCATTACCCGGTTCATACTTATACTCCTTTACAACCCAATTATAGTCTCTGATGAACCACTTAAAGAAAGATTATTTTCAAAATTTCTGATGACCACTTGTAACAAGACTTGAAATTCTTTCACACACAACACTCCCAAACCAGTTCATCAAGTTTAGCACTTGGAATTTTGAAAATTAGCTCTTCAACACCAGTTGTCGAAAATATTTTTGGATTTTTTTTCAAAATTTAAGCTAAAACACACTAAAATCTTTTTGGGATTTTTGAAATTAAACGAAATGCAGTAAAGAAATATTTACAAACAATATTTTTTTGTGAGTTCGTGTAAGAGAATCAGATCAGTTTTTGAGACAAATCACCAACACCATTAAGCTTCATTTCATATTAAGTTCTAAACAATTCACCTAGATTGTCAGTATACTGGTCCATTTAAATTCTCACACAAAGTTCAACTGTTTCGAGACACGAGATTAATGTCTTAAGCACTTCAACTTATTCGCGTGTTCCACCTCAGAATATACTCCCGTATCCAGATCCCAATATTCAGTCTTACAGGTGAGTATACCACGGATGATATCTGTAAGGGAATAAATTATAGTACGAAACCGTGAGAGCTCAGGTCAGAACTTCCGTTCAGCAGAGAGATGACGGTTCGACTTTTGGTGTGTCCCCTTTAGAGGATCTTTAGTATTACAACAGCAATGACTATCAATTTTATTGTTTCATCAATTTGCTGAGGGCGGCGCTATTTTTCAAGCAAGCGGAAAGTATTATTCGAGGACTAGGTCAGAACTTCCATTCAGCAGAAGTCCCGGAATAATACCCCAGATATCATTGAGCATAAAGACCTAGTATCTCAGAAAGAGGGACCTTTCAAACAAGATTTTGGGGGTTACCCATATATCCGAGAGATGTTTCCCCACGATATAAGCAAGTTTGAATTTAGGTTTATATCTCGTCACAATCTACTAAATGTGCAAAAATCTACTGGCACATCATCAGTGAGACCGTTTATCACTTTTTAACTTCCCATTTCTTTAGCATGTTGTGATTGTCCACTGATGTACTATCATTTCCTCTTCTTTGACACAAAACTCATTTTTCATTTTTTACTGTTTTTGTCTTTTTACCAGTAGGTTTTATCATGTTTTTGGCCTTTTCAAATTTTCAAATGTTTTTGGATTTTCTGAAATTTCTACTCCCCCTAAAATACAAACACATTTAAAGAAAAATTGAAAACAAACTATACAAACAACGTGACAACTGATATCAAATTGCTTCAAATCGCCATTCACTTGGCATAAACAATCAGAACTTCCCCTCACAACAAACTATTTTCCCATTGATTTCAAAACACTTAAGTTTGTTTTAATCAAAAGGTTTTTTTCGGAAAATAAGTTTAATTGATTTTACCACTTGTAAAGTTAGGGGTTTGGTTCATCATATTGTCTTTCAACTACATGTATGAAAATTACATCAAGTTCAAATTAATGACCTTGAGTAATCATTAAGTCAGAACAAACCTCTGTATCACTTATACGATGAACTTATCAAAATAAATTTCAAGATATATGCCGATACCTACTCCACACTTACCAACCTGGGAGTTCCAGCATAGACCATCACCTGTATACATTTAAACACCTTTTAAAAATTTCATAAACAACAATTTTATGAATGATGTCGATTCCTGATCCACGATTACCAACTTGGGAACTCCGACAAGTCCAGAGACTTACTGTTCATAATATGTACCATCCCAGTCACAAACCAGGGATGGTTCAACTTTATCTTTCTTCGTCTTCTTCTCGTAAAACTCTTTAACCCCTTTGACTTTTCGATCAATCATTTTTCTAAAAATATGTTTTACAGTGGGGTTAAAAGCTTTTTCAACATCAAAAACCTTTTTATCATCATAAAATTGGTTTGATATCTCAACTTTACCAATTTTCTTTTTAAAATTTTCAGCCCGAAGTGGTGGAAAATTCTCATCATCCACAGTCGGCACTGATTTTTCTCCTTTTACCTCAACCTGTGGCTCCTCTGACTTTGTGGAATCAGATTCATCGCCAGAAGATAGCTCCTCTGATTTTGACCTATCAGAATCATCACTAGAACTATCAACAGACTTCTTAACAACCCATTTCTGGTTGTCAGATTTAGCTCTTTTGTTATAAAACTTGTTTGAACATTCACCAATTTCAAATGTATAATTTTTGAATAACTTTGTTCTGTCAATTGGTGGTTCAAACTCAATCACTTTTTCCTTCTGTTTACGAGAAACTCCCTGTTTTGATGGTATTGTCTTAGAACAATCTCTGGCAATATGACCAACAGTGTTGCATTTGAAACATGTTCTCGTATCTTTCCTCTGTCTAGCAAACTTCATCTCTTCTTGCTTCTTTGCAAGGAACTCACTGTTTGACTGCTTCCAGAATTCTTTCTTTTCTTCCTCATCTGCTGAGGTACCTGAAACAAAGGTCATCTTTGCTTTAAAATCACGAACATATTTTTCATTTTTCTGTTTTTCTGTTGGAGTAAATCCAAGACCTTTCTTTTTTAAATTACGGTTACGGTTTGATTTCTTGTGAAAACCAGAACCAGAACTGTAACCTTTTTTCTTGTTTAATCTTTGTTGTACTCTTGAGGTGTATTTTTTAGGTTTATCAGTAAGATTTAAATTTTTTATTTCAGAAATGTTAATTTCTGTAAGTTTGAAAACCTTTTTTATCATCTCAGTTTTTACACCTCTTATTGGAAATTCCTCATCAGAATATAATTTGTCGGAATCATTCAATGTATATGCAACCTTGAATGTTTCGTCATTCAAATTAGATTTTGATAACAAGAATTCTTTGTTGTAAACCCTTTTAACCGAAGTCTTTGAACTGTTGACTGTCGAACTCGAAATTTCAGACCCAGACTTTGACTCTGACTCTGACTTTGACTCTGAGTTTGACTCCAACTTTGACTCCTCAGTTTCATCTTTATCCAACACCTGATCGACGACTTTCTTTATTAACTCGGACTCATGATCAGTGTCAGATGATGTAAACGTAATATCAATATTTTCTGGCAAATTGACTGAGGACTCCGACTCCCACTGTAAATTTGTTGCCTTTTCGACTCTTTCTGAATTTGGATTTCTCAGAGAATATCCATTTTCAAGCGGGGGTGGACACTTGTTGTAACCGACACCTTGTTTCTTACCAGAATTTTTCTTATCAGTCTTTTTCTTTGTGTCACTCTTCTTTTCAGTCTTCTCTTCTGGAGTCCTTTGTTCAGAGACTTTTTCAGCATTCTTTTCTTCAGTTACTTCATCCTCTTCAAATGCTTTCATGCCTTCAACAGTCGGATAAATCCTGTCAATGACATAAGAAGTACATGAGTAACTTTTCAACAAACGATTAACTCTTTCAGTTTTGATTCTTTGCAATTCCAGTTTCTGTTCAAGAGCAGCACACTTCTCGATGTAGTTGTTCACCACTTCCTGCTTGATCATGAATGCACCCTGAAGTGTCTTCATTGCAGTTGCTTGCTCTTCACTTGTATGATTGTATTGATTCATAGCCTTGTTCAGGACATCATAAGATTCCTTCAAACTGTTCAAGTTATAAATCAATGTGTTGTTCTGCTTCTTTATAGCTTCACAAGTGTCACGATTCACAGGAATCTTTTTAGCATCAACTTCTTCATCAACTTTGAACTTTGGAACTTCAACCTTTACTTTCCTTTTGATCACTGGAACTTCTTCATCATCACTGCTCATTGGAGTCTTGACCTTTTTCTTTTTCTTTTTAGCTTTTTCATCTTCACTGTCACTCTCAGCCATCATTTTCAAATGATCTGACATTTTCTTTGACCAATACTCACGATCATCATCACTATCCTCTTCAACTCATGCAACAAAAGCTGTGTGAACTGGAGTTTGATCTGGAATATAATCATCCCATGTAAAATTTTCCCAGCTAAACCCTTCAGGCATCTTTTCATCATCTTGATCAATCACACAGGCTTTTGCATCAGATGAAATATACTTATCCCAGTTGAAACCTGTTGATGATTTATTTTCCTCTTGATTAACCACACATGCTCTTTTTCCAGAATCTTCAATCACATTCCTTCCATGTGCAGTTTGTGCTTGATGTTGATGTTGTTGAGATGGTTGCTGAGCAACTTGATGGTAGATGGCTTTTCGGTAGTAATCATTATTGTTGTTAAAAGGATTCTGAGCTCCACTTGCTTCGCGATTGGTGCATTCCCTCTTGAAGTGACCCTTCTCCCTGCAACGAAAACAAGTGACTTTAGATTTGTCAAAACCTAAAGTAGAAACACCAGCCTCACGAAGATCTTCTCTTCCAGTGATTTGCTTAAATTTCTCAGCTCTCCTCAACACGCTGGCCAAGCACCATTTTATGTCCATCAGTTCCATCTCTTCAGCATCGATCTGGTCGTAATCTTCCTTTGTCAGCATTGGATTCCCGATTCGACTTGCAACAAAACTACCATAAGATTCAAGAACAGTTCCCAATAAAGACATATGGCTTTTTGCTAACTCTTCAGAATATTCCTAATCATTTTCAATGTTCAATACAATGTTACATTGAAGCTTTTTGCCATTTCTTGTTGTTGAAACGATCGGATCAAAAGATGGAAATGATGAGAAACTTGTGTTGCTGCTTGATCCTTTAGAAGAACTTTCAGATGGACTCTTTGCATTGAATGCTGTTTGAACTTTTGGTGACAAGTCTGTGGATTTATCACTAACACCACCTTTGTAGTAAAGATTGATGTCTTGTTCACCATCGAAATCTTTCATTCTCAAAGCCTTTCTCTGTTCCATCTCCTGAGCTTCAATCTTCTCAATGAACTTGCTGAGTGTCAGACTGCTAAAACCTTTCTTGTTTCTGAGCATCATGAGATAGGTGCCCCAAATCTCGTATGGCAAAGCATCAGCAAGCTTCTCGATCAACTCTTCATTGTCTTTCTCAATACTCAATCTCTTCATGTTTGCTAGCAGATTGCAGTATCTTTCAATAATCTGCCTTGTGCTTTCATTCTTCAACCCGCGAAACAAATCGAACTGTTTCTTCAAAAGCGATTTCTTGTTCTTAACCATCTCTTGACTACCATGAAACTTCGATCTTAAAGCTTTCCAAATTGAATAAGAAGTTCCGTTGTGTTGCAAAAGAACCAAGATATCTTCTTTTACTGCTTGTTGTAGAAGACTTAACATCATTTTCTCATCTTTGTATTTCTTTCTAGCATCAGCACTTAGATCTTTTATAGGAACCACCTCTTCATCATCATTCATCGGTCGAATGTATTTCGTCTAGACACATTCCCACGCATCAAGATAGTTTGCTTGTACCCAGTTCTCGAAACGACCTTCCCAACCCTTATATTCTTCGATGTTCATTAGTTTGGGCGGTTTTTGCATAGTTCCCGTTTCGTTCTCCAACATAGTGTTCTGTGCAATACTGATAGAGGTAACTGGGGTAGCAAATGCGTTATAAAATTCTTCGTCCATTTTTTTTCAGATTTCAAAAATTATCACAAAAATCCTTTCGAGCGAAATCAACGATTTAAGTGGGATCACAGTTTGGAGCGGAATCAACAAGTAATCAGGAGCGGAATCAATCAGAAATATAGTTTGGAGCGGAATCAAACTGAACTTTGGAGCGGAATTAAAATTTCAAGCAGTTGGAGCGAAATCAACCTTTTGGAGCTGATCTGGAGCGGAATCAGGACCTATTTCCGAGCGGAATCACTGATGACATCATCAATCAATCGAGCAATTTCGAGCGGATCCTTAAAAATAACCAGTTTTAGTTCGAATTAACTGCTGATACTTTCAAGGCTTTGATAGATACTAATTCCGAGCACACTGTGAAAATCTGAGTCAATTCGGACCGTGAAATGATGTTTAGATTGAAAAAGAAAGGTGTAGAAACAGAATTTTTGGCTGAATTGGCAAGAGCTCTTCCTCCTTAGCTCTGATACCACTTGTAGGATCGAAATCGGACCTAACCGAGTCTATCAGAAGAACTTTACTCAGTTTGAATGGCGGAAACAGACAAACCGAGGTTAATTCAGCAGCTATACACTTTAAACTGTTGATTCTATTGATTTTGATGACGTTTACAATCGACTCAACACTTCGGCAGCACTTCGTGGCACACCGGAAGACAACACACACACTTCCCTACTGATTTCGCTCCTATCAACCCTATATATAGGGGCTCTGATTTCGCTCCAAATGACAATGAGTCATTACGAGCGGAATCAGCATGTTATCTGTGAGCGGAATCAGATAGTTACATCACTTCGGGCGGAATCAGAACCAATGAGATTTCGCTCCAAATGACAAGATGTCATTTGGGGCGGAATCACCTTCAAATCCAGTTTCTTGAATTCTGTGCGATGTTCTAACCTATTCTATACAAGACTCGATACAAGACAAAGACGACAGACGGATGCACCAACAATATCACCTTCAATGGTGATTATGGATTTCACAAGAAATAGGCAAAATTTCAACAAGTAATTGACTAGGGTTTATCCCTAGACACTATTTCATTCCAAACAACTAACATGCAACATCAATTCTGAATTTCGTGAATTCACTCAAAAAATTTGGATGAAGATTTTCCATGGAAATTACATACCTTATGATCCCTTTTCAGAGGAGATCACAATTTCGTGCTTGAAAATCGATTTGGAACTGATTTGAACCTCCAATTTGATCAATTTGGCACAAGTTAGGGTTTGGTGGGGAAGCTCTTGTTCGCCCCTATTGTTTGATCGACCAGACACACCTTTGTGTGTGTTTGGTGTGTGTTATTTTGTTTTTAATTAAGTTAAGTTTCAAGTTCTACACATAAGCCCCTCAACTTTTTTATAGTTTATAATTCAGGCTTTTTAATTCGTTCATGTGTTACTACAAGACCCATAACCATATTTGTGTTATTATGTCGAGACACTAACTATCTAGGTTATTTATTTCCTAGTTAGCTTATTCTCGTCTATTTTGTACTTTATAATTATAATATAAAGTTTTATAAATTTCGGGGTGTTATAGGAAGACTGCCCAGTTCCCTTTTTATTATTATTTCCCAGACGG
The DNA here is from genome assembly GCA_030545235.1 of Helianthus tuberosus. Classification (NCBI taxonomy): domain Eukaryota; kingdom Viridiplantae; phylum Streptophyta; class Magnoliopsida; order Asterales; family Asteraceae; genus Helianthus; species Helianthus tuberosus. The sequence goes on along the minus strand of CM060357.1, from coordinate 22,954,618 downwards.
AAACCTTGGGTAATCTTTTGAGCTAATTCCTTTTTCCTGTTTTCTTCTCGAGTGGGCACCAATCCGTCAGTCAAGGTGTTGGCCAATTCGACCGCATCGTCAATTGTTCGGGGTCTTGCAGCCTTGACTATGTCGTGAATTTTGCTAATTAGTCCCCAAATATAAGGAGAGATGAGTACCGGTTCTGGCGAAGCCAGAGTCGGTACAATTCTAGCATACTCGAAAAATTTCGAAGTATACCCCCGACAATCCACATCCACCATCCGGTGGTTTAGGAACTTGTTTGTCATATGTTCCTTCTCGTAGGAGGGACAAAACTTTCTTTCTACCAATTCCTTAAATTCCTCCCAACTCATGGCATAAGCCACGTCACTTCCCTTGGTTTGCAGCACCGTGTTCCACCATTCCAACGCCTCTTCTTTGAAAATGTGGGATGCATACATTACCCTGTCTTCTTCTGCGCACTTACTTATTTTAATCACAGCTTCGGTCTTTTCCAACCAACGTAGTGCGGCAGTCGCCCCTTCATTGCCTGCAAATTCGACTGGCTTACAGGCAAGAAATTCTTTGTAAGTGCAACCAGTCGTTGCCACTTTCATTTTCTTAAGTAATGGGGCTTGAATCACATTATTATTATCGCCGCTCCCATTCACACTGTTACCGAAATTATCGTCACGGGTGCGTTTGCCATGGTTAGCTTGGGAAGGCTCAACGGGATTTCTGACGCCTGCGACGATTGCTGGGATAGCATTGGCTATTCTCTGAGTAATTATAGTTTCAATATCTTGCCTATTGAGAAAATGTTCTTCATTATTCGGGTCAATTTGGTTAACTTCATTTGCCGGTTGGTTTACTGCATTTTCCATCTGAATAATTAACAATATACATAAATTATTGTCACAAAATGGATAGCAACTAAACACAATAGGGCAATCACAACACAATTAAGTCAACACATATAGCCAAAATCGTCGACATTGTGACATTTATATTTATATAATATTATGCGTCCATACAAACCTGGTATTTACAGATATTTTATTTTAGTATTATTATACAATATTATACATTATTTTATTATTATTATTATTATATTATATATATATATATATATATATATATTTTCACATATTATTATTATACAAAATAACTAATCTACTGTTATATGTCGCCTTCAGTAGTGGAACTCCCTCTCATCATACTTCCAGGTAATATTCTCTCCCACAGTCCTGATCCGGGTCCCCATATCCACCAGTTCTTCACCATAACGGCGTAGTTCCGCCACGTTCTCCGGGTTCATAGGTGGGAAAGTAACAGGGGGTTGTTCATACTGCGGGTAGTACGGATTTGGATTGTTCATTATGTTCTGGAAGTGCCAGTCACTGGTCCACCATTCTTCCATTTGGCCCGAGAGAGGTTGAGGGTTAACAATTGGGTCTGGAATGACAGGTTCCAAATTGATTGGAAGTTCTGACTGAGCAGGAAAAATAAAGAGGGTTTCATCAGTGGGTCCAAGGAGATCACAATTTGCCAGTTTTCTATCGAGTTCTTCCCAAGGTGGCAATTCCTGGGCTTGACCAGAGCTCTCCCCTACTTCTTTTCCTTTTTCCTTTGGATCCACATTCTTTTTCACCCTTTGGGCAGCGGGTTTCTTCTTTCTTCCTCGTTTCCAATCCAGAAGCCTTCTTCTCTTTTTGGGTTTGGGTTTCTCCTGGGATTGAAACACCATGGGCTCCTCAGTGTCAGCCTGATAACCGGACTGGATTCCGGTAGTCTCCATATCAGTAGTATGGATAGTGAAATTTCGGAGGGCTTCCGATAGTTCATTCATGCTGTTAGTCATACATAAAGAAACACAAAAGTCCAAATTAAAATTTTTATTTATTGTAATTGAAGTTTTTACAAAATCACAAAATTGCAATTTAAAGTTTAAGTATTTTTCAAATACTTAATTGGCTTAAATCAGTGGCCCTGATACCACCTTTTCTGTCACGGCCCCCGACCGATTTTGCCCGGTCGGGAAGCCGCGGGACAGAAACCCGTGGTATTGGTGTGTAATTTGGCAGCGGAAAATTTAACTGGATCGTTGACTGAAAACACCCAATTATTTTATTATGAGTTTCGGGACAAACCCCATAATTTACAATAAAGGAATTTTTCTGAAAGTCCCTGATTTACATAAAACATGTTTATTTATTTACTGAGCCACTTTATTCAAGCTGGAGTAAATCACCGGAAATACTGGCGAATCATTCAATTTGTAAATCACCAGAAACATGTTTCGCGGCACTTTTCCTTGTTCACAGTAAATCACCTGAAACATGTTTAAAAATATTTTATCAGTGGGAAATACTGGCGAATCATTCAATTTGTACAAAACGACACATTGACATAAATTACAGTATTAAGAGCGATTACAATGTTTATATATCAACCAATTACCCAAAATCGGTATTTGTCACTCGACCGAATCTGTGACTATGGTCATATCACCCATTGGCTAACCCGTTGTCCAACGGTGAAGGTTATCAAGTAGTTTATACAAAACCCCACATACCGGCAGTAATTGAAGATTACAAAGACTTAATCATTGTAATTATAACTTTTAAAACAAGTAGGGTTTTGAAAGCAATTTGGTAAAAAGAGAATGACTCACATTGCAAGTTTAAATGGACAGAGTCTGCCTACTGATTAAGCCGGTAACCTAGTTAGATAAAAATGCAAACGAAACTAGGTTAGTAACTTAATACAACTTTCACGATAAATCACCAGATCGAAATCCTCACGACGAATGACAAAGTATAGCCCAGGATTCGGGCAGCACTTAAACATCCATCGGATCGGTTTTAATCGATCGGACATTATATCGTAGCAGTGATCGAGTTATTACCCTGTTTTCGTAGCAACATTTCGACACTTAGATTAAAATTTCGAACAGAAAGAAAGCTGTTTTGTGAAAGTTTTCGAGGAGGTTGGACTGGCCATGCAACGTTCAATTTATAACAGATTTTTTAGGTCTCTCGCGGCCCGCGTAAACTTGAAAGGGAATCCTTCGCGGCCCGTGTCATACCCTAGGCTTGCCACGTGTGTGACACGTGGCCCTGAAGCTTATCCGGAGATTCACAGAGCTGTCGCGCCCCGTGAAGACCTATCTTAATTCCTTCGCGGCCCGCGACCAAATAATAAAATTTGATTTTCTTGCTTTTTCATAAAAATTAGGGTTTTAGGGGTCCGGGTTGTTACTTACGGAGCGTTGTAGGACATTTTCGTGCAGGTCTTTTCACTATATAATATTGTAAATAGTAGTACATTGTAATCAAGATGTTATAAGTTTCAATAAAGGTGGGTTTTGCTTCTCTTGTAAATGTATTAGGGGGAGGGGGTGGTTATCACTTGGAAAAATTCCATCACTCACAACATCCAATCAAGTTCCGCTATGTCAACAACCATTATTCTATCACTCACAACCTCTTTTAGTGGCAATGATCATCACTCACAACACCCAAACAATAAACCTTCACATCCAATTATCACGGAATAGGCCATAACACGTGAAATATATCACGGAATCCTTCCATCACGCGGTGAAGTGTTTGAGTGGCGGTGGTTTATTTGTTCCCACCACGCGTTATAAGAAACCATCACGGACAAATTTTTGTCCACCCCGCCTCCCCTTATCAATTACCTACATATACATTTACAAGTTAAAAGGAATAGTGCCAGGCAGCTTGCCTGGCACTTTCCTATTGGACCAACCCATTTTTAATTTAATTTTATTCCTAGTTTAAAATTAAGCTTTCGTCCTTCGTCTAAAATTACGGTTTTGCCTCCAGCTAAAAAATAAAATTATAATTTTGCCAATAGCTAAAATTACGTTTTCTCCCCCAGCTCAAAATACAATTATAATTTTGCCCTTAGCTCAAAATTACGCTTTTGCCCTCGCTTCAAAAATTCATTTTTAATTTTGTTCCCAGTTTAAAATTTCGGTTTCGCCCTCCGTTTAAAATTACGTTTTTGCCCCCAGTTCAAAATAAAATGTTGTTTTTTCCTCTAACTCAAAATTACGATTCTGTCCTCAGCTCAAAATTACGTTTTTGCCTCCAGCTCAAAATAAAATTATGTTTTCCCCCTAGCTCAAAATTATTAGCTGTCTGTCACTTCCCTATTGGACCAACTCATTTTTTATTTAATTTTATTCCCAGTTTAAAATTACGCTTTCGTCCTTCGTTTAAAATTACGTTTTTGCCCCCACCTCAAAATAAATTTATAATTTTGCCCTAGCTCAAAATACGCTTTTGCCCTCGGTTCAAAAACTCTTTTTTAATTTTGTTCCCAGTTTAAAATTACGGTTTTGCCCTCCGTTTAAAGTTACGTTTTTGCCCCCGTTAAAAATAAAATGTTATTTTTTCCTCTAGCTCAAAATTACGTTGTTTTCTCACACTTAAAAAATAAAATTATGTTTTCCCCCTAGCACAAAATTATGATTTTGCTCTCAGTTTAAAATCATGATTTTGCCTCCTGTTCAAAATATAATTCCGATTTTGCCCTCTGTACAGACATACATGTTATGTGAGAGAAATATTTGCCTTATTGCCCCGCAACGAGGGCGGGGCAAAAACTAATTGTGAATAATCACTCACCTGGTTTGAATTTATTGACAGAAAAACACCCATAATCAAGATTGTGAGCAAGAGAAAAAAGTGGGTAGGGTTTTTCAAAGTGTCATAAGTCATAAGAGACCAAGAGGCAAAGACTTTTTTAGGCGCTCAAGATTAAAAAAAGGATTGTTGGGTAACACCATACTTAGTGGGGTTTTTTTTGAGCGTTTTTCCCCTAAAAAAAAACTCCCCACAATGCATAACTCTCACTCCCTGAGTGATTTTTCAACAAAATTTGGTTTGGTGTTGTTTTTTTTCACGCCCAAGCTCTTTGTGTGTTGATCAATCACCCTTTTTTTGATGGTTTTTTGTCCAATAACATTTTTTGATAGTTTTTTTATTTAATTATATTAAACCCCTTTAACATAATGCCTCACATCCCCACTACACCCATTTTAGAAAACGCCCCATAATGCCCTATTGCTGACTGGGCTACCACATAACGTAAAACGTCCAAAAATAGGGAAATCCACTACACATGGTCTAAGGGGGAGATGCATCAGAGAGACATAGAGGTTGGCTAATAAGTTAGAGTCACATTTTCGTTTAAACGAACGAAAGTAAAAATTAGAAGTATTATTAGTCACAATGTTAATTATTATTATTATTATTATTATTATTATTATTATTATTATTATTATTATTATTATTATTATTATTATTATTATTATTATTATTATTATTAGTCAGGTCAATTTATCATAGCTTGATTTACAAAAATCCATTTTTTCTATCATTAAATATTTTTCGTAAAAGTAGAATAAGCCCAGTTGGGAGGAGGCCGGGGGTTTGCCAATGGCTACCCCGGTTCGAATCCCGGCGTTTACGGTTTGGGGGTTGGGATGTCCCGATGATGGATCGTCTCCTACCGAGGCATGGAACGGTCTTGAGGGCAACCCGGTTTTACCCAGCTGTTACCCCAGCGAGTCTCTCGTGTGGGGGCAGTATGGTTTCCGGGCGGAAGTCAGCTCACGCGGCAGGCCGGGGCCCAATCGAACATCGCGTCAGCAGATGCGGGGCTGACGGGGGAATGTCTTTGACATAAACCCGGTGACCACTGGTCCAGCACATAGAAAGTCACCTTTAAAAAAAAAAAAAAAAGAATAAAATATTACTTATATCAACCTTGTGGGTATTTTAAAAATGAAAAGAACACAATTTCAAAGTTCTCCAACGGTAAGATCTATTAGATATATACTATATAATAATAGTTTAAAGTCTAGAATAAAATAAAAAAAAAAGTCTTATTTATTACTTCCATACTTCATTACTTTGTGTAAACTAGTTTAAAGTATAGAATAAAATAAAAAAAGTATTATTTATTACTTCCATACTTCATTACTTTGTGTAAAATAAAACAAAGTAAGGGTGTAAGAAGTGGTTAAACATTTGAGAATGACAAACTAAAAAATCAACCAATGAGAGTGTGCTATGTCAAAGTGGTAAACTATGCTCAAAAGTGTTGGCAATGGTTTAGACACTTGGTGAAGTGGTAAACTATTTAAAAAAAGAAAAAATGTGTGATTGGTTGAGATTGGAATGGACCCCACCCCACACTACCCTCTCTCTCTCACATACACTCTTCCCTGCATCGGCATGCAATCCCCGCTCCATTTAAGTCACCGCATCGGCAAAGGGTTGGTGGCGGTGTTTGCCACGCGGCAATGGTGGTTGCCGCACCCTTTGTCGACACCACACCGAACACCCTAGACTTTAAAACTTAAAAGTGACATCTTACCTTTCTTTACAACCATACATATCTTCTCTCATTTATAGTCATTTTCTTGACCAACCCATACATACATTCCCTCTTACCACTTTACATATCTTCTCACTCATTAAGAAGCTTCAAGACACTCCAACATCTAAAAATGTTACCGGAAAAAGAAACCCTAGAAATCTCACCACCACCACCACCCCCACCAGAAATGGACCAAGAAACACCACTTTCACTACCACTCATTTTAACAAGCAAAGAAACCATCTTTTCACCACCACACCCACCACCAGAACAGTTAACAGAAACCCCAGAAAAACCCACAAACAACATCCCACAATCCATGGTTTCTTTCAAAGAAGAAAGCAACATGATCAAAGATCTTTCACATCTGGAAACACTCTCACTTAATGAGCTCAAACTCATGGTTCAAGAAGCAATAGCCAATAAAGATTCAACCTTTACACCTAATCCAGATCAACCCACTTCAGAAATCTCAATTTGGGGGATACCCCTGTTCAAAGATGAAAGAACTGATGTGATCTTGCTTAAGTTCTTGCGTGCTAGAGAGTTTAAAGTCAAAGATTCTTTCATAATGCTAAAGAACACATTCTTGTGGAGAAAAGCCTTTAGCATTGATGATTTAGTGGATGAAAACTTCAACAATGATCTTGAAAAAGTTGTGTTTAATCATGGGTTTGATAAAGAGGGACACCCTGTTTGTTATAATGTGTATGGTGAGTTTCAAGATAAGGAGCTTTATAATAAGACATTAACTGATGAGGAAAAGAGGACTAGTTTTTTGAAGTGGAGGGTTCAGTTTCTTGAAAGGAGTATAAGGAAGTTGGATTTTAGGCCTGGTGGGGTTAATACTATTTTTCAGGTGAGTGATTTGAAGAATTCGCCTGGGCCCGGGAAGCGCGAGCTTCGGTTGGCTACCAAGCAGGCTTTGCAGGTGTTGCAGGATAATTATCCTGAGTTTGTAGCAAAGCAGGTGAGTTTATGTGTTTTTGGATGTTAGTTTATTCTTTTTTAGTTGGTTATTGATCTATGATATGCTTGGTTAAGGTAGAATGTTGAAAAGTTTGAATCTTGAAACATAAAGATTATTTGAGGTTAGAACTTTGATCGACGGTTTTAGAACTTATTTGCTGTTTGAGTGGTAACTTGAATCCTAAATTGACAAAAAAAATATGGGCTTTTAATCGGTTATTGATCTATGTTTGTTGAAAATAAATTTTAGACAATATTCGAATCTTGAAACATAGGGAACTTCATGCTCATTTAGAAGTTAGAGAATTTAAATCGTTCTTGTTGTATAAAGTAATTAGAAGGCATTACTTTGATAAATGATTTTAAAGATTTTTTTTTTTTGTTTTTGATTGATAACATGAATCTTAAGTTGATAAGAATTTGGGCTTTTAGTTGGTTATTGATATATGGTATGCTTGTTTAACATACAGAATAGAAAAAAACTCAAATCTTGAAGCATAGAGAATGCAATGCTCTAGGTTTTAAAAAGCGTGCCTTAGGCGTGAGGTAATCGTGAAAACGCCTCAGGGACTTGAGGCAGCGGTTCATGTACATGTGGGTCATGATCAGTCAAATTTAGGTTCTGGAGGAGGGTGATATGTAGAATTGACTAAATGAAGAGATAATGAATGGTTTACTTGTTGTAAAGGCCCTTTCGGGATCTAAACGCCTCACGCCTTGTAAAAGAGATATGTAAAAGAGATAAGGGATATGCAACTTTCGGTTGTACATAGAGCAACGCCTTGCGTACATGAAGCTTTCGCCTAGCGATCAGCTTTCGGGATCTAAACGCCTCACGCCTTTTGAAACCATGTTCATGCCCATTAAATTGCAGGATCTTCATCCTGCACTATACAATTAGAAGTTCAAAATTTAATCAATGTTTTCAAATATATATTGTTTTTTTATCAGTCACATGAATCCTAAGTTGACCAGAAATTATATGTTCAATATATGCCTTTCGTATTCGAAATGATTTTAGAATGTCGAACCAACTCCACTTACGAACTGAAAATGACATCTTTATCAATGTTTTGACCTTAATTTAGTGGACCTATTATGGTCAAATGTGCAGTATTTGACATTAAGTTGATGCATAATTATTAATTAAGTTCTGTTGATTGTTAGCATATAATATACTCTAATTCTTTTGTGTGATTCTCTTTGAAGGTTTTCATTAACGTTCCATGGTGGTATTTAGCTTTTTATTCGATGATGAGTCCGTTCATGACTCAAAGGACTAAGAGCAAGTTTGTGTTTGCCAGCCCAGCAAAAACCGCCGAAACCCTTTTCAAGTATGTTCATTCTTTTAATTTCTCTGAAATATATTCTCATAAGTTTGTAAATCAAGATATCTTTACTGCCCCTTTCGATTTTGACTTTCGAGTTTACAATTTGGTGACTTTTTTCTCATAGATATGTGGGTCCAGAGCATGTTCCGATTCAGTACGGCGGGCTGAGTGTAGATTATTGTGATTGCAATCCAGAATTTACGATTGATGATCCAGCTGCGGTTGTTACTGTTAAACCGGCAACCAAACAAACTGTGGAGATTATCGTAAATGAGGTAAATTTGGAAACAAATATTTTGTAATCTTGTATTACACCACCTTCTTCATGTGTTTTGTGAATTAGCTAAAGGACGTCACAGGTGAATATCGGTCCGTTATGACCCAAAGCCTAATATTTGTTTGTTTGTAAACGGACAGTCGAACACCTATTGGTTTTGGTTTAAGGTTTGTGCGGTTAATGCGGTTATGGAACGGGTTTTTCGGTTAATCAGTTTTGAACAAATTTATTGGGCTTGGGGCCAGAGGTGTACAAACCGATTTTTTTTTTTCAAAACGAACCGGTATTTTTAACCGAACTGGTTTCTTTGCTGTTGTGGGAAAACCGTTTCTTTTTTTTTTAACCGGTTCGGTTCTAAAACCGGTTTCCAGGGTTCAAAATGATTTCGGTTTATAAACCGGTTTTGGAAAAAAAAAACTGATTTAAACCGTCTTTTTTACATCCGGTTCGGTTTTAAAACCGGTTTCAAAGATCGAGAATACGAACCAGTTACAAACTGCTGGGTCGAATCGGGTTAAAATTGGTTTTTAAAAAAACGGTTTTGATCCTCAAACCAGTTTTTTTTAGATGTCTACTTGGGGCCAATGGTGTGATGAAATTAATAAAAAAAATACCGCAATAAAAATACAACAATATTTTACAAGTAAAATAATGGTCTAATATAACATAATAGCTTAATTCTTTTTGACATAAACTCAAAATAGGACGGTTCGGTTAAATCGTTCAGGTTTTCCCCATGAAACCGAACATTTTGGTTAAAAAAATCAAAACTGAACCATTGGTTAATTAAACAGGTCAGTTATTTCTGTTAAGAGTAAAGTTCACGGATGGTTTCTGTGGCTAACTAAAATTTTGGATTTGGTCCCTAGCTTTTCAAAAGTACACAAATGGTCCCTGTGGTTTGCATTTTGTAACGCATTTAGTCCCCAGCTAACAAATCTAAAGGTTTTAAAAGGGTCTAAGTTAGGGACTAGATGCGTTACAAAGTGCAAACCACAAGGACCATTCATGTAATTTTGGCAAAAGTTGAGGACTAAATGCGTAACAAAGTGCAAACCGACCAAATCCAAATTTTTGGTCAACCATAAGTGTACATAACTTACCTCATCATGGAATGTGTTGTAAATATCGTTGAAATGCATTGTTATTTATCATAAGTTGTCGATTTTATTAAGAAATGCACGATCGTGTGGGAGCTAAGAGTAGTGGGGTGGGAAGTGAGCTACAGTGCGGAATATGTGCCGAATGATGAAACTAATTACACCATCAACATACAAAAACCGAAAAAGATGACAACAATCGATGAACCGGTTATAAGTCAGAGTTTTAAGATCAAGGAGCTCGGTAAAATACTTCTCACCATCGACAACCCGACTTCAAAGAAGAAAACACTGCTTTACCGGTTCAAAGTTGACCCTCTTTCGGAATGAAGAACATCTACAGTTACTGAAACTTCAGACATATGATGGGTTCGTGTTTGTTTATGTTAGCTAGATGTCGCATAGCGGATCTTTTATTTAATTTTTTTCGACCAGTTTTTTTTTGTTGTTATACTATATACTACTTTTATCAGGCTTCTTTCTTTTTAAAGATGGCTTGATGTGTATGTTAATTGGTTGTTTGACTTTGGTATGAATTTGATGTTTAGAGTGTTTGTAATTGTGCCTATTGATATGAATTTGGTTTGATATGCAGCAATGTTATAATTGTTGTAATGAGCAGGAGAAAACCATTGTTATTTGGGGGTGTTCAGAAAAAACCGTAATAAAATAAAGACCGTAAACCGAACCGTAACCGTAACCAAATAAACCGACCCGAATAACGAATTCGGTTTTTGGTTTGGTTTCTAACCGAAACCGAATTGTGAATTTGGTTTTTGGTTCGGTTTATGGATCTACATTTTATTTTATTTGGTTTATTCGGTTAATTTGGATAATGGAATAAACCTTTTTAACTTAATTAATTATTAAATATAAATAATAATATCTTATAAATCGTATACAATTTATTAGCCCAAAATAATTATTTTTTATGCAGCCCAAAATACAAAATTTAAATCTAAAAGCCTAACTCAAAACCACTCTTTAAGTCATCCAATAGTTTCTATGATCTATGTTTTGAAACTTTAACTTTGTGGTTGTGTCTACTACTTTATGAATGTGTTTGTTTTATTTCGCAATGAAACTTTCTTGTATTCATATATCGTCAGGTATAAATTAGTTGTGATGTTCGGAAGTTGGAACACAAACATAAATATAAATTAGGAAAAAAAATACTTAAGTACAATTTGGTTAGATTTGGTTTATTTAGTTTCTAACCGAAACCAAACCGAATTGAATTTGGTTTGGATCGGTTTGCATATACCTTATTTGGTTTGATTTGGTTTTTGGTTTGGGGTACAAAATTTTGAAAACCGAATAAACCAAATAAACCATAAACCGAACCGATGAACACCCCTATTGTTATTTCATAAGTTTTGTAGAAAACATCAAGTCTTCCAAAGAAAACTGAAAAAAGAAATATCCAAAACGTGGATTCCATTCGACAAAATAATAAATTGAATTGTATTTAGTAAAATATGGCGATTATTTTTTTGGTGAACAATGGAAGTTAAGGATAAACTTAATAAGATTTTGCTCAATGAGATGGACAATATACGTACTTAAGGATTTTGTCCATCACATTGAGTGAAACTTTACCGAGAACAAAACTGAATCTCAAAGAAACGTCGTTTGGGATCTTTGGGGTTTGAATATTTTGGTGTTTATAAATTGAATGGTATTTAGTAAAATATGACGTTTTGGGTTTGGTGTGTTCAATGGAAGGTTTGAGACGTTTATATAAGATGTTTTTGGCGCGTATTTTAGGCGAGATTTTATTATAATAAATGCTAGTAATGAAGTTTCCGCCATTTCAGTTACTGTTTGTTCAGCTTTATCGTTTAAAAACAAAGTTTGACGTTTTATATCTAATGGCGTTTAGATGAGGATGATGTGTGCTTTGTAGTTTAAGGCGGGAATTTAATGGTGTTTTATTCATGAGTTTGGCGTTTTGCCTATAGAAGTCTAAATACACTTTTACCTTAGTGAAGCGCGTCCACGTAATAAAATAGATGTTATTTACGAAAAGGCCATAACGCTAATCTAGTCCATAGATTGTTTTGATCTGACGATCCATAAGCGTTCTCACCGTTCTCACACTTTTCACTGTTTTCCCTAAATCCCGACCCTATATATTTATATATTTTATAGTAATCCTAAAACTAAGTCCATCAAGAGTATCATAGATGTCATATAAGTCAAGCATAGAGGTAAGATTAACCTCATTGTATGAATTCATCATTGCACAAATCATCACAAGGATGATTCGGATGGTCATGAATAAAAAGGAAATATACAACTATCTAACATTTCATCAAGTAGCCAAGTAAGATCAACCCGGGTGTGTCGTCTCAACATGGAAGGAATGAACCAAGTGTTGGAGGCTGGACGAGGTTGTGTTACTTTAGGACTAGTAAGCTACTTGGAATAGCAAGATAAAACTTCAAGTGAGGTGTGAAACAAGTTAGGATAGCCATGGCTTCCAAGGTTTACACTTTCATCAAACACAAGTCTTGCCATATGAACTATGGTAGACTTGGATGATTTCAATACTTGTGGGTTGTCTTAAACTATCAAAACATAAATTTTAGAGGGTGTTTGCACCTCTAAACTCATAAGAATCAACCATACACAAGCTCACTAACCATAGACTTGATTAGAAGCAAGGTAGGTATAAGATTGCACAAGAAATCATAAGTTTTATAAAAGTTAACAAGATAATCTTCCAAAACAGAAAGTTTAGACCTAAAAATGGTGATGTTCTACCTTAGTTTACCATGGTAAACTTGTGGATACACTCCTAGAGGTGTTCCAAGCCTTGAAATGAAAGAAAAGATGAAGAAAAGTGAAGAAAGTGCTTACTTTTGCACTTAGACTAATATGCCTTTTTCTGAGGTTTGCAACCAATTTGAGAGAGATTTGAGAGTGTAGATGAGTTGGGAAAGTGAAAATGAGTGATAGGGAGCTTGCTTATATAGTGGTTGGTTAGGGTTTAGTGCTTAATGAAGATTAAAGATAATTGGGGAGTAAAAAGGTGGCCAATCCATGACCAAGAAACAATAATCTGCGGATCAAGGGGTTTCATGGGCCGCGACAGATATGGCTTAGGGTATCGCGCCCTGTGGCGTCCTATTTTATCAGCCCCAAGTTTGATTTATTGCATTTTGGCCCCTGAACTTTGATATTCTTATTATTTTAAGTCATAACTTCCATTTTTAGCACATTTTTAGGTATGTAACATGTATGCAACCATAATTTGAGTGTCGTGAATGCATGTATAAGTATTTGCATGTATAAAGAGTATCGAAACACGTATTTAAACGACTGATTGTATGTATAACAAATATGTATAAAGAACGAATTTCATTATGATCAATTCTCGGATTACAAAGTTGGAAAATGAAATACGATTACAATGAGGATACAAGTTTCCAAAAATAGAAATACAGACAAACTTTCTAAATAAGGAAATTTCCAAAATGCGAAGCGTTACATAAATGATCTCACCAGTATTTCTGCTGACAATTTTTTTAAACATCTTTCAGGTGATTACAGTAGATCTGTATCATCTGCATGTTTGTTAAAGGGCATATTTTAATCCGGTAACATATGAATGTGTCAACTTTGTATGTTGTTTAATCATAACTAGTTTTTTACGTCGCGCGTTGTGGCGAAACCGAGCAAATGATAATGTAAAACAAACGTGATTTGAAAATAAAACATGTTGTTTAGAAAGCCAAACCATTAGAACGATGTATTTATCATTGTACCGTTTTATGATATCAAATAAATAGTTTATTTTGAGTACAACTTCGTTTTTAACAAAACTTATAACGGAATGTAGAGGGAAAAAGTAAAGCACAAATACATATTTAAGTTTTTAGAAAAAAGTTATAAACGTAAATTATTAAAGAAGTATCAAATTATTTGATAAATTAATATATGTTCTAAAAAAAGAAAAAAAATATATTAAAAAAATGGTAAAGGAAATATATGATTTAAAAAAAAAGAAAAAAATTTAAAGATATGTTATTAAAAGTAAATATAATAATAAATTATCATAATATAATTATTAGTATATTAAATAAAAATAATAAAGAACTATATATTATTTTAAAAATAAAGTTACTATTCATCGTTATTCGTTTACTATAATATATATAATATAATAGTTGCATTAATATTATTTTTATTTATTAAAAATGGACGAAGAAAGTGTTTGTGGGTCAACAGTACCTCACCTGACCGGTTTTGACCCATTATTGAAATTTGTTTTGACGATTAGGTGGTGATGGCTTTAAAAGATAAGATAAAACGACACTTGAAGCTTCCGCATGGATATGTTATGGAATACAAGCCACATGATGCTTCCCTGCGTGATAATTCATCATATCGGAACACTTGGTTGAGAGGATAGAGAAGAAGCCGGGATGGGGTGGGGCGCAGTCTGTTGTTGGGATGCTTATGATGGTCAATATTTCGGGTCCTTGTTTTGTTTGACTAACCTACCTTGAATATCAAAGAAAGAAGCAACATTTGTCATGTGGACATGATTTTGGATATTTTATGCATCAACTTAAAACTCTAAATCACTTGATGATATTGTTACCAATCTCTAGATTATGTAATCAATGTTTAATGGCATTTAAAATATAGATATAGCCAACAGAAACCGGTTGATTCTTATGGTTGAAGGTGCTCATCTGAGTATTGTTTGTTAACGTCGACTTACATGCTCTAGCATATAAGAGACTAGTATAATTTTAACAGGGATGATAATCGTGTTGGGTTGAAAGTTCAGTCGGTTGAATTGATGAATTTGAACATGACCTATGTATTATCATGTAAACCGAATATGACCTGTGTAACCGTATATCTAAATGTGTCAAACAAGTTGGTGGCTTTTACATGAATTGTAATCAAGTTGTAAATGAGTTAAAGTAGGTCATATATGTTGTAAATGAGTTGAACACGGCATTTTTAATGAAATGTATTTTCTTAACATCATTTAATTCTGTACACGATGAGTTCACAAGTTAATACAAAGTAGGGATGAGCTCGGTACCGGTCCGGTACCGGTACCGAAAGTACCGGTACCGAAAAACGTTGAAAAGTGGTACTGGTACCGGTACCGAATATACCGGTTCGGTACCGGTACTTTCGGTACTTTACTAGTGTTTTACCCAAAAATACCGGTACCGGTACCGAAAAACGAGTAAAATAGGAACCGGTACCGGTTCGGTCCGGTACGGTACCGGTACGGTACCGGTACCAGGTACTTAATGCTCATCCCTAATACAAAGTGAACATGACATATTTATATAAAGAGTTAATAAAGTAAATAAATAATTATATAAGGAGTTAGAAAATGAAAATAGAAGACCTAATTATTCATGTGTTGTGTTTAAGATCATACTGTTAAACATCTAATGATTTACATTATAAGTTTAAGCACCATAATCAAGCTATTAATGAGTTAGATTTTCAATTGGTTGCTTATATCAAAAGATTATAAGTTAAACATCTAACTATATACATTATAAGTTTAAGCACCATATTTAAGCTATTAATGGGTCAAATATAATTTATTCTTTTGTTTTTTACCGAGACGAACCGAACCGATACTGCCCAAACAACTTTAGACCATGTGTAGTGGGAGGGGGAAGATAATGTCCCACCTTTGGGCATTATCCGCCATGTGGCGGTCCAGTCAACTTTTGGGCATTATGAGGCATTATCTTATAACGGGTGTAGTGGTATAATGCACCTGCAATTATTACCCATTATTATTTTTTTTTTGTTTTTTTAATTAAAACTAATGTTTAAAATGGATGTAGTGACATGATTGGCCAAAAGAATCTCACCAGGCGTTTGAGTGGGAATGCCCCAAGCAAAATTTTGAAGAAAAACACCCCTGGGGACAGTAGAGGGGTATTATGGGGCGTTTTTGGGGGGAAAATGCCAAAAACCCCTTAATACGGTGGTGTTATAGTAGTGACTAGTGGTAGTCTTATGGTTTCCATATAGATTTGTAATTTATGATATAATATAATAATAGTAACTTGGAATGGAATCAATCTTTGCTTCATTGAGAACACTAGCTATATATTCTGTTTCACTTTACGACTAGATCAATTAGAAGGAAGGTATCATCCAGGTATGAGTAATTTGTGCTTTAGTTAAAGAAGATTCTTTCCCCTAGCTGCAAGTAACTTTAGTTAAAGAAGCATAAAGCATGATTGCTCTCACTTACTATTTAACTATAATCTTTTTTCTCTTGTTTTGTTCTCATGAGTATGAGTTAAAAAAGAATAAGCAAATGTACAAATAACAAAAGTAGATCCAATCGATTTCATGGATACATTTCCAAGAATGATATCATATACGTGCTTTTTCCTTTTCCTTTTCCTTTCCCTTGCTATAAATAAGTAACATAGGATGTGTAGCATTGTATCTTAATCTTAACCACATTAATATATATATAAAAAACTATGATGAAGGTAATTGAGCACGAGCATCCACTGAAGCTCGTTGATTTGCAGGTGAATGTTGAAGATGTAGACGACGAATCTGATGATGAAGAGGAGAAGGAGGAGGATTTGGTTCCACAAGATGAGTTTTCGTGTACTTGTAAGCGGTGCGACGAAGATATCAACGAGTATTACAGGTACTACTATAAATGTATTGATGATTCATGTGATTTCGCTCTTCATAAATTCTGTGCAGAGCTCCCAGAAACATTCAAACACGCATCATACCCATCATATACTTTTACCCTCAGTGTGGACTACGATTGGAGATGCTTTCTTTGTCAAAGATATCACAAGGCTGGTGCATTATATATAGATTTTTTTTGGTACCGGGTGTTGGATGTAAATTGTGTTGTGGAAGTAGACAAAAGGAGGATCTACCACCCTAGTCACCCACACCCACTAGTGTCTCTGTGTTACAAACCCATTTTATGTCTGTGTATTGCTTGCGGGAAGGAACACAAAGGCGTCTTCTTTCAATGTACCGCATGTACTAACTTCGCCATACACAACGATTGTGCTTTCCTGCCAAAACGTTTGTTAATCCAAAATACTACAAACGCCATTTTCAGCCATACCCATCCACTCTCCCTTTCTTATTCCTTCCCACCAGAAGAGATAAGAGCTAAACATTATCCTAGATGCAGAGTATGTGATGGTCAATTTTATGACGATCTGGATCTTTGGATATACAAATGCGAGAAATGTATATACTATGCCCATCTAGATTGTGCAACATCAAGAAGAGAGTCATTCATGTCCATCTTGTCTATTGGTATAATTACTATATCTTTTCATATAAGATTCATTCCATTTGATTAGTTATTAACTTCTTATTCTTATTTATGCCTCTGTTATTATCTATTTGATTAATAATAATAACCATGTTATTTTATTTCCAATCTTTTAGGTGGAGGTCCAACCGTTAAAAACTATAAAGATGCTGACTATCCTAATCTTCTCCATTTACCATTTCCTGATGAAACCTGTAGCATACCCAAACATTTATTTTTCAAAAAACTTGGGCCTGCTGATTATGGTAATCATGAGGTAAGCCTACGACATATGAATCATCAACATGAGTTAATTTTAGTTGACACAGCTGGAAGCATTGGGTCAACCTCCTCAAAGATCAATGATATGATCATGTGTCATAACCCAATGAAAAAGATAGAATTATTATGCAACGGATGTGTGAGACCAATCACAGAGATGCCGTTCTACAAGTGTCGGGCCAAAGAAGATGAGAACTGCAACTTTGCTCTTCATGAATGGTGTACTCGGCTTCCAACAAAAGTAGACAACCACCCAGCTCACCCACAACATCCCCTCCTTCTAATGACAAACATCCCCAATATGTTTAACATATTTCATTGTTCTGTTTGCTTCTTACCTTGCAATGGCTTTGCTTATGGTTGTGTCGAATGTGGATTTTACGTTGATGTTACTTGTGGGTTTATGCCAGAAAGAATCACACATGAATCTCACCCAAATCATCTTCTTTCAATAGTTAAGGAGGAGGAGGAGCTCGCAAAAAGGTGTCTAATGTGTCGGTTAGACATAGATTACGATTATATGCGGGGTACACAATATAAGTTGAGTTTCAGTTGCAGCTTTTGTGATGTGTATATTCATCCGTGGTGTGCTTTGTTATTGCCTAAGACAATTAGGCACCCTTATGACAAACATCCAATGCACATCAGTTACCTCCCAATTGAGAATCACAAGAGTGAATATTTTTGTGAAATTTGTGAGGAGCCACTGAATCCTCATAATTGTTTCTATCATTGTGATGAGTGTAGTCAATCAGTGCATTCTGATTGTGCTCCTTTAATACTTCAGTCTGAAACAGAAACCCATTCCGAATATGGAAGAGGTGTCTATGACTTTTTAAATATGAAGTTTGGGAGCATTCATAAGACTGATGGTCACCCACATCCTCTAACATTTGCCCAAGGGATTGAGAGTGATGGTCGTTGCAGTGTGTGTCCTTGGAGATTGCAGTTCGAGATGATACTTAGGTGTTCCGAGTGTGAGTTTGCAGTTCATCATGATTGTTTGGAAAAGTTGAACAAGTCATGAAGGTGTGTATGTTTCATCTTCAAACCATGTGCTTTGAAGGCAGACAACCTATCTACTTAATTCCCACTATCAAAGTTAATAATATCTTGTATAATAAGTATTGTCGCTACTTTTTCTTGTATATCTTTTATGTGTGCAATGAAAAAATACATGGCATTTGTGTGTTCATTGTTATTCATATGATACTTTTATTCTTTGATTGTGGTTTTAATTTAACAAAAGAAAAAATATAAAAGAAAGAATAAAAACATGATAAAATAAAAATAAAAAGAATAGAAATAAGAATAACTGGCTGATGGATTTGTTGGATCATATGAATAGCTAACTTTTGTTGGTCAATTCAGCCCCAAAAATAACAGTATATGTAAAGCATGGAAAATGTTTTAAGTATAACCTGAAGCGCAAAAATAACAGTATATCTTCACCACGGCCAACTCAACCTACACACAATCAACAACAATTGCAACCAAGGTACTTACACAAACAAATGTGAATAAAATTAGAGGGGGAAGTAACACACACATTTCATCAAACACTTGGCATGCATATATTTTAAGGAGCATAAATTGAGTCAATACAAAATGTGATGCGGGCCCAAGTGTGGAGGAGCGGACCATCTCATATTTTGAGACCCAAGATCGTGTGACAAAAGGGGTTTCACTAAAATGGCTCTAATTTAGGCTACGAGGGTCCGTTTTGGGCGTGCGACCAAGCGAAACGATCGTGAGAGCGAGGCCCATCTTTCTACAAACAACCGTAGGCGGTTTGGGTCGGGTCATCGTTCGGGCCCAAAAAACACTTATTTCTATGAGTTCTTCATCGTTTTATGTTTTTTATTGCTTTTGGTGGACTTTTATTTCGTTATACTTTTGGCCCAAGTGTTTTGTGAGGCCCGCTTTCAATTTAGCTTGTTATTTATATGGATGTAATGGGAGAAAACAAATCAGTTTTGGAATATATAAACAATCATTTTTCTTTCCCAATTCACTAGTGTGTTTTGTGTGTGAAAAATCCCAATTTTCGGTATTCTTCGTGAATCAATGAATTTTGGAAGAATCGTTCCTGGTATTCTGTGAGAAACAACAGGTCTGATTTCCTATCCCGTTTTCTAGTCTACATCAAACAAAATGTGAATAAAATTAGAGGGGAAAGTAACACAAACATTTCATCAAAGACTTGGTATGCATATATTCTAAGGAGCATAAATTGAGTCAATACAAAATGTTACCGATATTCAACCAAACATATACGGTACTGTACTCATTTTTTAGCTTAGCTCATTTTCGGTATCGGCACTATGCGATATGGTCCCTGTTCGAAACTAAACCTATTGTTACCGATATTCAACCAAACATATACGGTACTGTACTCATTTTTTAGCTTAGCTCATTTTCGGTATCGGCACTATGCGATATGGTCCCTGTTCGAAACTAAACCTATGAAGAAGCAAAGTCTATGAAGAAGCATCTGGTAAGTTAACCCAAACCTATAACTTTACATTGGTACCTAAAACTGAAATTGATGGATGAATGTTAGCATGGTTGCAAAAGTCATTAGGCGCTCCCTAGTCGGTCAAGCGGGGAGTTAAGAGTACTCGGCCTAGCCGGAGAGTACTCGGACATGTTAAATTATAAATAAATTAGTTTTTACAAATTAAATGATATTTATAACAAAATTAGTTTTATAAATAACATAAATTTACTAGTAATTATAACAAAATTTGTGAAAATGATAATCATTTTTCAATATGATAGGAATAAAAATTTGTTTTAATAATTTTTTAAGTAAAACTTGGCCTGAGTTGGCCTATTTGATCTGATTCTGGCCGAGGCTGACTGCGTTTGATTGATTCCGAGTAATTAGGCGGAGTTGAAGAAAGTCGCATCGGCAGCCTACTTTGAAGCGATTACTCGGAGTGTACTCGGACTTGAAAACCTTGTTTTACAACCATAAATGTTAGTATAAATGACTAAAAATGTATGTAATATGCTGTAGCTAAACTATTGGGACGATTAAACATGTATTTAGATGGGGACAAAGTAAATTATAAGATGTAAATCTAGCATGCATACAAGTTCTTTGACGAAATGCTACAAAGAAGAATTTATTATTAAATTGAACGTTTTGTTATAAACTCAATATGAGGACCCTTGTAGTTGTCAGAATAGTACAGTACTGGTATTGTAATGAATCAGACCGATAATGTCCAAAGACTCGCAGCTAAGACCGTGGGGTATGGTGGGGCGGGGGTTTGGGGCGTGGCCAGCCCAAATGGCTGTTTTAAAACAAAAAAAATAATTTTTTAATGTTTTTTAAATAAAGAAAATTACATAAAAAAATTCCTAACGCTTATATTTTTTCTTTATCTCTTCTCTCGTCTCCAACATTAGTTCAAACTCTTCACCCTCTAGGTGATCAATGGGCTGTGCTAGAAATTTCATATCATCTCGTCTTTGTTTCAGGGCATCCCTAGCTTCTTTGCTTTTCCGAATTTCGGACCTTTGTTGTTGGAATACGTTGAATGTATCTAACTTGCATGCAATGTCATCCAACTGATCGCTGTATACTCCCCTACGCGAGCCCGAACTCCCAACTGAAGGCGATGCCGTACCCGATCTTGATTTTTGAGCTCGCCTTTTTGCGGCATCTCTTCCGTATTCAGGCCGGTTTGGCGAATCATCCAAAAAGTCCTCCAACTCTTGATCTCGTGCATCAGATTGGGCTTGGGACGAGGCCCTTGACCTTTTGGAAGACGTGTTCGTTTCGCTACCACTGGGGATATTCGCCCACTTTGGATGGAACTTACAAATCTCCCAACAATGCATGAAACGGAAGTCGCTCCCCAGATTTGTTTTGAATGTGACCAATGCATTTGTCACACAGTCGGCTTCGGTTTCACCACTTTTTGGGTTTTGCTTTGCTTTATTTAAAAAAGCACTAAATTTTGTAAGTTTGCCGCTTATCTCGCTCCACTTCGAGGATAAGCTATCGTTTTCACGATAAGTCTCCCTTTCCAGTTCTTTATGAAATGCTTTACTAATCGCTTCCCACAAATGGGTTCGATGTTGAGAATTTCCTATTTTAATAAAACCAAAATTTAATATATTACAAAGTTATATAAAAAATAACTTACAATATTAAAATAACGGCTACAAAATATTTAAAAATACCTAAAGCTGGATGTTGAGATTGTTGAAACCAAGCCCTCGCCAATGCAAGTTCTTCATTAACGACCCATTTTTGTTGTTTTCGTTTGGCGGTTTCAAGTGCTTTCTCCGCCTCGGTTTTTTTCTTATGACTTCTCTTTTTGATGGGTTTTGATGCGGAAGGACCATCGTTGGGTGGTTGAGTTTCGGGGACGATTTCGCTTTGGGAAAGGTTGATGGAGGTTGGTGAAAGGTTGATGGGCGTTTGTGGAATCGGGCTAGGTATAGAATCGTCGGTGTGTGGGAAGTTAGTAAACAAACGATTCCCGAGATACGATGCATAACCCGCCATATCGGGCATAGAGGAGTGTAATAAAAATGGACGAGGCATGGGACGATTGGGTGGTGGGCTAGTATTTTCTTGGAATGCCCACGGGTTGTTCGGGTCATAACCACGATTATGAGGATGCATTTTTCGTTTTGTAGAATGAGAATAGAGATGATTGTATAAGATGTGGAGTGTATTGTGGTTGAATGTGGTAAAAAAAGGAATAGAAGTGTGAGTTTTATAGTGAAAAATTAATTTTTTTTTTTTTAACATAGCCGTTGGCCAACGAGAACCCGCCATGTCATACTGATAGACCCGCCCCACGCCCGGCTTCAAACTCTCGCCCCTTGGGCCACGCCCCAACCCAAGCCCACCCTGGATGGTGGCTTGGGCGTTTTCAGCTAACCCACGCCCCAACCCAAGCCCCATACCCCACAGTCTAAGCGCGCTGAAATCCCTCCCCTAACCTATAATATTGAAATAGTAATGAGCAAACATATTCAGATGTAACTGAATATAAAGTAAAAATACTGAATAGTAATTATTAAATTAAACATATGCTTCATTATAAATCACATTTCTTGTACTTTTCTGCTTGAACCGTTTAATGAGTGAACTAAGCAAAACCAGTATTGACTTAGGTTTAAGCTTTATAAAAATCCGAGCTCAACTGACACGGTTTGTGTTCTTCAATCCGAGTTGGAAGTTAAGCTCGTATTCAACTCGACCAAAGTCCCCAACTTGTGACTCAAGCCAAGTTAGTTAGGTTTTATTTATTTTTTATTTTTTGAATTTGATTATTTTATGTTATTATATTATATTATATATATAACAATTATCAACTTGTTACAATTTATATTATATATATAACAATTATCAACTTGTGTAAATAGTGACATTGACTTTTTTTCTTTTTTTTTTAATTTTTAGTTTCAATTACACACCTTATACTATAAATATATCTGTTGTAACCCTATAGTTTATAACTGCTACCAACCTTCGTGAACGGTAAATTTGACTTTCTTATAAGTTTCTATTACATGTCTTATACTATAAATAATATACGTTTTTAACACTGTGGTTTTGTTTTTTTCTTATAACTTCCGTTTGTTCGTTTACAAAGACTAAAATATGCGGTTGTGTTAATTTTTTTTCTTCGCTTCAATTTTGAAATATTTATATTATTATTATTGGTAGAGTCGTTTAGATCTTTTCATCTGTGATATATATTAGAGAATTAATTTGGAGTTTCTCTTTTAGTTGTTTTATCGAATATCGCTACCATACTGATATGGTAACGTAACGAAACGAACAGACACCGACCGAATCCCCGCCGCGTAGAGCGGGGGAATTTTGCTAGCTTTTATACAAGTATCAAAGAAAAAGTTTAAAACAAAAGTCTATGAACATAGTAATAAATTATCAATACAAAAGAAAAAAAAAAGATTACATTAAGAAAAACCAAACCATTTACATTTCTCAAACAATCATTTGATTTACATAAATCACTAATTCAATCAAATTTATCACTAATTCAATCAAATTGAGGTTTATACAATGGAGGATCATCTCCAAGCAAAAGAGACCTTAAAATGGCTTCACATACCTCACTATCATACACAAGCAAATGTCCACCATCAGGAACTTCATGGTACTTTATCCATGGCAACTTTGTTGAAACATACCGTTGTAGTTCGACCGGTACAACTTTGTCTTCATAACCTTGCCACAAATGAAGTCGAGATTGACTTTTACCAAACGGGTTTTTTAAAGTCAACGGGTCAAAATCCCATTTCCCAAATGCAACAATGAAATCTTTACGAAGACTATGGAATATCGGTTCATCCTTTAGTTTGCTCTGTTGCAGTTAAGAACAAAGATAAACCTTTTATATTTTATTTAATTAATCTCAAAACGATTTAAGGCTGCAAACGAACCGAACAAACACGAAGAAGATCTTGTTCGTGTTCGTTTGTTAAGGAAATGAACGTGTCCATGTTCGTTTGTGAATTTTAGGCAACAAACGAAACAAACGTTGATGAACACAAACGAACACAAACAAACGTTCATGAACAGAATATATAATACACTGACACTTATTAAATACTTTATTTGTCGAAATTTTAAAGTATTTAAATAAAATATAAAAACTAAAAACACTAATGAACTATCAAACACAATTGAACATAAACGAACACGTTGTTCACGAACATAAATGAACGAAAGCGGTCTCTATTCATTTTCGTTCATTTAACTAAACGAACGGAATTTCTTGTTCGTGTTAGTTTGTTTAACAGAGAGTAAACCTCAATTTTTGTCCCTGTGGTTTGCTGATTTTAACACTTTCAGTCCAATAGTTTAAAAATTGCATTTATCATCCATTAGTTTGCTGATTTTAACAGTTTCAGTCCACACTAGTGTTAAATTTTAACAGTTTTCACTGACTGAAACTGTTAAAATCAGCAAACTAATGGACTGAAATTGTTAAAATCAGCAAACTAATGGATGATAAATGCAACTTTCAAACTATTGGACTGAAAGTGTTAAAATCAGCAAACCACAGGGACGAAAATTGAGGTTTACTCTTTAATAAATGAACGAACACGAACACAAACACAAACAAACTTCCCGCCGAACGGTTCACAAACTGTTTGCTGAACGTTTGTTCGTTTGCAGCCCTAGATTTAATTATGCGTTTTAAAGATAAGTCAAAAGGTTACCTTACTAAGCAACTGATATCCAGGAGTGTTTTTCAGGACTTCCAAATCTTTAGTACTAAAGAATTTTGGGTTTCTATCAAGAACAGAAGATGAAGGGAACATTTTCTGAGTCATCCACCAGTGTAATAACCCCGGGGTGTGGCGGGCAATCCAGACCGCCCACCTGGAAAGATTTTTCCGGTAATCATCTTGTATGAGATCATGAGGAAGTGACGGCCATCTGTAGTTGATGAATGGAACTACTAGAGCAACTCCTGCTAGCCTGCATAAAAATAATTAGATGTGTCAAATATGGTTACCAAAATAATTAGATGTGTGAAAATAAGCGGGTCAGGCGCATAATGGGTCAAACGTACAAATTTGATACAGATAGAAATGGGTCAGAACGGCCTGACTCGAAACACTTCTTACCCGATAGTTTTTTTCCATCGTAAATAACTAGTGTATCAAATATGGTTATCAAATTACATTGTTTTATTAATATTCAAATAATCCTTTTTTTTGGCATATGATGATTTAAGATGTTTTATGCATAAAAGTTGGGGAAAATCACCAACTTGTAACCAAGTTTCATAACGGTTCCATTTATGTCACTCAAGTTTCATATAGTTCCATCGTTAGGAATTCTTTTATAGCCGGTTTTATTTAATGATCAAAATGAAATAACCATGAAACTTGGTTACTATTTAATGATTTTTCCCCTTCTTTAACCTAACGCAACCGCTTTCTAGTAATTTCTTTTCTTTTCTGAAAAGTTCGGTGAATATTAAAACTAATTTTCATAACAATTTCACTTTAGGTCCTTCCATTTAACAAATTATTAAATTTTTTATAACAAATTAACAATAGGACAATATGAAACTCGAGTGACCTAAATGGAAAAATGACTGAAACTAGGTTACTATGTAACGGCTTATACCCCATAAAAGTAGAGTTCGGGTGATTTTTTACCCGTTTGACCTATTGGACCCATTTTACCTTTTTCTATAAATTCCAAATCGAACCCATTTATAAGTAAAAATTTTGGAAAAGGGTGATGAATAGTAACCAATTTTTATAACTAATTCCCTTTAGGTCTCTCTCTTTAACATTTTATGAAAAAACTAGTAGCAATGGGAGAATATGAAACTTGGGTGACCTAAATGGAAAAGTGATTGAATTGACCCATTTCCCAAAAGTAGAGTTTGGGTGATTTTTGACCCGTTTGACATGTGTTAGACCCATTTTACCTTTCTCTATATAACAATCCGAATTGACCCGTTTAAAACTAAACGGGCCGAAACCGACACCATTAACCAATAGCAACCAGTAAAATGAAAAAAGAAATTATGTTTATACTTTATACCTGTGGGGCATGTCCTTGACACAACTCCATGTGGGATATGATCCCACTGACACACCAATGATATAGAATTTAGATCCAAGCTGCAACTGGTCTGCAAGTTCTTGAATATCACTTGCTTCACTCTTCAGCGACCGTTTCGGAAACGGGTCACTTTCTCCATATCCAGCTCTATCAAATTGCACAAGGTATATCCCCAATTCATCCATTAATTTCTACAATTCACAAACAATATCAACATCAATTATTATATCCAATATATTTAAGATCTGAGTTCAGAATTCAATTATTGAACTTAAAACCTAAATGGGTATGATTTTTTTATGCAAGAATTCAATTCTTGAACTTAAAAACTTTAATGGGTATATTTCTTTTATGCAAGATTTCAATTCTTGAACTTAAAACCTTAATGGGTATGAATCTTTAAGCAAGATTTCAATTCTTGAACTTAAAACATAAATGGTTTTGACTTTTTTATGCAAAAAAGTCAATTCTTAAACATAAAACCTTAATGGGTTTGACTTTTTTTATGTAGAATTCAATTCTTAAACTTAAACCTTAATGGGCATGAATCTTTAAGCAAAAAAATCAATTCTTGAACTTAAAACCTAAATGGGTATGAATCTTTATGCAAAAAAAAAAAAAAAATCAATTCTTGAACATAAAACCTAAATGGGTATGAATCTTTATGCAAAAAAGTCAATTCTTGAACATAAAACCTAAATGGGTATGAATCTTTATGCAAGAAACACTATATATACCTGAGAAGCCATAAAGTTCATTTCTTTATTGCTAGCAAACCCATGAACAATAATGATTCTGTAATTTGATTGGTTCTTGGGGACTCCTCTTTCTTTGTAAGCTAAATACCTTCCATCACTAAGTTTAATTCTACCTGAAGCTGATGATACTGATGATGCAGATGATGATGTCAATGATGATGATGATTTGGGCTCAACATCATCTGATGCAGATGTTGAATCATCACACTCTGAAGGTGGTGCAGGCCTTGTTGGTTGATCAGTTATCCTCAAACAACAACTCATTCCAAGACAACCCATCATCATTCCCATAACCCTTTTCAATACCATTTCTATAAAAAGATGAAAAAGATTGAAACTTTATAATACCCAGATGTCAAAATCAACTAAAATAAAGAATTGAAAGAGTAAATTTCAAGAAAGTGTACAAGAATTGTGGTTTTAGGGTTTACCTCAAGAAAGAAAAAAGAATCTTGAATGGGATTGTACTTTTTGGAATGAGGTCACCAGTTTGTCAATCAAATTTGGTTAATTTACACCCTCAGTTTGACACAAAACTAAAGGAAGAAAACACATAGATAGATACAGGACCTAAATATGTGTATGTAATTATGTTTAAGGTGATGATGTTGTTGTCATGTTTCAGTTTTTGTTGTTTCTTTTTTGCCTAGGTTAGGTTATATTGAAAATGGTCAACAGCCAGCAAATGCTAGCATGTATTGGTGGCATATTCTTTTTGGAGAATTTTGGATATTGGATATTCAAAATTATCAAACTATGATTGCTTTTAGATATAAAAAAGATTTTTAATAGGGTGTCAATTATTCATGTGATTTAGATTCTTAAATAATTAGATTTTGGTTGTTAATTTAGTCTAATTTGTTGTATAAACACTTGTTTGGATTTACATGCTTAATAATTTGATTGTATTTGGGTAATATTAAAAGTAAATATGTCCACCTTGTTGGAAATCAGGCCCTTGATCGAATAAACAAACACCGGATGAACGAACTGGTTCGACTCTTTATATTATTTATCAATAAAAGCACACTAATTACAATGACCCTAACCATCTATTTATACTAAACTTATTCTAGTCCTAACCCGACTCAAACTCTATTAATACAATAAATAAACAAACTAGATAAACTTATCTAATTCGAACTAACAATTATCCCTATAAAGACTCAATAAATAATTCAACACAATTATCTATAACCCGTCTTTATCCTTATCTCTTTAATTCAAGATTAACGTCTTCATTCTCCCCCTTAATCTTGAATTGTTCACACCGCTCATTTATGACACCCGAATCACGTTTCCTCTCGAACCATCTCGACTTCTATCCGACACCCACTTATCTAATTCATAAACCATTAAACGTGACCCGATAATGCACCGATCCGTGACCCGTAAATAACCCGCAACATCAAGATTTCCCAACATTCACCCCCGTAATCTTGATGTGGGTTCTTTCTTCTTGCTACTTGCTTGCTCGATTCTTGCTTGCATTCGTTCTTGCTTTCCATGCTAAAACCGGAATCGGTTTTCTTGCTTGATTCAAAACACTCTTGCATTCTTTATTCGAATCCGTTCTTGCCGACTTGCCATTCGAACACAACGTCCGATCTTGCTACGAACCACACGGGTTCGGTCTCTTGCTATCTTTCGACTTTCTTTCTTTCTTCTTTCTTACCGATGGTTGCACTTTCTTTCTTACTGCACCGGTCTCTTTCTTACTTTCTTGCGAGGCCTTCTTTCTTTCTTGCTAAGCGACGCCGGCCTCTTTCGTACTTTCTTCTTTCTTGTGGCGCCTCTTCTTTCTTTCTTCCTCTCTTTCTTAAGGATTCAACGATTTGAACCCGACTTTCTTTTTCGCTGATCTTGCTAGTTAACTTGCTTTAAACATGCTTCTTGCTTGCTATCGATTGCCAAAAATAATCTTGCTACTCGTTCCAAACCGTAAAAATAATCTTGCTACTCGTTCCAAACCGTGCTACTTTCTTGCTAGCGTGTTTGCCTTATTCTTGCATTATCTTGCTATGACCTGATTTGGTTTTCATGCTACACTACTTGTTAACTTTCTTTGGCAGCCTATACCAATGCCATCGATACTCTTTCGTTACCATTCAGCACCGAAAGCAGCCTGCAACACCCTTCCTGGCTTACTTATTTTGTCTTGATTTCTTCTCTTTCTTCGACAATATGTATGGCGTTTAGAGGTGCTAGGCTACCTGATTCCCCTTTTTTTTCATTCCCAATGAAACAACCTTTTTTTTTAACCCAATATTTAATCTATGACTCCAAAGTTTAAATATGGATCTGAAAGTTTATCCACATACCCATTAATTTCAAATTTAACTCAAAAAGTCAAACCTTGCACAAGTGCACAGCCACCGTTTCCAATTCTAAATATTTAAATCATACTTATCTCAAACAAAACCGAATGAACCTCGTATCTTCTTACTTTAATTCTTGCTATATTCCTTCAACTTACGTCATCTTGCTTCAATATCTTTTGTGCCGAGACTTGCTACTTCTCCTTTCTTTTTCTTTCTGCGAATTCTTTGTCTTCAACCCTAACCGGTTCCGCCACCGTTGCAGCCCCGCGAGGGGCGGCTTCCCCCTACTCGGAAAACGACTCTCAAAACCGCCAACTAGCTCTGATACCAATTGTTGGAAATCAGGCCCTTGATCGAATAAACAAACACCGGATGAACGAACTGGTTCGACTCTTTATATTATTTATCAATAAAAGCACACTAATTACAATGACCCTAACCATCTATTTATACTAAACTTATTCTAGTCCTAACCCGACTCAAACTCTATTAATACAATAAATAAACAAACTAGATAAACTTATCTAATTCGAACTAACAATTATCCCTATAAAGACTCAATAAATAATTCAACACAATTATCTATAACCCGTCTTTATCCTTATCTCTTTAATTCAAGATTAACGTCTTCACACCTACTAGTCCGTTTAAATAAAAATAAAAGGCATGTATAATATAAAAGTTCAGCTGGTTATCTCTGAAATGTTTTAACTTTCACGATTTGTTTATAACTTGTTAACTCATATGAGGTGTTTAAGTAATTAAGTTATATAGGTCGTGTTTGAGTTGTCAAATTTTAATTGTGTTCGAATTGGATTGATTAATTTGAAATTCATATACATGTTTGTATGTGTGTGAGGTGTATTTGTGTTTACCTCTTTATCCACTTTAGCCCCTGCTAATCCACACAATTACCACATCTAGTTTCTGACATACACAAATAAACTTTTATTATTATTATTGTTATTTTCTAAAAATAGCATATAGATGTAGCCCCTACAATTAGATTACTTGTACATCATATTGTGAAAGTCCAAACATTATTTTAAATTCATTAATTGTCACTTGAAGGATTGAATGAGGTAGGAACATTTATATACTTCTCTACGTAAAACTATTTTAACGATTGCCTTATGAACTGTGCAACCTCTTTCTTATGGACCGGACCACACACCATATTTCCCCTTCTCCTCCTATCATAGAGATGACCAACCTCTCCTATTAACGGTTCTTGGACACAATTGTAGCCCATCTCTCTTCTCGCCATGTATGCAGTGTCCGTACCATTCACTCCCTCTCTCTTCCACCTAAGGTCCATTGAGGTGCGCAATCTTGCGTTGTTGATGCTCTAAACAAGATTGTTTTGCAACGAGATTAAAATATATGTGGATGTACAAATGACAATTTACGAAGAATGTTTTAAACATAACTGATAAAACACTATGGATACATTTGTCATGAGATTTAAATATCATTTGTTGTTTTTTGGTTTTTGAATTTTAAAGGTTTGAATTTTGTTTTTTGCTTATCAAGCATTGGTTTTATTACAATACTAACTACCAAATAAAATATATGTTCACTTTTTACTTGAACAACATATTAATATCATTTATAAATTGGTTAAAGTATGATTGTAAAACTAGTTGTAATATGAAAGGTTAAAGTATGATTGTAAAACTATATGTAATATGAAAATAAAAACTAAAAGATAGTAGTAAAATCAAAGCTTCCAAAGAAAAGAGAAACAAATGGCATATATTTTATTCTTATAAAGAAGCAAGTTCAATATGCATACATGTGTTGTAACATGTGCTTAGGGAGTTTTTAAAAAAAAACTAGAATTTTTCTTTTTTAACCTTCAACTTTTAATCTCTACCAATTTAAGTTTTAAGTTTAATCTTTGTTTCCTTTTTAACCCTAAACTTTTAATCTTTGATAATTTAAGTTTAAAGTTTTAATCTTTGGTAATTTAACCCTTTTGATTAATTTGTTTTTTCCCTTCTAATTCAAAAGTTTCTATCTTATACGATTTAACCCCTTTGATTAATTTGATTTTTCACTTCTAATTCAAAAGTTTCCATCTTTTGCAACCACTTTGATTTTTTTACTTATGTGTGGTAATCTTGGCTTTGGGGGGTTTTTCAAACAAAAAATAGTTATGCATATGGTTGTTAAAACGTCGGCTTTTGGGGGTTTTTTAAAAAAAATTGATTTTTTTACTTTTCACCCAAAAGTATTTCATAAATTACTTTTAACCCAAAACTATTTGTTTTTTTTACTTTTAACACAACACTTTTTATCTTTTGCAATCTATCCTCACAACTTTTTTTTACTTTCAGCTTTGGTCCTTTATAGCTTTTGTTTTCCGCAAATTTTTCGCTTTATGCTTCGTTCTAAATTTTGTGACTTAACACATCGCAACGTGCGTCTTTGGTTTAACGTTTTTACGTTTCGTCTATTTTTTCCCGTTTGACAGGTTTAACATAACGTGCACGTCATAAATTGACTTAGTTATAACTAAAGAATCCCCGCCGCATTACGGCGGGTCGTAATTCTAGTTCTGCAATGAATTATCAACAACTTTCTCTGATAATTATGGGCAATAACATGCTTGGCACATTCATATTTTTACATCACAACAAATAGAACTAATTTTATAAGTTAAGAAATTAAATTAAGAGTAAATTACAAAAATCGTCCTTATGTTTACACCAGATTGCAAAGTGTGTCATTTGTCTTCAAAAAGTACAAAAAAACATACCTGATGTTTGCAAAATCTTGCAAGTTGTGTCCTTTAGCCTTAACTCAGTTATTTTTTATGGTTAAATCTGACCTAATGGACCCCACATAAGGTATTTTGGTCATTTTACCCTAAATGCTAGAATAACTAATTATAAAAAAAATATGTTAATAGCCATTTGATGAATTTTAAACGGTCAAGTTTAAACATAGGTTATTATCATAAAAAAATAATTATGAAAAATAAAAAAAAGATAATTAAGAAAAATAAATATGAGAATGATAGTTGTGTGGAAATGTAAGAATTAATAAATGAGTAATGAATTCGTTTTGAAACCTTATATGAAATTTGAAGGTGTTAGTAATTTGTGAGAGGGAAAAGATTAAATAGGAAGTTTATTTTGGCTAGGAAGTTTAGGAAGCAATATGATTAGGACATGTGGCAACATTTAAAATAAAGAAAAATGGTATTTTAGTCAATCCAACCCTTTCTTCTTCCTTTTTCAAAACCCAGTAACTTCAAAACCCACCATTTTCAAAACCCATCATCTTCAACCTATTCTTCACTTTCTATCTCAATAATCACTACATTATAGTGCGATTTTCATCACCAATCAATGATTCAAACACCCGATCAACGTGTTCTTCAGCTTTTTTGAAGAAAACCCAGTTTAATTTCATACAAAATCTCGTTTTTTCCGGTGATTTTGAAGGTAATCACTCGATCCGTTCGATTCGAGCGCTAATAAGTGTTTCAATCATTCAAAAATCGTCAATTGTTGAAGAAATCACTTCGATCCATGTAAGAAATTCTTTAATTTCATGTTTACGATATGGGTTTTTGATTTAGTCATTGTGTTTTACGATCTTAGCGGGGGTCCGGGGGCAGCGCCCCTGGTAGCGGGGTCCCAGGGGCGGCAGCCCCTGTAGTAAAAATGCATCAGAAAAATTAATTTTCTGTAAATTGCCTCTGGAAACTGCATTGGTCCAGACAGTTCACAGCACAGACAGAACTATTGTCATTGTTCAATGCGTTTTAGAAAGAACACTTTCTTTGGTGTTTTCTGGCCATTGCGTTTTAGAAAAACACATTCTTGAAGTGTTTTTGGTGCATTGCGTTTTAGGTAAAACACCTTTTTAGGTGTTTTCAGTCCATTGCGTTTTAGAAAACAGACATTTTAAGTGTTTTCTGGCCATTGCGTTTTACAAATAAGACATGTGTTTGTGTTTTTGGTGCATTGCGTTTTAGGTAAAACACATTTTTATGTGTTTTCAGTCCATTGCGTTTTACAAACTACGCTTTCTTTTAAGTCTTTAGGCTATTGCGTTTTAGAAATAACACATTTCTTTGTGTTTTCTGGCCATTGCGTTTTACAAATAAGTCATTTATTTGTGTTTTTGGTGCATTGCGTTTTAGAAAAATGTCATTTTTTAGGTTTTTTTTTCATTGCGTTTTACGTAACTGGGGGTTTTTCTATTGCGTTTTACGCAACTGGGTTTTAAATTTTTTTTTTAAAAAATATAGCAATAGTATACTCGTTTTAAAGATAAAAAAACGCTCGTTTTTTTTGTGCAATTTTTATAAAAAAATAATGTCGTATGAAAGAGTAATTAACGTTTAAAAAATGGGGGGGGGGGATTGGAGGAGAGAGAAACTATTGGTTTGGATTGACTAGAATGCCCCTAAACAAACTCACGCGTCTCTTTTCTTCCTTTCAATTTCCCTGATTTAATCTTAGCCTTTGATTAACTAAATGGATGGTCAAGATCACTTCCTAGCCTTTCTAGTCAAATAAACTTCCTATTGTATCTCCACCCATTTGTGAGAAACGTTATATTCACATTGTAGATGGTTTAAGACTCAAGTGCATAAATCGGCTTTGGTTTTTAAAACTCAACCTGATTGATACAAATGTGGTGTTCATCGAATAAAATATCGAATTTTCGAATATCTCAAATCGAATTTTTTCGAATAATTTATTTTTTTTGTTTGAATTCATATTTGATTCGAATTCGATTAAGAACCAGCCAATTCGATTCGAATTCGTATTCGAACTAAAATCCCAATTTGAATTCAATTCTTGTTCGAATCGAATTCGGATACATTCAAATAAATTCGTTTTAATTCAAATTCAGTTAAAATATGTAATAAATTCGTTTTAATTATGGGTTTCGTAATGGGTTTGGTAATAGACGGTTTTAATACTTAAAGTAAATTTAGAGAATTATTTATACTATAGCTCAATAAATGTTATATACGTATTATATATAAAATTAATAAATAAATATGTATAATTTTAATTCGAATTTCGAATCGAATTTAAAATTAGAAATTTGTATTCGATTTAGTGGACTCATATTGAATCAAATTCTAATTCGCATTCTTGTAATTGAAACGAATTCTTCATAATCGAATCGAATTAAATTGAATTTCGAATTTTTTGAATTCGAAATGAATTCCGAACACCCCTAGATACAATTTGTTTTTCTAAAAGTTAAAAAAAAAGCTGAAGATTTTTATATGGTTTTGATTCTAGTTTCAGTTTTAACTTTGTTTTTCACACCCCTAAATATTTGTGTTGGGGTTTTTTCTGAACAAGAATGCAAGTCGTACTGTCGTAGTGTTGTACGGACTAAGACAGCCTGTAACATTGTGCATTTAAATATGAAATATTTGTGTGCTGTCTTTTATAAGAAAAAGAAAGTTATGTGGATACATTTGGTTAGTATTCATCTATCATTATTAGAAACTAGTTGCGTTACGGCGAGTATTCAGCCGGTATCGGTTCAGTTCATTACAGCCGCTGCTAAGACTCGATTTTAACGACTTATACATTAGCATTCACCCAGCGAAAAAAATTAACGTCGAAACGTTGTTAAAACATGTGTGTCCCACATATGACACTTTTATATATGGATAAATTCTACAAAAGAGCTAACTCATTTTCTTATGTTGTGAATAATTTTCTTAACCAATTTTTATATATTTATTATACATATTTTCACGAGTGTAAATGACAAAGATATTGGGTAACACTTTGGTTGGGTTGCATGCAATTAAAAAAATTATGTAAGAGTGCATGTAAAGGGGTTTAACTATGTAATGGCTATGTATGTAAGGACATTGTTTATACCTAAGTGAAATATATTATTTAGAATGCTTCTCTAACATTTTATTTGCTGGAGGTGCGGATGAGGCGTTCAATATATTTCAAGGGGTGCGGTTAGGTTTTTTGCCTAAAATATACACTGATTTTTTTTTCAAAGGGTGCGCCCGCCCACCCAAGACTATGGGTAGGTCCGCCCCCGGAAATATTTAGGCTTCATCTTCAACATGAGAAACCGATTAAGACTACATCTTCAACAGAAATGATCACATATCCTTCTTTACGTTTTCAACGAGAATATTGTCCATCTTCATCTTCATTGTGTTGGAAAAATACCAGACATCAAGTTATCGAAACATGTACATTATAAAGTGCAAGTTCATAATCATTTGTTTCTTTTAGTCTTGTTCATCGGTTGTAGTATTAGACCAAAACCAAACAGAATGGAGCAAACAGAAGTTTTTTTTATTATTCAAACTGAACATTATGCACCAAAAACCATAGTAGCATATGTATCTGCATTGGCTAACACAAGAAAAGACATAACTCACAATGTTCAAGAAAAGGCCTGACAGAGGTTTATAATGTTGTAAATTAAGAAACTAACATGATTTAATACTCTTTGTTCCCGAAATTCTTGCACCATATCTGTGATGGAACCGGGCGAACAGGCATATGTGGTCGTTGCTGCAGTAGATACACACAAATGCAGAGTTTTAGCATACATATTAAACAACAAAAAACTGCAACTTTGATGAGATCAACGACATTCTAGCATCAAGATTCAAACAGTAAACATAAAAATATAGACCGTTGACTAATGCTCTACACACGCTGGGTATGAAGATGTACGCATTACTTACACACAAACAAAAAGATCAACAAAACAAATATTGCAGTAAAACGCAACTGCACCTATAATTATTTTCCAGATCCGCCAGTGATCGTATACGCACAAACTTTAAAACAATGAATTGCATATAAGTTTTTTAAATCACCTTGCCACTAATTAGAGTGCAAAAACTAAAATTAAAACCCGAAAAATTAAAACTGCTAATAGATCCAAAATCCTCGGTGCACCTCACGCTATTCAAACCAAGATTACTGCTAGTTTACATTCATTTGTAAGTTAACTTATTCAAATACAGAAACTCAAAAAACTAGCAAAATACAAGTATTCAATTAGCAGCAACTATGGGCGGCAAAGTGGGCAAGTTGGGTGGGTTTGGGCCATGGGTCAAGATGGGTTTGGGTTAGGATGGGTATGGGTCAGGATGGGTATATTGAAAAAAAGGTCAGGTTAAGTTTGGGTCAGGATGGTTTGGGTTGGGGTGAGATGAAAAAATAATAATAATAATAAATTAATAATAAAAAAACGAAAAAAAAAAGTCTACTAAAAATATAAAAAAAAAATACAAATAAAAAATTTTAAAAATAAAAATTTATAAAAAATAAGAAGAAATACCTTTGGCCATCCTACTTAATTCGATTATATCAGCCACTGAAAGAATAAGAAAAATTTCTAAATATTCAATATAAGAAGCAACATATCCATTACATTTAGCCTTTTGCCATTGTACAAATAATTTCAAGATGTTTTTCTTGTTTTTTACCAACTTCACCAAATTAGGAAATTTAAATTAGGTACAAAACAAAACGCTAACACAAATGACTATTTAAATCAAACGAAACACTATTTATGCATGTTCTCACTAAGACTATAAATGAATTATGTAACATGAAGACAATATTAATTATTCAAATATAAGGAACACGGCTTCCATAGAATGCAGCATGTTTTGAAGAGAATTTTTCCAACAACATTATAAATATACTGAAATGATATGGCAAAGTGGAAGGCTCAAAGGACAACTACCATCCACATCTTAAAGATGATTTTGCCATGACCTGTACAAGAATCTAATAAATATCCGACCACTTGTTTTCACTTGATCCCATATTGTTTTTACACTAGGGAAAATGATTATTTTGGTTCAGATCAGGATGGGTTTGGGTTAGAATTGGTCGACTTAAACAATGCTATGGGTCAGGACAGGCCGACTTAAGTTTCGACTTGTGCCATTTCAAATGCTTTTTGTGCAGCCAGCAGGAGAATAATATTGTTTCTGGTACCTTTTCAGGGTCATATCAATCCCATGCTTCAGTTGGTTTTGAAATTACACGCTGAATACTAATCTCCTAATCCTCACTTCACCTTTAAGCCCATCAGGGACGGCTTCTCTGCAATTGCAGACCAGTCGCCTACTAATAATCCAGAGTGACACTACCTATTATCTCAAGTAAGTACAGTACCTAAATGAATATTATCAGAAAAATGAATGTCTGATGGGCTAATAATATATGTGTATCTGATTATAGCTTTCAAATGTGAGGCAATAGCATATTCACAGTTTCACACTCATGCATGCATATAAAACAACAGCGATAAGCAAAATGTTTCATTCAAAGATTGTAAACTCATATAACAGCCCTTTGATAACTCAAAACACTTGCCCACTGAGACATTTCATCAAACACTTTCTCTAAGTTTGATTTACCAGCTACTGAACCATAATAATAGGTACATTTATTTACTTATCATCAAAATGGACGGCCAGATGTGAATCTTATCGTTTCTATTAATCTAATCATTCACTTTTAATTTCTCAATCAAAACTTTGATGATCAAATTAAGGGCAAATAAGCACACAACTGAGCAACACTAACGGAAAAATGAAATTGAATCATTCATTCCAAAAACTCAAGAAATACTAACTTACAAAATGAAATTAAACTGCATAGACTAACTAAAATTAAAACCCTAAAAACTCAAACCTACTTATTAACTAACTGATCTAAACTCCTAAATCCAGATCTCAAACATTGTAAGCACCAAAAGTAGGTAAAAATATAAACAAGAAAGAGACCTCAAGCTCGGCAGATTTCATGGCGATGGGGATGCAAACAAGGAATATACCGGCCATGGCGATGGCGGTGTTGCGCTTCCAGTGCACAGGGCGGCAGTTGGGACCTCCGGTCATGGTCCAGACCTTGGTCCGGAAATCGCCATGGTCGCCGTGATGTTCTCCTCCTCCACCCATTTTAGCTCCTTGTCAACTGTCGGAATCGAGTAACAAACAAAGGGGGGAAATAATGGTTCGGTTAGGTGCCCTAGTTCCGGAGAGTTTTATGATGCAGAATTCAGGGACTAAATATGTTACAATGCAAATCACAGGGACCATTTATGTTTTTTAGAAAGATATGGACCAAATCTAAAATTCTGATAGACCACATGGACTGTTCGTGTACTTTACTCTGGTTTTTTTAACTTTTTCTTAATTTAAGACTATGTGATAATGTGAAAGAAGAATACTAATGTTGTTATGTGACACTCACGTAAGTGGGAGCGGTTTCATCTTTCACATTGTCTAAGGTGGGTTAGAGTGCCTCGTATGGAATTGGAAAACTCGGGGCTATGCGGGAACATTGCTTCATTCAAATAAGGTACTCGACCCGGTTTTCTTCCTGTGAAACATACCATGCGCCCTTGGGTAGCGTTTTGTAAGAAGGGATTGAATGGACCAATCGCATGTAATGAAAAGAATCGTGTTTGGTTATTATGTGGTAATGGAATGAATCATTCTATAAGGAATGTGATTCCTTTCATTTTAAGAAATTTCATTCCTTGGTAAATGGATGTTTTTTTTCCTTCTTTCAAGGTGTGGAAGAAATCCACAATTATTATTATTGTTGTTGGTGTTGTTGTTGTC
The DNA here is from genome assembly GCA_030545235.1 of Helianthus tuberosus. Lineage (NCBI taxonomy): Eukaryota > Viridiplantae > Streptophyta > Magnoliopsida > Asterales > Asteraceae > Helianthus > Helianthus tuberosus. Next base: position 22,915,675 of record CM060357.1, on the reverse strand, counting down.
TCATTTTTAGTTCTGTCTATTAATTGTACAAAGTAATGTAATGGTTCATTATATTCACATATGGTAACAAATCATCATCCATCCATTTGTCCATTCTATCCTTTGGTTTCATTGCATTACCTTATAACAAACAGAATGTGAGCCAATTTGTAATAATTAGTTACTCATTATTATTTATTTTCATAGAATCTTTATTCCTCTCGGGCGGTCAAATTGGTTTTTCTTGGGTTTCAAGCTCATCGTCATTGTCTTTGAGTTAAAGTTATCACCGGGCAATCAAGCTACCTCGGGACAAAGTATAATCATTGGACAATAATGTTTTTTTGTTCGTTTTGATGATTGTCTCATCAACATGACGATGGATCACTTTGTGCACTTTTTTCAGAACCTCCCAAACAAGCATTTGGGAAAACGGTAAACTCGTCTCGCTTTGGAATTCATCACATGAATCATGATAAAAGTGAGGTCAGTTAAAGCCACTTGGTAAGTTGTTCCAATTTTGTTGTAGATGTTCGTAAACTACCCAACCTTTGACGAATCTCCGTCCATTTCCATGATATCATGTCGTTGGTATGGTATTCTCTGATACCCATTGTGTTATGAAACTTTCCCGAATGTGTGTTGTGTTGATGGTTAACTATTCCCTATGACGAAAACAAAATTAACACCTGTAAAAAAACAATAACAATTAAAAAAATATCACTAAAAAAAGAGAGAATAACAAGTAAATAATAAACATTATCAATTTTCTTGTCCTCACACATTCAAATTCAATCAAAAGTTTTGGACGATTGTGGTGTTGTTATGCTCAGCAACCAAAGTGGTAGTGGTGGCCAACGGTTGTGATTTTTCTCTGCAAGTAATTAATCCTTGACTAATTACTAATTATCGGTCAACCATTTGACATTTGTATTATTGTCTAAGACCATGTGTAGTGGTTTAACTCAATAATGCCCCCACCATGGGGCGTTTTGCGACACGTGGCAGTCCAGTCAGCATGAGGCATTATTGGGGGTTATTGCAAAAGTGTCGTAGTGGGAATAATGCCCAATAACGCCCCTTCCAATCAATAAACAATTATTTTTTTTAATTAAAAACTATAAATACTTGAAGGGAGAGAAAATTATGATGTTTAGAGATAAAGTTAACTCGGAGACACCGATGCAACTAGGTGACGACGCAAACCGGATGTGGGAGGCTATGGCGACTAAGATCACTACAGTGGCGAATGAGACGCTAGGGGTCTCAACAGGAAAGACCAGTGGGCATAAGGAGTCCTGGTGGTGGAATGAAGACGTGCATACCAAAATAAAGTATAAGCAACAGAGTTTTAGAGACCTTTTGAGGTGCACAGATGAGGAGGAGCGGCTGAGGGTAAGGGAGTTATACAAGAAGGCTAAAAGTGAAGCGAAAAAGGCGGTGACCAAGGCAAAAAACACAGCTTATAAACAACTGTATGAACGCCTGGAAACGAAAGAGGGGGAGCATGATATGTTCAAGATTTCCAAAGCTAGGGAGCGAAGAAGACAAGATTTAGGAGCTGTAAAGTTTATCAAAGGAGACGATGGGCGTGTTTTAGTCAAGGCACAAGACATTAAGTTGAGATGGCAAACTTACTTCCATAATCTTTTCAACCACGGTAGGGCATACCAACATGATAGCAGCAATCCCAGGATTCAAAGACGACAACAGAATAATTGTTACTGCAGGAGGATCACACATGACGAGGTGAGGATGGCACTTAGGAAGATGGGTAGAGGTAAGGCAGTGGGTTTGGATAACATACCGATTGAGGTGTGGAAGTGTTTGGGGGAAGAAGGAGTCCGATGGTTAACGCTTTTGTTCAATTGCATTTTCAAGACTGGAAAAATGCCAGATCAGTGGAGGAGTAGTGTCGTGGTGCCTTTATACAAGAATAAAGGAGACGCTCAATGTTGTGGGAACTACAGAGGAATCAAACTGCTAAGTCACACTATGAAGCTCTGGGAGAGGGTAATCGAAACTAGAATTAGAAGAGAAACTCAGGTTTCAGTAAATCAATTTGGATTCATGAAAGGGAGGTCAACTACAGAAGCGATACATATTTTAAGGAGGCTGATGGAAAAATATAGAGCGAAGAAGCAAGATTTACATATGGTGTTTATCGACCTGGAAAAAGCATATGACACTGTCCCACGCCAACTGATTTGGGATAGTTTGGAGGGTCGGGGGATACCGGGGAAGTATATAGACGTAATTAAGGATACGTATGATAGAACGAAAACTAGTGTTCGCGCGCCTGTAGGAGATACAAACTTCTTTCCTGTGGAGGTAGGACTCCACCAGGGGTCAGCGTTGAGCCCTTTTCTTTTTGCGGTTGTCTTGGATGAGTTGTCCAACTTGATTCAGGAGACAGTTCCGTGGTGCATGCTTTTTGCAGACGATATTGTGTTGATTGCAGAGACTAAACAGTGCCTGAACGCGAGGGTAGAGGAATGGCGAGTGGCTTTAGAGGGCAAGGGCCTAAGGATTAGTCGATCTAAGACTGAGTATCTACACTGTGATTTCAGCGGTGTAGCCGTGGACGATGACACCCAAATCACCATTGAGGATCAATTGGTCCCGCAGGTAACTAGATTTAAGTATCTGGGGTCGTTTGTACAAAGAGATGGTGACATAGATAGTGATGTAACCCATCGCATACAGGCTGGCTGGTGTAGATGGAGGGCAGCTAGTGGGGTTTTATGCGATAGGAGGTTCCCAACTAAACTAAAAGGGAAATTTTACAGGGTAGCAGTTAGGCCAGCTATGCTTTATGGTACAGACTGTTGGGCTATCAAGAAGACACAAGCGCGCAAGATGGAGGTAGCAGAGATGAGGATGCTGAGGTGGATGTGTGGACACACGAGGTTAGATCGGATAAGGAATGTGGTTTTTAGGGTAAAATTAGGAGTAGCTAGTATATCGGAGAAGATTAAGGAGGGGAGATTGAGATGGTTTGGGCATGTGAAGCGGAGGGAAACGACGACACCAGTTAGAGTAGTGGAAACTCTTACTGTGGAGGGGAGGAGAGGAAGAGGCAGACCCAAACTGACATGGGATGAGCAGATCAGGCACGATTTACTAGAGTTGCATCTTTCTGAGGACATGGTCCAAGATAGGACTTCGTGGAGGCGTAGGATTAGGGTTAAGGACCTCTAGAGGATATGGCAGTAAGCCCTTAGGTGTATTTCAGGGTCGTAGGTTTTTCTTATTCTTTAAGTGACTTTTCCGGTGATTGCCTTCTTATGTTTATGCACAAATGATGTTGTTTGCTTTTTACATGATTTACAATATATTGTGCCACTCTGTTCACTTTCTTAGTATGGTCGACTTCTTATTTCTTTATTGCTATAGTCTTTAACTTGGTGTGTTGGTTTGCTATTCGTTTTCGAGTCGAGGGTCTCTCTGGAAGCAGCCTCTCTATCCCTATGGATAGAGGCAAGGTCTGTCTACATCCCACCCTCCCCAGACCCTATAAGTAGCTTGGCTATTTGTGGGATTTACTGGGTATGGTTGTTGTTGTTGTTGTAAATACTTCATTAAATTAAAAAAAAATACAATACTAGAAATAAAAAAAATCCGACTAAATTAAAAAAAAACACTAGTTTTCGTCTTCTCTTTCTTCACCCTCGCCAACTTCGTCTTCCTCGTCCTCCATTTCTTCCTCACCCTCAGGTGGTACATACCGAACCGACCATGCGTGTTGTACCAAATCAACCATTAACTCTGAATGGTACGGTTCGTAACGCAATTCTCGCGCATTATTCACTCTTTCTTCCATTGACGCCTGTGGATGCTCCTCTTGAACGGCTTCTGGCACATAATTCTGGCATATCGCCTTTCCTTCGTCTTCCAAAATCATGTTGTGCATGATTATACAAGCGTACATAGCATCTCTCATTTTTTGCTTGCTCCATGCACGACAAGGATTTTTCAAATATTGTCAGCGTTGTTTAAGTACCCCAAAGCATCTCTCAATGTCTTTTCATGAAGACTCTTGAACCTTTTTAAAGTATGCTCTTTTTTCATCAATAGAATCACTAAACGTCTTCACGAAAATCGAATACCTAGGATAAATTCCGTCGCTCAAATAATATCCATGAGGGTAGTAGTTTCCATTTGCGTAAAACGACGCTTTTGGAGCTTTGCCAGAAATCCACTCCTCTAACAACGGAGATTGTTCAAAAGCATTTATATCATTGCATAACCCGACCACGCCAAAGTAAGCCGACCAAACCCAAAGGTCCTGTGAAGCAACCGCCTGAAGAATAACAGTGGGTCCTTTTTGGTCACCCCGTGTGTGTTGGCCTCGCAATGCGGTTGGGCAGTTATCCCAACGCCAATGCATACAATCTATGCTCCCGATCATACCAGGCAAACCATGCTCCGCCGAATGTACCTCGTAGATCTTTTGAAGGTCGTCCCATGTGGGCGTTCTAAGATAACGCGCACCATACATATCAATAATACCTTTATAAAAAAACATACACAAACCATGCTCCGCATTTTTCTCACTTTCTTATTTTAGCAAGTCGTGTTGTACCTTTTATATTTAGACACTTGTACTCTCTTTGTAACCTGCATTCGTTTCATTTGTAATTCGAGACCATTGATCATACTGAAAACGAAGCTATTTTATTCATGTTTGCGTTAGACTTATGTGCAATTTTCACGTTTGAACGATATATTATTCTAGACTCTCGATTCGTTAAACTAGTTGAAACTCGTAAAATAGTGAAACTCGAAAGTTTCGTGAAATGAATAATTGTTTAAAGATTTTTATTCGTTATAAATATGGTCATTATTCAAATTATTTAAATTAATTAATTTTGTAATTTAAAAGGTTTATTTTTATAATAATCTAGTTAGTTTCGTTAGATTTTAAAGGTTAATAAACTAACCTAGTTAGTTTAACTATAAAAGTTAGTTCTTTTCTTTTTTAAACAACATGACTTGAGTTCCTTAAAGTTAAGGGTCATGTTGAGTAAATAACTCAAACTTTAAGTTACAGGGTCTGTTGTTGTAACTTGCTGAAAGTATATGGTTGTAAAACAAAAAGGAAATTAAATCACAAAAAAGGGGTATAGCCGGGACTCGAACTCGGGTCACCGCCTCACACACACGCGCTTAACCAGCTGGACTGCGGCCTTTTTATTGAACAAACCCGGTGTGTATTTTATTTAACCACTCATTCAAACAACCTGATTCAGCGCAAACAGACATAAACAGACGCGATTTTAGGCGGGAATTGTGATCTTTTTGTGTTTTAAACATGTTTTAACATTAATTACACAACTACAACTTAACCCTAATCTCTTCCCTATATAAACCCAAGTGCCTCCAAGCCATTTTCACTTTACAAACACTCTCATAACACTCTCAAATCAATCACAAAGCTGCTGCAAACAGAAGTTCGAGCAGATTCAGTACCCTCCACAAAAGAGGACAAGGTGCTCCAATCTAAACAACTAACACTCACGGAACATCAAGTAGGAAAGCTTGCAAAAACCATGAGTATACTCGATCCCTTTTTCCCCTTTTACACTTTGGGATGCAACATGTATAATTATGCAAACAACTTTTAAACTAAACATACTCAATCCTTGATCAAGCATGAAACTAATGTGACTTACTTGTTATCCTCGTATGCTATGTGAACGATTTGGAACGTTATATGCTCATTAACTTTGCTCGCCCACCTTAACAATTATAGCGCTATAGGATTAACGCCCCGCCTGCTATTCTATTGGGTATTGTTAAGTTAAACATTACCACCCCGCTAAACTATTGGGATTAGGCTATTTTATGCGTTGTATTCTAGGGTTTGATCATATTGTACGCCAAAATTGCATACTAGTAATCACATATTATGAATCATGTTGGATTTGAGTTTTTATTCTATTATGCTATGTAAACAAACTTGTATACCCGCCATTGCCTTTGCATTGAAACTCTATTTTAATACATGTTGCAGGTTAAATTGTTGAAGTATGTTGAAAGATGAAACAAGTATAGGGTGGACTAGATACACACCTACAAATCGTTTATCTTTTAATGTTATGTTATTTGTTGAAACAATGTTGTATTTCGTTTTGATTATTGTATGACAATTTAGCACTTGCAATGAAATTTGAATTTAATTAAATATTGTCACATAGTGTTATGAAGTCTCTAGCAATCTATACACACTTCGTCTCATCCCGATGTTTCCGCCATCGGTTGGGGTGTGACAGATTGGTATCAGAGCCATAACTATAGGGAATTAGGAAAATTGCCATGCTTTTGCCCTAATCTATAGTTTTAGGAATCTTGCCTCTTATGTGTTGTTTAAAACTTTTGTACTCTACCATGCATGCTTCCTAGCTATACTTCTTGTTGATTAAATTTATATGCCTTTCCTAAGGTTAACATGAATACACTTTTGTTTATTCGTATACTCTTGTAACACAAACGAGACAACTTTACCAAAATAGGCGTGAAACCCACAATTTGGTAAACGACTATCATTCTACCTTAAACTATTTTTGCACGAAATTCCACCATTAAGCTAGGAGTGAAATCCACAACTTAATGGTAATTTCCATTTCAACTCAAGTGGACCCTCGTCAAAGTGTCGAAATTTTATTTTTGACCCGACGAGTACCAACCACATTTAGGGTACGAAATCGTCAAGCTAGGGGTGAAACCCGCATCTCGTCGATTAAGTCCCATTCCTCGATTTTCAATCTCGCCAAAGTCCCGATTGTTTCAATCGATTAGAGACGTGTAGTAACTGGAAGGGTAAGATACCGCTAATCGCTTCTCGACGAGAGTATCTTACCTATAGGCCAAATCATGTTTTCTCTAATTCGAAAGAACTTTCGACCCACTTTGGAATAGTCGACGTTTCTCTACCCGAAACAATCCTATGTTTTATTGAGCCTCTCTTTTATGTATCTCAATTTATATGTGATTTTATACTTGAACGTTCGTTCTTTTCAAATTTTGGTTTACTCATTTCGCACGTTGATCGCAATCACAAACAATAATAATCCCTCGTGAACAAACTAAAGTTACAATGCTTTCATTTATTCATGCTATGCTATGTGGAACTCATGACTATGCTATGTGTGACGTTTAAACTCTTTACGCTATGTGAACAAATTTGAACCCTTTGTGCTATGTGACACTCTGTGCTATGTGAATCAATTTATGCAAGCAAGTTTTCTTAAATAAACATTATGATCAAGTCTAACCTATTCGTTCTTTTGAATCTTAGATGTGTTCTCGTCACTCCAACTCGTCTAAGAAGTCAAAGTCCCGTGCTACGAGGAAGATGATGGCTTTCATGGCTGATCAATTTGCGCGCGTCGTTCCAAAGGTCATTACCGAAATTCGAGCTTCTGAAACTCCTCACTCTTCCGTCGACTCTAAGGTCGAAGCACGCAAGCCCGCTTCGTTCAACTTCAAGCACTTTTCATCGTGCAATCCCAAGCCATTCACCGACAATGATGGGGTGACCACCATGCTCGAGTGGTTTGATGGCATGGAGGTCACGTTCATCAACAGTGATTGCCCCAATGAGCTCAGAACGCGTAGTGCGACTGGGGTATTCCAAGCCCGAGCTCTCGAATAGTGGACGAACGAAAAGGAACATCCGCTCGAACGAACTGGCCTATGCGTTGACTTGGGAAGAAGTTAAGGCCCTAATGATGGACGAGTTTTGCCCTCCGCATGAGCAACAAAGATGAGAAGAAGAATTTTGGGCTCTAAAGCAAGTGGGTGATGAGAACCTAGCCTACACTACCCGTTTCAAACAACTTAGCTTCATTGTTCCTCACCTCGTTATGACCACCGACCGTAAGATAAGGAAATACATCAATGGGTTACATTCTGGCATGCGGGATACGATTGAGGCAGCCAAACTCGATAATATTGAAGCTGTTTACCGCCTCGCTGCTTCCTTAAACAGAAGCTGTTTACCGCCTCGCTGCTTCCTTAAACAACAATCGCATTCGCGATAAGCAAGCCGCAAACCCCGTTTCATTCAAGCCAGCCAATCAAATTACCCAACAGCCGACTAGCAATAGGGGGAAGAAGCGAAAGCAATTGAACCCCGTTTGCAACGCGATTGTGCCACCCGTTAACCCAAATCCTGCTGCTCCTGATAACACCCAAAAGTTGTACACTGGGATTCACCCCAAGTGTGCCACTTGTAATTACCATCATCCCGCCAATGCCAGGTGGACATGACACCTCCTTTTGCCGCAACTATCAACAGCAACAAGCACCACCAGCTCAGCAAGCGCAACAAGCTCCACCCGCTCCGCAAAACGCAAGACCCGCTAGAGCTTGTTTCAAATGTGGGGACGTCAATCATCTTCGTCCTCAATGCCCACAATGGAATCAAGAGCCACAACAACCTCCTCGTGGACGCGCTTTCAACCTGAACGCAAATCAATCGCGCAACAACAATGATGTCGTTAACGGTATGTTTCTTGTTAACCATCTTTATGCTTCGATACTGTTTGATACTAGTGCGGACAAAAGCTTTGTGTCCTTAGAATTCGAATCATTGTTAAATTGCACGCGCTCTAAGCTACCTAAGTCATTTTCCGTCGAAGTCGCCAATGGCAAATCCATCTTAGTCGATTCCGTTCTCCTCGATTGTCGTCTTACTCTTAACGAACACATTTTTACCATCGACCTCATACCCATGCAATTGGGTAGTTTCGACGTCATCATAGGCATGGATTGGCTTCAAAAGAACCATGCTGAAATCGCTTGTCACGAGAAATATGTTCGTTTACCCCTTCCATCTGGTGATGTTTTGCACGTCTATGGAGACCGACCTTCAAAGGGACTAAAGTTGATGTCCTGCACACAAGCGAACAAATACTTACGCAATCAGTACTTTGCCTTTTTAGCCCACGTTGTGGAAGAGAAGGGCAAGGGAAAGAGTTTAAGTGATGTTCCAGTGGTGCGCGACTTCCCTGACGTCTTTCCTGAAGATTTACCTGGTCCTCCTCCACCTCGATCTGTTGACTTTCGTATTGACCTCGTACCTGGTGCGACTCCTGTTGCTAAAGCTCCTTATCGTCTTGCACCTTCTGAAATGCAAGAATTATCTACGCAACTTCAAGAACTCCTCGATAAGGGTTTCATTCG